>CAOKZL010000920.1:0-600000 GCA_948472985.1 Iguana delicatissima | reverse complement strand
CTTCAGCTTTCACATTATCCACAACATGAATTTATGTGGCTTTGTTATTTGGACTGAATGTATACAACACCCCTGCTGAGTCTAAATCAGTGCCTTGGCAGAAGAACATCTTTGAAGAATCTAACGCAGGAACCTTGAAGGAACCTTGAGTTCCTTCGTAGAAGAAAGGCAGGAATCAAATACAGAAGGTAAATACGTATATTGATAAATGAATAGGCTTTGGGAACAGCTGGTAATTTCTATACTTCAATAATCAAACAATAGCACTGCATCCAGCAATTCTAAAAGAAAACATGACACAGTTGACTAGGGCCATTTCTGCCCTACACTATTAATAGTGCTATTATTCCACTTTCAACCTCCTGTGGAATTCTGGGGTTTGTAGTCAAATGAGGCCAAAGAGCTCTCTGGATGAGAATTCCAAGGCCCCTCCCCAAACTGCAAACCCCAGGATTCCATAGGACAGTGGTTCTCAACCTGTGGGTCCCCAGGTGTTTTTGGACTTCCGCTCCCAGAAGCCCTGAGCATTGATCATAGTGGCTGGGGCTTTTGGGAGCTGAAGTCCACGAACATCTGGGGACCTACAGGTTGAGAACCACTGCCATAGGAGGTTGAAAGTGGAATAATAGTGCTATAACAGTGTAGTGCAACAAGGCCCAAAAAGTTAACTTTCCAGCTGCAACATAGGGAAAACCCTCTCTATCTCCATTCTCTTCCTAAAGGAGATTAAAGCATTAAAGGGATTAAACCCTGCTGGTTGGTTCCATGTCAGCAGGGAGGTGAATCTGCTTTAGGTTTTAGTCTGACTTTTAAAGGAACTATCTAGGGCACTGAACCTATTTGGGGTTCAAGATCAGCATCTTGGAAGTTTCAACTAAAACCAAAATAAAACCAAAAAGTGAAACACATATTTTGTGCCTTCTGGACTGTGTGATGTTTATTTCGGATATTGTTGCGCTTTGTGCCTTTTGGGTAGCGGGATGTTTAACACGTTTTTGTTTTGTTGCATGACCAGCATGGCAAACCTGTGAACATTTTTCCTGCTCTGAACGTGACTGTTGGTCCCAGTGAGAGCTGACTCATTGAAGCGACAAGGAATTGGTGCGGCAGCACTTCTGCCAATCGCCGTGGATCCAGTGGGGGCCGCTCTAGCTGGGATTAACAAAGAAATTTAGACAAATCCCCTCCCCATACTAGATGTAGGGGGAGACTGAAGGCTGTTATTATGCAATGCTTCGTGGTTTTGCAGGACAAGTCAGCGAGTCACCCCAGCCCCAACTCAGGTCTCTTCAGGTCGGAGACTACTACGGATTTCCGCCATTTTTTAAAAAAAATCCGACCTCTTTGCACCCAAATCCAACACTGAGGCACTACTAGGCTGTTATAACGCTATCATTCCACTTTCAACATCCTACATCCTGGGGGCCTTTCTAAACGGCAGACCCAGGATTCCATAGGATGTTGAAAGTGGAATAATAGCGCTATAGCAGTGTAGTTCGGACGTGGCCTCCGTTGCAGGACGATGCCTCCTGCGGCTAGGCACGTCACACTCACTCTGCTTTGAAACGGGCGTCACATACATTTTTCAAACCCGGAAGTTGATAACCGTCTGATACTCTAGCCTTTATTTTGAGTAAATCTATGGCTGTGACTGACGTCATAGTCGGAAGACGGAAATCCTGGCAAGTTCTTCTCAGGGACAGACGTGGGTTGGTGGGCGGGGAGGTTAACGCTGGGGAGGTGGGAGAAGGATGCCGTTGAGGGGTCGTAGCATCTTCCCGTCTCCGGTCAACATTTTAAGTCCGGCATGGATCTCGGTCTTGCTCCCGAAGGCGCCTCGGAGTTGCTGTCTTCGGCGCACGCGCACTTCCAGGAGCGAAGGTTTGAGAGGGCAGAAGAACTGTACAGTCGCTATATTGAGAAGTGCGCATGCTCCGGGACGAGGTGACTCTACGCGTGTAACGGGGGGCGGGGGGTTTAATGATCGTGGTAGGGCCGAGTGACGGGAGTGGGGGAGTCGGTGGCAGCCTTCCGCCGCTGCAGGGTTCTTCAGTCTGTCGAGTGAAACCATTTTCAGAGGGAACAGTTAAGGCTTGCTGTGTATGTGCCAAAAACCAGCAAGAGCAGTGGTTCTCAACCTGTGGGTCCCCAGATGTTTTTGGACTTCAGCGCCCAGAAGCCCTGAGCATTGACCATAGTGGCTGGGGCTTCTGGGAGCTGAAGTCAACAAACATCTGGGGACCCACAGGTTGAGAACCACTGAGCAAGAGGGTTTTGTGGCACTTCAAAGGGCGTTTCCACACTAGACTGTTATAGTGCTATTAGTTCACTTTCAAAATCCTGTGGAATCCTGGGATTTGCAGTTTAGGGAGGGGCCTTTAGAATTCTCAGCCAGAGAGCTCCATGGCCTCAGTAAAACTACGAACCCCAGAACTCCATAGGATGTTGAGAGTGGAATAATAGCACTATAACAGTGCAAGTGCGGCAATGGCCTAGGACGGGTGGGCCGTTCTCCAGGCGTTGTTTACCTACAACACTTGTGAGTCTTAGCAAGCATATGCAGCGGTAAATACTGCCAGTGCGATAACTAGCAGAGGGTGCTTGCCATGCAACCATATAATAATAATATATATAATAATAATATAATATGCAGCGGTAAATACTGCCAGTGCGATAACTGGTAGAGGGTGCTTGTCATGCAACCATATAGTAAGCAATACCTGCCAAAATTTTCTCTTGGACACAACCATTACACGTACAGGGTGCTCTCTGATTTTCACTGTCAACCCTAAAATTGGTAAAGGATGGTGGGAGTTGCAATTAAAAAGAAATCTGAAAGGCCATGGCTGTCCACTTATGGTGTACGTGTTCTTTTGGCCCATTGTTTGTGCTGTTAAGCAAAGCCTAAACATTTCAAATGTCTAGGACAGGAACTTTTCCTTCATATGGAGAGCTACTCAATTTCTGTATTTTTTTTTAAAAAATGGCAGTTTTATCTCAATGATTTACAAACTTGTAGCATTTAGAAAGTTTCTGGACGTGGCTTCTTTTCCTGGTCTCTCACGATTTGGCTAAGCATCACCACAGTCACAAATGAAGTGTAAATCTCTTTTTCTTAGTTTCCTGGAAAGTATCTAAAATCTTTCAGAACATGTTAGAAACTATTTGTAATCTAGTTGTACAGAACTTCTGTGCAGAGCCTAGAGAATGAATTTTACAGAGACTCGCTTTTTATCAAATTGAATTTTTATAAGTCAGTTTATTTTTATTTTATATTCAGGCAAAACAATGTTTTAAGATAATGTGCATGGAATATATTTAACTGTTTCCCTTTCTCTTTCTCTAGCAAGCACTCTTGCCATGATCTGGCCACAGCGCTTAACAACAGGGGACAGATAAAGTACTTGAGAGTTGACTTCTATGAAGCAATGGATGATTATACGGGAGCTATAGAAGCCAAACCTGATTTTGAAGTTCCATATTATAACAGAGGCTTAATATTGTATAGGCTAGGTATGAAAGTATTTTTATTGCATATTTAAGTTAAGATTGCTGTAGTTACTCATTTAATAATTTTCAGGCTGGGTTCTCTTTATTAATGGCTTATAAACTTCCAGTCTACAAGGGGACCCTTTCCATATTGTTTTCTGGTATCTCTGCATTTTCAAGTCACCTGTCAACTTCTGGTGACCCCTATGAATTTCATAGGCTTTTCTTAGGCAAAAAATACTCAGTGGTGGTTTTGTCAATTCCTTCCTTTGAAATATAGCCTACAGCACCTGGTGTTCATTGGCAGTTTCCCATCCAAATACTATCCAGGGCTGACCCTGCTGAGCTTCCAAGATCAGATGGGATCTAGTGCCTTTGGGGTATTTAGGCTCTTATGGTGAACTCCTCTAAATAGTGTGAGACAGATTCTTGGGTGAAATGCTCAGTCAGCACTCAGATTTCTTTGTTCTGTGTGAAGAGCACATGCACTGTAGCACAACTTGATGCTTTCATGACTATGCATACAGTAGCCACATACTGATAGTATTTAGGAAGCTGTGTTTCTAGAACTGCTTTTCAAAATCATCTTTAATTTTTTTCTACGTATGCGAAATCTTGCACATGGTGAAATACACACACACACACACACTCATATTTACCCGGTATTGCCCAGGATTTTATTTTCCTCTTACAAACTCACCAAAGTGTGTTGTCCAATACCTGTAACTTTTACTCATATTTCCCAATGCAATCTGTATTCAGAGTTATTTACATCCCTATTCAGGTTTCTGAGGGAATATACTGTCCTCCTCCTTGTTGCTAGGCCTCATCTCTGTAGCAACTGGCCTATTCCAGTATCTGTAACGTATTCCCATATTCCCCAATCCAACCTGTATTCAGAGTTGTTGAAATAACAGAGGTTTGGTTTCTGAGGGAATACGCCGGCTTCCTCCTTCTTGCTGGTAGGTCTCATCTCCATAGCAACCGGCCTGAGTTGAGAATTCTAAAGGCCCCTCCCTAAACTGCCAACTCCAGGATTCCATAGAATCTTCACAGTCAGCCAATTGTATGAGGCCTTTTCCTGCCTGACGCAGACAAACAGACAAACTCACTCACAAACGTTGACTTTTATATGGTAGATATATATAAATATAAAACATACCACTCTATCAAATTTCATATATCAAATCAAATCTCCTATATTTTTCCCCTTTAAATCTCCTGTGTGTGGTAGCATACCAAGCCTGAAAGGCGGAGTGCAGCTAATTTTCTTTGCAGACTTCCTAATCCCTTTCAGAATTGTGTGAAGGGACAACAGATAATGAAATTTAGAAGTAGTTTTATTTTTTATGTGAGAGAGTAACACTACAATACGATACATATTTACTCAGAAGTAAGTCTTGATCTGTTCAATGGGGCTTACTTCCTGCTAAGTGAATTATAACATATGCAACAGGGAAATTTGATAATAAAATATTTTCAGAAATTACTAGAAGGAGGGATTAAAATTCAATGGCTGGCATATTATCAATTGAGAGAAAGATTTAAAGAAGATAAAAAATAAATATGATTTTGAAAGTAAGGAACTGGATATAGAAAAAATAACACGTAAGGAAGGAGACCATTTGATAGCCAAAATATACAAATTAATAGTACACTATACGAATGAGGATGAAGTAGTTAAGCAGTGTATGATAAAATGGACAACCAATGTGGGATACCCTATACCACTGGAACAATGAGAAAGACTATGGAGAAGTGGTCTAAAATTCACTAGTTGTTATAACTATAAGGAAAATTTTTAAAAAATGATGTATAGGTGGTACTTAACCCCAGTAAAGCTAGCGAAAATATATAAAAAAGTGAGTAATAAATGTTGGAAATGTAGTATACAAGAAGGGACTTTCTGTCATTTATGATGGACATGTAGGAAGGCTAGAAGATATTGGTTGCGTGTGAATGGGGAAATACAAAAGATTTTAAAATCAAGAATCGCGTTCAGACCAGAATTATATCTTTTGAATATGTTAGATTATGAAGAGAAGGTTGAAAAGGAAAATAAAATATTGTTACAGTATTTGATCATAGCAGCAAGGATAATATTTGCCAAGTGTTGCTGCCAAAAATCTGTTCCATTAATTCATGAATGGTTCGTTAAAGTGATGGAAGTAGTGAAAACAGAAATTATCAGGATGGTTGAAGGAGAAATCTATGCAATTATATTGGAAAATCTGGGAACCATATATCCTTTATATGAAGAGTAGAATGAGTGACAATTTTCAATTGGATTTTGATATTTAAATGATTTAGAACTCTAGGAAACAGAGTTAAATATTTATATATAAAGGAAAATTCCTTTTCTTCAAAGTGAGCGGATATGTATTGATCGGATAATTTAACCAATGCCAGGTTATGTGGGAAGCCAGGGGGTAGGGTAAAAAGTGGGTAAGTAGATGCAAGAGTTTGTGTGTTTTTCTCTTATGACTGATATGTTTCCTCTTGTTCTGCTCTTTTACCTTGTTCTATAATCTTCCTTGTCTGTCTGGACAGTTTACTTTCTCTTATGTAATTTCTTTCTTTTTTCTCCCTCTTTTGTTTTGTTTTGTTTTGTTTTTGTCATTTTTCCCCCTTTTCTCTTTTTATTTTTCACTTTTTATATGGTAGGTCTAATATGTATAGTAAGTTTTTTTATATTTATGTTAGGATACTGGCGTGATTCTTCTTTGTTGTGTATGGGCTTAAAATTAACTGTTGGTCTATTTTATGTGAAATTCAATAAAAATATATTTAAATCAATTAAATGAATTATAAGATATGAAAGGATATTACAGAGGAAAGTACATACCATTATTCTTGCATGTAAATTAAGACAAAAGAATTTATTTTTTGGACAGGATTCTTCGATGAAGCATTGAGGGATTTCAAGAAGGTTTTAGATTTAAATCCTAACTTTGAAGATGCTGCGTTGAGTTTAAAGCAGACTATTCTTGATAAAGAAGAAAAGTTAAAAAGGAACTATTAAAACTCTACAACCTCTGAAATGTTTTATTAATTGGAGATTGGATTTTGTGGCAAAATGAAGACACAACTTTCCCTTATCTTATTCCTAGTAGAAAACCTCAGACAAGTTGATTTGTTCATATGTAACCTGTTCTTATTGTAGATTGCATAAAGCCAAATTACCTCTCACAGATTCTGCTCATTGTTTTTTATGAAACAGATTAAGTTGAGTGTAGCTGGAGAAAGCCAATAGCAAGTCAGTGGAATCAACAGAGGTGTTACCTCAACACTTTAATGATTGCAAGGAAAGGATACGAAAGCTAGATCCTGATGTCTTGCCCTAAAGGAACCTTTATATGAAGTGTTATCAGGGCTTTTAAGATTTAACATAATTCAGCCAAATTGCATATGTGTTTAAATAGACTAGTGTGCATCAGTGACTGGACCATAATGCTATTTCTATAGCTGATATGGCTTTGTATAATACTTCTGGTGCAGACAAAGAGAACTCATTTTCTCTGCTGCTTCATTACTCATACTGCATTCCATTCTGCAGCATTCCTGTAATAGACTTGTGCTTTCCAAAATTCAAGTGGCAACATAAGGTAGGCAAAATATGTATTCTTGGCACAGACTCTGGAATTAACTGGAAAAGAGCACTCCTCCCACACTGTCCTGTTATGGGATGATCAGAAATGAAGATGGAACCCAAACTAGCTTTGAGCTAAGGCAGTCTTTGTCCTTCTTGAAATCTTACCTCAGGTATGTCAGGAGAAGATACATGGCATGACTATAGTATTTTAAAGATTTAAAAAAACAACACTATAGTGTTAAGAGAACCATGAAGAACCCATCTTTTTATGTAGTCTAGGAAACTACATCTAGGTCAGTGGTTCTCAACCTGTGGGTCCCCAGATGTTCGTGGACTTCAGCTCCCAGAAGCCCCAGCCACTATGGCCAATGCTCAGGGCTTCTGGGAGCTGAAGTCCACGAACATCTGGGGACCCACAGGTTGAGAACCACTGATCTAGGTCAAGAACAAAGTGGGCAACTTGTGGCAACTCCCATCATCCTAGCTACAGTGAGGAAGGATGGTGGGAACTGCAGTTTGACAACATGTAGAGGGCCACACGTTGCTTCCCTCAGGTTTAGAGGGTGTTCGTTGTATATGCTGATTAGATCAATGAGACAAATACTACGAGTGTGAATTTTATTTTGTATAACGTAATTTTTAAAAAATATCTTCGGACAATCTTAAAATTTGCTGTGCTTGAGTTCATTGTACCATAAGGAGGTACATGGTTCTCCGTATATAAAAACGCTTTATTGTTAATACTCTATATCAGTGGTTCTCAACCTGTGGGTCCCCAGATGTTTGTGGACTTCAGCTCCCAGAAGCCCTGAGCATTGACCATAGTGGCTGGGGCTTCTGGGAGCTGAAGTCCACAAACATCTGGGGACCCACAGGTTGAGAACCATTGCTCTATATGGTATTGATAAGAGAAATTCAGGATAGTGGCATCTGACCAACCAAATTAGTACTGCTTTTTTCCCAGCTCTAATATGTTTCTCATTTTCAACATTTAGCAGTAAGGCAACTAATAGTAATGGTAATGGGTAAATCAGCTGTAAAGTTCTACAGTAAACCCTTCTTCAAAAAATTAGCTTTTGCTGGCCTGAGAGGACTGACTTTTAACATATGTACAGTTGATCTCAGAGAAACAGTGGTATTGTTTTAATTGTAACAAATCTGTGCAGTTGCTTACATCAACTCTGAGTTAAGCAAAAACACTCCATGAGATTCAGGTAGGACAAGGATTTCAATTTACAAATCTCCAGCAGCTTTCCATGCCAGAGCAGTTCCTTCTGAGAGGACTTCTACAAACCACAGACAAAACAGGTGCCTACTATGCTTTGATCATGTGAGTCTACTGCTACTTTCCTAGGTAGCAGTAAAGTACCTGAATTTTGGAAATTCCACATATATTGGAATATACAGCTTTAGAATGTGCCTAATGATTGGAGAATGTCAAAGGAGTATTTAAAACAAAAGCAGAAACCTTGATTTGGAAGATAGAACTAGAGTTACTCTTGATTTTAGTACTGCTTGCAAGGAAGCACATGGAATATTATGTCTTAGATCTTTTTATATAACATGAAAAAATATCCCGAAGGCCTGTGGAGCTAGGATCAGGTTCCAGTACCTATTGCCTTACTTAACTGCTTTTAGTCCATAATAGTCCAGAAGTCCAGACTGCAGGGAAACTTTTTCAGCACAAACGTACACACTAAAAGTAAATTTAATTTGTAGAAGAGGACAGATGGCCCTCCACATTTGTGGGTTTCACTTTCACAAACTTGATTATTTGTGAGTTTCTCCAGTGCCTGTCGCTTGTCCCCACCTCTTTTTCAGGGGAACCTTCCTTGTCAGTAGCTCCGATCAGGCTGTGCCTCCTTGTAAAAACCTGTCTCTGGTCCTTTTTCACCAGCCACTGCTTGGCCAGCTAAGGAGAGCTTGCAGCCCAATTTCTCAGCACTACAAACTCTTTCTCAGTGCCCCCCCACCCAAGGAAGTAGATGGGCAAGAGAGGAAATACAGGGCCATCATGCCCACCTATCCCCTTTCCCAGACCTGGGTGCCCACTCTCCCCTCCATACCTCGATCCCCTTCCCACAGGCACACACACACACACACACACACACTTTGATATTCTTTTTTGTTTTGTTTTCACTTTTTTACTTTTTACTCCTGTGCACCTAGCCCTAGTAAACATTGTTGGGGAACTGAGAGATTTTTAGGAATAAGTCTCCCAATCAGCAGAGTATTTTGTAAAGCACAGGCAGAAGTTGAACAAATTACCAGGCCCACTTTATCATGTCCACACCAGACACACTTAATCTAGCTCAAAATAAACACAAAACACTTTGGTTAACAAGTATGTAAAAGGATTTACTCACATAATCTTGTACGTAGTTTACACAGGTTCAAATTCTTGAAGAAAGGTAAGACGAAAATAAGAACTCACATGCCTACAAGAAAGCATGTGAGCATCGTAGACCACATACTTGGCGGGAAGCCGAAGAACAAAAAGGGGAAGAGGAAGAGAACATGTGAGGGGAAGTGAGTTTTGACCAAACAACAGGAAGTTTAGGCGGTTCCCCTCTATGCCTACAATAGACATGCAAACTGAGCCAGTTAATTAAAGCATGCAAAGTTTGCCATTCCCAAAAAATGTTGAGGGCCAACTGTTTTCATAATTTTAAGATGTGGTTACAAGTTGCGTGTACCTTCACTGCCACAGCATTAGAAGAGGTTTGGGGAAAGTGCTGCTCAAGCACATCCAAATCTGTTTGTGTGTGTATGTGTCCGTGTCTGTCCCTGCTTGAAGCAACACAGCTGTCAAGTAACGTTTGCTCTTACATGCTAAATTGATGGTAATAAGTGTATAAAAATGAGTTATAGGGAAAGATTTTACAGGGAGTAGGGGAAGTAAATAGCTCCCAACTGAAATGAGGCTGCTGATCTTCAGAGACAGGCAACAGACTGGAGAAAAAGAATTTCTAAAAGGATGATGGGTCAGTGTCAAGGCTACAGCCTTGTAAGACTGTCCCAGCCATTAGATTATTGAATGCATGACAAAATTCTGACCATACCGTTCACAGCTCTGGGGCTGAACCAGTAATTTTAGCAACAGCTCTGAGTTTGCAAGGCTGGCAGACAGTCCTTTGGCTAGGATTATTTCAGACGTGAATAAGTTACAGGACTTTCCAAAGATTTCTTAATAAAGCTGAAAAGCTAGGCAGAAAGGTTTATGTATTTCACACATGAGCAAATCCTTGTCATTCGTTAGGTTGGAATATATCATGTCCTATGTGATCTGGTCTCCATTATGTCATACAATGAGACTACTTTTGTCTAGTAATTTTATTACAGCTGTCCAGCTGGAGTGTCTCACTGCATTACACAAGGCTTTGCTGTATTTTGCGGGTTAGTCTGGCCTTCGTATAAACCTGGAGAGGGGTTTTGGGGGTAAAACAAACTTACCTTGCCAACTAGTTGCTGTCTGAGCTTTGGCCTGATTGAAAAGGGAGTAAAGTAATATTGGTGTTGCAAGTAAGACCACAGACATGGATTGTCACGTAACTTTTACCAGCTGACCCTGGAGATCTTTCCATGTTTGTTACCAATGGGTAGATACAGAATTATGCAATATTGCTTCTAGGAACAAGTATATATCAAGAAAGGGCTTGATTATTTTTTACTCACAGAGCAATCACATTATACATTGGTGTTCTTCTTTTGCTCGTATGAAAACTTAGACTGAGACCTGACGGCTTAACTGAAAGGCTAACTGGGTGGCCCTTGAAAAGAAAGGATATGTGCATGGCTTTTCCCACTGGCTGTTCTCAGGTTGTACAGTGTGACCACTGATATTCTCCTTATCTCCTAGTTCACTGTGAAGACAAGTGTCCCCTCCCCCTGTAAAATGTTCTATTCAAAAAGCTTTTGCAATTGTGGAAAAATATTAAGTCTCAAAAAAGACAAAGTCATTGTTTGCACTTCTTGTTTTTAATTTATCTAGTTCTGAAAATATAGGAATCTAATGTGATGCGTACATTAAAACAATCCAAGACAAATACTGGGAATCCAGAGATCAGCTGCAACAAATGCTATATCTGGAAGAGAAAGGCAAGATTTAGTTTGCCTTCTTACACACGTGGATGCCTACAAGACTAAGCACATTTTTGTGTTTGTCCACATTGCTCTCCCACAATTCAAGTGATTAAGCATTATGCACTCTGAAGAGGTTGCTCTAGCCAATTCAGAATTCTCATAGAGTAGATGTAGCTACTTCCATTAAATTAAAGTTTCAAAGAAGTGTCTTAAAATCCAGGAGGATGACTGGTGTTTTTGATTACAATGTAAAAAGAAAAGTCTTATATATTAGTAGTAGTGACAGATTCCTAGCAACCCTCTTTCCCAGAGGAATGTCCACTGGAGAAAGAAGCAGGTGATAGTAGAATGCTGAAAAGAGAAGAAGGAAGGGTATAAGCAATAGTCAGTGTCATCCTGTATGGTGAAAGCCAGTCTGGGAAAATTAAGATGGCAACAATCACCCAGTTAAGTATTATTTTTAAAGAAGGCAGCAACATCAGGAAAGCTGGGACCTGTGAACCTCAAAATTTTCTCCAATGTACTGAGTCTTTGCTCTGAATACAGATTACAAAATTGCATGACAACTCATTTGTTTTGGTCATGGGATAAATACAGGCAGCTTTTGATCATAGGTTCATTTTTATGTTTTCTGGAGTCTGCATGAAAGACTGAGTTCTGTGCAGAATTAGACAACCTTAGAATTATCATATATTAATGGGATGTAAGTGCAGCATGGATTGTAACGTAGGGTATCATTCTTGATGAGGGAAAGCATTATTTGCATCAGCATACACAGCTGTTCTTACACTTGTTAATTCAGTTCTGAAACCTACCTAAATTCCTTGTGTGTCTACCTCCTTAATTTATTCAGGATGAAGAATCAAGACAGGTCCAGCCACAACATAACCATGGCGAATACGAAGAGTTTCAGAATGCTGATCTGAAGTATTGCAAACAGCATTAGTCAAAAATCCTTAGAACTACAGGAAAGACATTGACTAAGACGTTTGTTGAGAAATGGTGGTTCTCAGCATTTAAAATTACAGTTACAGAGATTGATGGGATATGGAAAACCACCTCACAGTGTATTAGGATCTAATAATCAATACCTGGATATCAGGTACTCAGTTTTCAGTAGAACACCTACCAAAGTTCCTTCTGGAAACACATTGTTTACAGGGAAGGCCGTTAACAGGCATAGAAGGAGAAACGCTGACTATAACTGTGCAGTGAAAATATACCTGGAGAAGATGTAGGGATGGGATGGAGAGAAAAGAGAAGGAAACTTTGATAAATTGCTGTGGAATAAAGTAAGAATAAGCCTGTCTAACATTTTATATCCCCAGACTCCTAGTCTTTATAAGCCTTACGCTCATGGGGAAAGAACAATTTCACTGCATTAAAATGCTTTCTGAAAAGATAGGCAGCCAGTTCTCTGTAGTGGTGTAGGCTTAGATAGATTTTTTTTTTTGTTTGTTTGTTAAATGTTTGATGTAGCAACACATTAAATTCTGGCAATTCAAAAGGGCTGCTTCACAGTAAAACATTTCCAACCAGTGCTTAGGGAAAGAGATTTGTTTTCTCATAGTTGACTAGCCATCTATTATGGCTTGCCAACCTTCTCTTGTAGTCTGAGGAAGGAGGGAATCATACAGGTTTATTGCTTTTCTGATAGACTGTGTTAGTATCTATATTACTTGGGGCTTCAGAAGAAGTTGCCCAAATTTCGCTTATAAGAACAGTTATTGTTGTTAGACAGTTGCCAAGGTTTCTTATTCTGTTAAATTCTGTTATTCTTGTTCTGCATTGGTACTTTTAATCGTTCTAGTACTTCATATGTACCATTCTGTGTCTTTTGCTGGATGTCAGTCTTACATGGTTTGTATCATATAGAATGGAATCCCGGAACACTGGAAGAGTAATGCTGCCCTTCACATAACTTTGGCTGTTTTCAGGTGAATCAGTTATCATGAAGTTGCTCTGCTCCATACACTGCATTTTAGTTGTGGGGTTGAAGTAATATTGCTTTCCTGTAAATCTTGTATTCCCCCTTTCCATGTTTATATTACAACATTTTTTTTAATTACAAAAAAAATACAGAGGAAAATAACAACTGCACACTGCTTTCTGGGAGCCCTCTGTCAGGAAACACCAATTATCCGGTGCTCTCCACCTAATTTACAAACATCTGAGAAAGTCAGAACCCTTGAAACACTTCTGTCAATTGTGAATTCATTGCCTCAGATTTGGAGACAATACCACAAGACCATATTTTCTTGTCCCAGCCTCCCCACTTGGATTTTACCTCTCTCAGAGGAAAAGACTGCATCTGTATTCCCACTCTTTTGAAGTGATTAGGGTATTTCACTCTGTCACTTTGAATCACTGGGTAGAAGTTCACAGACCCACTGGTTTTGTCCTCACATCTGTTTGAGAGAGGAGATTAGTGTTATTAGTCACTTATCACTCACTCTTAATAACTTAATCAACGTGGTTGCAGATGACTAGGTAATGATACTTGCCCATTTGCAATGAAATTCCATTGAGGAATACTGTTGAGCTCTTCAGACTCAGTTATCCAACAATTATCCAAGTATAGTTCAGCATCAGGAGCGTCATCTTTTAGTTGAACTTCAAGAAATATAGGCTCCCATAAGTATATGAGAGATATTGATGGTGTCCTGTAAGTTTCTGTGAAAGATTCATCTGCATGAGAAAGAGGACAAGAAAGTTTTGGAAGCAGAATATAAATTCGGGTGGGAATCACATGGCTCACCATATGTTACTGAACTATAGTTTCCAGCATTCCTCACCATTAATTATGCTGGCTGGGGCTGCTGGGAGTTGTATTCCAATAATGGCCAGAGGTCTGTGTGTTTCCTACTATGCCTCTGGCATTAAAGGCTAGTATCAATATTTAGGCTCAGAATAACTTATTCTCCTTTAGGAAAATCTTACCTTTGAACATGTTTATAATTACATTCAATGTTTGTCGTGTTCTTCTAAGGCCTGCAGAAGAAGAACCAAAAAATTTACCAAAAAATAAGGATGCAACAATATACTTGCAATTGTTTGCACACTTGCCAAAGTTGCCTACCTGCCATGTTTGACCTAGTCATTATTGGGCCATAACCAGAAGATTGAGATATTTCAGATGAAGAGCCAAAGATAGTAGCTGTTTGCATTAGTGTTTCTTTGACTGGGTAGTAGCACAGTATAGTTAGTCTGGAATAGAAAGATACTTTTAGTTTGTAAGTGCTTCCAAAGATGAAAAGAGCACCACGTCTAATTACTCTTACCTATAGTCTGGATCTCTTTTGATAGTTGGTGGTCCCTGTACTGGGAGAGTCTCTTTTTCAAAGGATATTTCATTTTCATAAATGAGATGGTCATCTTCAAACTGTGTTGGGGAAAATAGTTTCAGATCCAACATGCTTGAAGACAAGACAATTTCCATCTTTCCTTCTCCCCATCTGCCTTGCCTAATTACTTACTTTCACCGAAGTTCCACAGGTGGAAATGTGGAACTGGAAGAAGGCTCGTTCTTTGGTAAACTCTTTTGGCTTACAGGTGCTGTCCTTCAGTCTGGTTTTGCCCATGTCAATAGATGGAAACGTTTTCATAAGAGCAGATACAGTTACTGTCCCATTAGGATAGCATACTGGAAGAGGAAGAAAAAGACGACAAATTAGAACACAAGATAGCCCCAATATGTAGATAACCCCCTGAGCTGGGCAATGAATACAGCTCACCTACAAATTCTGGGAAGTAAAAACTGCATCTAACGGAGAAGATATCCACAGTTTCCATAGTGATGGTTTTCTTCAGAGTGAGATCAAATCTAGCTTGGATTCTTTCAAATGACACTTCCTTTAAAGTCATAAGAGGCACATAAGTTTTAGACTTCTCATTTAAAAATTTCTTGCGATTAGCAAAATGTTAGGCATGTCATGTCATTCCTTCACATGCCCAGTTCTGTAGAATAAACAGTGTGGGCACTTTTGAAGCTCAACAAAGTCATCTTTGCTGGGCTTGGTATCTACAGTTTGCATTAAGCTTTTAAAAAAAATCCTCTAAAGGAGTCTAGCAGATGTAGCTAGTAATATATAGAAAGTCATAGATGAAAAATACGGGAGAAAGCTGACAGTGTGTGGCATCAGGGTCTTGCCCAACAGTTCCACTGATCTTAGGTATCAAGACAGATATCCATTCTCCTTTGAACCAACACCAATCAGACTTCATAGTTTATACATGCCACCACTCTGATGTAAAGTTAGTGAGTTATGCTCACTACTATCAATAAGTCAATATATTACTCTTAGGGGCAGCATGGTTCCCCTGTCCACTTCTCCACATGTAGATTCTATGCATGAACATAATTAAAATTTCCTCCAAATGCAACATTACCTTCTCAATATTAGTGAGCATAATTCACTAATATTGGGATGGATTGGAACAGTGGATATATTATAGAGTCTGGATATAGTAGACTTTGGTTCTAGATTGAATATTGTTAGTTGAAAACAAAAAGAGGCAGTGGCACAGGACACCAAAAGCTCTGCCATTATCTCTCCCCCTCGTTCCAGTCCATCTATGAACACAGGTCCCATAGTTCCTTATCAGTACCTGGTGTGGAGCATTAGAAAGGTGGGAGAGTGGAGTTAAAGAAGGACAGCGATCTTGACTATGGTGTGGTAAGTCTTGTACAGCTTCAGTTTACTAGCATGCACCTCAACTAGGACCTGAAAATATTAGATATGTAATGGTAAGATCACATACCTCATAGATAATTCCAGTAGCAAAGGGAGGCACTTGTAATACAAGATGAGTGTCATTTGTAGTGAGAAAATATCCATTTGCAAGGGCAGTGGCCTGATTTAGAGGCTTATTGTCTACATATAGGTTCCAGTATTTGTACATATCTGTAGTTGGAATAGCTAAATACATGTTTGCTTTGTCACAATACCCAATGCCTTCTGGTAATACTGTGAAAGAAAAGGGGAGGGGGAGAAGTTTAAAAATAAATCTTCCAAAATATGCTAAACCCTTCTAGAAACATTGCGAGATCTTTTAATTTTAAGCCCCTCTCCCCTCAAATATGGAGACATTTGGATTTCAAATGAGAGGACTTTTGATTGTCAGCACCAGGAGGAACCATATCATTGGTGTTCAATTGATGGTTCTAAATATGACCATGAGGAAAAGCTGAGAGACACAAAGACATATGGTAAAGCAGACTACATGCTGCATGTTATATTGACTCCTAGGACTAAAAGGGGATATGGGAACATTGGCCTGCCAGATGTTGTTTGATTGCCCCTCCCATCAGTCCTAACCACCAGCCACCAGATAAGAATGATAGAAGCTGAAGTCCAACAGCATTGGAGGAGGGGGGGAATGTTTTTTCCTCTGAACAAGTGAATGGAGATTCCTACTCTACAGTTGGGTGATTATGCCTAAACATTGCCATTGAGAAGTAATACTTGCCTCTTATTGAAAGGTAAAGGTATACTTGTGACAGTACATCATTAAAGTTGGACAGAGGATTAGTTTTTAAAGCTGTATGGTTTATTGGCTCACCAACAGAATTGCACACAGATTTCATTGTGTCAAGTTGTCTGTATCGCTGAGGTACAACAAAAAGTAATAATATAACACCTTGAGTTTGTGACTTACTAATGGGCAACTTACCAATATCTGCAATTATGCACTCTATATCTGCAATATGGTGATACAACTTCTTCTCAGGACCCA
The DNA here is from genome assembly GCA_948472985.1 of Iguana delicatissima. Lineage (NCBI taxonomy): Eukaryota > Metazoa > Chordata > Lepidosauria > Squamata > Iguanidae > Iguana > Iguana delicatissima. The sequence goes on along the minus strand of CAOKZL010000920.1, from coordinate 583,100 downwards.
CATTCAGCGTGTAGTTCACATGGAGGAAATATCTAGTTTCATTCTTGTTCACATACTTTAAAAAAAGTTTTAAAATTATGAATTTGACAGTATTTGGACATTTGTTTTTTAAAAAAAGACATTTGTTTTTTTTAAAAATTATTGTGCATGATGTATCAGTTTAGAAGTGGAGCAACAATAAGACCATGACCACCAACCCATAAGATTTTCTGCCATAACAACATTTTAGGTATGAATCTCTTCTGTATGTCTCCAAGAGGAGAAAAGCTTTAGGAATATTCAGCGTTTTAGAAGGTAGAGGTTCATTGGTCATGGCATACAGCAGCCTTCCCCATGATACATTGGACTATGCTTCCCATCATCCCTGTCCAATGGAGGCATTAGCCATTCTGGCTAGACACGATACAAAGTGTGGCACAGAAAAAGTCATTTGTAAGGCATCAGGATGGGGAAGACTAATGTGGAGAAACCAAACTCTTCAGAAGGAAAAATCTCAGTATGACTAAATGAGCATCAGCCAGGCCTAGCTCCAAGACAGGCCTGTTTCCTACATGTTTGGCTAACAATGCAGTGATGTCTTGTTGTCCCACATACATGCATATTTACTTAATCAAGTTCATTAATGATAGAAAAATATATATGTAGAGTAAATCCTTTATATAGAATTGATCCTAGGCTCTTCTTTCTTCTAGAGGCCCCTTTAAACTAAGAATTATATCACTATAATTCCACTTTAGCTGCCATAGCGACATCCTATGAAATCTTGGGATTTGCAGTTTAGGGAAGGGAACTTAGATTTCTCTGCCAGAGAGCTCCTTTAATGCCTCAACCAAACTGCAGACTCCAAACTACAATGTGTCTCTTCATATGGGGGAGCTACGACAGTTAATGTAGAATATATAACTATAATTATATCATGTGAAATGCCACCAGGATCAGCAATACATTCATAAGCTGACACAAATAGAGTGCTTCTGCAGCTTTTTTGTTCAATATACCCCAAACTTTGGGACTATATATATAAAATGCCTGTTATGATAATAATACTTCAAAGATAGGGCCTCAATGGCCTTACCATCTTTTGGACAATGGGATCATCAAAAGGTACTTCCAATTTAAAACCCTTTGTTCCATTGGGGAAAGGAGTGTCAGAGATCTTGTAGCCCTTTTGCTCTGCTTCTTTGAGAGTTAAAGGCACGTCTCCTATTGTAAGTATTACCAGAGTGACATCAGGAAGGAAGACTCCCAACATGACATCAAATAGTCGTGTTTCTGGAATGGTGTCTGTAAAGACAAAAAACATTTTGAGAACAGAAATTCACAAGCAATTTTAGAACACAGAAGGCTTTGTATTCATTTATATATTGAAAATAAATCCCCAAACATCATTGTCATCATCATCCCATACAGTGCACTCCGCCCCAATTGAACAATGTTTTAGGAAAAAGTATGCATTTCTGTGAACTGCATGTCTTCTGCTATTAGAGAATCTGAGTCCACAACTCTAAACTACAGGGAAGATCTGGTAGCAGTAGGACCATTTTCCTTGCAAAAGGAGAGACATTCTTTTAAGTTATTCTTAGATGCTGCTGTCCACAGAGAAATATGCAACCTCTGCTTCTTATTTCTTAATAACAGAGATCAGAAACCTATTTTCAGAGGAACACTAGAACCAGAGGAACATGTCTTGCTTTATAAGAAAAGGTCATTTTTACTAGTCATCTTCCATCCAATTTTGTATCTTAGCTGCTCAAACTTACTGTTGACTACCGTTGGTGCTTGTGGCATGAAGGGTGTAGTGATTGGCTTAATCACAATATACTTGGTCAGTTTCCAGTCAGTATCTGTCCAGGTATGCTCCAGAAATAAGTCAATACCCCATGTCATTCCATAGACACCATTGGATACAGTGCTCTGAGAGGGAAGAGGATGGAGAGGGGGAAAAGAATACATTATAATATAAACTTAGAGTAATTACAGTGAAAATTCACAAAATCCACAGTACCAATGAAGCTGTCATACTGAACTCAGCATATAGAGGATTTGCATGTCATTGGCTACCTTCTCTTTGGTAATATTGAATTGTATTTTACAATACATTTGCTGTTTTACAGTACATTCACTGTTTACGCCAGTAACCATAGGTATGAAACTCTAAGACCATTTTTACTCATTCAAAGGCTTAGAACAGGTGGCAATAAGTCTGTGTCAAAAGCTGGATTCAGCAGAAGCATCTTTTTGCTTCTGAAGGATGTTCCAGGTATGCCTCTCTACTGATTATTACAGGCATGTTTTGGTGCATGGACCATTATTTATTAAGGCATTTTGGTCAACTTTGTAGATTGTGGTAGAACTTTCATTAAAAGTGATCTCTATGACTGGATGGAACCAGCCTGTTCCACTCTTCATATGTCTTCACTAATGCCTGGACATCAGCTTTTAAGGCAATAAGAATATGACTGCAAGCAGTCATATCCTGGAGCCTTGTGCTCCTAATGCCCCAATTCCTTGAAAAGAAAGGCTGCAACACTGTATAGAAACAAAGGTTTCATAGGCAAGTTCATACCACACTCCAGCATGTAACCCTAAGCATTGTGGGATCCTGAATTCACCGATGTTCCCTGATGTATATAGAGCACATGTTGTGATCTAGCAGATATACACCTATCCAAATCCAGCAGGATTCTTTTTTTTTTTTAATGTCTCTGTACGAAGGGAACAAGTGATAAATTTTGCTTTGGATGAAGAGTAGAAGAAACAGAGTTTGAAGACTGTCAAAAGAAATAGTCTATTTTTCTTCTGTATACTTTCATAGTGCCTATTACCTTAAATCTGCCCCCAGAGGCTCCAATTGGGATTGTTATTCCAATGTGCGTGACATTATATTTCAATGTATAGTGGAACTTTTCAGGGTTCTCTATTCTTTCCCCTCCAACTCCCATTGATATATTAAGGGATGTGAAGGTGTGTTCTTGGAGAACCAATCTAGGAATCATAGTTGGTACAGTCCATCTTATGACAGTGTCTGTGAAGCCGGTGCCATCTGTTGATTTATAGAAGTAACAAGATTCAGAGCATTGCTGGTTAAAATCTAAAGAACTTTCACATTATGGCAAGTGGGTAAAATTTTAATATTTATGAACCACCTTGCAAAACCTTGCCAAGCTAGCCAAATCTGATATGGTTTCTGAAGGGATAGCTGTTTTAGTCAATTGCAGCATAAATGCGCAAGTGTTGCAGAACCTTAGACTAACACTTTTATGGTCAGTTATGGCCACTGCTAAGGTAACCATCCCTGTCTGTCCTTCTGAATTTCAGTTCCCTCTAATTTCAATTACAGATGCCCAACCATCCTGATAAGCAATTTGGCCAATGTGAGGTAATGCTTTATGAATCTGAAAAAAGTGAATAGTGCCCACAAAAAGTGATGGATAATAGAATTTGTTAGTCTTAAAGGTCTCATAAGAGTCTTTGCTGCATTCATGCTAGTGGTGGTGGCAGAGGTTTTTAAAGGAAGGACCAGCTCTTAGAGGGCCATATGAATAAACCATGTATTTTGGGATAGATGAGAAATACTTGCCAACAGGGCATGAGACAGTGGTATCAATCAAGAGGAGAAGCCATCTTTGTTTGTACATGGACGTGGAGCTGACTGTGCTCATAGTGACCCCATTAACCTGTATGCAAAATATACATGGTAAAATCCTACCAGTTCATCTGCAATGGAGTACCCATTAGAAGACTGCCACCTTTCTAGAAACTCACCACTGAATGTTCAGATTCATTTGTGGAGTATGGAGACCGAAGGAAAACTCTTGTCAGTGTATTATTGAAACTGTAGCCTAGCTTACTAGCATCGCTCACCACTGTTGTCTTTCTCCCTGAAGGAGAATAGAATATCAGCTGCCATATCTGGTATGCAACTCTTTCTGTCTAAAGGGAAAAGAAATGATTAGGTCAATAAGAATTTTCAAACTTTGATGCAACAAAAGATTACTGGGCAAGCGTGTACAAATTTACTCAGACACAGGAGATAAAATGAACCCATTTTTAAAAAGAAAAAACTATACCTGTATATATGTACTTTGTCAAGGCCAAAAATACAAACCTCTATGTTACGATATAGGCCATTTCTGCATGGGGCGAGGGAATCGCCCCGTGATGCTACATACCGGACTTTAAGGCTTCCCGGTCCGGTCCACGCCGCTCCGGAGCAGTGCGTGCTCGTCGATATGCACTGCTCTGGCATCTCAAATGGCGGCTTCCAGTTGGTTGAGGGTCTCAACCAACCGCTGAAGCTCACCAACCTAAAGCCCGCCCCCGGCAGATCACAGGCTCGCACCAATGTGAGCCTGCAAATCTGCATAAGGGAGCAGGCTCGCAGTAGTGCGCCTCATGCTTTTGAAAGACCTGTTTTTAGCAATCTTTCAAAAGCATGCTGGACGACCACTTGGGGTCGTTCCGAAGCGGGCTGGGGTGCGGATCTACATTAAGTAGGTCTGACCCAGTCCGCTCCCAGGTGCAGACGTCCTCCCTGGAGGACGCTCTGCCACGTTTTAAAAACCCCGTGTGGAAATGGCCATAGATTACGTGTATATAACATCATAGGGTCACATAACCAGGAAAAAAAGAAAAAAAGAAAGAAAGAAAGAAAGAAAGAAAGAAAGAAAGAAAGAAAGAAAGAAAGAAAGAAAGGGATACCTTAAGATGGGTTTATGGTGGCTTAACATTCTTTTCAGAGCCTGAAATAGTGACATTTTTAGATTATACCTCAGAAGCTACTGGCCAGCATGACCAGTAACTTTTCCAAGATGAGGATTGTTTTGTTATGCAAGAATTATTTTTGTAGGCATGACATAAAGGTTTGTTGTCATTTAGTTATGGCTATGAATAAGTCACGAAAAGAGGAGAGAATAGAAGTGTGTTTCCATTTTACAACACCCCAAATCAGCTGCCTGAGCCAGATGCCTCATTATAGGTGAGGTACCCCTTCTTTAATATTGAGATTTGATTCAGAGTTCAGAAAATTATGTGTTTGCAGAGGATTTAGAACAATCACTCTCGGATTCCTTCAGCTAGCTGTGATGGCAGACATTATTCGGGGATCTGTAGTCCCAAAGAGTACAAAGTTTTGAAACACTGGTTTTGTTTTGAATAAAAGTTTTTTTCAAAGTAGGAATGCAATTCTTCACCAAATTTCTTCTCAAAGGAAGCAATGAGTAGTTTTAGCACTTTTCTTCCAGCTGCAAGAAAATCTTCAAAAGGCTTGTAAAAACCTTTGAAGTACAAAGTGTTGATTATTACCTTTAAAGCCCTGAATGATTTGGGTCCAGGTTACCTACCGGATTGCCTTTTCCTGTATAAAATGCCCTGTACACTCAAGTCCTCTGGGAAACATCTACTTCAGTCAGCCAAAGCTAGGGTGATTGTTACCCAGAGGACATTTTCTTCAGCTGCACCCAGACTGTGAAATCATGTGTTAGAAGATATTTATCAGCTCAAGACACTATCTGTGCTTAAATCAGCAGTAAAGACAAGTTTCTTCTGGCAGGCCAGGTTATTTTTAAATTTCAGTTTTTAAAATATTTATTGTTGGATTTTAACATGTATTTTTAAAGTTATTTTAACTGATTTTGCTTGTTGTGTTATTTGTTGTTCCCTGCCTTGATCCACGGGAAGGGTGGAAAATAAATAAATAACCAATTTATTACTTATTCTGTGCAAAATTTGCATGTGGTGGTTTTGCACAGAAAACAATATTTCTGTGCAGAAAATAATATTTATATGTAGAAATATTGTTGTCCACACAGAAAAGCCACTTCCTGCACAGAAAATATTGTTTTCTATACAAATCAACAATGTATAAATTTTGCATAGTATACATCTCCAATTACAGCCTTTTCTGTGAAGAAATAGAGGGTAGGTTTTTTTTGGTTCAATAAATATTCTGAATATAATTATTATCTTCTGTGCAGAAAATGCTGTTTTCCATGCAGGAAAATGCTATTTTATGTGCAAAACATCCATGTGCAAATTCTGTGCCTGATAAGTCCTGAAGAGCAAAGATTCTTGTCAGGCATTAAATGTGCTGCGATGAGATTCTTTTTATTCTGGTCACTTGGAAAGCACCAAAGAATTACTTCTACTGGTAGAAAATTTTAGGAATGGGTTGGGGAATGTGTGGCTCTCCAAGATGTTGTTGCACTGCAGCTCCCATCGTCTTTCACCATTGACACTGCTGCTAAGTTAAGTTGAAGTCTAGTAATTGTCATCGGATTGTAACCAGAAAGGCTAAGAAGCAAAGCACTCCACAAACATCTGGATTGCCACACACTTGCAAGCACTGGTTTAGGAGAGACAATGCAAGTGTGCTCCAACAGTAAGTAGTCTGAGATTTGGTGCAGTGCACAAACTCTCAGTTTTCGACCACTGAGGCAGGTCTGTGACCAGTTAGAAAAATACCATTTCAGTCCAAGAGCTCATTAGGTAACCTTGAATTAAAAGTCAACTTTCCACCTAACTTACCTCACTGGGACGTAGTTGTTAGGATGAAGTTGGCCTTTCCACTTTTCCCCTTGTATGTTTACTACCTTGGCTTCTTTGAGTACAGTGGCATATAAAGAATTTAAACAGATACATATTAACCTCATCCCATAATACAAACTTTGAGCAGGCAGTTTGATAGCAAAGATGCCAAACTTTGAAGACTATTGCCTCCAGAGGAAGAAGGAGGGCATCATACAATTTAGAGTCTGATTGACTTTTAATACTGATTTAGCTAATGTTTTCATTCTAGTAGTGTTGTAAACTGTCACGGGAGAATTTATTGCCCTTTAAATAAATATACAGATTTATTATAGAAATAATAACAGTCCTTTCCCTACCTCTGGCAGGGCTGACATCCATTCTTCAGTCTCAATATCTGAAATCACAGGGATGTCAGTCTTCACTGACACCTAGACAGGAGATTAGAATTGTTTCAGTATAAAATTTAACAGATTCTCAGTGAAATCCTAATCTGTGCATTTCCCCATTGCACACCCTTTGTTTTAAGTAAACTAAATGGCCAATTCTTTTCTATTCATTTTACAGAAAGGAAAGGTGTATTTTACAGTCTAAGTTTGCAGTACAGGAAGCTGCTAAACTAGGACTTGCTCTTAAATGCTGAGAGGAGAAAAGGCCAAATTGGTAAGAGTTATTGGTAAGAGTGGCCCAACACCACTCACTACAGTACAGAAGTTCCCACAAACTTTCCCAAATGGGAATCCCAAATCAAGGCTCCCCACCCCCTCTTTTTTACATTTGTCTACACATCTCCTATATAAAACAGGTTTATCAGCAGCAAAGGTAAAGCCAACATACTTAATAGCTCATTGTGTCAGGTTCCTATAATTTTTTAATGGGCGTATCAAACTGTACCTTACCTCCATGTAATTTTCTTCACACACAATTTCTCGTGGAGCCCATGGGAAGTAGGGACAGGTCATGACATGGCGATAAGTCATAGGTGCTCTCATGTCTTCAAATAATGACACTTTTATATTTACAGTAAGAGAAAACTTTTCATCCTTCTGTAATCATTTAGGATACATTGGGTTATTGCAGTCTGCATCTTCATGCAAATAGAAGCAATTTCAAGAGATCACCAAACTTCTATGCGCTCTTTGGACTGTAACTTGCAAAACTCATCAGACAGCATAGTGGCCATGCTGTTATTTGTAGTCCAAAAAAACCCCATAACTTTTTCCAAACTCAAGTTTATCCATTAGCACAGCCTGCAGTCCTTTTGTAGATGCTTCTGGGGTTACATTTTGTCCTAATGTATCTAAACAATCACTTTTCAGAAACAAAAAGTCAGCACAGCTGTTCCTTTACAATAGCTTAGTTAAACATGACACGTGCTAGCTAAGGTTTCATGGCTGCTGCCTTCACAACGGTGGCCTTTCATTGGCCTATCAGCTGTGCCCCTCTTTTCATACCCCAAGCTTCAACTTTGCTCTGATGCTCGATCATGCATTGCACATACTAGAACGCTTACTGATACAGTACGTGTATCTGCTTTCTGTGTAAATCAGGAATGGAGAATGTGTGTCTCTGGATATTATTGGACTGCAAGCCCCATCGCCCTTCACCCTTAGCTGTAGTCAAACAATATCTAAAGAAACATATTTTCCATGCCTGTTATCAAGGCACAAACTGCTATACATATGCTTATTCTGCTTTCTAGCACAGGAAATGACTCAATAATAATCTGAACTTTCAAAGAAGAACCAAGGCTAACGGTCTACAAAGATGGTTCAGTGAGAACCACAAGTTTAATTCAAGTGACCAACTTCTTCCTTGGGTACCTAGTACAAAGTATGAGGCTGCCTTCTATCTGTTGTTCTGACTTTAACACAGTGGCCCACATCCCAACACCACTCCAGAGTCCAGCCTGCAAGTGATGGCATTTTCTTCTGATTCCTTCCTGTCTGTGGCTGTCCGCTGTACTGCTCAATGGCCAAGAACACCACAGAGAGTATACAGTAAACAACTAAGGTTACTTCACTCCATCACTAGCAGAGTGTACCTGACTGCAGTGTGCAGGAGAGTCCAACATTAATGGAAATTTATTCATCTTCCTTTCCCCTTTTTAAATTATCCCCTCCTAGCCAGGTCCCCTAGAACACTTGTGTTAGTAAGATAAAAAAAAAATCTATCTTAATTTAAAACCATTTGAGCAATCAATTTTTAAAATTAGAGCCAGCCATCTCCAGTTATGATTCTCAGGCCAGAATTTTCTATATTCTTAACGTATCATCAAAGACAAAGCTCATTTATCCCTGCTAAAATGGACTCAGCAATTTAAGGTTAGTTTGAGTTACGCTTTTATCTGAGTGTTCTTTGGTTTCACCTCATTTGTAACGTGACAACCAAGAAAAGAAGCTCGAAAGATCGGATTTCCCCACACGTCTTCTGAGAGGATATAGCCACAGCGAGCTTCCACCTCCTTGTCAGGCAAGATAGTGACAACACCCATGTGATCTAGAGACACACACACAGCAGAGATAGTACCTGGGCCAACCAAACATCTCAGCATGACATTTGCAAGACAGTGCTTTTTTTCTGTGGTAGCTTAGAGTTTGTGGTTTGTTTAAATTCCAGCAAAAAGTAAAGTTGTAAAACTTTAAGCTTCAAATGCAGTAGTTGCGGCTCCTTTGACCTCTGTTTTGGGTTTTCAAGTTATTGTTTTCAGCACCTTATTTTTCCAGTTTAGTTGTTTTTCATTCATTGCGAGTCTTAGCCAAACATGGGTGTTTTTGGAAATGGCAGTGTAAAATAACAGATTCTAATGCCATTTCCTCACTAGCCTGTTATAGTGCTATTATTCCACTGTCAACATCCTATGGAAGCCTGGGGTTTGCAGTTTAGGGAGGGGCCCCAAAGGCCCCTATGATTCCTATGATTCCATAGGATGTTGAAAGTGGAATAATAACACCATAACAGGCTAGTGTGGAAATGGCCTATGGCTGCCCATCTTACTCCCCATCAACATTGTTTGGCTTACCGTGAACAATAAAGATTCAGACATTGTTAGTCAACAGACATGGAACCACAGAATGGGGAAATCTATGCCCTTCTAGACAATGAACTCTTATCAGTCCTCTTGGCCTGGCCATCAGTGACACATTATGGGAGGAGTACTTCATCACCACCTGGAAGATATTCTCTGCCTTTGCTTTAATGCCTGGACTCATTACATCTTTGTTAACCCCAGCTGGCCTTTCTTGATAACAGTCAAACTCTGATCTGACTTACTGATTGATCTTTGTTAAGGTAAGATTTGTCCTTCTAAAACTCATCACCTCATGGCATTCTGAGATGTTTAGCAGGGCCTGACATCTATTGTTAGATCTAATTGCTAACTAAAGCAAAACCCATGAATCAACAAAACTTACAAAAATGTTGATCATTTATTCAATAGATCTATTTTTGTTACCTCTAAGAAGACACAATGACAGAGGTGTTCAAATGATTGATAAAACCAGTCCTAATAAAAGCTGCTATTTATTCATAGCTGTCACAAACGATTTATTTGGACTGAAGCCCTGTGCATCCTTACTTCAGAGTAAGCCTCATTGATTTCAGTAGAACTTTACTTTTATGTATATAATAACATATAGCCAGGCCATAGGTAAGAAGTGAAAATACAGGTAAGAAGTCAAAATACAATCTCCTCCTGCCTCCTTTTCCAAAACAATGAAACACAGCTCACCAACTGTTTCTATCCTTAGGTACTTTTTCTGAAGAAAGGGCTCATCCAGCTTCATCCAAAACATACTGGAAAAACAGGCAGTTTCTATAAAACCTAAAAAGGGCAATGAAGAAGATCTATTAGAGTAGTAATAACATACTGGTCATAAATCACAAGGTACGTAAGGATAACTGGTGGGTAATCTGTAGTCTTCCACTCACTGTTGGAGTTTGACTCCTACCAGCCCTAGAGAATGGTCCAGCAGGGTGGAAGTTGTCACTCAGCAGCATCCGGAGGGACACAGATTCCCCACACTTGACCTACATAATTTCAACGAGGCTGCTGGTTTGTGGGGTAGGAAGCAATCAATAATAACATCACCAACCTGAGGGTGTTAGCACTGGCTGAGTCCTCCCTATTCCAAAATGGAACAAAAGAAACAGCAGCATGATTCTACAATGGAGAAAAGTGAGTGTTAAAAAATCAATAAACAGATTAGCTTTTTTTTTTAAAGACAAGCATCAGATATTAGGTCAATTCACTTTACCTGCGGAGCCATTTCCATACATCTACCATGCTTCCAAAGGATCGTGTGTGAGCAAAGTTCTCCAAACTTCAGAAATTCTTTTCACAGCGTAGCTCCACATTGACACAAAACAAACTAAGAAAAGGAAAACAATAACCTAAAGAGAAGTAGTGAGCCTTCTTTATAGAAGGGGACAAACCTCCCCCCCGTATTTGAATTAGAAGCAGGTGCTCTAGCAGCTATTGTTAATCATTGCAGGAGGTGTTGTAAATTTCTCTTGAGTTCCAAAGTTTTGAATCAAAATTCTTGGCATAATGTCTAGTAAGACAGACTCATTGAGTTCAGTGGGAGTCATTTCTAGGTAAGCATATTTAGGATTAAAGATAATCAATACAGCTCCTTGAATCCTATGCTTTTCACACCCCAACATATAGAAACTGAATAACCAAAACTTTTCTAATTGTTTTCTTCTTTTTTTAAAAAATTTTTTTGTTCAAATATAATAAGAATAGTTAGCATGGTGTTTGAGCATTGGACTACAGCTCTGGAGATTAAGGTTCAAATCCTTGCTCAGCAGTAGGAAACCTACTGGGAAACCCTGGGCAAACCATATACAGTAGAGTCTTGGTTATCCGACCTAAACGGGCAGGCGGAGGGTTGGATAACCGAAATGTTGGATTAGCCGGAGGCCTGTGGCGGCTGCCATTTTGGGGGCGTGTCTGGGGGCATGTCTGGGGGTGTGTCTGGGGCGCAGAAATGCCTACAGCCATGCCCCCAGGCAGCCGCGACATCAGTTAATCTGGAAGGTCGGATAACCGCATGTTGGATAACCGGGACTCTACTGTACCCTCAGCCTCAATGTGATAGGTTCATCTTAGGGGCACCATCATGACTTGAAGGCGTGCAAGAACAGAAATGATTTAATAACAAGTAAAACATGGGTGGACAACTTGGGGCTTTCCAAAAGTGATTGGTCTGCAGCTCCTACTCAGCATAGCCAACAATGAGGGATCACTGGAGTTATAGTCCTAAGAATATCTGGATGGCTTCAGTAAAAGTTGTGCTGTACGAGTTGAACCCCTCACTGTGGAGCTGTCCTTAAAGACACAGGGGCAATGCCAGTAAAACATTGGCTACACTAATCCTGTTCCTCATAGGAAGCCAGTTGAAAAAGAAATTATGTAGAGAAAGAGTCATTTATAGCCTCCAGCCATTTAATTTAAGTTCAGAGTTACCTTTCATTTGCTGTGGAGGGCTGGTAATGCTGAGATTAAATTCATTGTAATGAAATATACCTCCAAAAGCATTAACAAGACTGTAGTCCAAATTATGATAGTAACATAGTCTCTGAACATTTATTTTGATGTGAGTCCTACCTATTTCACTGGAAGCTTACTTAGGATAATTGTGCACAAGATTGCCATTTTACATGGGAAGTGGACCATCATGTCAAGGAAATAAGCACTTGTAAGGCTGAAGTCCTAAATGTATATACTAGGAAGGGAAAGGAAAAAGTAGTCTAGTGGTACCTTTAAGATTATCCACTGTATTTCACCAAAGGCTCTCAAGAGCTATGACCCACTTCACTGGATGCATGGAGAACAGCCTAGGTAGATTAACATTTATGTACACGTGGCAAGGAAAGGTGGGGGTGGGGATAACTTAATATAAATGCAAAATATGCAAGTAAATGCAAATTCTGCTAACACAGTGACAGAGTGAGAAATGTAGATTTTAATGATAGTGACTAAAAGTTGTGAACAAGACAGAGGTGGATGATAAGTACATCTGAGTGTAGTTAAGCAAATAAACGCATGTACAACAGAGAAAAGTTGAAATCAGGAGAAAGAGCAGAAAGACATAAAAATATAGATATTCAACTGAAGGTAGAAGGAAACAAGTTGTTTTTTTTTTGCCAGGGGGAGGGAGAATCTTGTCCAAACATTGTTTGAGAACATGCAATAGCAAAATACATACTGGCTCCTGAAGAGGTGGCTCTGCAGAAGGCAGAGACTTTTCTTGAAGAAGACAAGAGTTGTAGTACACACAAATAGCATGTGTGCACTAGGAAGTAACTCCTGCTGAATACCCTCTGATTTACTTCTGAGTATACATCCTCTGAGTTTACTTCTGAGTATACATGTTAGGCCTTGACCATAAATAACTACCTTCTGCCTTTTTTCCATCTAGATCTACCCTGCATAGTTCTATTTTCTCTGAACAGCCACGTTGCTTTGAAATCTATTGTGTTGCAATGAGGTGTTCATAAACCTTTGCCCAGATGTAGCATAGGTTATTTTTAAGCCTCTGTTTGAAGAGAGAAAAAGGCACAAACAAATGAACCCATGCAATCAGGAATTTAAACACAACATTAAAAAACAACAACACACTACTTTGGGGTGTTCTTTTCTTAGATCTTTAACATTTGTAGCCACTATCTTGAACAATAGAACTTTGTGGGATTTTTCCCTGTATGAAAATTAAAAACATCTGGTTTTTAAAAATATGACATAGTTGTTTCATTTTGTTAAAAAAAGGAGAAAACCAGCACTGTGTCCATAATGAGTTACTATTAATATGTGGGAAAGGCAATCATCCAAAGCAAGTATAATGTCAAATAACTGGCAGGATCAGGCATTTTATTGCCTAAAAGTGACAAATAAAAATGTCAGGATTATAAAAACAATATTTGTTGGATGGGTAATGGGCCGTATAGATGTTCCCTACAGCCATTGAAACTAGATGGAATAATCTTGCAGTTAAGCTTAAACTCCAAGGGGCACGATCTTTTTAAAAGCTTATGTTATTTTAATGTTCTAGGGTGTATGACTACAACACAAGTACTGCAGGCAGAAGATGTCTGTGTAATCACATGTTGGCTCAGGAGTTGGACTTTTATGGCTCATCTGCTGTTTTACAAGTTCATGAATAACCCTGGGCAAATCACTCAGGCACTAGGTTCAAATACTGAAAAAGCAACAAATACTTAAAGGTAGTTGCTAAACATACACACACACACGCAGAGACTTCCCAACAACTAAATTTACAAAATAATTTTTTATAAGCCTACTCAGATTTAAGGTCCAAATGTAAGTATCCAGTGGTGTCTATTCAGAGATAAGTGTCTACAGGATTGTAGATTTTGCTCAACAAAAGATAAGGGAAAACAGGGTTCCTGTTACTCTGAGAACTGTAATGAATTATCATGTTGGAATTTTTTAAAAAGGCGCAGTTGTCAAACTTTCCTTTTCTTGCCTTAGAATTATTGCAATCTACTCTTTTGGTTCAAGTCAACTTACGCAATCAATTAAATGTTATTGCAGAAGCTGTAAGGCCACTGCACCTTTCAATGTGAAGCCTTTCTAGGCGCTGTCACTGTAATAAAGTAGCACACTTCTTTTCCCACTGTTTTCTGTCAATAGAAATGCTCACATTTATTTTTTACAGCATTGTCATGACTCTCCACTGGATGTCTCCCTTGTCCACCTTTCATGGAAGTATATTTTTTTTCTCTCAGAGGTGTCTTTTCTATTTGTAAGTAGGAACTGGAATATCTAGGTCTGAATACACCTGAACTTGGAGAAATGCAGACCAGCATGATCTATTATACTGAGGTAAGTTTCTAACGCAGAATGAGAACGAAGCTCTTCTTAATTTATGTTGCTTTCATGCTGTAGGATAACACGCCAAAGGCAGAAGTTCTAGGCTGATTCAAAGGAACTATCTGAATACTGCAGGGAAGCATTGGTGGATTATGTTGCCTAGCTTTTTCCTACTATCACAGAAGACTTTTTTTTGCAGAGGGAAGAGCAATGAGAGTATGATTCAAGTGTAGAATGATATACAGCTTAGGTTTAATACTGAAGCTTTATTTATTTATTGGATTTACACCCCATTTTTCTCTTGGAATGAGCTCCAGCTTCAAAGGAAAAAAAAGAAATGATTTACAATACCAATTCTAATACTACTAATAATGTGATGCCTTAAAATGAGGATGGATAACCAAAGGCCTTCTAGATGAGTTTAGACTATAACTTCCATCCATTCTAGCTAAACTAGCCAATGCTGAAGGATATGCTCTCTGAAATTCCACAGGTGAAAACCAGGACATGGCAAGATGCCTGAGGGGGAAGGGAGAGGTAGGAAATTAGAATGTGGAGGGAATAGCAGAAAAATCATGGCGGGTAATACAAAAAGGGAGAACAGAGGAAAGGAAGCCTGGAGGCCCGGGTTCCTATCTCTTCTCAGCTATGGAAACCAACTGGGTGACTTTGGGCAAGATGCACTCTCTCAGCCTCAGAGACTAAACTCCCCTCTTGCCAAGAAACCGCTCTTTTCTTAAGTTTGCCATAAGTTGGAAATGACTTGAAGACACACAACACAACTGAGATGCCTGCTAACTGGACATGTCTATAAGCGCTACTGAATTTTGTGAGGCACACTCCACAGAAAGTGTGCATAGGATTGTAGCTTTTTATGTGTGTATCGAGAGCTGTTCTAACCATCCGTCATATTGTATTTTGCTTCACGGATATTCTGTCACTGCCTGAGGCTGTGTCCTGGCATTTCTATATCTTAGTAGTCGTCTACATTTGCTGGATGGTCTTGCATCTCACCCCATTGCCTAACAGCTATGTACTTTTACACAGAAAATACATTCCTTTTGCTTCATACTTAACAAAGTTGTGATGATTATTTAGGCACTCACGATAGCACAGTGTAACACATTTCTATGTGTTGTGTAAGTTATATACCTGAAGGAAGGTGACAAAACATGCCAGCTTGTTTCTTGCCAGCTTGTAAAAAATAGTTTCTGAACTCCATACTAGATGAGTTTATGCCAGAGGGAACATTGCCTCAAGGGAGAATGTATGTGTGTGAGAGGGTTTGTGTTGCTTGCCTAACTGTCAAAGAGGCTGGGCCATGTGTGAACAGGCCTTATATTACCCCCACAATGTGTAGTTTTGCTGTCTTGTGAGATCTGGGATTCTAGAAGTCAAATAATAGTTGAACTTGTCTGATAATCATGAAGAGTGCTCTTCTTAATGTACCAGAGTATAGTACTAGCTCAGGGTGATCCTGTAAACAGCAGTCAGCTACTGCAGCTTAATGCAAATTTTCTTGCTTTGCAAGAGAGTGCTGGAAGTGAAGGCTTTTCCTCCTTTTAACATTCATCAGGTTTCTTGTTATATGTCAAAGAATCCTTCTCTTTTTCTTATTGCAGAGTTTTCTTTCATACTTCAATGGTCCCTGGTATTTTACTTTTTGTTCATGAAGTCCAGATACTGGGTTTTGGTCACTGTGTTTGGCATCATCTGGCATACCTGCTCTTCTGTCATCATGATATTGGGCAAGTAGTTGGGGTAGGTAGTTCCTTGCAACACCATCATGTCTTCACATGGGGTTGAAGTTTTAGCTTTGACACGTGATGGTCAGTGTAAGCTAGAGTTGTCAGGCTGGTGTTGGGCTGCAACAAGAGATGGCAAGGTCTAGCACAGGGTTCCATAGATCTATAGCACTAGGGATAGGGGGAAAAATGAAAGTATTAAAAAGCTGTAAAACAATTTTTTTTCTCAAGTTTTTAGAAACTCTGAGAAGAATCCTGGCTTGATCAGAATCTTTGCAGTTCAAGACTTATTCTATATAAAATTCATACATGGCATTTTTCTCACAGGAAACAGCATTTTCTATGCAGGAAATAATATATCTGTGCAGAAATATAGTTTTTTTGGACAGAAAAAGGTGTCTCCTGTGCAGAAAAAGCTGTTTGCTGTGAAAAATACTACATGTGAGTTTTCTGCACAGTCAGGTCTCCAACTACAGCATTTTCTGTACAGTAAATAATATTTCTTTAATTTATGTGAAAAAATTTCCTTTTTTATTTTATTTTTGTTGAGAAAACAGAAAAAACCAAATACAGGAAGAAACATTCTTTATTGAACAAAAATTAAACAATACGTAAAACATAAGCTTGTGAGATTTCTTTAGAGCTATTTCAGCTATTTGCTGTTTTTGAAGACTTTCTCATAGAAGGAATAACATTTTTGACATTACTCATTGCTTCCTTTGAGAACAAAATTAGCAAAGAATTAGTAGGCAGGAGTTTTAGAGAAGCTGAAACATAGGGCTAGCTAATTTCTTTGTGTGGGATAGAGCCTTGGGAAATTCTAGAAGGGATGAAACATTGGGCAGTAGCTTAGAGCGAGATCCTCCTGATCCTGCTTCTGTCCAGAATCTCAATTTGATTCAGCACCTAAAGGTCCAGGGAGCTTCTGAATATGACACATATCCAGGCTTATACTATGTAGGTGATTTCAAAATACAAAAGCAAGCAATGTTAAGGCTTGGATAATGCCAATGTGACCTCAGCTGGAAAATTCCTTTGGCCATCTGCTGCCGTTGTACATTTCCTGATATGTGGCCTTTCTCCTTGTTCTGCCCACCCCAAAAATTCGCAAACTCCATGTCTCAGCTACACATCAACGGACATAAAAAAATGCACAAGAGTAGCATACCTCTTAGCCACAATAAGGCTACTAAAAATCACAGGGTATTTGGAGGATGGGGTGATGATGATGATGATGGGTCCATTTACATAGAACTAAAATGCAGCTTAGTTCAAATTCTAGTCCTTGTTAGGTATACAACATGTGCTCCCTCCCATAACAATCTCAGATGTTTTCCTTGTCTGAGGATTATGAAATAAAATGAACACAGTTTTCCAAACTTTTAAAAATAAGCCAGGCTTTCCTTTGTTAGTGTATATGTGTGCATGTGATTGTGTTCCATTCCCTTGGATTAGAATTGGGATTCACCAAAGGGTGATTTTTTTTTGGCATTTTTTTCTTTCTGTACTATTTGACTGTATATTTGCATATTTTATATCTGTATAGTTCCATAAATATTCTCACAGTCTTAAAGGTCTGCATATATGCACTGCTTCATTTTGCTTGTAGAACTAGGAAATAATGGCCAATGTGGATAAAGGTGTAGTCTCATAGAAGAATGAAATCAAGAATGGAGATCTCTGTTATTACTAAATCAGGCATACATTTTTGCACTGGCCTTTTATTACTATCTTTATATTTAAAGGAAAACAAAAAAACCTGAAATACAAATATTTAATAACTTTTTTGCTAGTGGCGACCCAACTTGAAAGAGCCTCTGCTTGGAAAACAGGCAGCATAATATTAGAGAAATGGTGAAGTGCGTATGGGACGCTAGGTTGCTTGAGAAACTATCAGATAATATAAGAAGGACAGCAGGAGACACAAACCTAGACTCTTTTATTGAAAAAAGGCTCCCATTAATTGCTTTATAAATATAGGCATACACTTGAGAGGACCACTGGAACACCACCAAAATCTCTGGAAAGATCTGCTGTATTTGAAGACTTGATGGAAATATTATTGGGAGCCCTACAACTATTACCTAAAACCATGAGATGTAATAACCATAAGATCCATGAAAAAGAAATAGTTTGAATGATCACATTCTGTTGGTTTTGAACAACATTTTATATTTGTTTGTACCTTGTAATTTTTTGTAAATCAAATAACATTTGATTTAAAAAAAATATTAAAAAAATGACATCAAGAATGTTCTGCTTGTTTGGGGGCAAGCAGAAAGTGCAATAACTGATGCAGCTGAGCCACGCAAGTTGGAAAGTGAAGGGACAGAGGAGGACTGTGGAGAAATGCTACACTAAATGGCTGCTAAGTACTAGACTATATTTTCCTTTCTCTAGCACTATGTGTATCTGTCACATTCAAGGAAAGAGTGAGGTATGCATAACAAATTATTGCAAGAATAGATCACAGTATTTTGTCAGTCTGGCTTCTGGCAGGGGAACCTGAATTTACTAAACCTGCTGATACTGTTTTCCAAGTGCTTGCCTTTCAGAACCACCACATCCATCACAAAAGGAAAAACCTCTGAGAGGAAAACTGAAATAGACTCCTGCTGGAGTGCAGAGACAAAACTTCCACTGTTCTAATGGTCTTAGTTACTGCTAGTCTTTGGCATGAAAGGAGAGACAAAGTGGATTAAGTATGATGGCAAACAGCATGCGGCACTCTGTTAGGAAACTACCCTGTCACTTTGCTCTGTTTGTGGTACAACAGTGAGCTAAGCTGCAGAGAGGCCCAGAGTGACTTCCAAAACCTTGAAACCTTCTCTCCTCTGTTTCTTGCCATGATTTCATACAAATGTAAGAAGATCAGGGACCAGCTGACTTAGAAGGGGAAATTCACAAACCATTCAAACAGAAAGATAGACATCTTGAGTCACCCCTATGATCTGCCAGATGCTCCTTTTGCTGTCAAGCCAAGTTGTTTTTCACTCTGTTCTCACTCTCCCCCTTTTACTGTGGTGTGATAACGATCATGCTGGACAACTTCTATCCACTAATAAGATGGCAACAGCTAGGGAAGTTAGTGTTGGTAAGGCTCTTGTGATGTATCTTGGGGTTTTATGTGTTGGCCTTACATGAGTGTGATTCATGAGAAATCTTGAGCCAGTGACTTCATACATCCTTGTGTTTCTTCCCATTCCAGACCTTTCTCAAGATTACTGAGGACAGAAACATGTTAAGATGGGTTGCTTTCTTTCAAAGTTCAGAGGCAAAGAATGGCTGTGGAGGCCTGAAGCAAGACTTCAGGCCAAACACCTATCTCTCCCACAGTATCTTCCTGCCCAGCCTGGCTTTGAAAAACAAAAACAAAAACCCTTTGGAGTGAGTTACCTAATGTTTTTTAAAGATTACTTTTCATACAACAACCACTTGCATGTTTTCCTGGATTTGTATGTATCAGTTATGTAGCCAGTGCATGTGCATGATACAGGAAGACATGTTTAATCCAGTACATAACTTGACACTCTGCTGCATGTGAGGCTGCATGGCATGTGGGTTATGTGTACTTACTCATGTGATTCTTGCATAGAAAATGGAGCTCTTCTATGTAAGCAGTAGAAGACCAACTAGTCAACATGGAAGCAGAGGTTGGGATTGCTGTCATACTTGCTTTCCTCCAGGGCATTCTCTCTTGACTTGCCTCAGGCTTTTAGGCAGGTACAAGAATTTGTAGTACAGGAGACTGCATATCACTCATTTAGAATATTTCTGGAAGAGAGTCTTCTATGTCTAGGATCTAAATACAGTTATTAGCTCTAATGGGAATTGGCCTGTTGACTCAAAAGAACCAATGGAAGCGTTGACATAGCATATTCTCATAGATTTGAAAGGTCTACACTGATTGACACTAAAAATAGGATTTTGGGTCTTACAATGCACAATGCAGTAGTTCTGCAGGATTTAGATGGAAAGGTCCAAATGTATTTCCTTGACTTGTGCTTTGATGTGCAGAAGAAGTTACCTTAACAACTTGCAATTTGAATGTCAGGGAAATAATGTCTTGTTAGTATTTCTGTTGCAACTGGGAGCTGGAACTTCAGCACAGGGGGAGGGTTAAAACTCCCTTTCTCCCATGCTGCCACTTGGTGACAGATTTTCTTATCCTCAAGACTGTTTTTTTTTTCAACCACCTCTCCCTGCAAAACAAACTATTCATGAGTCCAGGGAGCAGCAGCAACAACAATATGTATTTTCCAAAGGGAGAGAGTTCCCCTTCTTCACACGGTCAGCATTGTTGTTGTTGTGTGCTTTCAAGTAATTTCTGATGTATGGTGACTCTAAGGTGAACCTATCCTAAGGTCTTCTGGGGTGTGTGTGTGTGTGCGCGTGCGCGCAATGTGTCCAAGGTAATACCTACCACCAAATTTCAACAGCAGGTATAACTTTATAATAGCCAATCAGGTCTTCCTTGCTTCTCTGTCTAAATCAAAAAGCCCTAGACAGTTAGATATTACTCACATGAAAAGTGATCCTACTCCTTGATGATTTCATTTGCCCTTTGCTGCACTTTCACCAGAACTGCAATGTCATTACAGAGGGGGCAATCAGAATATTCCATCCATATCACAAAGTTATGTAAGGTCATAATGGTACTAGTTGTCCTACTTCCTTTTCCTAATAACCTGTAACATGGATTCTGCCTTGTTTCATGACTACTGGACTTTGATGTTGCACTCATGTTGTCATTGAGAATCCATCATGATCTCAAGATTTTTTTTTCAGTTCAGATCACACCAGTGTATATATGAGGATTTTTAAAATCAGTGTGCATCAATTTAAATTCTACATTTTACACTAGAATCTCATTTGCAGTTTCTCTCTCAGTCTTCAGATGAAAGCAGTGGCAAACTGCCTTTGAATAAATCTTATCAAGAAAGTCCTAGGATAAGATGGCCATAAATTGAAGTTGACTTGAAGGTGCATAGCAACAGCAAAAGGTTTCCCCTGATCATTCCATCCACTGCTTGTTAATACTTTAATAGGACACATTGTCTTATTCTGAATTAGATCATTGGTCCATCTATCTCTTTCCCTGCAGTGGCTTCCCATTGTTTCAGATAGAAGTCCTTCCCAACCCAAGCCTCACAGCTCTTATATGTAAATATCATGTTCTTCCACCTTAGCTATGGTCATTTCTCTCTCAATTCTAAAAGGAATTCTTGTTGCATCAGCAGATGCCATGCTGATTCTCTTCATTGAAACTTATTATCTAAATGTTTAATGATTCTGGCTTTCCAAAAGTCTACCAAGACCAGATGTAAATTCAGCTTCACTGGCTTATGATTTCTGAAACCTTTTTTTTTTTCAGACCCCCTTTAGAAAAATCAGCATTAAATTGGCTACTTTCAGGTATTTTGGCAAGAAGGCCACTTTGTTGCCTCCTTACCAAAAGTACAAAACTAGTACAAAAGTACCAAAAGAGGGTTTTTTTTCTTCTTTTGTTAGGAAACCATCATTTTCACCTTTGAGTTCTTAAAGAATTCTTGACTATGTGACTTCTGGAACCAGGGATTAAAAAAAT
Source organism: Iguana delicatissima (assembly GCA_948472985.1). Lineage (NCBI taxonomy): Eukaryota > Metazoa > Chordata > Lepidosauria > Squamata > Iguanidae > Iguana > Iguana delicatissima. The sequence continues at coordinate 561,406 of CAOKZL010000920.1, read as the reverse complement.
AAATAAATCAGTCCTAGGATGGCATGTTTTGTCACCTAGGGCTTTTCCGCACTTTGCGGGGGAAACGGGGCAGTCTGTTACTCACCGGACTGGCACGCTCCCCCTCGACGAGCCACGACGATCTGGAGCAGGGCGTGCCCGCGCTACACACTCTCCGTAGATGAAAATGGAGGCTTCCGGTTGGCGGAGGCTCTCCACCAACCGGAGAAGCTCGCCAGCCTGAAGCCCGCCCCGGAAGATCTGTAGCCTCACGCTGGTGCGAGCCTGCAAATCTACACTTAGGGCAGCGACGGACTGGGGCGCGCCAGGCTATTGAAAGTCCTCTTTTAATCAGTCTTTCAATAGCATGGGGAATCACCAGTTCTGGGCGTTCCGGAGCAGGCTGAAGTCTGGACAAACATTAAGTAGTCCGAACCCAGTTCGCCCCCAAGTGTAAACATCCTCGCTGGAGGACACGCCACCCCATTTTAAATATAAAATGTGGAAAAGGCTCTAGAGTAATAGTTCATTGCACAGAGAGAGAGAGAGAGAGAGAGAACCAGAACTGCAATTATGCTGCAATTACCCTCACAGTCATTCTTTGTGCTCTGTTTGGATTCAGATCTATGTACCGCATGCTTTTCTAATATTTCAAACTTTACTCTAGAAATGTAGATGTACATTTTAGTATGATTGTTGCAGGTTACTGCTTGGTGTCCACAAGGGATAACTCAAATTCACATGGCTTTAAATTTCAGACATGACAAAATTATGCTGCAGAATGGGATATTCCATTGCTAACCCTGAGAGTCTGAGGGCTGCTGTGGTGATTGGATGGGAATGCTGACAGCCAGGAGAATCACTAAAAAACTAGAGCTATTACATCATGCTATTTTGTCATGCGGTCACAGTTTCAGTTTTTTGTTTTTTAAAAAAGCTATTTGATGCAAAAGAACTGATTAAGTGTATACACTCTAATGCTTTTAGTGGGAGAGTTTTGAGTATGTGTTTTACTCTTCAGCTGAAAACACTGGGACAAGTATTGAACTTGATCAAGCTAGCATCTTCCCTTTGAATCTGTTTAAGTCTGCAGTATATGTTTATACTTATTTAAACAGAAATGCACAATGAAAAATGATGTATTTTGCATTTATTATATGCCTCAGTGTGATTTAAATATAACCTTCAGATTTTTTTCCCCTCTCTTCATTTTTTCTTAAGTAAATCTTCTATTTTATCCAAGCAGGTTTGCCAAGAACTAGCATCTAAGCTCTGGAAATACTTCACTATCTCCCTATGAATGCTCTTTCAAAAATGACAGTGTCTATCATTCATATGCTTTCACATTTAAACAAAGCTGAAATGGGAGGAGTGATTTAAAACAAAATATAAAGGAAGATGAAAATGTAAATTTATCCAGTCCGCTGTCCAGCTTGGCAGTTAAAAGATTAAGAGAACAGTATACTAATCTCATTGTTGATTCACATTAACAGTGTAAGCCTGAGTAACTTACTGTATCTATTTGAATGAATTTATAAATGTATTTTGAAGGAAAAAATTATCTCATTATCGTGACAGGCAAATCAATCAAGATAATTCCTATGAAATGCCTTTAAAAAAAAAAATCAGAAATCAGGAGGTGGTGTATGTTTATTTTGTTTTCTTTAAACAAGTAGCCATCAATGAACAAAAAACAGATATTGAAGCCCTCTTTCTCCTTTTTCTAATTCCTTGCCCTTCCTCGATTTCACTTTGTTTTCTCACTTTGATGTGCTGATTGTAATTCTAATGTTCACTTTTTTAAAAGAAATGAACCCCTCTACCCAGATCACCATGAAATTTGATTTTGCATGCACCACATAGGTTTTGAGTTAAATCAGCCCAAACATACCTTCCAAATTTGGTTGAAATCTGTCTAGCTGGTTTTGTGTGATGCAGTAACACATAAACAGAAAACTTAAATTTCTTTTATATAAAGGAGCTACAATGCATTCTAGAATATGACTTTTATAGGCCTTGAGTTGTGGGTAGGTTTGTAGCTGCTTACAGGTTGTCTTGTAAGGTAAAACAAGCCTCTCAATAAGGAACACAAACACGGGGACCAAACTCTGCATTGAACCCAAATGCCAACACTCCTGTTTTCAGGACCTAATAATGTTACCCATGATGTCAGAGGTTTGTCCACCTGATAATTCTCAAATGTAATATATGGCATTTGTCTACAATGCCAGAAATCTGACATTAAAAATGGCAGCATCCAGAAATCATGTAGGAAGTACTTTAGTTTTTGAGGATACTATACTGACACTGACTCTAAAGCAGCCACTGTGGTTGCGGGGCAGGGGGTACACCTCCAAAGAAAGATTTCAGAGAGATAGAGTGAGACTGCTGGGTTAAAATTCCCAGTTTGTCACCAAAGACCTGAATTAATTCTTATTGTACTATATGTGTTCATCGTGCCACTGGCAACAATGGGGTTCAGCTAGGGTTAGTAATGTAATTGTCACTGTCAACTATAAATACTGTTCACATTGAATTTTCCTCATTTGATGGCCACTTCCCCTCAAAATGGTAAGGGCAGGCATCTTGTCTGCTTGGTTCATGAGATTCTTGTGCTACCTAGGCCTGTGTGCCTGGAATCCTAGGTAGTATTTCAGATGTCTCATGAAGTGGGCTAATAGTACAATTACAAATATCTGTTGTTGTTGTGTTCCTTCAAGTCATTTCTGACTTATGGCGACTCTAAAGCAAACCTATCATGGGGCCAAGAATGTATGACGCACCCAAGATCAGCCAGTGGGTTTCCATGGCTGAGTGGAGAATCAAACCCTGGTCTCCAGGGTTGTAGTTCAATTCTCAGACCACTACAGCATGATAGGCCTCATGCAAACCTAGTTATTTATAATTAATTTATTTCACTAATAAGGCAGGTTTAACAAAATTCCAGATAATGCCACTCTTTTTGTGGTATAACTATAATGTTTTAGTTAGTGTTAACATTGTGGGAATGTGGTTTCACTAAATCATGGGGGAGAAATATCATATGGGTCATCTGCTGGCTCACATTGTACCTCCTGCTCTGTAGTGACTGTTGAGGCAATGATAAAGTGGATGGAATAAGAAAGTGTCTTGTACCACTATACAATAGTCTGTAGCATTCAGATTTTTTTTAAAAGGCAAAGAAACAAGACCTAACTATGTTAAGGTTTTATCACATGAGGCAGACAAATTGCAATTATAGCAGGATAATAGTGTCTTTGGCTGGGATTCATCACATGATGTCCTTCCTCTTCTGTTGTTCTCCTGGTGGGAAACTGTTCGGAAAATGTTTCTCCTACAAAAGAGGTCAGTAAGGGAGTAATCCTTCAGGCAAGAGATCCACATATGTCTAACCTTCAGGCAAGAGATCCACATATGTTCAAGATTAAAATAATAGGACAAGCTAACTGTAAAATAATATTTATTACTTTCTTCATTATTTACTGAGAAAAACAAGGATTTGTGTTGTAAAGAACTATTATTAATCCTTGTAGAAGCTAGAAGAGCTGTGAGTGCCAGACCTCATAAAAATGTCCAAAAACTTTCATTTTACAGATATCATGACAAAATATGGCCAGTTGCACTTGAAGAAAAATTAGGCAAAGCTAGAGGAGAAATAAAGAAGAAATAAAGGGCATCTTTGAAGCAACCTGATACTCATTCTAACTCATTCTAACATATTTTGAAGAACTGAATTTTGAGGCTAGACCTCCAACTAATCAACTGGATTTTTGGCACTGAAGATATTAATATTTTATATAAATCAATATTAGTAGTTTTAATGTTCTGATGAGGGTATGTCTGTGACTGTATTTGATATATTGTTATATATTGTTAAATCTTGGAACAAGGTGATAGGAATTTATGTGTTTTTCACCATCAAAGTAAAGAAAGATTTTTTAAAAAAGATGTAGTGTAGAGCCAATAGAGTCTAACGGTATGATGTAGTGGTTGGATTAGGATTTTGGAAGACCAAGGTCTGACTCCCTGTTCAGTCATGGAAAGTGACTGGGTTACCTGGGGAAGCTATACTTTCCCAGACTAAGACAAAAGCAATGGCAAACCTCTGAATAAAGTTTACCTAGAGAATCCTGTGACAGGGATGCCATAAGTTGAAATTGACTTAAAGGCACATAACAACAACACGATTCAAGAAAAGCATTGAGACTTAGCCAAGGCCAAAGTTTAGAAACAGTGATAATTTCTGAACTATGTTAATATCGGGGCACTGAGGGCATAATGGTAGGTCCCCCCCCGAATAACAATGTTTTCGCACTCATTTGTCAGAATGAAAATATTTTCTTGGGACACTTTGAGGGGATTTTTTTTTCCAGATTCCAGTCCCTTTTAGATGTATTGTTATTAAAAACACAAATAAAACAACAGAAAAGTAACAATCTGTTTAATGAAATACTGAAATAATTTGCTTTGGTACTATTAAGGTTAACAAACTACCTAGTGGTGTTTTAAGTTACTTCATACAAAGTACCACTTCCCATCTCCTGATGATACTTTAGTGAACTGCTTGAATTCAAGGACCACAAATTTAAAGCTTTCTACACTTTGATTGGAGCTAACCTAAGTCATATTCATTTCAATAAGTAAGTAATATAAAAGCATTAGTATAGAACCAATACATTTTGAAATTAACAAGGCTCTGAAGTAGTTCTGAAGAAACACTGTTATTGGGAAATGAAGCAGTTATGATCTCTGTCCTGTTTTATCTGTTCCACACCTCAACTGCTGAACCTTATTTAGATGGCCAGTGCTCAGTTTGTTTTTTAAAAAAGTTTGTACTGATTAGGGCTTAGGGGGACAAAGTTAGGGCGAAGGAGTTTAGTGGTGCTGTGTGACACAAATACTGATGTTTATTTAATGCAGAGGTATGTAATCTCACTCAGATGTTACAATTTCTGTCATGCCCAATGTTCTGTGCCTAAGCTCGGTCTAACTCCAGGGTCCTCCAAGACTTTGTTCAGTATTGAATACACATTACTGCTGTAAGACCAGCTTTATTGGTGGTACATAATGCAGCAGATACAACAGAAAATTATCCCAGCCTTTTCACTGATGAGATCTAACATCCCTTCACAGCCAGTGATAGAACTGAGCCCTCAAACAACCAGTGATGTATTTAAGTCTTTTATTCCAAGTCTCAAGTCTCTACCTTCAAGTCTCAAGTCCTTGAAGATATTTTCAAGTCAAGTCTTAAGTCTGGGAGCCAACTTTACACCCTAACCTATATTCCAGAATTTTTGGATAGACTTAAATAAAGTCCATTTTAACAATTTAAGCAGAGCCAGCCCTTCACATTTGTCATTTTGCCATCTGCAGCTTCGGAAGTGGGGAATGGGATCCCTCTTACTTCCCATTTTGGAAGTTAGAGGATTTTTCAGAAGTGAGGAATAAGATCTTTACTCCCCATTACTGAATCTTCAAATGCTTTAGAAGGAAGGGTCCTTCCTCCTCAAGTCTGTTGCCTAACACATTTTCTGTTCCTTTCTGAGAAACACACCCTGCACTCTGGGGCAAGTCTTGTCTTCTGCTCTTAGGAAAGTTTTAGAAGGCTCCTCCAATATGCAGCAGCACAGGCTGCTGAGTAGACCCCAGCACTTTCTCAAGCCCATTGCCTAACCTGTTTGCTGTTCTCCTCTAAGAAATGTGCCCATACTTTGGGCTTGAGACAGATTGTCATGGGATCAGTAGGCAAAAAGAGATGGAAGCATTGTTCAAAGTCATAAGGTTTCTGGATGAATGTGTTATGTTACGGAACCAAGGGCAGCAAGTCAGACACTAAAAATATACAAGTTTCGAGTTGAGTTGAATCAGTGCATCATTTATTGCCGAGCTAAGTCCGAGCCGAGTCACTGAAATGACTTAAGTCCAACTTGAGTCACAACATCTCATCATTGGATAAAGGCAGTGGCAAATTTCCTATGAAAAAAACTTGCCAAAAACCCCTAGGAAAGGGTCACCATAACTTGAAACCCACTTCAAGGCACATAGCAACAAATACCATGGAATAGCTTTTAATGGGCCTTTTTGCTACACTGTTTTAGTGCTATTATTCCATTTTTCACATCTTGTGGAATTCTGTAGTTTACTGAGTTTGTAGTTTACTGAGGGCAAAGAACTCTCTGGCTGAGAATGCTAAATGCCTCTCCCGAAATTGCAAACCCTCGGATTCCATAGGATGTTGAAAGTGGAATAATAGCACTATAACAGTGTAATGTGGAAATGATCAATGTTTTGACATAATGGTAACAAGAACTTTAAAACCTATCTGCCTGGTGACAAAGGCCCAGCTCATTACACCTGACTATTGGCTAAACTGGCCAGGACTGAGAGGAACTGAAATTCAATAGTATCTGGAGGGCTATTAGTGGATGCTTTAAAAATATTTACACAACAATATCCTGCTATGTAGCAGTATATTGACAACATGACCTGAAGAAGAAAACAGACAGGTGGCCAGGTGGTATATTTCTGGTCAGCTGAAACCATAACCTGTGGAAAACACCAAAGGTCAATTTTGTGACAAAAAAAAGGAATAATATAAGGGATATTTGAGCATGAGAGCCAATGTGGTGTAGTGGTGTGAGAACTGAGACACAATCCTGGAGACAAGGATTTGATTCTCCACTCAAGCATGAAATCCCACTTGGTGATCTTGGGTGAATCACATGCTCTCAGCCCCAGAAAACACTGTGATGGGTTCGTCTTAAGGTTGCCATAAGTTGGAAATGACTTGAAGGCACACAACAGCAGCAGCAGCAGCAGCAGCAATAACAACATATTTGAGCATGCATAGAATATGTTTCCCAGAATAAAGAGACAATCACTTGTAAACAAGGAAAAGACTTTTTATCCTAGCCTGATTGGGGTCTGCTTTGCAATAGGGACTGAGGCCCTTTCCGCACGAGGCAGTTAAAACGGGCCAAGGCATCCTGGCATGGAGGTCATCTGCACCTTGGATCGGACTAGGTGCAGACTATTTAACTTAGTTCCGCACCTCAGTCTGATCCAACCTGCCCCCCAGTGGTCCTCCCCTGCGCTAAGTAAAGACCAGAAAAATCAGGTCTTTACATTTTCTGGAACACGCCATTGCGTTCTTACCTGTGCAGATGCGCAGGCTCGCACCAATGCGAGCCTGTGATCAGTGGAGGACGGGCTGCGGGTGTGGCCACTCCCACAAAGACACCGGAAGCCGCCATTTTCAGTCTCAGCAGTGCAGATCTACAGACCTCGCACAGCTCTGGTTCGTCCTGCACCAATGGAGGAGCCCTGCGGAAGTGCTCAAGGGACAGTGTGCATTACTTCGGACCCAAGAAGAGCTGATAAGTAACGGCACGGAGCGATTCACTTGCCTCGTGCGGAAAGGGCCTATGTCTTACATCTCTATTGACACAGCCACTGTAAGAAGTCTTTTCAAAGATGAAATCCTGTAGGATAGCACATGCTAGGACATGATAAGACACAAACCATAATACGCACACTTACCAGAGAGTACATCTAGTGCCTTCTTGGAGCTTCCATGACAGCGAGGCTGTGAATCTGCTCAGAGTTTTAAGCCACACTTTAATTGAACTATCCAAGATGTTGGCTTTTAAATCCCACTAGCCACCAGCCACATTAAATCTCATTGAATTGATCAGGGATTATCTCTGAGTAGACACATATAGTATATAGTACTATGTGGCACACAATGGTACAAGGTGTTGGTTTTGCCTCAGCAATGCCAGTGGCATAGCATAGAGGAAACTATTGGCAAAGGAACAATCATAGTCTCTCAATCTCATTCTCTGTTCCCTCTCCCTGTGTGTGTGTGTGTGTGTGTGTGTGTTTGTATAGGCTGTGTGTTTGAAAATGAACTCCTATAATTTTCCCTCCCATCTCTTGATAATGCTTCAGTTAATTGCCTGAATTGCAGGATCATATTCTTTACAGTTTGCATTTTACTGAAGAAGCAGCTTCATGTAGAGAAATGAAAGCTCACCAGCCCTGCATTTTGTAAGCCTCATAACTAGATGATCATTCTGGGGGGAAAAAAAAGTTGCACAAGAAACAGGATGAAAGTGATGTTGGCATTTACCAAAATAAGTGTCTCCATACACAGCAGTACAAAATGTGCAAGTGTTAACTTGGAAGGAGATACTGTTTCGTTCAGTGCGGCTTCCTCCCAAGTCATTGTGTATGGTGGAATGTTGTTGGGATGCAGCTCCCACGATCTCTGACCATTAGCTATGCTGGCTAGTGTTGCTGGGATTTGGAACCCAACTTCAGTTTCCATGGGCCTTTGAGGACTGAATGTACAAGGCCCATCCAACCTAAACAATGTGCTGGACTTTCTATCTGCTATTTCATTGTCTTTTTTCATGATTTATGTTTGCAACTGTTTTAAATTTTTGCTAATCATATTTTAACTTTTATCTTGTGCAAAAAATAAAAATAAAAATATGTTTTATCTGTTGTAAGCTGCCTTGAATCCCAAACAGGGAAAAAAGTGGGATATATATAAAGATAATCATGATCATGATCATCATCTGGAGAGCCACATGGTTCTCAGATCTGATTTAGCATAATAAGTAGGGGGAGATACCATGAGTGGTGTATTGGTTTGAGCATTAGACTGCAACCCTGGAGACCAGTGTTCAATTCCCCATTCAGCCATAGAAACCCACTGGGTGATCTTACAGGTGTCACATAGGCCTTTTCCGCATTTTATATTTAAAACGGCGCGGCGCGTCCTCCAGCGAGGACGTTTACACTTGGGGGGGAAGTGGGTTTGGACTACGTAACGTTTGTCTGGACTTCAGCCCGCTCCGGAACGCCCAGAACTGGTGGTTTCCTGTGCTATTGAAAGACCGATTAAAAGAGGACTTTCAATAGCATGGCGCGCCCCAGTCCGTCGCTGCCCTAAGTGTAGATTTGCAGGCTTGCACCAGCGCAAGGCTGTAGATCTTCTGGGGGTGGGCTTCTGGCTGGCGAGCTTCTCCAGTTGGTGGAGAGCCTCCACCAACTGGAAGCCTCCATTTTCGTCTCCAGAGAGTGTGTAGCGTGGGCGTGTGCTGCTCCGGATCGCCGTGGATCGTCAGGGGGAGCGTGCCAGTCCGGTGAGTAATGGACTGCCCCGTTTCCCCTGCAAAGTGTGGAAAAGCCAATACTTTCAGCCCCAGAAAACCCTGTGATAGGTTCACCTCGGGATTACCATAAGGCAGAAATGACTTGAAGGCAAACAACAACAAGGTATCATGCAGCTTTCCAGATACAGTTGGACTCCAAGTCTCATAAGCTCAGCATAGCCCATGATGAGGAATGCTGGGAGTTGCACTCCTACAACATCTGGAAGGACCACAATTGGTACATAGGATGGTTTTGTGTGTGGGTGGGAATTAAGCCCTACCAGAATTAATGATGAAGACTATAGTCTTCATCTATAGTCTAGACCATCAGTAGTCTTCAGAGATGAAGACTATAGATGGGACTCAAAAGTGTCATTTTGGTGTGGCATGGGGGACGGCCAGGGTAGAAGAAAGAAAGTCTAATCACCCAAGTGGACCTTTGCTAGCATACACTGGACTGAGGTCTAAGTATGCAGAAATCCCATTGTTTTCAGTGATGTGGCCAGCCACTGAGTCATATGTTGAGAAGGTTCGCTGTAACAAAAGTATACAGATCCCTGAACAAAAACTCCTCTGCTTGAGTCTGAATATGTTTGTTATATGGCTTACTTAAGAGGTGGATGGGGGCAGGATAAAGACATGCAGTCCAGAACACACATATGTCTGTTCCATGGAAATAACACCAAGAATACCTTTAAAATGAAGTATACGTCCCTTTAGGGATTACAACACCACTTGATCAAAGTCCACTGGAAATAGCTTTTGGCAAGATCTGTTACTCTTCACTGGGGAAGCTTGAAGAAGGCAACAGTGACTCTGAGGGCATTCAGTATGGGAGAGGGAATGGGATCAACGTTATATGTTTTCGAAAAGGGATGGGGAAGGCAACACTCTGTAAAATAATTGGGTTTTGGCTAGGTTTACGTTTTGGCAATAATAAATCTGTTTTTCAGAATCCTCTCCTTCCCCTCCCTCAGCCCTGTTTGTGCCCAGCAAATTGGCTCAGCTCAGAGACAAAAATATTAATGGGATACAGGCATCATGTAAATTTAAACTTTTCCCCCCTTTGGCATCCACAAATAGATACGTTGTCATCAGCTGGAGTGTGCTGACATGTCTGATAAAGAATGTTTGGAACCTTTTCTCTTATTCTGGTCTTATTATTTTTTTTCTCTTAATGAAAGTCTGGGCAATCGTAATGTCTACCTGGCAGCTAGTGGAGGGACACTTTTCTTGTAATTATTTCTAAGCACAACAGTCCTTTTGACCCTAGACACAAACTATGAAATTGTATACATTTTAAAGGGTCTATTTCCCTTATAATATGCCCCCAAACTATGCACTAGCTTGCTTGGCACATCCAAATTTCTCTCCCGCCCTCTGCTCCTCCATGTTACATATGCTTGCAGTGAGGAACACATGATGCTAGCAATGGAGAAATATGGAGGATTTTAAACATTACATGCAGACATAACACCAATAGCCTCTTTGTTTAAGGAGCTATTGGGAGGTTTTCTAAAAAAGTGGAAGAGAGGAGGATTAACCCAAATCCTACTTCTTGGTTCTGGGAAACAAATTCTGAGCATATTTCCTCCTCACACTGTTCCAAATGCGTGTTTACTCTTGCAAACAAAGAATGCTGACAAATTGTCTCAGCCATCATGAGAAAGCTCCCACTGCTTACTTTTTGGGTAAAATGCATCCTCTTTTGAGCAGTAAACAGTGGCTGCAATTCACTATTGCATATAAGAATATATTACCTAGAGTTACACATTTGTGGCTGGTTCATAGTCATAATCCCTACATATTCAATGGTGTAGGGAATATATAGCAATCATGAACATTCCCCAATCCAAACTTACTGGGCAGCAGCTGCTGCGAGCAGCAGGGGTCTGTTCTTCTGTTGATTGAAATCAGCTAATTGTCATTTACACTTTCCTCTTGCCAGAGATCACTGGCAGGAGGGTGGAAATAAATCCAGATCGGGGGCAGGGAAGTCAAACTGGTAGATACTGCTTAACTAATAAAGAGAAGTAGCTAAGTAGCTGAATAGCTCATCTAGAACTATGGCCTGTGTATTTTGATAAAAAACAAAGCACTCTTTTAGAGAAAATGTTGGGATTATTTTTGTGCAAATGATTTTTTTTTTTTTACAAAAATGTCCTGTACAAAGAGTTAAACTCCTCTCCTCTTGTAATTTCATCCAGTCAGGGGAAAACTTTTGAAATAATTTGTTCTTGCTTACAGGAAAAGAGTAAGTGGAGTTTTACATTCTCACTTCACCCTGTTCTGCTCAAAACTGCAGGTTGTTTCAGTAAACAATGACACACTCTTTGCATGTAACATCTAATTTTGCCTTATGATTTCCTTTTCTCTGTAATTAGCCATTGTTATCTTTTGAGGTTAGCGTGAACCATGAAATTCAGAGACATGACTGGGCTACACTGTACAGGTACTGACGCTGCCTTTTGTTGCTGCTGAGCTGAGTACTATGATTAGTGTGTGTGTGTGTGTGTGTGTGTGTGCTGGAGAGAGAGACAGAGAGAGAGAGAGAGATTATTTGTTTGTTGTTTCTTGACCTTGGAGTACTGAATTTGGTCTCTGTATTGATGTGTCTAAGGTAAGGCTGTGTACAGTTCCCTGTCAGGATTTTTGAAAGACTCCCTGAAAAGAACTTCTGCTCTGAGGGACGAGATGGGGGTCTGGAAACAAGGCTGCATGTAAGGGAGGAATGCACATTTAAATCACTACGCTTTATGCTGGAAGATGGATTAGGGTGGGTTATTTATTGTTTGTTCATATTTTTTGAGATTTAACAGCTTTTTAAAAAATTGCCCTTTCCAGTTATACAGTTAGAAGCCTCCATTTCCCATGGTTCTCATTGTCTCTGTTTTGTCTCACAGGTCCATGAAACATGTTAAGTTCTGTATTTTCCCCCACAATGCAGAGCTTTGAATTTCAAATCCCAGCATTTCCACTCAGCATAGCCATGGATTTTGGTAAAAATAGCATGAAAAGTAACCATTGCATACTCAGGTTTCAAGTCATAAAAACACACTGAAGAGTCTAGGTAATTTTGAAGGAAAACAGTAGACAGTGTCAAAACAGACGATATGTTTAGTCTTCCCCTCCTAGAGGTTCCACTTCAATTGCGAGAGACACCTGTTTGTCATAGCATGTGATTTTCTTCAGCTATGTTTCTTGCACCTAGCATGTTACTTAATTACTAATTACTTAATTACTTAGAAAACAATGCCGTAATTACGAAAAGTCAACATGGATTTCTCAAAAATAGGTCATGCCAGACTAATCTTATCTCTTTTTATGATAGAGTTACTTGCTTGATAGATGAAGGGAATGCTGTGGACATAGTATATCTTGATTTCAGTAAGGCCTTTGACAAAGTTCCCCATGACATTCTTGCAAAGAAGCTAGTAAGATGTGGGCTGGACAGGGCTACTGTCAGGTGGATTTGTAACTGGTTGACTGACCGTACCCAAAGGGTGGTCACCAATGGCAGATTCTCATCCTGGAGAGAAGTGACTAGTGGGGTGCCACAGGGTTCTGTCCTGGGCCCGGTGCTGTTCAATATCTTCATTAATGACTTGGATGAAGGAATAGAGAGCACGCTGATCAAATTTGCAGATGACACCAAATTGGGAGGGGTTGCTAATACGCCTGATGACAGGATCAAAATTCAAAAGGACCTGGACAGATTGGAGAGCTGGGCCAAGGCTAACAAAATGAACTTCAACAGAGAGAAATGTAAGGTCCTACACTTAGGCAGAAAAAATGGTATGCAGAAATATAGGATGGGGGACACGTGGCTGGCTAACAGTACGTGTGAAAGGGATCTAGGAGTCTTCATAGACCACAAGCTGAACATGAGTCAGCAGTGTGATGCAGCAGCCAAGAAGGCCAACGCAATTCTTGGTTGCATCAATAGGAGTATGGTGTCTAGATCGAGGGAGGTATTGGTACCACTCTATTCTGCATTGGTTAGACCTCATCTTGAATACTGTGTCCAGTTCTGGGCACCCCAATTCAAGAAGGATATGGTTAAGCTGGAGCAGGTCCAGAGGAGGGCAACCAAAATGGTGAGGGGCCTGGAAGCCATGCCCTATGAGGACAGACTTAGAGAGCTGGGTATGTTTAGTCTGCAGAAGAGAAGGTTGAGAGGGGACATGATAGCCATGTTTAAATATTTGAAGGGATGTCATGTCGAGGAGGGAGTGGACTTGTTTTCTCCTGCTCTTGAGACCAGGACAAGGAGCAATGGATGCAAGCTGCAGGAGGGGAGATTCCGCCTGAACCTCAGGAGGAATTTCCTGACAGTCAGGGCTGTCCGGCAGTGGAATGTGCTGCCACAGAGTGTGGTGGAGTCTCCTTCTTTGGAGGTTTTTAAGCGGAGGCTGGATGGCCACTTGTCGGGAGTGCTTTGAGGGTTTTCCTGCATGGCAGGGGGTTGGACTGGATGGCCCTTGTGGTCTCTTCCAACTCTACATTTCTATGATTCTATGATTCTATGCTCTGTTTGTGATTTGTGTGGGAAATGTATAAACATAGGATTAATTTGCAAGCCTTATTGCTGAGGTACAGAAATGGGGAACTCATACTTTGAGAGGGAAGATGGGTTAAAAGCAAGAGTATGCATTCTCCTTAACATCTAATTTAACTTAAAGTCTTTGTGTGTTTGTGAATATTGTGGGGCTTTAGGAAGGCACAGAAAGCTGTTTCTGTATGAGTGACACAGTACAGAGTTTTGTCCTTGGGTTTCTCCTCTTGAAGAACTCTGTAGTTCTTCAGAATTGAACCATGAGTAGCACAAAAGTTTAACCTTTTCCAAAGAAAAAAGAAACTTGCAGTAATTGTTTAAAAATAAACACCAGAGGGGCACAGGCTTGTGTTCTTTGGCCTTATGTGTATCTGGATGAGATCATTGTTCTGAACAGGGCTGCCAATATCTAGTTTCAAAAGCCTGAGGTTTGGAAGTGGTTTGTGTCCATTGAACAAAAGTGTGTCAGCACCAGGAAACCGCAAGTCACCGCCAACCATCTATCAATGATTGTGGCTTGGGGAAGAGGTTGTTTCATAGATAAATAAAGGTCCATGTGGGATTTAAATAGAAATTCTAGGACCAGAAGATCCTAGTTTAAGTTCTGCCCAAGAAAAGCTGTCAATAAAGCCATATTTCTGCTCAGAATTCAAAGTAGAACATGCAGATTATTGGATTCCCTTCCTATGACCTGAACCCTTCTCTTAGGTTTCTTTAGGAGGAGCCCCATCAGCTTGTACAGGTGATACTTTTCTGTCATATCCAAGTGGAGAAAAGCTGGACAACTAGTTCTCCTAGTCCCTAGGTTAAGCTGCATAATATTATCTTACTGTATATATTCATGTATAATTCCAGAAACTTTAGTCAAAAAATTGACCCAAGAAATGTAGGTCGATTTATCCATGAGTCAGTGTAAGTCCTGTACCTTAACTCTTATCAAGAAAGAAACCATCCCCATCTCTGAGCAGAGTGGCAAAAGGCCTTTTTGAATGCCTGGGTGGGAAAATGGCAGCAGTGGCCAGGGATGGCTGGCTTCCTGAGGCAGAGCTGGTGCTTTTCCATGGAATTTACAAGTCATATCAAAGTCCATGATTTTGGTCCTCAAACCTGCCTTTTGACGTATACATGAGGTTGACTTACACATGAGTATATATGGTAATTATTTTGGCACTTGAGACAGAAATTCCACTAGCACCTCTCCATAGAAGTAAACACACAACAGTAACGCGGTAAATAACAATACGTTGTCCTTTCATGCTGCTCCAATCAACTACCTGAGGCAGCTGCCTCACTCTGCCTAGAGATAGAGGCAATCCTTCTTGAGCATATACCTGACTTTGACTTGCACAGGTTACTTTTGAGATTCTGGACATTGTAGTCTGAACAGGTAAATTTTCCAAGTTTTGGTTTGATTTCCTTTGGAAGTAAGTAATTGGAAGCTTAGTAGTGTTATGTATTAAGTGTGCTCGTTTACAAATGTACAAGCTAAGCATAGGTGGAAGTGCTTAAGCCAATTGACAACTCTTCCCATCTCATATCTAAAAGGAGATAGCCCTCATTTAGCACTAGGCTCAGTCCTCTGTGTATATTTCAATTTCTCAATAGCAATCTGTCCTCTGTTTTCTTCAGGGACACTGTCATCACATCATCTTTGGCTAAAGGGTTGGGAAGAAATACTCCATCTTTCCAAAGAAGATTCCCTCCTTCAAAAGAACTATCCAAATAATTCTTACTCACTTGGTACAATTTACCTGTAATTTCCCTAACAAAGAAGATATTTGGCAACTTTGACAGCACTATATAAGGCAGTTGGCAGTAGTTCTCCTGCTCTGTTAACTTTCTTATATCCAAATTTCCAATCTTAATGTTACACTTACAGATTGTTGTTGTTAACTGATGTCAAGTTGACTTCGACTTATGGCGACCCTATGGATGAGAGACTCCCATGTCACCCTATCAACCATCCTGCTCAGATTTTGCAAGTTCAAGGATGTGTCTTCCTTGATTGGGTCTATTCATCTGTAATATAGTCTTCCTCTTTTCCTACTGCCTTCTGCCTTCTGCCTTACCAAGTATCATTGTCTGTTCTAGTGAGTGATGTATTCTCATGAAATGGCCAAAGTGCAACAGCCTCAGTTTAGTCATCTTAGTTTCTAAGGAGAGTTCAGGCTTGGTTTGTTCTAGGAACTCATCATTTGTCTTTTTAGTAGTCCAGGGTATCCTTGGAACTCTTTTCCAGGACCACATTTTGAATGAGTTGTCTTCACTGTCCAGCTTTCAAAATATACATAGAAATTGGAAATATGATGGCATGGGCAATCCTAACTTTCAATGATATATCTTGACACTTCAGGATCTTGTCTAGTTCCTTCCAAGTTCTAGTCATCTTCTGATTTCTTGACTGTAGTCTCCATTCTGATTAACAAACTGAGCCAAGGTATGGAAAATCTTGCACTATTTTACTGTCTTCATCATCTTCTTTAAAGTTATGTAAATTGTCTGTGGTCATTATTTTTGTTTGCTTAATATTCAACTGTAAACTAGCTTTTGCACTTTCTACTTTGACTTTCTTCAGTAATCATTCCAAGTCTTTGCTGTTTACTGCTAGTAGTATAGTGTCATCTGCATATCTGAAATTATTGATGTTATTTCCTATAATTCTTTTACCTCTGTTCTCCAGTCTAATCCTGCTTTACGTATGATATGTTTAGCATGCAAGTTAAACAAATCAGGTGATAAAATACAGCCTTGCTTGATCCTCTTGCCAAATGGAAACCATTCTGTTTCTCTGTATTGTCCCTCCATTAGCCTCTTGTCCTGCTTACAAGTTATGCATTAGGACAATCAAATGTTGTGGCACACTCATTTCTGTAGGAGCAATCCATAGTTATAGATATGTGAACTTAAATCCATTGGTTGGTCTCAGCCAGAGCAGACCCACTACATCAATAGTAATTTAACAAGTCAACACTTACATAAGTTGTAAGCTGCAATTTGGTAAATTAACCACTGTAGAGAAACTGCTGTGCTCTTGTAAAACTACCAACTGGGTTTAGGCCAAGGAAATACTCTGGATCTTTTCTAGTTACCCATGATAATCCTGATTTTAACCCATGCTGGATTGATGGACTGGATGATTAAAGGTGTCATAGTTTTTCAAGCAGTCTAAACATCTTTCCACACAAGAAGTGCACACAGAATTACTGAGTTAGAGGTGTGTTTATTACCCCATTATGGCCTGTGGCGTCCTAAAGCCTTGAAAAGTGTACATTTTTTAAAAATAGTAATGCATTATTTCTCCAGCTTTACAAGTGGCATGCTGCTAGAGCCGTTTAGAAAAAGGATATACAGTCAACCTTCCACATTCAATATTTGCAAGTTTTTCACTGCAAAAGTGACAAACCTTTGAACATCAAAATTTGTGTGCCTGTCTGTGGGAAGGGGGCCAAGGCATGGTGGGGAGAGTGGGCATCCAGGGTCCAAACCGGGTCAGGGAAAGGAGAGGGGGGTCAGCGTCGTGGCTCTATTCTTCCCCTCTCACCCATCTTGTTTCTTAGGAGTGAACAACAGCAGAAGAGGGTTTGTGGGGCTGAGATATTGGGCTGTGATCTATCTTTAGCTGGCCAGGCAGCTGCTGCTGCTGCTAATGGTGGTGAAGGAGGACCAGAGGCAGGTTTTTAAAGATGGTGTGGCCTGATTAGAGCCACCAAGAGGGAAGGTTCTGTGGTAAAAGAAGACCTGAAGGGGGGCAGGGGTTGGAGAAACTTGTGGATAATCAAATCCATGTAAGTTAAATCTGCAAATGTGGAGGGCCAACTCTGTGTGTGTGTGTGTGTGTGTGTGTGTGTGCGCGTGTGCATGTGTCTGTTTCTCAGTGATAATGCCCCTTTACAGAAAGGTTTTGTCATTGTCATTTGAACAGCTGTTGAAAAAAGAATTCTTAAACCAAGTGTCCAAACATATCTCACCACCAGGGTTCATGATTACTTTTTCCTCTATAAACAAGCCACCAGACATTCTCATTCATGTGGAAGGTTTAATAATATTTTAGTTTTAGAGCAAAGAAAATTCAATTATCCTTGATCTTTACATCCTGTTCATTAATTATATGGCTCACTGGTGCAAATGCTAAAATGGATTCACTGATGTTTAGTTTGGCCTCATATCTTATTGTAAAAGAATGTGACCATATACTTCATCCTCAGGAGCTTCTGATGCAAGTGTAAAGCTTCTTTTTCTCTCTCTTTTTCTGGCCTCAAACTGCATTTCTCTGCCTCTGTGTATTAGAGAACCTTATGTCTCTTCAGCCTAAAAAGGGATTATGATAACATGGACTTCAGAGATTGTTTTTTGGACATACATGCATTGTAACGTGGCTTAGGTGACATGAGAAGCCATTGTGACCACAGCACTGAAACTTTTCACGAAGCAGCATTTCTCTATTTGTTTGGGTTTTAGGTGTTTCTTCCAATTTTTGCTTGGACACTTTTTGGGGTGCTGTTGCTCCACCAGCATAAACCACTCACAGCACTGTGATCAGACTGCAGTACTGTGCTGGACATAGTATTGAAGACCTTCTCCCTTGCTTCTTCTTATAACTTCTTCTTATGATCCAGTTGTACACTGTTCTTCCTTGTTCACTTATTAGACCAGGGCAAACCAGATTCTGTGGGCCTCTTTTAATGCGAGTCTTTTTGTTGAGCAATTCTAGTGTTTAAATTTACACTACTTCAGTTTTAAAATGTGCTAAGAATACAAACTGTTAGGCAGCCTAGTCTTCTTTGTTAATCCATTTTCTACCTAAGTGACCTAGATTTTCTTTTGATCTTCACTTAATGGTCCGTGTTCCTTAAAACATTTCGCATTTTTGATGTTGCCCAATACAGTAACAGTTAATGCAACTAAAGTCATTTCAACCTGAAGAAACTTCTTTGCAGTGAAACTTTTGGCTAGCAATCAAAGGAAAGCCTGGGCAACATTATGATTAGGACCTCGAAGACTTGCAGGTAATGTCTCTCCAAGCAAAATACAGCAGCTTGATGACCAATATTCAGTGCAGATGTTTCTCCTACAGTTTCTGAGTGTTGTACTGGTATATGTGAGAGTGTGCAACATACTTGCAGCTGTTTAAAGGAAAGAAAAAAAAGTTTTCTCAACCACAACACTTTCAGTGCACAGTAGCTTTTGAGGAACTACACCTCCCTGCTTCAAAACCAAAGTAACCCAGTCAATCAAAGTACATCTGTTCAGCTTCAGCTGTGTTTGTCAGCCAGTTGTTAGCAGAGGAAACTGTTACTTGCCAATCTGTGGGAAATGAGTCGTGAAAGAAGCTCAAATGCTGGGGACAGGTCCAATGTGAGTCTAAAACAATATTCACTATGTTTTGGAAGAGTTGTTTTTCATTTTGGCCCAAAACTCCACTACCTCTGAGTTGTAATCCCCATCCCTTTATCCCTGTTTTCCCCACAGTGTGTTTAAAAAGCTGTGCCTTGATTTACGTCTATAAATATATCCCATTATTTAGGACAATGTAATGTGTCTGTGGTCACCACAGTCCTAGCCACTCAATTGTAATAAGATAGACGTTACCTAAGATGTCCATGAATCAGAACCAGAACAGATGCTGTTTTTCAGTCAAAAGCATTGAATCTTGAGGCAGGTTGCCCAAAAGGCAGGGAGGGGCAACTGGAGAGGCAAGTTGGGCAGAGGTTTAAAAAGCCTTATTGCTGGATTACAGTTCCCAGAATACTTTTCTCTCTAATTCTCTGTCTCCCTTCCTTCCTCTCTCTCTATTGTAATTCTTCACTAAGTTTCTTCTCAAAAGAACTATTGTTTTCTGTACTGGAAATACTGTTTTTCTGTGGAGAACATGCTGTTTTTGTTCTGTTTTGTTTTTTGCACAAAACAACCATGTATTAATTTGGCACAGAACAAGTCCTGAACTGTGAAGATAGAATATTATTGTGTAAGTATATATGTGCACTATAAGGCATCAGATTTTGAGCTCCCATGTAACGTGGAATTTTTTATAATCTCTTCTTCAAGCTCTAATAACCATCCATGGTACTGGTACACATACCCAGTACCCCTCTTTCCCAGTCAGTACTGTGTAGTGGTTTGAGTGTTGGCCTAAGACTCCAGGAGACTTGGATTTGGATCCTTTGCACAGCCATGGAAATCCACTGGGCAAATCATACTCTCTCACCATAAGAAGAATGCAATGGCAAACTCTTTCTGAAAAAATCTTACCAAGAAACCCCCATCATAGGTCCATTTTAGTGTTGCCAGAAGTCAGGAATGACTTGAAGGTGCACAACCAAAAATACAAATTGGCCATCTGATGATGAAACATACTTCTGTATCCTTTGATGATGACCTGATTTCTACCTTCATTCAAAACAGTATAACCTTTAGATCAGTGGTTCTCAACCTGTGGGTCCCCAGATGTTTGTGGACTTCAGCTCCCAGAAGCCCCAGCCACTATGGTCAATGCTCAGGGCTTCTGAGAACTGAAGTCCAAAAACATCTGGGGACCCACAGGTTGAGAACCACTGCTTTAGATGTTCTTCATATTACTTCTGAGTAGTGCTGCTACCAGCTGCAGTTCAGACAAAAGTGTATACAAAAGTCTAAATTCCCTAAAACCTTTTGCATTGGTAAATAGCTAAGTCTATATAAGCAAGACCAGATCCAGTGGCTATGTTAAGAAACTTAAAAGACACTAGACCACAAGTTTAGGGAAGAAAGGAATATTCAAAAAATATTCAAGATATGCTTGAAAACCATTTTTCTTAAGTGTCAGAAAAACCTTGAGTATTCTGAACTTTGCTGTTCAGGATTTCTGCTGTGCAAAATTCACACTTTTTAAAGCATGAAAGATAATTTTATGTACAGGAAATAATAGTTCTAGGCAGAAACATTACATTCTGTGGAAAAATATCATTTTCCGTTCAGAATATTATCTTTCCAGCACAGAAAAAAAAAGCATGTGCAAATTTTTCACAGAATAAGTCCTGAACTGGCAAAGTCTTCAAAAACTGAGTTTTCAAAGACTTTCTCACACTGGGAAGAAGACAGATAGAATTACTTGTTGCTGCCTTCAAGAACAAAACTGGTGAAGAATTACACCTCTGCTTTAGTTAAGGTACATTTATTAAGTAAAGAAGGTAGAGACAGATATATAAGATAATGAATAGAACACTAAGTAGCAAATACTACTAGTTCTTAAATCAAGGATGAACAAACTGTCATCCTCTAGACATTGTTGCACTACAATCCCCCTCCAACTCTCACCATTGGATATGCTGGCTAGGTCTTGTAGAGGTTGCATTTTATAAGCTGCTTGAAAGTCATTGATCCATCCTTGCCTTAACTCAACTCATGCAGCAAAGTCTTCTTTCTGGATTTCACAATAGAAAAGAGAACTGTTCCCCAGATCATCTAGGGCAGTTTTAGGGAGAAGTGTGGTTGTCTTGGGGTGGGGAGCCCTGAAACAGTCCAACAAAGCTTCTCAAGAATTTGGGAGGAAGGGAGCATAGAAACAAAAGAATACTTCTTTCAACTATTTTTTTTTTTTGGGGGGGTGTCAGGGCATTGGTAAAGTTCCTTAGGACTGCACTGCCCCGCAAGTGTTTCATTTGGCCTGCAGGCTGCATGATTTCCACCTCTGATCTAGCAGAGAGAGAGAGAGAGAGAGAGCGAGTGAGCGAGCACTTGGCCACAAAACCACACTATTGTTACCAGTGATTTCTGGAGCTGGTGATGGGGTATGAAACAGAGATATCAACAAAGAGTAGGACTTTAGCTACATTACAGTCCCCATTTCTGCGTGTTTGCACAAATAGCTACACTTAACCATATTTTAAAATTTGTATAATTGAATTGGAAAGGCATAAAGTAGAAGACATTCCCTCCTTGCTCCCAGACACTCAATATGGAATGATGCAAATGTTGTGGCTACACAGGAGCCCTGGTGGTGCAGTGATAAAATATTTACCCTTTGTGGCTACATGACAACTTGCTTTGGAGTCAGTGTTGGAGGAAGCTATTCCTTCACAGATGGAGCATTCAGGTGAGTGTTAGTGGATTAGTTTTATGCTAAAACTCTAGGGGACAAATGCCACCTTGGATAGTAGCTTATCCCACCTTGACCCTTGCATGTACTCATTTTGAAAAGAAGAAAAATTTAAGGGAACAATTGTTCTTGGAGTGGGAAAACCTATTCAGTGGTTTTAGTATCCTTGATTCAGAAACTTGAAGCTGGTGGAGTTGCTGGCACACATTGTAATAAATAGTAGTGGTGAGAGATGTCAGTGCTCATTGCCGCTCCTCCTCTCTTTGCTTTAATTGCATACGTAAGTATTGTGGCTTACTTAGTCATATTTGTTTAAAGGCTCTGGTACCATGCAGCCAGTTTGTACTATCATTTTGAAAATCATGGTATGTAGGACTTGAGTCAAGACCATCTGAAAGACAGTATATCCCCAAATAAGCCTAGCTGAATTTTAGAATCTCTGCGGGAAAGCTTTCTCTCAGTCTTAACACCCTCACAGGCACAGCAGTAGCTTCTATGCTGTGGAACTACCTTCCATGGAAGAGTAAGTTGGCCTCCTCCCTGTTCTTCTACTGGCAGGCATATTTTGACATATTTTGACATACTTTGAACCATTAATTGCTTGGTGCAGAAGGGTCTCTGAATAGTGAATGTGGCACTGTTGTACTCTTTCTTTTTCTTGTGTGTGCTTATGTTTCAAGTGCTCTTAAATGGTTGTAATTCTTAGGTTGGTTTTAATCATGAGAACTTATCTGAATTATTCTTCAGTGTTGTAAGTGGTTGACGTTTAGCTGTAGGATGTTGTTTTAATTTTTTGTAACCCACTTTGGGAGAAGCACAAGGGTATATATTAAATAAATAAGTCTGTTTTACTGTGTGTTGTAAGCTGTCTTAGGTCTCTTTGGCCATCTTGGCAGCCCTTTCCAGGCTGTGGAATTGCTTTCCAAAGGAACTCAAAGTGGTTCAGCTGTCCATCTGTAGAAAGACTTGTTCCTTCAGTCAGGCCTATGGCAAAAGTCTGGCTCCTGTGAAGACATGAATTTGATAAATGGATGTTCTACTTTTATTTTATTGAAATGCTTTTAAATGATTTTGAATTCAATTGGGTTTTAATATTATGATTTGTTTAATTTTGTTTTAAAGTTAGAACTTCTTCTTGTTATGAAAATTTATTAAAAAAAACCCGTGTCAGTTGCCTTGAATCCCACTTTGGGGGGAAAAGTGTGATTAAATTTTCTAAAAAAGTAAATATGGTTTGGGTGATGGAGGACAAGGGGTGGGAAGAAAATGCTTATGCATTGACTTAATTACTGTAAGTGGTGACTGACTTGAATGATAACCCATACCTAGATGCACAGTTGATATCTCCAAAGTACTAGTAAATAGTGAGGTTCCTATTATCTAGACAATTGAAAATCTGTATGACTTTCAGAAGCCAAATACCAGGTTCTGTTGATGTCAACATAGTCATGTGCTAAATACTGCCAAAGAGCAAGACTTGAGAGAGTCTGTTTTTCTGTGATGAACTTATCCAAAAAAGCAGCATTAAGGAACTCAGTGTGGGTTGAATGCATTGCTTGGAGAGTTCCACTGAACTGGGAGAGCATGGATAGTGCTGTGCTTGGCTGAATTCCTCTGTTCTACAATCTGGCATGTGGTACGTAACTGTTCTGCTGAAAGGGTTTTCAGAACACAGACGTGTATAATTCAGAGAGGTAAGAAAAGTTCAGCTGCGTGAACATTGAAACAGAGCTCATCAACAGGCCTTGTCCAGGAGAGACAGATGTCTCAAAATGTATCCAAAATGGCATGAATGGACATAAAAATGCAGTCCTGATCCAGAAAAGGGATTGTCAGTTGTTCTTTTTTAAACAGTGGTAGGGGAGAGAAAAATGGCCAATGTGATATTGCCAGTTGTAACATATTAATGCTGTCACTTTATTGTCTGGCAAATAAAGCCAAAGGCAAAGAGCAAATGGTCTGTACGCAACCAGTCCAATAAAGGAAGTAGCGTTGTGGGTTTGACTGATAACAGTATGGCTCAAGAACACATTAATGCAACTAGGTTTCATGTTAGTTTTCAAATGTGTGCAGTAAAGCAAAGTCATAAAAGTTAATCTAGAAGAATAATATGCACAATTCCAGCAGAGTGGATACAAACTACACACTGTGTGTGTGAGCAGCTGTCATTTTATGAACATGAGTTACTCTTAAATGTACAGGAGGCAGAGTCAGAGCATTTTGTTTATATATATATATATGTATGTATGTATGTATGCACGCACGCACACACACATATTATACATATATGTATATATAAAATAATACCTTTGAGCAGTGTGTGTATGTGTATGTGTGTGCAGTGTGTTTGTATGTGCCTGTATGTATGTGTGTGTCTTCAAGTCATGTGGCAACTTGTGGCAACCCCATCAATTTCATATAGTTTTTTTTAGGCAAGGAATACTCAGAGGTTATTTTGCCAGTTCCTTCCTCTGAAATATAGCCTATATTGGTGGTCTCCCATACAAATACTAACCAGGGCTGGCCCTGTTCAGGTTCAACAGTCAAACAGAATTTGGTGCCTTTAAGGTATTCCATGCAAAATGTATTATTTAGGAACAAGGTTGTTGTTGTTGCTGTTGTCTTTGTTCACTGAAGCTGAGTGTGGTCATACGAGAAAGTCATTATTATATATGCACAGAACTTGGGAGAACTACATTTTAGGGCAGTACTTGGGTGGACGTTCTGTTATTATTGGAAAATGAGAGCGATTTGATTGATCCCCCTGTTTAGCAGAGCATTGGTAATACACAAACAGAAGTTCAAATAGCAGACCAGTTCCACCTCAGTCACCCTCCACACACTTAACTCTAGCTGAGGAGTAAGCACACAAACAGTTTGGTTACAAGGTATATAAAAGTTTACTTACAGATTTTTGTGCATAATCTACATAGGTTCATGTTCTTGAAGAAAAGTAAGAAAAAGGATAAGCAATTACGTGCTTGTAGTGTAGTATCTCTACTAGAGCACTTTAGACTATGTGCTCTGAGGAAGGCAAACAAAGACCTTTTCCGTACGTTGCCTTATCGCGGAGGTGGGGGGTGCCGTTCGCGCAAGCAGGTTCTTGCGCGAGGTGCTCTCTTTGCTGCTTCTTCCTCTCGCAGCTGGCTTCCTTGGTCGCGTGACCGCCCCACCCCTTCCTTCCGCAGTGCAGGCTGGAAGCTGTAGGCTGCGCTGGGGGAGGAAGCGTGAGCGGTGCGCCAGGGACGACGTACCGCAGTGCAGGTAAGTGCGCGCGGGCTCCAGGAGCCTTGCGCGACCGTGCACCATTTTTGGCTTGAAAATGAAAAGGTGTGTGCATGGTTCGCGTTAGGCTCATGAGTGTCATGTAAATGGGAGTGCATCATACAGACCGCCGCTCCCATTTATGCAATGCTCAAGAGGCCCTCTCGCAAAAGAAACTGCGTGCGAAAAGGCCCAAAGAGAAGAGAGAGCAAACAGAGGGAAAGCTCTTTGAGAACAAAGGACGCCTACCTGCAGGAGGAAGGGAGTGGGTGTGAACAAACAAATGGGAAGTAAGTTTAGGCTTTTTCTCTAGACATACAATGATCATGCAACTTAAATTACCAGTGAATTCAACAAGCATGTGAAGATTGCCATTCTTGACAGTTATAGGCCCTTTCCGCACGTGGAGGGGGAAATGGGGGAAAACGCGCTGAAATGGAGCTTACCGGCAGCCGGGTAAGTCCGTCCCCATGCGGAGCAGCGTGAGCTCGCTGTTCCACAGTCCTCCGGCATCCAAAATGGCGGCTTTGGCGTCCAAAATGGCAGCTTCTGGCTGGCGGAGGCTCTCCACCAACCGGAGAAGCTTGCCAACCGGAAGCCCGCCCCTGGCAGATCTGCAGGCACGCACTGGTGCACACCTGCAAATCTGCACTGGAGCACAGGAATGGAGTGGCATGGAGTGGCGCGCTCCGTGCTTTTGAAAAACCTGTAAAAACAGGTTTTTAAAAAGCACACTGCGTGACCACTTCAGGTCACTCCAGAGTGGACTGAGGTGCGGAACTGCGACAAGTAGTCTGACCCAGTCAGCTTCCACGGTGCGGATGACCTCTGTCAGAGGTCGGACCACACCGCACTACTTACCCCATGCAGAAAGGGCCAAAGTCTCTCATTTTGCAGGTTTTTGAATATATACTGTTTGGATTATAAAAATCTGTGAAATGGATCTGAAAGTGATCTCACTGCAACATTTATCACATCATTGATTATCAGAGTTGATGTGGCTGATCTAGCTTGCTAGGCAGGTGCGCCTGTCCTCCTTCACTTCTCCATAAGCGTCCCTCATGAACCTTCACAGGCTGAAAGAGATTGACAATCCCAGATAGAGGTAGTGTACCAGTATTTGGTTAAAGGTGTACAATGGTTGTACTCCCTTCAAATAAACTCAAAGTCCATTTGTAGGAGAAGGTAGGTAGTCAAGCTTTTGAAACTCCAGACACATCCAAGTGACATTTTGCTTGTCACGGTTTGCCCTTTTTTTTGGGGGGGAGGGGATGAAAATCTGAAAAATTTGTTTGGTGAAAGATGAAAATGTAGCAAAAGAAATACGTCTACGTTTGGTAATGCCACCTCTTCTTATGCTGCTTTCATATCTCTGGAAATAAATTATCTGTCAAAATCTAATTTAATTTTACACTAATTTTTCCTCTGTCTGCTTTTAGAAAGGCTTCAGAACCAGACTGTTAGTAGTTTCTCCTTTGTCTCTCCAGGAACTGCTTTCACCAAATGGAAATTTATTTAGATTAATATTTCCATTTTCTGGTCCCTTCTGCCTTTCCTATCTTGTTGTCTTTTGTTTAGCTGTTTGACTTTGTAAAGCTTCTGGTATAACAGAAAATGACATTCAGCTACTACTGTCTTGGTTACAGTGGAAGGGTGTCATTTTCAAATTATGCATGTTTCAGTTAATGTAGATTTTTATGTAGTGACATTTAGGGCTATACTACACGTAATCTTAACTTCACAGTTCTGCCCTTGAATGTAGAATAGGATTCTCAGTCACAGGCCCTGGTCATCAGAGCAAGTGGGGAGAAATCTCAGGGCAAGAGTACTGAAAAAAAAGAGTGCTGGAAAAAAGTGTGTATATTCCTCATTTGTTAGACTTTTTTTAAAAAAAAAATGCAAATAGGATATTCTTTGCAGCTGTGGCTGATGTTTAAAGGCATCATGTTTAATAAGCTCATCAGGGCCTCCACCTTGTAACATCACTAGAGATCATCCCCTATAACAGTGGTTCTCAACCTGTGGGTCCCCAGATGTTTGTGGACTTCAGCTCCCAGAAGCCCCAGCCACTATGGTCAGTGCTCAGGGCTTCTGGGAGCTGAAGTCCAAAAACATCTGGGGACCCACAAGTTGAGAACCACTGCCCTATAATATCATACAAAGGTCATCCCTTAATTTCAGGTTTTAGTCTCGAAATTTCCTGGCATGGGATGGTCCTGACTTGCCAACCCAATGCTGAGGGACTTTAGAATGAGTAGTAGGTAGGCAGGTAAGGGGAGTGGTGTAAGCCTTTCTGTAGCAAGGTAGAGTTCAAAATGCAGATCAGGAAATAGGGACTTAGCCTATGCTGGATGGGGTTACACTCTACCTGAAATTTCAGGTTCACAGTTTGGATGTTCCCCTGGACTCAGCGCTGAGCCTTAATGCCCAGATTTTGGTAGCGTTTAAGTGTATGTTTGTACAGTTAAAATTAGTGCACTAGACATGTACCCATGTCTTCAACCACAGTAACACATGCTTTGATAACGTCCCAGTTGGGTTACTGTAACACAGTCTATGTGGGACTGCCTGTTCAGAAACTTCAGCAAGTCCAAAATGCTGCAAACAGGCTGCTGATGGTGGCTTGTTACAGTGAATGCATAACTCACTTATTGAAATAGCTTTACTGGCTACCAGCCCATTTCCAGGCAGAATTCAAAATGCTGATTATGGCCTCTAAAGTCCTATAAGGCTTGGATAAAGACTATCTGGAAGATCCTATCTCGTTTTGTAAGACTGCCCAAGTTTAAGAGCTTTTGGAGAAGGTTTCCTCTAAGGCCACCACTATGAGAGGTAGGATTGGTGAGGACACAAAAGAAAGCTTACTTGCTGGCTGCTCTCAGGTTGTCAGATTCTGATAATTCCCTCTCTCCTCTCTCTCTGTTGACAAGGAAAGCTCTTTTTATTCAGGACTGGACTCATATATCATGTGGCAGAAGGGGCTTTTAATGGGGATGTGCCTTTATCTTTTAAAAATTATCTTTTAAATGTATTTTAAACTATTTTAACTTCACATTTTTACAGGGAATTGTTTGGGTTTTTATAGTAATTGCCCTCCTACATTTCCTTATCCTGTTAGAATAAGTATATTCAATATAGAGATTATAGACTTTATACAGATATAGATATATAAACTGTGTAGATATAGTCAATATAGATTTTCACCAAAAAGTAAACACTGCTTTGGTCCTAGTCTACTTACCAGTTCCTTTCCCTTGCCTCCTCCTTGTTTTTGTTACCATTTGTTTTATTTTAAACATGTTGTTCTTCAAAGGTTGACACAATTTATAGGTTTTTTTTTTTTAAAAAAGATCTCAAAAGATTGACAGTATTTTCAGATGGTAGCTAGCAGAAATTACTTATTTGGATTGCATCTCCCACAATCTCCCATGCCATACTGGCTTGGGGATTCTGGAGCTCTTGCTCCCTAATGTCACTTCTCTGAAGTCTGTTATAGCCATGTTTGTATACACCACCCCAGACGTTCACTTGTGCCCCATCCTAAGCCTCATCTTCTCTTGCTGGAATCCTACAGTACTTTCCTAATGAAAAAAGGATGAAGGGAGGGAACAAAGGGAGAGTGAGATGCCAAATCTTTTAAGCCTCAGAGGGAGTTTAAAAACTGGACCAGATTTCCTGACAGTATTTGAATCAGCTCCATCTAACATTAGTTCTCCTATATTAGTACATCCCTAAAAAATTTCTTTGCAGGGGGCAGATGGAGAAAGGGGTTTAGGAGAGAGAAGTGGGGAAGGAAGGCAAGGAGGCAGGGGAAGAAAAAAGTATTCTGTTGTTCAGCGCTACACATTTTGTGCTGTGCTTTATAAAAATTGTAGTAAAAAAGTTACTTTAAAAAAAATAATGCACCAAAGTTCTCTAGCAGCATTTTTAGCACACTGGTGAACAGATTCTTTTAAATGATATTTTATCAAGGACTTTGAGCAGTACAATTCCATATTCCATCGTGATGCAAGACGGGGGTAAATAACAGACCCCTCTCCCCATGGAAGTTTAAGTGTCATGACAAGTCTGAAGTGTCCAAATGTATTCCTCTGAACGGGTTCTACAACCCTCATGCTATGCTTTTAAGTGCAATCCCTCCCTCCCCCATAAAGAACCAGCACAGGACAGTGATGAGCCTGACTGTGACTGTGAGAATTTAATCTTTTGCTCCTGCTTAGAACTTGATCTGGATGTCCTTGTCCAAACAACTTGCTGTTTGCATTCATGGAAAAGGTTCCTGTTTTCTCCAATGAGGCTTTGCCTCTCTTGAAAATAGCAGGTGTGCATGGGTGGAGATCCAGAGCAGAATCAGTTCAATGGGCAGGGGGTTAAAAGTCTTTTTCTATGCCGCAGCTTTGATCTAGCTCTCTCTTGTCTTCTGTTTGTGAAAGAAAAAATCTCACATCCAAGAATAAACCACACAAGTAACATGGGGTGTAGTTTGGCTGTCTGTTTATAGATATTGCTGGGCTCTCTCCTCCCTCCCTTCCTTGTGCTTCAAAACTCTGTGAAATTAGTTTAGTCATAGGCAGGGCTGGGTCAAAACAAGTTAATTTGCCCATTCCATGACCACTGACAAAACTTTAGACACATGCCTTGTGGAACCCTCTTGAAGGACTGAACATGTCCTCTATTTGCTGTTTTTCATTACTGCTTCTTTGGGTTGGGTGTGGATATTTTGCCCACCTGCTCACCTCTGAAATCAAGCCATCCCACACTATCTTGGGTGCCCTCACATTCAGCCATATCACTGTGCAGCCTATGGATCATTCTCTTACCAGAACAATTTTAGTTAGGATTGTCAGGTTGTAGGGCTCTGGCTGAAGTCTCATGTCATTGCTGTGCTTCTCCAGGTCTCTTGTAGGAGTGACAAATCTGAGGTGACTTGAAAGCCTGGGTCAATACAATGGTGTTTATGTATGTCTTGTGCCTGAGCAACATCAGGGCACCAAAAAGCCAAGAATGAGGGGATGAGACTGGGGAAAGAGGTGTTGGGTACATGTACATAGGCCCACTATGCCCTTTGGAGCAGGACAAGAAGTGGAGCTCTAATTCTGCAACTCTTTAATTTTCTTCTCATGCATTGTCTAGTAGGCTGCAAAATCTGGTTATAAACTTTCCCTGAGTCCTAGCAGAAGGGTAGGGCCTTGAAGAATTCCCCACATATTACGTGAAACCAAGACATAAGGACTGCAAGTCTTGATGAGAATGGAAGCAAATATTTTGCCTCGCTTCCCAAAACGTTTTATTGTTTTTTTATTATTCTTTGAGTCTAGTTTGCCATCCTACCTGACATCCCCTAGTTCTGGGCCTATTTACCTTTATTGTCTTCATGCTTCTTTCCTCCATTAGATGACCTAAAAGCATTTCTGGTCCTTGTCTCAACTTTTGCCTGCTCCACCTCTGTGGTATCATAAAGGCCTACTTGTATAATATCATAATAACCCACCCCATGAAATCACAAATGACTACTGTCTGGTCTCAGGTTTTGACCCTCTGATCTCAGGGAGGGGGATACTACTGACCTGAGGAATATGGAAATTGAAAGGGTTTGTTGACTCTGTAACCCAGAGACAAAAAATGTTTGTTCCTTTCTTTTCGCTGTCAGCCAACACTCTACTTCAAACTTGCAGTTGGATAAACAGTCCAGTCATAGGCCCTTTCCACACAGGGGATGGGGAAACGGGGCAGCGCACGCAGGGACGGATCTTACCTGAAAACGGGTTGCTCCGTCCCTGCGGGGAGCGCACATTCGCCGCTCCACACGCTGGCGAATTTCAGCGGCGTTCGGTGGCGCCCAAAATGGCGGCCGGCGACTTCCGGTGGTGCTCCGCCAATCAGGGCAGCGCGCCAGCCGGAAGCCCGCCCCCGGGCAGCTCTGCAGGGACGCACTAGTGCGTCCCTGCAGTTTCAAACGGGGCGCTGCAACGGGTTAGCGCGCTCGCGTTTTTTAAAAACCACATAAAATGTGGTTTTTAAAAAACACGCCGCGCCACCCCTTGCAGCCGTGCTAGGGCGGTTTGAGATGTGGAACCTCCACTTTTCAAACCGCTCTAGCGCGCCCCACGGTGTGGAAGACCTCTGGATGAGGTCGCCCTAAGCTGTTTTTTTTACCCCGTGTGGAAAGGGCCATAGTAAGATGTACGAATAGATGTGTGTCAACAGTGCAGAGGAAATGAATGGAAGAAGGAGAACCGTGAATGTTAATGAGACCAATATGAGAGAGAAGTTCTGCATGAGAAGAGGTCGCTGTTCCCCTGAGTGAATAATACACATTGTGATTGTCTACTGCTGTGTCGAGGCATGATGAGTTTGCATGAATTGTTACACACACGGTTGCACAGATCTGCCTTTTCTATCAGATCTGCCATGGCTGTCTCCATGCTGTCTCAAGGTTTGTTTGATAGCTTGTCTCCAGGGGGTTTATGTGCAGCTTTGCCTTAATCCAGCCAAAGCATAACTGCTTTTGATTGGGAAAAGACAGTGACATGGAGGAGTAGGCTTCCTTGGCTTTTCTACATTGATAAGACAGACTTTTGGCAGCCAGTTCTGTCAGAGACCAAAGGGTTATTGGGAATCTTGAGTCAGTCTCTCTCTTTCTCTCTCTCTTTTTTTCTCTAAGCATCTCTGCAACTCATAGCTCCCTCCACCTCCCATCTGGGATAAAATATTTGTTTCTATAGAACAAGTGTTCCATATGCAGTCTTGTAGGATATTGGATTACTGGGAGGGCTAGATTTACTACAGCATCTCCAGTATTTGTGGAGTCCGCTAGTTTTGTCATGAAATCAGTCCCATTAATCAAATCTAAAATGTTTGCACAGAGGAGGAGAATAAGGTCATATGGCCAAGATCTGGTGACAGATACAGGCTAATTGGAAACTGACTCAGTCAATGCTCTTGACCTCTCAAAGGTCAATTGCTGGAGTCTCCAAAAAAATTCCTGAAGATACGGATAAGCTCCTAGGAAATGGATCATCTCCACAAGTGTTGCTTCTTTTAATTCCCATAATCCCATATGAGCAGAGTTTGACATAATTTGGGAGATTCCATTTCCCAAAATCCTCAAGACTACATGGCCATGGAACACGCTTGCTGGAGATTCTGAAGCTGTAGTCCAGAAAAGTAACTTTCCCTAGCTCTGCAAGTAAAACCTGTTTCAGTGGGAGTACGACAAGCCAGAGAAGTATCTCTTCCTCTTCTTTGACTCAATCAGAGCACCTTTTTTTTGCTTGTGGTGGTTTAGATTTTGAACAACTTTCTTTCTCTTCATTGGTGAGAGCGTCACATAAAATGGTTGACTCAACATTCTCTCCCCAAGTCTAATAGATTCTGGAGGGGTCTGGGGTCCTTTGCAACTGATATGGCTGACAGTCCCATTAGTGTACTGGCCACTCCTGGGACATGGAAATGACCAAGTTTATTGATGCAATCTTGCACAACTGTTCTCTTTAGCAAATAACTGAGCTGAAGGCAATGAAGTGATAAAGCAAGACAGAAGATGGCTAGAATAAATCAGTTCTATTTGGCTAATTTCTATTTCCTCTCTATTCAATCCTATGTACATTCCACCCAATTTTCATATCAATATGCATTTAAAAAAACAACTACTGCTACTACACAACAAAGACAAGGAATAACTGCACAATACTTTTGATTTATTTCATATGCAATATCTTTTTATCTTTATTTCATATGTAATTTTCCCCAGCTTACATATTTTCATTTATTGCTTTCTGTAATGTTTTCACTTCTGTATGTCATTTTTGAACTGAGAAATGCATTGTAAAATATGGAGAAGGAAGTTATTTGGAGGATAACTTGTGTTATGAACTGTATATTATGGCACCATGTGTGAATTAAAGTGATTCATTTAAAAATTCTGACCAAGCAAAATTTCCCACATTCTGGGAATACAAATATAGGAAAGATCTGTGCTGAGTTTGGCCAAACATAGTATTTTATTTATTTATTTACTGAATTTATACCCTATCTTTATCCTGGGGTGGGAGGTAAGGTTGTTTAGAGAAGTTCAAAACAAGTTTAAATTAAAATCTTATTTTACAAAAGGCTAAAAAAATAATAATAATTTCAGTTTTAAAAAACGGTTAAAACAGTTGAAAACATATTTAAACATAGTTACTAATAAAAGATTAAAAAATTAAGATGTGCCGCAGCACTTCACACACACTGCTGTGATATAATTTAAAAGTCTTGCCTGAATAAAAAAGTCTTTACATGCTGGCGGAAAGAGAACAGAGAGGGAACTAACCAGCATTCCTGTGGAAGAACGTTCCACAGCTAGTGAGTAGCCACATGTCTCCTATGTCCTTCCCAAACATGCCTGAGAAGATGGTGGGACTGAGAGAGAAAGCTCTCCCCTGAAGATCTTAAAGCTTTTGCTGGCTTGTATAGGGAGAAAGGGTATTTCAGATAGTCTGGACCCAAGTGATACAGAGCTGTAAAAGTCAAAACCAACACTTTGTATTATGCCTGAAAGCAAACTTGCAGCATTTGAAGTTTTATTGGGTTGTGGGGAGGTCTCATGAGCTCTGTAATCAGACCCAGAGAACAACAGGGAATTGCTATTTGTAAGATAATGCTTACAATTGAGCAGGAATAGTGGCAAAGAATGAATTATTTTCCACTGCTGTTCCCTCCTCATACAGCCATCTTGCAGAACTTTTCTGGGTGGTTAGAGGCCTGTTGAAATCTGGCACAGGGAAAGATTTGGTGGAACATACTGCCTCAGTATACTGGACTCTGAAGATTCACATGTATCTAGACACCAAACTTAATGCAGTTTAGTAGGGTGACCAGAACATTGTCCTTACTCCTATTTGCCTATTACCTCTAATAGGGGGAAAACATCTCTATGAGTTCAGGTTGTTTTAAATTCCATTTTGAGTCTGAGAAATTTCTTCAATGATGTCTGGTGAATTCTATGCCAGTGAAACAGTGACTTCATTCTGAGACCCTTTTCGCACCTTGGCCTGCAGGCTGCAGGGAATTTATTCTGTGTGAAACTCACACATGGTTGATATGCATGGAAAACAACCTTTTCTTTCAGAAAGCAGCATTTTCAGCTCATTAACTAATATTCTTGTAGTTCTTGTACCTTTAATGGTTGTGTAGAAGAGAGAATTTCAGCAGGTATTGCTCTGAGTATTAACTGCCTTGTGTGATAAGCAACACCGGCTGAAGTTCTGTCTTCTAAACATCCATTAAAGGCAAAGTGGATCTGCACAAAACATTGCTTTCTGTGCAAAACCAGTGGTTTTGGCATAAAAATTGGGTATTTGCACAACTATTTCATGGAAAAACAGCTATAAATATTCTTTATGTGCCTGTTACTGATGCAATCTCTATACCATCCATCTACCACAATGCTTTTCTTAGGCTAACATAATGATTATATCTATTGGACTCAATGGCTGTTGTGGTCTCTTCCAACTCTATGGCCTTTTCCGCACTTTGTATTAGCGACAGGCCAGAGTGCCCTCCGGCGACGACGTTTGCACTTGGGGGCGAACTGGGTCCGGACTACTTAATGTTTGTCCGGACTTCAGCCCACTCCAGAACGCCCAGAACTGGTGGTTCCCAGTGCTATTGAAAGACCGATTAAAAGAGGGCTTTCAATAGTGCGGCGTGCCTCAGTCTGTGGCTGCGCTAAGTGTAGATTTGCAGGCTCGTGCCAGCATGAGGCTGCAGATCTTCTGGGGGCGGGCTTCCGTCTGGCGAGCTTCTCTGGCTGGTGGAGAGCCTCCGCCAACCGGAAGCCTCCATTTTCGTTTCCGGAGAGTGCGTAGCACGGGCGCGCGTTGCTCTGGAGCGTTGTGGATCGTCGAGGGGAGCGTGCCAGTCCGGTGAGTAATGGACTGCCCCGTTTCCCCCACAAAGTGCGGAAAAGCCCAATGATTCAATGATCCTATTTTATGAGCATCAGTAATCCCTTATATTACTTGTTACGTAGCCTATTGCTTTTTTGGGGAGGGGGTACTTTAAAAATAAAATCTTAGGTATGATAAGGGAATGGTATAAAACTCCTAGTTTTTGCACAAACAATTCTGATCAAATTGACTTTAAAATGAAAAACAAAACTATGCCCCCACCGAAAAAGGTTGTTCCTTACCACATTACTTTGGAAAATGTGACCTTGAGATGCCATTCTTATCCTCTGCATGGTGAGTTGTTGGAGGTAACTATGTTTCTTGTAACTAATGACTTCCAAAATCTGAGGGGGTTCTGCTACCTGACAATAATCCATGACTTTTTTAGAATTGTTATGTTTCTTTCCAGAAAGAAAATGTGCTGTAGCTGTTGTGCAGTTTCAAGTTGTTTCCAATTTATGGCAATCCTGAGGCGAACCCGTCACAGGGTTTTCTTGGCAAGATTTGTTCAGAGGAGGTTTGCTTCTGCCTTCATCTGAGGCTGAGAGACTGTAACTTGCCCAAGTGGGTTTCTATGGCTGAGTGGGGATTTGAACCCTGTTCTCCAGAGCTGTAGTCCAATGCTGAAAGTCCTGTATCACAATGTGTACTTCAGTGATAATGTGAGTACAGTGTGAAAAGGACTTTAAAAATGTGCTGTTATATATAGTAAGTGCAAGCCATAAATCATCATTAACATAAGCTAACAAGCACCAGTGACCTAGAATAACAGTCTTGCTAGTTTGCTAGATGCAAGGTCACTGATCAGCATCATGACTGATGTCATTAGTGCTTTTAACTGTGGTTGGCCATCTTGTGTTGTATGTGTGCTGGTGTGAATGCTAGAGGCATGGGCTACAAAGTTTTCAGTAAAAAGAAATAAATAAAACATGGCTTAAACAAGATGCACCGACAGGAGGAGATGTGTCATTTTGGATAAAGACATCAGTCTAAATGAATTGTGTTAACAATAGCAAGCTGGCCTTTCTGCCTGTCTTCCTCTTCTCCCCAATCCCGGCAGCAACTGTATTGTTGTTGTAAATTCACATAAGTCACTATTATTCTTGGAATGCCAATGAACAAAAGCCAGCCTGCCTGAAGTTCACTGCTTTCATATTTTTATTACAAAAATTATATAAAAATATTTGGCTCATCTGAGTACGACTCTGACAATTTGTTACAAGTTGCCGAAAAATGTGTCATCGCATTGTTCCTGTAAAAATAAACCTCCATGGTTTTCTTCACCTCTTTGGATCTGCTGACATTTTGTTGGTTCAGAGAACTGGGAAGGGAATTGGTTTGGAACATGACTAATATCAAATCCAGCATGAATTATTATGACTTCTATTTGATATGATTTAAGATTTATGTGTAAAGCTGAGCCTGGTCATGCAAAGGCTCCATTAGTCAATGTTGGCCCCATTTGAGGACAATAGAGCCCTTGTGGGGATGAAGGATACCAGTTTCTATGACCTGCACTCTACATATAGGGCCGTTCACCTTTTTCCTCAGTTGCAATCAGTTGCAGAGTGAAACCCAGAGCCGTCTTTCTGGAATGAAGCCTCACATGTGGCATCAGACAGTGGAAAGACTGTGTTTCTTTAAAGAGACAGACTACAGCAGTTTGGAAACCTTCACCAGTTAAGAGATGAGCCAAAAACACTCTTTTAATTGGGCTGATAATTAGCTCACATCAACTCTAACTGATCCTAGGCTTCCTGACTACTCATTTCTCCTCCTTGCTTTGCAAATTTGTCATATGGGGAAGGAGAAGAAGAGAAACTAGTGATAGGGGAGAGGCTCGTTGTTTAAATTTCCATTATTGTCTACCGTAAGAGTGCTTTCCCGTCACCCTCAAGAAGACAGAGATCTGTAGTCAATAATTCCTCATAGTTCAATCTATTCAGCCAGGAATTGGAATTAATAGCCTGCATCCTAATTTGTCAGGTAACTTGAAGGTATGGACACACACATACCTCCTACTGTTAGTCCCATCTGGAGTAGATCTACTGAACCAGTGGATTTACCTATGTGCCAACTCACCATTCGATGAATCTATTCTAGTCAAGACTAGCCAAGAGGATTCAGGCTAATAAATACATTCTGTGGGCTCACACTTCACTAATCTTGACGTTTTCATAGTGTTTCAACTCGATTTCTTACTGTACCTTTAAAAGTTATCCTTTCTACAAATGTGTGGCAGTAGGATTTTTGTGCTTCTGAGCTAACAGTATTACTTCCTTTCTGAATTAAGAGAAAGATCACAGGTCTCATAACTGTGATAGGGAAGAGAGCCTCTTGTACCATGTCAGGTTGGAACTCTACTTGTTAGAGCAATGCACCCTTTTCCTTCTACACTGGTTCATATATATTTCCATCGTAAGTGAAAATGCTGGTGGTGAGTGACCAAGTGTGTAGTTTTCAGAGAGCGAGAAATTGAATTTTCGTGGCTAATAAATCCTTACCCTGCTTGTTAAAGGTGCTAGAAGTAGCAGTAAACATTTGTGAACGCTAGGTGGTGCTCCTTGATCACATGACACTAGATAACCTCCTAGGCTATAGCTTTTCTACTGCTTGAAGAAGGATTCAAGCAGTTCTACCCATGCTTCTGGTGAAAGACTGAAAGACTGCGTCGTGCCATGAAATGTAAAGCAGCCCTCGCTGTACTACAGAAGAAGTTGTAAAATACACTTGGAATTAAAAAACAATGGATAGTGGGTAATTTTACCATGAAACCTAAATACCCTAAAGACACCAGATCTCATGTGATGTTAGAAGCTGAGCAGGGCCAACCCTGGTTAGTGTTTGGATAGACCACCAACAAATACCAGGTGCTGTAGGCTATATTTCAGAAGAAGGAATTGGCAAAATCACCCTGAGTAATCCTTGCCCGAGTAATCCGTCATCTAAACATTTTGATCCATCATTAGTCTGAAGAGAGATGGTCTTTCTTCAACATAGACCCCTTTAGGAGATTTGCATTTTTTGTACTGACTTTAGAAGACAAACTCCAGCCTGATTCCTGCCGCAGTTATCCTCTATAACTTTTTAAGACTTAAACTGGTAAGAAAATCTCATCTGCAGTAGCACAGAATTGTGTTCTGTTTTGTTCTTGTTATTTATTGTTCCTTTAATTAAATAATTAATATCTTGCATTCCTGCCCCGAAACCCAGATCTAGAACTACATTTTGATTAAAAACAGAACATAAAAACAAATATATTGAAAGCACAACAATAAAAGATATACTCAGCATTCAACCGTTTAGGCTCTTGCTAACCAGAGCTTGAAAAATGAAGGTTTTAGGACTACAGCTGACAGAATCCTCCAGCCAGCACAGGTCAGAGGAAGTTGTAGTCCAGTGTGTGTGTGACTTTTCTAACCTCAGACTGAAAACAGAGCAACTTACGCATCAAACACCTGATGGTTTTTGCTTTTTTGGAATGTTGAAAGTAGGAATAGAAAGAATATTCAAAAATATTTTTTAAAAAAGATTTTGTTGAGTGTTGGGAAACCTTGATGCAGAGAATTCTAGATGGATGTGAGAAACTTTTATAATTTAGGATGTAGTCTTTATGAAATATACAAGTAGATTTCTTTATGTAGAAAATGGCATTTTTCTGCATGGAAAACACATTTCTTGCATACAAAAAGGACATTTTCTATGTAGGAAATAAAATTTCTGTTTAGAAAATACGTTTCCTGCACAGAAAATAACCTTTTCTATGAAGAAAATGGCATTTTTTCACAGAGAATGCTGTTTACTGTGCAAGAAACATTTTTTTTCATTTTTTTATGCAGAATAAATCCCAAACATTGAATAGTCTTCACAGACTTTGTAGTTATCAGTGACATTTTTGCAGTGAACAGAAAAATGAATAAAATTATTCCTTCCTTCCTGTGAGAATGAAATTTACTAAGACTTATATCCCTAGTTTAAAGTTGTCAGCAGCAATAAGCATACAAAGTCTTGCGTGCATGGACCTTCTGAGGAAGCTGGTTCATAGCAGTATCATTGCCTCAGCCATGTGGCACAATGGAGAGATATTTCTGTTGGCTCACTAAAAATGATTTCACCATTGACTATGGCTGAGGCTGATTGGGCTCTATATCCCACAAAAATCCAAGTTATTCAGCTGAATTGATACCTGTAATCTTAAACAGCAGTAGTCTGGCTGGAGAAATACTGTTTCTGAAAGGCCTACTTCACAGCTTTGGGATGGTCTTGAATCCATCTCTTTCTCTCTCTCCCCTCTCTCAATTTTCTTGAGCAATACCTAACCTCGGCCATTTTCACACAGGGGTAAAACCCCGCGGTGCGACGACCGGAGACGGAGGTCGTTCACACCGCAGGGTGCACTAGCACGGTTGGAAAAGGTGAGGTACCACACCTCCAACCGCTCTAGCGCAGCTGCAGGGGTGGCGCTGCGAGTTTTTTAAAAACCACCTTCCCAGGTGGTTTTTATGAAACTCGCCCGCAGTAATCCGTGGCAGCTCCCGGTGAGAATCTGCAGAGACGTGGTAGCGCGTCTCTGCAGGTCTGCCCGGGGGTGGGCTTCTGGCTGGCGCGCTGCCCTGATTGGCGGAGCGCCGCCAGAAGCTGCTGGCCACCATTCTGGGTGCCGCCGAGCACCGCCGAGCGCTGCCGAAATTCGGTGACGTGTGAAGCAGCGGAACTGCACTCCCTGCAGGGACAGAACAGGGACGGAACAAAACGCAAGCAGGTAAGCTCCGCCCCTGCATGCGCCGCCCTGTTTCGGCCCCCCACGTGTGAAAAGGGCCCTCCTTTTTTCCCCCTGCTGGTCAAGCTAACAAGATTGCTCCTTTTTCCCTACTGCATACTTTTCTTGGCATGGCCAGGAAGGCCTGGGCAGAATGGCAAAGCTAAACACAGTTTTGCACACTGGAAAATTCCAGATGATTAAGTTGTATCTAGTAGGACCCTTCTCTTCAAAATGCTCAGCATAAGGAAGCGGCAGGATGTTGAAGACTGATGTGCCCTATAACCTCCCTGTACCCAGCCTCCAGGCTGGATATCTTTCAGGTACATATGTTATCTGCCCTTACTATTGTTGAAGATTGTCAGCTTAGATGGCTTTTGTACATGGAATGAAAGGGGCATGGTCTGGTTCCTCGTTTCAAGTGGGAAAATGTCTTGGACTGGCCCGTTTATTTTTTCCTTCAAGGGTTTTTGCCCAATAGCT
Organism: Iguana delicatissima; assembly: GCA_948472985.1. NCBI lineage: Eukaryota > Metazoa > Chordata > Lepidosauria > Squamata > Iguanidae > Iguana > Iguana delicatissima. The sequence goes on along the minus strand of CAOKZL010000920.1, from coordinate 521,199 downwards.
ACTTTACATGTTATATCAATGGCAACTCCCCCTTGCCAATGCTAGTAACAGCCACATGGGAGGGAATTCAGAGTGGTGTGGTGGCAAAGATTAAAACTCCTCTCCTCAGACTATGGTCCTGATACCCACAGCTCTCTTGCAGCTGCTAGATAATTAAAACAACAGCAGCAACAACAGCAAACACAACAACAAACAGAGACAGTTCCTAATTGAGTGACTCTCTAGTCATGCATCAGTGACATGCTGAAATTCACAGGGGGAAAAAATACTCTAACTTTGTTTTTTAGGCAACTTGTTTAGTCCACTGTTGTAAAAAGTGAGTGCCTTTTTTTGTTACACATGCACACACACGCACACACACACACATTTAGACAGTGTGCACAGAAAGATAAAATGTCTTTTATAGGGGATTGGTTCCACACGTTAAATTCCAGAAAAAGAAATGAAGGCATGTTTTACTACAGCATTCTCATCCTCAACATACTGGGTGGAATCTGACATCATGTGAGTGGACCAGGACTTTCTCCCTCTCACATACCAACTTTCAGCTGCTGCCTTCTCCTGCTAAATCTACTCTGGAAGGTTCCAAAAGCCCTAAGCAGCCTTTGAGGATGTGCACTGGGTTGTTGAGAAGGATGGGGAATTGCCCCTTTTCCCAGCCTGTTGATGGAAGCAATTCCAACTTAATTGGATTTCAAGCATTTTCTCCAGGGTGTTTGTTTAATGGATACTTAGGGCTACAGCCTTATTTTAATCTCCATTTTATAATTCCATTAAAGTTTGTATATGAAATGTGCCTTTTCTTCAAGTAACCACAGGAATCCAGCATAAGGGGAAAGCGGGAGGCCCAGAGCTACTTGTCTGGAGGTTTTTTTTGTTTTGTTTTGTTTTGCTTCCCTCCCCAAGTGCTACCTATGCTATCCCATCTCCATATTGACTTTCCTCTGATGGCCCTTCACTAGTCCACAGACAATAATTTCTCAATATTCTTTCCATCTGGATGTCCGATGCATGCATGTATTTATGTCTCTTGATTTCTGACAGCAGGGTCTGCTTTTCTCCAATAACATTTCTAGCATAAGCATCTGTTGCCTTTTCTATCCAGGAGAAGTGCAAGATTCATCGCCAGCACCACATCTTGGAGACCTCCAATATTCTTTCTGTCAGCACATTAACTTGCTATGGCTTGCCTTCCAGAGATTTAGTGGAGCGGGGACAGGGAAGAATGCAGCCTTTTACTGATGTATCTTCCATTTTCTTTAATACTATGTGGCATTTCTTTTTTCAGATTTTCTTAAGCCAAGCCACAATTGATTATAGTCTTGCTAGTTTTTTCTCAGAATGACTAGTTCCCAAAATACACTGTGTTGGGAAGATGCCTGCTCAAGGGTTCCATTTTGGATAGTTTCAGGATTAAATTTCAAAATCCAGTAGTGCATTTTAAAGGGTGAGCTGTGGTTATTTTTAATATTTTATAATAATAGAAACCTTGCACAGGCTAAATAATAGTCTACCTTTCAGCAGCTTGTGGCCCTGGAGTCACCTGGTGTCTCAGTCACCTAGGCACATAGGGACATAGGAAGCTACTTTATATCCAGTTAGACCAATGGTTCATTTAGGCCAGCGTTGTCCATAAATATGAACTGTGATGGGTAACAGTGCTTCTCCAGGATTTGGGGAATGGAAAGAATATTGAAAAATACTCAACATATGGCAAAAAAAGTGGGATTATCTTTTTAATTTTTTTATTAAGACTCTTAACAGTACAATCAGATTTACAGAAATTACAAAGATTAAGGAAAAAGAAAAGAAATATGCAAAGAGAAAGAAAAGTAAAAGGAGAGAGAGAGAAAAAAATAGAAAAGATGAGTTCTGGTCGTCTCAGTAGCTGCATGTGCATCTAATTTTTCATATCTCTCTGTCCAAAATCCTGCATATTCTCTTCTTTTAGTACTCTGTTCTCCCAAATCCTCAAAAACACAAATTGCCTGTCCTTTCCTTTCCTTTCCTTTCCTTTCCTTTCCTTTCCTTTCCTTCCCCTCCCTCCCTCCCTCCCTTCCTTTCTTTCCTTCCTTCTCTCTCTCTCTCTCATCTCTCTCTCTCTTTTTTTTTTTGCAAAAAGTCAATAAGAAATTTCAAATCTTCACAAAATCTCACAACTTTTGTCTAATCAAACAGAATAACTTATTCCCTTCAGCTATGGTCATTGGCTTCTGCGGACTTCTTCAATCTTGCTGTTGTATTCAATCTTCCATGGCTCTTGTCCTGATGTACCTCCATAATTCAAAAAGGAACAATTTTTTTAAAAAATTGTGTTTCTCAAGTGTCAGGAAACTCTGATGAGGAGAATCCTAGGATCATGAGGATCTTCACAGTTTGGGACTTTTTCTGCATGAAAAATTATGTGGATATTTTGTGGGCAGAAAATGGCAAATGTTATTTTCTGTATAGAAAATGATAGTTATGAAGATATAAATCATGACCAGGGATTCAGGCAGGATTCTTTCTTACCTTATATGGGGGTCCTTGGCACTATTGGTGAGTTACCATCCAAGAACTAGCCAGACTTGACCTGTTAAGCTTCCTAATATGGTGATCACTTGAAAACGTGGCCGTAGGAACTGCATTAGAGTGCTTCTAGGTGAGAAAACATGCAATTCTCTCATTCATTGAATTAATTGGGATGGTGGCGGTCTGGATAATATTGTTTTCCACTTATAACCATTCAGTGTTTTGGTAGGCCTTTTTTTTCCCTAGCCCCCTCCCCTTTTTAAGGAGAAAAAGATAGAATGGCTGAGCAATGTTGCTTATATGATAGTGCTAGGAACCCTCTTTCCTCATAGGTTCAAATTCAGTTATTAGTCACAGCTAAAGGAGACCCACTGAACTGATGTGAACTTGGTAAGCCAAGACGTAGGCTAATTTCATTGATTGGGATCACTTTATTTATTTACTTATGAAGATTTATAAACTGCTGTAGTCCTTTCAAAGCAAGTGATCCCTGCTAAATCTCTGCTAAAACAGCGTTCTTTGGGGTGGGGGTGGGTTCTGTTAGCAACCTTTAAATGTACTTTTCCTTAAAAAAAATGAAATATCTATTTTTAAAGCAGGTAGACAGCTGAGTCCTTCCAGTTGACTGAATGTCTGCAATGTATCCCTGTTTCTTATGTAGAAAGAGACTACTCAGTGTGTATACATCTGACACACACAGGGTAGAGACAGTTGCAGAGGGATGGGGGGAGTGATGGAGTGGTTCGCCCCCAGCGGCAATGTTTTTTGGGCAGCCTGGCTTGTGGCCACGCCCCTGCAAGCCATGGCCACACCTCCACACTGTAGGCCTGCCCCCTCCCACCACCCCTCAATGGGTAGAGAAAGACAAAAACAAAAGGAAAAGTCAAGAAAAAGGGTGAAAAGAAATCAAGGTGTCTTTTCAAGCTGCCTAGCCATTAAGAACATCCCCAAGGTTGAGTTCAAGTAGGATTTCACAATAGAGCACAGGCAAGTACCAGAATTACAGTCAAATTACTGCACTAAGATGCAATGTGGTGGGCATAGGGTAGCCAGGCAGGTAGGCAGAGATCTGCTACCAACAAAATCTGGAAAAGAACACAGTCTTACTGGGGAAAGTCAAATATTTTCAGCTTAATGACTTCATGCTATCTCTTTCTTCCTCTGGAACTGTCATTGAAGAGTGTTGGTAAGATTCTGAACTGAGGTTTCAAACCATGCGAGAAACCAGCTTTATTCTCTTTCCATCTGGATTGGTCTGAAGCAGTCTGAATAACTTTGGATCAGGCTGATCAGCTCTGGATCTTCATCTGAGGAGAACATGATCTGGATAAGTCCAGATCAGCATGAATCACTTCAGAATTCAGGATTTGTCTGAAGTAATATAGCCTTAATTGTTGGTACTACTACTCACAGATGCCTTTCATTCAAATCATAAACAAAATCATCTCCATCAACCTGAGCAACCAATGCAAAGTCAATTTCCCACTGGTTTACAAAAGATGAAGTTGCCACTCAAAAGTCCAAGTTGTTTAGGTTGATATTGAAGTCAATATGTTTATCATTAAATGCTGAAATGACTGGGATTTATGTAGTCCCTACTGTAGGTATTGAAATGCTTCCTATCTTCTGCCAAACTGAACCTAAAGACTTTGTTCCAGGAAAAAAAAAATAAGGATTAGATAATGTTCCTTTCGACCTTGTATTTTACGGGACAAGCTGAAGCATATGTGACATGCTAGACCCTTACCTTTTTCCAGTGCTGGGATGCGGGGATAGTGCGAGCAGCCTCTAGTGCAGTGGTTCTCAACCTGTGGGTCCCCAGATGTTTCTAAACTTCAGCTCCCAGAAGCCCTGAGCATTGACCATAGTGGCTGGGGCTTCTGGGAGCTGAAGTCCACAAACATCTGGGGACCCACAGGTTGAGAACCACTGCTCTAGTGAAAGGCTCTTGTGGCCAGGGTCCTTCGACTCTGCACGAGCTGCGTGCTCGTGCAAGAGCCCCACCTCTTCCTTCCACAGTGCAGCCTGGGAGTTTCCCAGGCTGCGTTGGGGTAGGAAGCGCAACCGGCGCATCTCTGGAGGCTTCTCATGCCAGGTAAGTGCTTGCGGGGCCCAGGAGCAATGCGCGATTGAGCACCATTTTCAGCTTCTAGCCAAAAATGAAAAGGTGTGCGATCGGCACCTGCCGTCCCCTGGAGCGTTGCACAATTGTGAGTGAATCGTGCAGATCACTCCTCACAATTGCGTGACGCTCCAGGCACCCTTTCGCATGGAAAATGCTGTGTGGAAAGGGCCTAAATCCTGAAAGCATTAGGACTTGGGTATATTCCTCTTAAGTCAGGGCTAAGCTAATACTCTGTTCCTTCTGACTTTTTAGCACATTTACTTCTGCCCCATCAGATGAGGCTCCATGGCCTGTGAGTGAAGCCTGCTTGAACAGGTGTCCAACTAAAACATGTGGATGTTGTCTCCAATTAATATAGAAAAATTGTTTCCATCAACAGTTCCTCCAGAGTCTGCTTGCCAGTCGACTGGAATCTGCTGGAACTGGAATGTGCTCGGCAAGCACCTATGTTCAAAAATCACTTGTTTTTAGATTGTACAAAGAAATCCCAGGAAAAATTAACATTTCTATGAACGATGGCTGTTTGCTATTTCATTTCAGTTTGAAATGAAATATTTGGGTTGGCTGGAGAAAGGGCTGCCAGGTGCCTAAACATGCCGAGCAAATGCCGTCAGCACTTGGGAGGCAAGTGACACCAAAGGGCTCCAGAACATTACTTGTGACTTACATGCTGCCTGCCAATCATTTAGGGCTGTTCTTGCATCATACGTTTCAGTGGGGATGCAGGAAGGAGAGATATGGGACAGACTCCTTCAGGTCATCCAATTAGTGTTGTTTGATTGTTGGGTCTAGGGATCTTGTTTTACTAAATATTTCCCAGCCTGATTTGAAATGACATAAGTGATAAGGGCTGCCAGCATTTCTCCGTGCATTTGATCTACAGCTTGATAGTCTCTACAGTGATACCTTATGTCTCATGTGCCATGTCTGATTCTATTCCATTTCTTCAAAGCCAAGAATGGCAAGGAGGGAGGATAATCCAGTGGTCCCAGCATGCCACTTTGTTAGACCTGAAGACTTTGTGAAAGCAATTACTTCAGTGGTCATGCTGGGTCATTCTGTGAACTCCATAACTTGATGGGCACATTTGTATAGAGCAGATCAGCCACAATGGCTTTATGTGCAATAGTAACTAGCATTTTCTGTTTTTGATTGCCACCTCAGTGGATGAATCAGTTTTGTTCAGAGAAAGGCAGCAAGAGCAAGAAAGCAAAAGGAAGCTGCAAAAGAGCCCCAAACAGTAGCAAGGGGGTTAATTTCTCATTGTGTGCTGCAAATTAAATTAGTGTGAATTCCTCTCATATAATTCTGGATACATTCAGATTCCTACCTACCATCCAACCATCCTACCTACCATCCTACCTACTGCTTGCCAAGCAGTCCAAAAAGGTACTCTAAAAAGGTCAATCTAGATGTTTGGTAGGAAATGTGAATCAACTTCAAAGTGTTGTCACTTCAGCATGTATCAGCTAGTTAGAGAACCAACTCAATAACAGATACATTCTCAAGGCCACATTTTCCTGATTCCCACCCTCCTGCATACATCTGTCTACCTGCCTCCCAGCTGTTTGGCTTTTGTAATACTCAGCTTACTTACTTTCATTTGGTCAGGGAAACTGGAACCTTAAGGATGTCCTCTATCTCTAGTGTCTCACATAACTTCATTATGCTTCTGATTATATACAATTCAGAATTGAATCAGGACAGCTAAAAATGTCAGTCTTGACAAGCCCATGGAGTTTTACTTTTGGGAAGGAGTATACCTCAATGGGAAAGCACATGCATGAAAGAGATTTCTGATTTGGTCTCTGACATCTCCTAGGTATGGGTAAGAGGCTCTTGCCTGAAACCCTAGACCATAGGTGGGAGTCATACAACTTTCCAAATCTTATTATACTGTAATTGCCACATCCCCCATTGTCTATGTTGGTTAAGAATGCCAAGGCTTGCAACCCAGCAACTATAGGGGGCTAAATGTTTTCCACCTTTGCCTCAGAAAGCCATCACTCATCAGTTTCCAGTGAAAGACTGCATCAGGGCTATTCTCACCTACAGTCCACTTCACTTACTCTATCTCTGAATGTCAGGTCGATACTAGGGGTAGAAAAAATATTCAACTGTATTTGAAAATGGCTGAAAAACATGTAATTGGGGATTTATTCATTGTAATATTCACATATGGTTGATTTGCATAGAAAACATCATATTCTGCAGAGTAATTCATATGTCTGTATTGAAATTTTCTTTTCCATACAGAAAATACTGTTTTCTGAGCAAAACAACCACATGTGAATTTTGTGTATAAGCAATCTTAAATTGAGAACAGCCTTTGAAAACTGCATGGTTTTTGAAAAATTTCTTCCAACAGGAGGGAAATGGCTGAAATTACCTGTTGCTACCTTTGAGAAGAAACTTAGTGAAGAATTCCATCCCTAGAATTACATAAATTCCCTTGAATCAGTGGGTCTGTTCTTGTTTAGAATGAGCAATTGATTTAGGCCATAGTTTGTGGCAGGAAACACAACAAAGAGTATGGTGGCATCATAAAGTCTAGCAAGGTTTAGCACAAGATTTTGTGGACTGGAACATGCTTCCTCAAATGCACCAGATGTATGATGGTAAAACATTCCAGTCAGTATAGACATTACCATTCCAAAGGGACCAGCCATCACACCTGCTATGAGATTTTGATTGTTTTTTCCTCTTTTTGGCAACTTGCTCAGCTCTGTGTTCAAGGACACTGCTGTGGAAGAGGTCTCAGCTGACCTTTTTTCTGATTTCTTAAGTCTCTTCGTATAGCTTGTTGGCAGCATTGGCAAAATGCTTTTAAAGTATTTACGTAGCTTCTTGGGAACATCATGCAGAACAAAGAGAACAATTTTTCAGATATGTTCATGGCAGCCAATTCTTTTTCCCAAAGGAAACAATACACTGCAGCATTCCAAATGTGAATGTGGTTGTGGAAAAGGATAACCATGTTGATCCATATGTTTTATAATCAAGCTTTGTTGTTGGCCTCAGTTTTAGCAGCTTGGTTCCAAACACCTTTAATCTCTGATAAACAATAGGTCTAGACTTAATGGCTTGACCCTGCATCTGGCTGCATCTAGAGTTATGTTTTATCATAGGATTAGGAACTAAATGCTTATACACTTTCTCTATGACCTCCTAAGATTGGATCTCATTAAACTGGAGTCATTAGTGGAAGAACTTGCTTGATTTCAGTGTAACTTGCTGTGACTCCTACTCAATTATACTGAAACAAATATACCCACTGGTAAAACCAGTTCTGTCCAACACTAACTATTGGGACTGGGCTTCGGAACACACGGAAAAGAGTTAGAAGATTAACTCATCTTAGGTATTCTCCCCCTGGCTCTAACCAAACAGTGTATTCTCCACAGTTTTGTTCAGACAGGTCCTTAGTCTTAATGACTCAACAACCAGGTTTCCTCTTGCTCCATTGGTGAATGGATGTTTCATAAAAGAACAGATTGAAGGGAAGTCTTCTTGGTACTGATGCAGAATTTTGAGAGTAATTTGAGCTTTGTTTTGACCCAAATATGATAGTGGCAGCAAACTTGGTGTTCCAAAAGATTGCATTCTCTCGTGAGCAAATCATCCTAAACTTAAAATGTCAAAGAAATCATGTGGAACACCAAGAAGGTGAGGATGAGGTAAATCTACTGAGCCCATAAAAGCTCTAGATTAATATTTTCATTCTTAATTCTCAAAACAGGAAATTCCTTTCCTTTTAGAATGTATATTATTTATAGGTACTGGAAGTGGGGATGTAAAACAAAGCAGTAATTGATGTAGCAACCAAGTGGTATTGGAGCAGCCACATTGAAAGAACTAACTAGAACAGGTTTGCAAGCTGTTTTTCAGCGTTAATTCCATTATTTGCTAACAATAGTGGCTCTTTTTTTCAAATCATTAGTTACATTCAAAGGTGTGCCTTTTTTGTTGTGGAAACATGACAACAACTTGCATGTCTTGTTAATAGACCCCCACACTATGGTTTAATTCACATATATTAATAAATATAAATTATGCACTGCTATGGCTGCATGGGCATGCTGGTTAAGAGGAAAAGCTGGTCAAACACGTGTACTGCAAAATCAGGTCAGGAAACACATACAGACATAGTATCCAGATCATTGACAGAAAAGCACTAGGAAGTTCCTGTAATACTGGACTTACAGTTACCCTTCAATGACTCAACCTTTAAGAGACAATAGCATCTGAAATGTTATCACAGGACAGCTAATTGTCTTAGCTCCTCTCCCTCTGACCAGCAAACTTCCCCTTTGTCCCCACATCTGTCTGACAATTAAAAAGCTATCAAGAGTGCAATTAGCTCTTTGTCACCTAATGCTAAGACCATTAGCTCATTCTGGATCCCACTGTCCACTCTCCAGACTCCATTTTTTATTCTGCCAGAGGGCTGTTAGCAACTTCACCCTCCAGGCAGAAAAAGAGTATTTAAATCCCAATTTTTGGCTAACCAACTCGCAGTGCACTGATTGCTGGTCAACACTCTGCCACTCCAATACCTGTTTGTGTACTGTCCTTAGACTTGCATCTAAGCCACATCACTGCTTCTTCGCTGCTCTTCTGGATTGGTAACTATCACCCACATTGCCCTATACTCTCGCTTTCCAAAACTTTCCTCCTTCTTCCTTCAGTTAGCCTTGTGTGATTGTGTGACTGCTTGGATCTTGTGTATATGATTGCAATTCCTCCAATAAAACAAGTAAGGTTACTTTTTGGATCTCAACTGGTTCTTCCTTGCATTCATACTGATAGGTATTGGTGTAAAAGATCTCATAAGGTTACTCGCCTCTTGCAGGCCTCCTTTGAGTTAATATTCCTTACCTTCTCATGGAGGCATTGGCATTGTGGGTGGACCCTTGAGTCACCAACCTTTTAGGGTAACAGTCTGTTCCAGTCTTATATCTGAGCATGAATTTCTGCTGACAAAATAAAAAGAGTGAGGAAAAACGTGATAGAAAAATGGAACTCACAACCTCCCTTAGCTGCAGTGCAATCAATATGACTGGCACACATACCAACAAATTAGAAGTTGGCTTAGTTCTCAGTCATGATGTCTGCCTACCAACATCTGTGCATGGGGGGACTGTTCCACTTCTATTTTTTTTTACACGACACGTAAACAGGACCACAAAGTTGTGGACATGGAGAAGAAAGTGTCTCCTCCATCTTTAAGATCCTGTCAAGCCCATCTTTAAATATAGACTCAGTCGGGTGGTCAAAGCTGCTGAATCCTGTAGTACCTAAGTTATATCAAATTTTGCATGCAGGTAGAAATGGGAAAGTACCTTGGTACAGATTTACTTTGGATGCCAATCGTCACAAATCACACAAGATAAACAGGGTTTGAGTTTGTTCATTAAATCCACTTAGTTTGCATGGGTATGACTTCCTTTGCACTATGTGAGAGGTACGCACTGGCAGCTTTCTGTGGCAGCCAAACACAACACAAAGCTGTCTTATGAGATGCGATCTGAAAGGGTTTCCTCTGAACTCTCTGCTTTATTCCAAGTGTCACTGCATATGGTTTTCATTCATTTTCTCACAGGCCAGCTGGGGACTTAACTCATATATCTGCAGTTATTTATCTCTGTATGGTCCCTATTATTGTAGTATCTGAGCATCTCAAGATGCTTAATAAGCATTCATCAACAGTTCACTTTGTTTGGATATGATTTAAGTTTGAAAATGTTTCATGGACCTTTTAATCGGACATCAGCAAGAACAAATTGACTAGCAACTTGCTTTCCAGAAATAGTTTCGCTGGCAATTCTCTTTCTCACATCTGTTTTCTCAGTCTTACATTTTGAAATTCAAAATGGATGAGAGTCTCTTCTACAAATGCTAAAGTGGAAAAGTGAATCTACAGTTCCACCTGTTTCTCTCTCATTACTTTGTGGTCACAGCCATTTGGGAACCATGAACATTATTGAGTATATGTGCCCATTGCAGGCTTGTGCCTCTGTTCTTGTTTGCTTCCATTACAGCATGCAAAGGGTGTCTAGCATAGAGAGGATACAAAAAACCTTTCTGGCATGAATCCTTTGTACTTCCAGGATTTCTGCCCTGTATGCTTTTCCATGGTTTCAGACCAAGGGGGCTTTTGCTCCCCCACCCATGAATACTTGTCCTTTTTCTGTTTTTAGGTCAGGGCTCTAATTGCACCACAAACTTCCAAAGCAGATGTGTCAGATATTTGTGCACCTGGTTAAAAAATATTGTAGTCCTCGTTAGTGACACAACGGCCCTTTCCTCACGGGGGGGGCGAAACAGGGCCGTGCACGCAGGGGCAGAGCTTACCCGTGAGCGGGTTGCTCCGTCCCTGCGGAGAGCACGGATCCGCCATTCTAACCGCCGCCGAATTTCGGCAGCGCTCGGTAGCGTTTAGCGGCCTTCAGCGGCGCCCAAAATGGCGGCCGGTGGCTTCCGGCGGTGCTCTGCCAATCAGGACAGCGCGCCAGCAGGAAGCCTGCCCCTGGGCGGATCTGCAGGGACGTGCTACCACGTGTCTGCAGTTCTTCACCGGGGGCTGCCACGGGGCAGAGCGGGTGAGTTTTATAAAAACCACTTGCAAAGGTGGTTTTTATAAAACTCGCAGCACCACCCCCACGGCTGCGCTAGAGCAGTTTGAGGTCTAGAACCTCACTTTTTTTAACTGCTCTAGCGCACCCCCCAGGTGAAGAAGACCTCCAAGAGAGGTCGCCCTAGCGTGGGCAATATGCCCATGTGGAAATGGCCAGCAATGATTTCATGTTTACTGTTGATATCTGTGGATTTTTAAATAATCAGTATGCATTTAGTGTGCATTGTTATTATATTTTTTTTATCCTCTTTTTCACATGGGTTGCAATTTGTTTGTTCTTGCTAAGGATTAGATACCACTGAATTTGGTGAAATGCTTACTTGAAAAAAAACACACTTTGATTTGCACTTTCCAAAGGAAGACAAGTTATGTAGGGCAAAATTTATTAAATCTTGGAAAAGATTCTTGGTGGGCTGTAACTTCAAGAAGCCCGCAAGCCAGCTTGACCAGTGATGCTGTACCTGCCACCCTCACTTCATGCATCAATTGCAGACTTTGAAAGCTCATGTTGCTATTAACTATGAACTAACTACTGCATTGTAAAAAACTGCAGTGCAGAGATCTAGTCAGTGATTCCCAGTGTTTGCCCCCAAGAGTATGAACCAAGACATTTAAGGGTACTTGGGGGGGGGGGAATTGAATAATGGCAGGAAAAGGTACATACATCAACAGTGTAAGACAGGATACAAGTCAAAAGTTGTGAAATTAATTCAATGTTAGGATGAGTGGTGGAGTGGGTTGCCTTCATTATTTAACCTCAAGAAAAGCCCAATTCCCTTGCTTTGTTATTTTGGCAAATGGTGGAGAGTCCTTCCCTAAACAGTGTGCTGTGAACATGCCACTACAGTGTGCATGCTCAGTGGCATGCCCTTCATGTGCTCAGCTTTCTCTGTCCTCTGCTTCACAAACATTCAAAGGCTGTTGTGCCAGGCTTGGTGTATATATAAGCAGGCACCTCAGCATGTCTGGTGAACGGTGTTCAATGAGAGAGTTCTTCCAGGGCTTCTCTATGCCTTTTCTGTTTGTCATTATTTTAAGTTTAAAATTAATTTTTCAATTTGTGTATTGTCAGATATGGACAGCAACTATATTAACTACAAACATTTGCTAATTTGAAGGCAGAAAATTTACAGAAATGGGCTGCCAAAGGATTTGCAAGTGAAAAAAGCTTGGAAGCCACTGAACTAAGTAATATAGTGGGGCTTGAGTGTGTATCCTCTAAGGAACCACATTACAAAGTGTTGGTTAGGTTGTGTTTGTAGTGTAGTGCAAGAAACTGGATATCTTGTTCACAAATGAAAACACCATGGTTAGAAGTCACAATGGCTGCAATGTTTGCAGCAGATTGGCTTCTTGTTTTCATAACATCCAGGGCTAAGCACAGCTAGTTCACCCTGGGCTTTATATTAGACTGACAAGATTCCAATAAACTCTGTATCTTCTAAGCTTAGTATGAATGCAGATTATTTCCCCAAAAAATCTCAGATTGAACACAACAATAGCTAAATGAAACCTTGTGGGTCAGGGACATTACAGCTGTAAATTACTAGTCTCTGGGTTCAGGAGAGGATTACTATGTTTAACCCTACTCCTCAAAGATTCTTCTAGTTGGTCATGGTGGGTGCTGGATTACTTGACAAGTCTTGTTCTGATTCAGTAAAGTTCTTATAGTTTGCAGAGCAATGGAAAGAATGTTCACCATTTTTCATTACCTGTTTGAAAAATGTGTTTCTCAACATCCAGGAAGCCAAGGGGGAAGATTAACATAGAGACAAAAATTCTGTATGATTTAAGCCAAGTACTTGTACATTTTGAAGTGTATTGAAAAATTATTCTCCAAATACATGGTGTTTTGTGTGTGTGTGTGTGTGTGTGTGTGTGTGTGTGAAATCTGTGTTTATTTCAGAAAAAAGGTGGGGGGGTTGGTGCAAAAAAATCTCTTTCTAGAAACACAGTTGGCATTTTTGGACAGAAGACCATGTGTATTTTGAGAAACGGAGGGCTTTTTGCACAAAAACACAAGTTCTGCTCAAAGCATGCTGATTCTAAAAACATACCTTTTATTAGAATACTGGCTGAAGATTGCACAGAAATATTGATTTGCACCTGTAGCAGGGAGAAAAATTCAGAAATTGTTTGCCTGTGCATGCTAGGATTAAAGTGTTGAATACTCCTAGTTCTGTTTATGCAAAAGATGGCTTCTTGCAGCATCTAGCATTGACTTCTACAGGACTTTTTGCTCTTCTCTAGATGTCTGACTATCATTCCAACATCTTTTCATAACAACCAAGAGTGACCTATATAAGAATTAGCACAGCAATTTTAATTGTGTGCTGTCAAAAATATTGCACATATTTATGCAGAATAAAAGTTCAATTCATGATTATAGGGAGCTGACTCCAAAATAATAAAGGCAAGATTTTGACTTAGATTAGCACAAGCAGGAAAATTAGCAACAGACGGTTGATTGTTGGCATAGCAAAGTACGTGATTCACTTCTGAAGTGCAAGCTATCCTTATAGATTAGACTGGGTCCAGATCAGGCAAGACATGAAGAACTGTGGCCTAATAAATTCAAACAAAATGGTAGTACTCCCATTAACTTTCCTGGCACCCTATCAAATTGTTTAATGAAAAGTGTAATTTTCTTGTCCTTTCTAGTCACTGCAGGTTGACAAGCTAGAACTGAGTTCCCACAAGACTGACAGTAACACAGGTTTAATCGGTTTCTTTGGGGAGAGGGTCTTTTGTTATGGACTGGTGATAAGTACATTTTAAAGAAATAGCATGTTGCAGAACATTTGTTTATTTGTAAAATATGTCCACTAGTTAATTCTGATGATCTTCTAATACTCCATAATGAATTATTTCCAACTTGGAAGAATTGCTGTCACCATTATTTTCTCATCTGGATGAATTACTTTCACAAGCACCAGGTCTATAAGAAAATAAATACAACATTCAGATGTAAGCCACCAACTATTGACTCCCCTGCTTTAAATCCAGGTGTTAGTTTCAATCAGCAGATACTCCATTGAATCAATGGGAACTTGGTGAGTCAGCATTTATAAATCCCATTGATTCAATAGGTCTATCAGTTGTGACTAACAATTAGAGCTTTGTTTACAACATTGGTGGTGTGACAGATTTCCTTCTCAGGCTGGCTTTGCTGTTCCTAACCTGATGAACCTGTCATTGTCACCTTTCCTCTGGTCTCCCTTTAAAATTCCTCTTTCATCTGGAATCCTAGGCTTTCAGATGACTTCACTGTGGACTATTGTGTGTGTTAGTTTTGTGCTCTTTTTGGTAAGCATGACTCACCACTGTTTCAGGGTTAATAATGCTGTGCAGTTGTACAAAATAACAAATAGGTTAACTTTATTTAATAACATCTAGAATAACTTTTTTCCTCAAGTTCCAATTCTTAATTCCAAACCATTAACACTATTCCAACTGAATTATGTTAGACCTGTGCCTTAAATCACTTAGGCACCCAATACTCAGTAACTCCCCTCAGGCTTTCAACTGACTCCTCCAACAGTCTGTTTCAAAATGCTAGAGCAATGTGTTATTCCTGGTTCAGGATCAGTCCTATTACACAACATTGTTGCTCACCAGCAGCTATTGCATTGCAATCCATTTGAAATGTGCCCTTTTTTAATGTTGTAAATAAAATCTTAATGAGCTTTCACAACAATCCAGTTAGCTGTGGTTTCCTCCTAGTGCTTCTTTCCATAGCTGATCCAGTCATGGGTGTGGTGTGGGCATTCCTAGGTTGTCCTTCTCTTGTCCTCTCCCAAGGAGATCTCTTTCCAATAACCTCCAGACCAATCATGAGATGCGGGGTGGGGAGAGGACTCAGCAATGATGCTGTAAGGTGGAGAGAAGAATAGTGTGAATGACTCTATTTATTTTCAGATGTCAAAAGGGTGAGATAGAGAGCAGTAATAATGTGATACCATCATTGGAATGGCTATAAGGGGATTCCAATGGAACAAAACAGTATTAAGGTATGGTGTTATAAGGCTCAAAGCCTCAACTGCCTGTCTTCCACTCACTCCTTTTCTCTTTAAAAATTCCTCTTCCTTCGCGCTATAGTCCCTCCCTCTCTTCACACAGTTCTCTGTGCTGGGATTGGCTGTTCTTGGTCACTTGTGCTACACCCTTGTATCCAGGTGTTGCTTAAGTAACATTTTATCAGGTGTGCTTCCTTTTCACTGAATTATAGTATCACAGGTGGCTTCCAGAGGTTCCACTATTCCTACTGGCTACGCTGGCTGGTCCATGCCTGGGGATCAGCAATGTTTAAAGGGCTGCAATGGAATGAAGCACATATAACTTTTAAGAACTATATTCTTGGTGGTAGAAAGTCTTCACAGAAGGGGTGAGCAACTGCCTGGGGCAGAGTGGTCCAGCAGGATTTGGGTGGCTGCAAGACCCCTGCCATGTCCCTCAGTTTGTTTTTTTTAAAGAGCCATTATCTCAACACTCCCTCAGGCCCCAGAAACAATCTTATTTAACAAGGATACAAACCAGAACTCAACTTCCACTTTACTTTGTGAAATAATGGTCTGCCCTTAAAACATTGCCCAAACTGCATGAGCATATTTCAAATTTTTAAAAAAAGAAAAACATTGGGGGAGTTGGGGGGTTGGGTAGCATGGAGAGGGGTCTGGAGGCTGCCTGCAGCCATGTTAAAAATATGTTAACCTGTTATAAGATCCTTGGAGGAAGGGCTAATTCTGAAGGTAACAAAGTAAATGATGACTCAGAGTCCTGATCTGAAATTGAGTATTACAGGCTGCCATCTGTGGAAGTGTTCAAGTTAAAAACATGTGATGGTATAAATATGATCATTTTAATGCCCCTTGCCCCTTTCAAATCCTTCTTTGGGTCATCTCAAAACTCATATGTGTTTCAGAGCTTGGAAAGTGATTCTTTTCTGGACTATACCACAAGCTGTTATACTGACTGAGGAATTCTGGGAGATGTAGTCCAAAAAAGTCATTTCCTGTGAGCACTGCCTGTGTCTCTCTTGCTGCCTGCTTTGCAAGTGTTGAAGAATTCTCCATAAACCCAATCATACATGCCTTGAAGGTGTTATCCTAGGGCCTTTTCACATGTCATAATTATAGTGCTATGATTCCACTTTAACTGCCATGGCAACATCCTATGGAATCCTGGGATTTGCAGTTTAAGGAAAGCAATTTGCCATGCTCTGCCAGACAGATCTACTGCCTCTGATTCCAAAGGCCAGAATTTCATAGAAAGTTGCCATAGTTCTATGAACTAGTTCTATGAAGTAGAATCATAGTTCTATAGTTGTTTAGTGTGAAAGAGCCCCTGGATGCTAAGTCTCAGTTTTAAATTGGAAGTCTTTTTTTGAGAAAAAACAACAGCAACACTCTTCCTAACCATTAAGGAGAAATCATTTAGGAGGAGAAGTATAGCTCTTCAGTTGAGACATTAGATACTATATATCATAGAGTATTATTCATTTTGTACACTGTCACCATTCTAATTGCAATACGTTGACTACATTATAGGTGTGGACCATCATAGAAGGTCTATGGTAACCAAGTTGCCTTGTGGTGTGTCTACAGATGAGCTGGACTGTGTTCAGTCTCTCAATTTATGCTTTGTTTAATAGATCTCTGTATCGTGTCCACCAAGAGCAGCTGCTTCCAATGGAGTGGTGTCCAGTTTGACAAATAGCTAAAGAACAATTGGAAAAATGTAGCTGCTTTGGGCAATGGGAATGGAAGTGTACTGGAAGTTTAGCACTATCATTTATTTCATGTCACCACTCTCATTCCATCGTCTCTGTTTTGATCATGGACAGAGTTGTTGGAAACTGCAGTGATCTGTAAACATCACAGGAGGTGTTGGAATATGCCAGTATTATCACCCTGTAAAATGCTGGCCAGAGTTAATAAAAGTCTCTTCATTGTGACAGAATGGGTTTCATTCCGAAAAATGTAAATAAAGGCTGGTCTCCATTCCAGCAATGAATAGGGATGCTTACCTTGGAACTGAGCTGAGTGTGTAATAGTCATTGTCTTTGAAAATGTTTGACTAGCCAACTGGATGCCCTCCATGTGAGTATGTTGGGGAGAAGGGGAACATTCTGTTATTCCATTTGTGTGCCTGTGTCATTTTAATGATTGCTTGATTTGCTGAACAAAAGAGTTTTTGCAATTGGGTGTTAGTAAAAAATATTTCATATTATGGGTACAATTATAATGCAGTGTGGCCAGAAGGTGGAGGAAGAGGGAAAATCACTGATATAATGCTAATTGACAACAGCTAAGAGCTTTAATGGTTCAAAGCAAATGGATAACCACCACATATTAAAGAAAACTTGGCACAAACAACACTTTATGGCATTTGCTAAACTCCAGTTCTATCCATAGCTTTCAATCTAGGATTTGCGACTGAGATAGGTTCTCCTTGAAGAGTCCAATACATTAAATGAGCAACTAAGGAGGAAATTAGTTTGGCGAAACAGTGACCTTTGGCTGTGATCCTAGAATTGCTTATTATGGGGAATGGTAATACTTTTAAGATCACTCACATGAAATGATGTACATTCCAAAATACAAAGAATAACCATGTTTCAAATCAGACTTTCTTTCCCTTTTGAAAGACGTTAGATTTTTATCAGTTTACTTGTGGATTTGTTTTGTTGTGTTTGGTCTACCACTCCAAGCATGTGGTTTATAAAGGGAAAAAAAAACAAATAAGAAATTATTGTAGCTAGTTATTAGCTGGTGTGTATGCATTTTGACTGGAAGCTGGTTTCAGTTGTAACCACCATCAATCCCCAATACCACTAAGAAGCTCTTCCTTGTGGCAATGCTTCACCAAGAAGCTATCATGCTTGACTATCTGATATTTGTTTGGAATATCAGAAAGAAATGTCAAGGTTCCTATCAGTGTCCTTTCAGTAGACTGTGTCTAGAATAGGAAGGGAGGTATTGGCAGTACCTTCTTTCCTGTCATGTCTTCCATACTGTTTTTATTCCCCCAAAGGATCTTCCAATCCATTTGGAGGTAAAAGTTGTTAAAAATAAGCTTCTTCCTCCTTATTGTGGCAGAAGTCTCTTCTGGATGGTACAGTACAGCACAGCCACATCCATAGAATGCAACCTGTAATGTCATGTATCATTATGACTATCTTCAGCTGTCTTATAATTTCTGCACATCTTTCTAACTTATGGTGCAACTGAAAGCGGGTGGGCAATCATGTGGATCATTGAATATGGCAATGTGTCCCATTCTAAACAGCTTAGTGACAGACCCAAAGAAGATGAAAGGGCCAGGTTCTCAGGCACAGCTCAGCTCTGCAAAATGTGCTTCCTTCATGAAGAGTGCCAGCATGTGAAATTTACCACTGAATCTGAAGACACTGTTCTGAAGCCTTTTAGCCATTTGTGACTAAGCCATGGGATGTCCTTGTTAGAGACAATGAACTCTATGCTTTGAAATAACTGGATCACTGTTTGATCTCTTTTATGGGTGTCCTTTGTGTAGTGTCCTCATTCCTTACATGTTCCTGAAAAGACTGGTTCTTATTTCAGGATGTGTTCACAATTTTATTTTATCTCATTTCTGCCTGTGTTTTGAGACTGTTGGCTCATCACATTCTAGACAGTTCTGCCAAAATGGAAAGCCTTCAGTAACCCCACTGTTTCTTTTTTGCAATAAACCCTGCCCTGCATCATTCTTGAGACAAAAAAGCACAATTTGAGACTGAACCAGAGTCCTTCCACAATGTAAAGCCTGTTCTTTTAGATGATGTAAGGCATCATCAGTTGTTGTGTCTGATGGCACTGTTTAAAGATGAGAGTTGAATGGATGGGTTCCATCTGAAAGTGTTTCTTATTAAATTTCGTCTATCAGAAACAAGAAACAAAAGTTTGTGTATATGTTTTCATCTGTAGCCATCAGAATTCTATCAGAAATGAAAATACTCTTCTTTTTGTCACAGATTCTATCCTAGTTGAAACTTAGGAAAAAGACAACAAATGCAATCCATTTTCAATTAGGTCCAGTCCCTGTCTTGTTAGTGTTCTGTTTCTAATACTCCATGCATTAAAAGCTGACAATTTGTTTTCTGTAAGTGAGGCTATTGTAGAATTTTTTTTTAAAAAAAATAAGTCTAAAGCTTATTATTTTATAAACACAAAAGCTCCAAAGGCGAAGGATTTATTATCATATTTCTAACAGGTTTTTGTATTTAATTTATATCATGCTATCAGCACTAACCTTTGTAGTTAATTTGGCTCACAGAAAGCAATGATTAATGGTTTTTATTTTAACATTAATTTTCATTTATGATCCCTTTGGTATCCTGTTAATTATTGGAAAAGATCCATGAAGGCATATGTTTCATTGAGATACAGGATAGTAGAGAAGCATGGTAATAGCTTTAGATTCTGGATATCTCCAATTAAAGTAAAAAAATAGTATACTTATTGAATAAAAATAGAAAAAAAACCCTGAATCTTCTCAGATTGTTGCACTTTCTATCCTCGTTATGTTTAACTCTGACTGACAGTGGAACATAGGCCTTTCCTGCTTCAGCTAATTATGATGTAGACTGTTAAATAGCTAAGCAAACCAATAACCATGTGCATCAGGACAGCAGTACCTGTTGCACAGTTTATAACAACTAGAAACTGTTTCCATAATGTTGAAAACTTGCAGAACCCCTGCAAAATACAGCCATTGTATTCTTTAATACAACTTCGTCTCATCTTCACAATGAATGTAGGGTTTATATAGTAGATCAATGGATGGAATCATATAGCTCTCCAGATGTGACTAGATTGCAAGTCCTGGCAACCCTTGCTAGTATAGCCAATGGTGAGAAAAGCTGGGAGTTGTGCTCCAAGAACATCTGGAGGGCCACGTGATTCCCATCCCACATCACATCATTTGATATGCATGGATAAAAAATTCCTGCCATTTTCAATGTTGCAATCCATATATCACATACCTTTTGGTGCTGCATGGTTATAGCTGCAATTAGAATACTATCTGGTATCCATCTTTGTCTCCAGTAATTGCTACCTGCTACTGGGTGGATATATCTGCCTAAACTTCCATTAAGTATAATTTTACCCATACATTGGAGATGTCTAACATGCGGGAATAACTTGATGCCAAACTCCCCAAATAATTCTTACTAAGTAACCAAGTCTTTGTTCTGTTCTCTCATGTAGTTCCTTTGGCCCTGTGATATGCATTCTAACCATCATTAAATAATAAATTTGGAGCACTCATGTATTTGTTTTATTTAATGAAGTTATATTCTGCTTTTCTCCCATGTGGGATCCAGAGAAGCTTACTCTGTAGGTTAAAACAAAATAGCTAAAAACAATCTGAATACAAAATTTTGAAAAGCATTAAACAGCAATCCGATCAAAACCTCATTAAAAATCTACTGCAATATTCAAACCAGTATGCCTTTTGCACTACCCCAATCAGTTAAGAGTTGGATGCCTGTTTAAATAAGAAGGTCTTTGCCTGCCAGCTAAAGGAGGACAGAGAAAGGCCCAACTGATCCTCTAATGGAAGAGAATTCCAAAGCCTCAGAACCAAGAAGGCTCTCTCCCAAGTTCCCACAAGATGTACCTGTGATGATAGTGGGCCCAAGAGAAAGCTCTCATAAAGATCTTAAAACTGAAGTAGGCTCTTGTAGGAAGACACAGTCTTTCAGATAATCTGGACCCAAGCTGTACAGGGCTTTATTGGTTATGATCAGCACTCTGGATTCGGTCCAGAAACAGACTTGTAGCCAGTGAAGATCTTTCAGCAAGAGAGTTATATGCTCTCAGTAACCAGCCTTGTTCAGCAGTCTAGCTGTAGTGTTTTGGATCTGCTGAAGTTTCTGAACAGTTTCCCAAGGCAGCACCCTGTAGAGTATATTACAGTAATCCAATCCAAGACCTATGTTTTAATTTGAAAAAAAAAATCTCAATGAATTATTTTCCACAATTAATTATGATAATATATCATTGTGAAATCATTTATTTTCAGAATAATTTGAAAATACTGTTAATGCTTGGGTAATCAAACATTTTAAAAATGAATTTGGGTTTGTGTGTTCTTCCAGAATTTCCTTTCCCCCTGCTCCCAGCAGTCCTAGTGGCAGCTCCAATCTGAAACCATCACCTACTAGAGCCCAACATAAATGTCTACAGACCCTCCCCTCTGAACATTCAAATACTATAATTGCAACATGGAGTCTGCCTCTATCCCCTCTTCCTTGATTTTGTAACATTTTCTTTAAGGCAGAGATCTGGAGATACTCACCTTGGGGTTAACTAAATTAATGTATGGCATTAATATGGACATTGGGGTTCTGGTGGTCAGCAGTGCTATTCCCCCCCAAAGATAACTCTTGTTCGATGCGACACATTTCCCACATTTTGCCCAGTTGTATCTTGCACAGATTATTATTAAGGGCTCATTCACATTGGAGAATGAAAGTGCTATGATTGCAGTTTATCTGCCATGGTTCTATCCTATGGAATTCTGGGACTCGCAGCTTAGAATTCTCAGCCAGGGCACCTCAATGCCTCGCTAAACTACAGATCCCAGTATTCCATAAGACCGACCTGTAGCAGTGAAAGTGGAATCATAGCACTATAATTGTGTAGTGTGGATGAGCCCTGAGACTCCTTGGTGATACATTAGGAATCATATTTCTTAGATTTTTAGAATTGTGATACAAAGGTACATAAACGCTTCCTAACTTACCTCTTCCCACCCATTTACTAAAGTAGATTTCCTATAACAATGTGATCAGTCTCTGTGGTTTCACTTATCTGAAATCCACCCTCAGATGTGGCAGCCATGGATGCTGCCACATCTGAGGTCCTTGCTTTAAGCAGCCAGGCTTAGAAAGGTGCATGGCAAGGCATAGATGGGCTCCCCATGCCTTTCTGGGCAAAGAAAGGTGACACATAGTCTTCCTTCAGCTGAAAAAAGCACAGAAAGCCTGGAACAGCTCCTCCTGTGCCTCTTTCAGCTGAGGAAGAAGCAAACACTCCTTCCTGGGCTGAAAGAGGTATGTAACTGGATTTGGTTCACAGAAAGGCCATCAAGCCCTGCCAGAAAGGAAGGAAGGCAGGCGGGAAGGAGGAGCAGGGCATTGGAGCTGCCTCTCTCAGTCACCACCTCATCCAGCCTAGGAGTCTGGATTTGTAATGCATTTGTCATTATTCATGTTTTTTGCCATCTTTGTTAAGTCTGGAATGGAATGTATCCCATACGTATATAGGGGAACCTGTTGTATTTGAACTTTGCAAAAACTTGTCCAAGTTGAACATCTGTTATACTGCCACACTTAAGGAATTACTTCTAGTAGGATTACTGCATGGGGTGCCTTGCCTGCCTGTCCAATCCTTATCATTTTATTCATTTATTGTTGGCAACCTTTAAACTGATGGCTTGCGCATATTTTTAATGTCTCTTAAACTGTAGTTGCCCTGTTAGATCTGAGGCAGGTGATATCTTCACTTCTTATTTTGGCATTTGTGGGCCTTTCAGCCAGTGGCATAGAATCGGGGGGTGGGGGTGGAGGAGTGCTTCACCTCAGGTGGCAATGTTTTGGGGGCGTCCCGGCTCGTAGCTATGCTCCCACATGCCTTGCCCACATCCACATGCACTGCGACCGTGCCCCCACACACTGTATCCCATCCCCTCCCGCCCCCCACTCCAAGCTCCGCTACTGCTTTCATCCAATAAACAAACACCTCGTTTTCATACTTTGTCTTCATGTACTTTCTAATTAAAAGGTCAGTATTATTTGGGAACATGGTCTGAATGTTTTTGCACTCCAAATGTACAAGCTTTTCAAGATGGTGTAGTCTGTTTTCTCTAAGTGGTGTCTCTGTTCTTGAATTGGATCTGTGTGTATTTAACTAAAGTGTGGGATCTTGCTCATCAGCTTGTAGTGAGCTCCAGACCTCAGTCAATCAACCCTATGTTACTGAGGTTCAACTAATAAGTCTAAGGGAAAATATTGCCCTCTTTCTCACTTTGACATACTAATTTGCCTATCTATCTGTAGAGCCTGCACAGGAAACACGTATTATAATCACCCTCTCAGTCAAATAATCTCTCTTTGTTTTGACAGTGGATTACAAGTGATATTTAACTAGAGCTGGGGCATAAATAAGCCATACATCTTACCAAAAACATGTTGAAAGAACATGTTGCCCCATTTTGCTGTGCAGATAAAGTAAAAGAATTAATAATAACAAAAGAAACACAAGACAATATCACAATGTGCAGATGATGTTCCAGGGCTCCTCCACACTGCACAGTTATAGTACTATGATTCCACATTGATTCCTATGGAATCCTGGGATTTGCAGTTTTGGGTGGGAAATTTAGAATTCTCAGCCAAAAGCTCTAGTGCTTCGCTAGATGACCAGTCCCACAATTTGATACGATCCAGCCATGGTACTTAAAGTGGAATCATTGTGCTGTAATTGCGTACTGTGAAAGAGCAGTAGTGCTTTCTCCTTTCCATATAGGCCCAAGGAAGATACAAAATTTCTGAATAAGATGGCAATGAAATACCAGATAGCGACTAGCAAACTTTTCCAGAGAAGATGAGGAAAGATCCTCTAGATTTAACTATATTCTCCCTAAAATAGAGATGTAAATCCCAACTAGATTCATCCTTGCACAATAGATTAGACAAGGCCAAAACATAAATTTCCTTGACATTTATTTATTCAATTTATAGCCTGCCTTTCTCCCAATGTGAGACCCAAAGTGGGATATAAATTAAATTCAATAAATTTCAAGGAGATTTTTGTTTTGTTTTACACAAGGATGAACCAAGAAATGATTTACCTCCCTACTTTGGAGCATATTTATTGCTAACTAAAACTGGAACAGTTATGCCCATATCACGCTTTCCTGCCTACTGTTTCACAGCAAGATTTTTTTTTAGTGCTGGTGTCTAAGAAATTTTGTGTATTTGTGAGATCAGTTTTTGTATATTTCTGTGAAATGTGATGTTGCAGTTTAGTAAGGGTAGCAGCATTAGATGATACCTTTGTGATTGATCAACCTGTTCTTCTTGTGTTTGCTAAGTGTGTGTGCGTGTACTTAACTTCACTAAAGGAAAATACAAAAACTATTTTCAAAAGCAATTAAGCAATTTATAAAATGAAAACAATAAACATTAAAAACATTAAAATTAATTAAAAGACTATACAAATATAAATAACACAGTTCATCATTAAAAGCTACCTCGTGCAGTTTCTGAATGCCTTGTGGCATAAGAATGTTTTCAGTTGGAGATGGAAGGAGATCAAGGAGGGAAATACCACACTTCATATCTTAGGCTCTTTCCATACGAGACGTCATCAACAGATCTTTTTGTAGTAAAGGCAGATTCTCTTGAAACGCAGTAGCAACGCTATGTTCCATACCTCTCAGCATAAATGCAAATAAATGCGGAGTGTCTCTTCAACATTGCAGTGTCCTAGTCCGTTCACCTCACCTGACTTTGCCCCGCCCCACCACCCCGATTGGCTTCCTGCTGGCCCCGCCATTTTCTTAATGTGCAGTAAAGCATTTTCATGTTTCCGCATTGTGGCGGCAGATAGGATGTACATGAATGAGGCAGCACAAGATGGATTTTTTTCTGTAGTTCAAATAGCATATCCTAGCAATGTTTGCGGATGGGATGACTACCGGATGGCTACAGTGTCGCATGGAACTATGGCCCCTGAAATGACTGTCACTCGTAGCTACTGTGTTTTAGTGATGCCATGTGGAAATGGCCTTAGTTTTGTACTGGGGGTGACACCCCTTCTGGGGTTCCTCATATCTTTGAATGACTGTCTTGCCATGCTCAGCAAAACAAGGTATTTTCACATTGTTAGCCCGAGGTACTAGAGAAATCTACTGATATTATCCATAAAGTTATCAACTGACTGTGATACACATAGGATATTTTTAAAATACCCTGACACAAATTAAGTTAAAATTAATCAAATATTCAAAATGCTCTAAAGCTCTAAATTCAGCTGAATTCATCAGATTCAGTTACAAATGCTACCCTCCCTCATATAGTATTGAAAAGATATAAAAACCAGGAGCAAACTGTTAAACCAGAAGGTGCCCAAAGATTTGGACAAGAAAAAGAGGAAGCCACATGATGGTATATACAACTACCTGGTTACTGCTTCTTTATTTGCCTTCTGAGCACCCTCAGATCAATCATAGAAGTATCATGGCCTATGTCAGTCCACTGAGCACCAGAACTGATGCCTACTGCAGTTCTATTACATTTTTATCTGTCAGTTACTTTTTTGTTCTAACTACCAGTGTGTGTAAACAGCATACATGGCTCTCCTCCTCTCCACTTTATCCCATAAAAAAGATAACCCTGTGTGTTAAGTCAGGTAGGAAGGGAGAGCAACTATATCAAGGTCACATAGTGAGCTCCATGGCTCAGTGGGAACAAAGACATGGATCTCCCAAGTCTGAGTTCACTACTCTAACCATTACACCACCACTCCTCATTACACCACACTGGTTCTGGAGAAGGAGCAGTGATTATGCTGCAGTGGTTGATTGATGAAATTGGTGATCACCTGCAGACCATCCAGCAGCAGAGGATTAGTCTGTTTTGCCCAGTCTCTTGCCTTCTTTTTTTTTTAATACTTGGTATGTATTTGTTACTAGGTCAAAGAGTAGAGTAGGGTGGGAGGCGGGGGATGTGCCACAGCCACATGAAAGGGAGAATATGCAAAGCCACACGTCGGGTCCAGAGGCTGATCAGCCACTCTGCTGAGCCTTTTCTGCGTGCATTGATTTTTTTACACTCAAACATAAGGCACAATCAGGCTTCCGTAGAGAGTAATTGTACATGACAGTTGGACCACGTTAACATTCAAGTAATGAAAAGAGAGGAAAATAAATACGGGGACCCTAGAATCAGCGTAATGCAGAAAAATTTCACTGATGGCTGGTAGGGAAATGCTCTCTTTCCCTCTCTCTATTTTTATATTCTCAACATTACATACTGGCTCAAGTTGCAGGATCTGAACATCTTGTTCACGACACTGAGAATAACCCAGCTGCAAAACTAAGTGAATTTTTTAAATAGCTGACTTCACACTTTTGTGAAGGGTTCTGCTTGGTTGTAGTAGAAGTGGTTTGTTTTCTTTACACCACCTGTTAGAGGCACAGATATCTTTGCTTAATGAGTTTAGTGCCTTTTCAAAATTTCCGTGTGCCTTTATGTAAAACTTATCAATCTCTTTTTTCTCTCTTTGTATATGTTCTGTAGCAATAGTTCTATGTCAGGATAACTGTTTGCCTTCCTGAAGTTTTGGATGATAATTCCCATAATTACTGACCATTGGCCCAGTTCACTGTCTGGTGCTTGATAGGACTAGAGTCCAAAACATCTGGAGGGCTCTACATTGTCTATCCCTCTACTATTTAACTGGAATCTTTGATAAGCCATTCACCTGGAAGTAAGGAAGTGATCTTTTCTTAGGCCCTTTCCTCACAGGGGGGGCCAAAACGGGGCCGCGCACGCAGGAGCGGAGCTTACCCACGTGTGGGTTGCTCCGTCCCTCCGAAGAGCGCAGATCCGCCTTTCCAAACGCCGCCGAATTTCGGCGGCGCTCCACAGCGCTCCGCAGCGCCCGGCGGCACCCAAAATGGCGGCGCTCTGCCAATTAGGACAGCGCGCCAGCCGGAAGCCCACCCCCAGGCAGATCTGCAGGGATGCGCTACCGCGTCTCTGCAGTTCTTGACTGGGGGCTGCTACGGGGCAGCGCGGGTAAGTTTTATAAAAACCACTTTTGAAGGTGGTTTTTATAAAACTCACAGCGCCACCCCCGGGGCTGCGCTAGAGCAGTTTGAGGTCTAGAACCTCACTTTTTTTAACTGCTCTAGCGCAGACCCCAGTGAAGAAGACCTCCTGGAGAGGTCGCTCTAGCGTGGGCAATATGCCCATGTGGAAATGGCCTTAGTTTGGGCACACATGTGAGAGCAAAACATTTCAGAAGATTTCTCCTGACTGGATGAGTTGGGAGGGGTTTTTTTTGACATATTTTTTTCCAATGATTTTCCCACATTTGAATTTTTTTCCTTTTTGCAGCGCTGTTTTTTTTGCAAACTACAACTTTTTGTTACATAAAACACAGCTCTTTTTTTCTGTTGCTGTTGCTATTGCTGTTGATGGTTACAGAAAAATCACTCATCTCTTGGGTTTTGTACTGGGGTGAAAAATCTCACCGTGTTTTGACTAGGGGGTATATAAATATATGCTGAGACATCATTTTTCACTGAGGACAAGACAATTGCGAATATTCTTACCCACCTGGGAGAAACCCATTGAGATTTACTTGTTAACAAAAATGTTGTAAGATGGCAATGTAAGTAGATATCATAGGATTTTGAGGCTGTAGTTTTGTCAAAAATTACTAAAAGGTATTTACCAGTGCCACAAATTGTGTCATTAACAATACAGTAGTCCCTCTACATTTGTGGGTTTGATCTTCACAAATTTGATTATTCATGAGGCACTTGTTTGCCCTCCCCCTCTTTTCGATTCTCCTCGTCCCATTTCCATGCATTCCTTGTCCCAGACTTGTGAGGCTTGTGTTTAAAATTGACATTTTTTTTGCTTTTGGGTGAACACCCCCCCCCACCGACTGCTGGAGGCATGTCCTCTCTACCATGAGGCTGCACATCCTGCTGTGTAATGGCTGCTGATTGGTCAGGTGCTCTCTTTGCTGCTTTCTTTCCCCTCTGGGAGGAATCTCCTTTCTCAAGATAGTGACCAGGAGTATGTAGAACACCAGAACTCAGCACTCTGAAGTGATATCACAAAATAAATGACATTATCTCTTGGTACTTTACACTCATAATGCAATGAAGTCCCATTCTTTGGACTGAAAAAAAAAAGAATGAAATATAAGTAACTTGTGGGCTTTTATAACACAGTTCTATGTGTTAAGTTATTTTAGAGAGAAAGTGAGACTAAGAGAGATTGGGAATGAATGGGAACCTGTGTGTCTTTTAACTTTATCCACAGTCAGTTCTGCCCACACAAGTGATGCCCAAGTGATGTCATTAGGTTCCAAGACAAAAAGTTGTCCAGCTCTCCATTAGATCCATGTGGAATCAGCGTTTCTTTCCAAAATTTAGAAATGATGAGATGTTTATTCTAAATCTCCCAAAGAATGTCTATTAGCAGGTGGCATATTGAGGACTACATATTGACTACAACCCTGGAGACCAGGTTTTGATTTCCCACTTGGCCATGGAAACCCATTTGGTGTATCACACACTCTCAGCCCCAGAAAACCCTATGACAGGATTACCTTATGTTCACCATAAGTTGGAAACAACTTGAAGGCACACATCAACAACCTGAACAACAACAACAAGGTATTGATGTCATAATCTTTGTTATTGTCATGTTTCTTTAAGTTGCTTCCAATCTCTGGAGACCCTAAGGTGAACTTATCACAGGATTTTCTTTGCAAGATTGATTTCAGAGGAGATTTACCCTTGCCTTCTTCTGAGGCTGAGAGTGTGACTTGCTCAAGGTCATCCAGTAGCTTTCCATGACTGAGTAGAACCCGGTCTCTTTGAGTCCTAGTCTAATGCTCAAACCATTAAACCACATCTTCTCTCTGATATAAATATACATAGATACATTTCTGAGCTGGGCTGTATTAGAGAATTCTGGCAGCCCTTGTAGAACTGTAGTTCTCCAGGTTTCTTCTTGTATGAACCAGTGACATCAGAGGCAGTCTTGGTTTTTTTAATAACAAGGTGATTAAAATCCTTGTTGATAAATTTATAGGAATTGTCTGGCATCATTTGCTTTGTCCCAGTGAAGGACATTATACATTTCCTGTGTGGAGGGGCTGGCCTTAATATTAGGCAGAGTGAGACAAAGATTCTTGGTTTCATGAAAGAGCAGCAAATTATTAGTTATTAATCTTTATTATTGCTCTTACATGGAAAGAGAAGTGCTCGTGAGATTTGTGTCTGTATGGGGGTACTAAAATCATTTGAATGACCCTGAGTACTCTTCCTCAGGGAGTTGTGGATAGTGAAAGATGGAGAGCAAATTATCTAGAGCAGTGGTTCTCAACCTGTGGGTCCCCAGATGTTTGTGGACTTCAGCTCCCAGAAGCCCCAGCCACTATGGTCAATGCTCAGGGCTTCTGGGAGCTGAAGTCCAAAAACATCTGGGGACCCACAGGTTGAGAACCACTGATCTAGAGCCAGCATAGTCCAAGTTTTCTCCCTAGAATGCCTAGCTAAAAGGATGAAGTAGTAGGTGACAGGAAAGAACTTCCTCTACTGAGACATTGGAAGCTGCTTCCAATCACAGTAGGCCACAGTGGGGTGAATGGACAAAATATCTGCCCTAGTCTAACTCAGTTTCTGCTGTTCTTAAGGTTTTGTTCACAACCATCTTGTCTCTGGCTGCTTTTAGAAATGGAATGTAAATTACATAGTCCTTGGTAAGATCCAGCCAGGCAAGGTCTTGACTTACTTTGAGCTGAATGCCATCTTATTTGCCTGCCAGCCTAGTGGCTCTACTATATTTGATGCCAGGGCAGATTTATGATTCATATGCCTAGTACATGAACACCATTATAAAGTGATGATGTGTTTACATACCCTTTGTAAGAAGATCAAAGTTTTCCTTAATTGTCCCTTTCTTGAACCTAACCTAATGTTTTTGGTGTGTCCCATAGAGTAATAGTGAAAGAATGAACAAATCAGTGGCGGAACCATCTGAGATTTTCCTAATTACAAACCAAATTGTTCCCATATTGAAAATTACATGCATATAATGCCTTTTGGGGCAAAGAATAGAATGATATAAAGGTCAGCCAACAGTGCAGTGCAATGAGTTCTGTTTTCATGATGATTATTTTTTTAGAAAGACCTTTTCATGCAGTAAGACACATTTGATTTTACTAGAAACAGATTTCAGAATGGATTTGGAAAAGATTAATTCTGTAGGTCACCATAAATCCATATTAACACAAAGAACTTGCAATTATGGTGAATCTAGTTGTCTTTCAACAGCTAAAATTCTTGTCAGTTCTAGAGTCAGACCTGACTTCATAATTTCACTATTATTTCTCAGATGCAGACTTTGAACAAGCAGACCCAAAGAAAACTAAACATGATTACATTCTGCATACTGGTTAGGTGAACCTCATGAATTTAGGTAATACTGGATCCCGAAGAAGCAGAACTGAGGCAATCTGATAGCAGGCCAGTTGCTCACAGTCTTTACAATCACAGAAGACTATGGGATGTAACACCTTCCTCTTTGCCTTTGTTTAAGCCATTGTTCTCTGCCATTATTATCTTTTGACACTTGGAGCATTTCCATGTAGAGGGTTTGTTGTACTAGCAATTGGATGGCACTGTGCAAGTATTGTGATTTTTTCTCTAATGGGTTTTCCACAGTAAGAAAAAAGATGAAGGAGAAGTGGGAAAGCATGGGAAGGCTCAAAACAGGAAAGATCAGATGATACCCCTGTAAATTTATTGAATGATGCAGAACAATGGTGTGATAAAAGGGTCATCTGGTAGTGTTCTTGCTTCATGTTTCCCAGAGCACCACAATGTTATTCTATTTGTCGCAGAGTGTGAGACACGATCCACAAAAGGGAAAAGATATATTTCTTTCAGATATGGAATGTAAGACTAGAATGGTAACAGTCCTTCTGGGAATAGAGATGATGGGGGCCAAATCCAACTGCCAGATTCAGTTGAGGGGAGACGTATAGCATCAGTGAGATTTACATAAGTGTTGATTTACCATTATCTGTTGACTCAGTGGACATACTCTGAGGTTAACAATTAAAGTTAATCCTACAGTACCTAACCAGCCTACTCTAGAAAAAGATAGAGAAGAAGGAGAAGGAGCAGGAGACACTAGGAGAGTGGGGAGATGGGAGAAGATTATGTTGGTCACTTGTTTGTAGAGTCTAGTTATACTTGTCACAGGATTCTGAGAGCTGTAGCCCCAAAAAGTAACCTTTTGAAGCTCTGGCTGTTTGTATTCCTAGTTTTTGTTATTGGTGTTGTGAATCCCATCTCAAACCAGAGCTATCAGAAGTTAGGATATCTGATCTCCAGTATGGGTAAAGACTGAATGCAAGTAGGTTGCTTGACAAGGTGCTAGATTGTTTTGTTTTGTTCTGTTCTGTTTTGCTTTGTTTTTGGACAGAGGAGGGGATTATAATCTTTTAGTTCAGTTTTAAAGGCTAGTTTTAAAATGAATGGGCAAGAAAAGCAATGATCACAGAGAGCTTGAATTCATAAGAGATCAGTAGATTTGTGCTGTCTTAGAGAAGTGCATTTTGGGAAAAAACACTGGATAATAATTTATATGAATGTTGCAATCTCTATAGGACTGCAGGGGCTGCCAAAAATAAAGAGGTTCACACAACCTCCCTGCTGTTGATAATCACATAAAGCCCTGCAAAATATTAATAAGCTTGGGAATATAGTATCTTCTGGAAACCATGTAAGTACCAATAAATGGCTTTTCTTTCCTCCTGCTAATGATGGCAGTTTGGCAGTTTTATCTGGTGAGATAATCAGCTTTGGTAGCAAAACTCCTTTTTCTCATCACTCCCTTGTTGACCTTGTTCTCTGCAAGGGAGTGTGGGCAATGTAAGTGGAGCCTGTGTGAGTAGAGGAGGCCTGCCAAGTCTGTAGGTATGTTTCTGTGTACAGTGACAATTAAGGAAATTGCTCCCCTGCTTGTGAAATGATGGAGACTTGCATCATTAAGAGGCTGTCATAAATTAAAGGGCTGTCAAAAATGCAGAGGCAGCTCTACTCTGTCTCTCTGCTCCTCAGCAAACAAGCTTCTAAAACGACAAACATGATTAAACCAGGAGTCCAGAAGCAGCTACTTAAGTGTATCTACCATGAACCTTAAACTTCTATTTCCACTGTTGTTCAGAGCTCTGTTGTTTAATGAACATGTTCATTAAAATGTTTTGTTGCCAAGATAAATGACGATAGTGAATTTCATTCTAGCACCACCTACCTACCCCTGGCCAAATCCCAGGCCACAAATTTTTTTTTTTCTTGTTTTCAAATTTAACTTTCCATCATATATGCCTAGGGTTTCCATCTATCCAATTTTTTAATGCCGTGGTTTGTTGCAACAAAAGCAATATATAAAAACAACTTATCACCATATTACATCTTTTAGGCTAGGTCAGAAGGAGCATTACAGATGATGATTAGTACCCCTTCCCATTCCAACAGATAATCAATGTTTTGATAAGGTGGATAATCAGGATTTAATCCAGGGGCATCTCTAGGGACAACATTGTTACTAGGCCATACACCACTACTCCAATATGGTTTAATTGGGAAAATGTATCTAATTGGCATGAAACATAAATTATATCTTGCAATGGTTATGAGACCTGCTGGCAAAAAGGAACTGATTATACATGTGCATTGCAAAACTAGATCAGAACAAGACCTCAGGCAATGGCTAGATCATAGTCAGGGAAGCTCCAGTGATCATGGACTTGCAGATGTCCCTCAATGACTTGAACTTTAGAACAATAGCGCCTGAAACTGCTTTCATGGAAGGACTGATTGTCTTTGACCTTCTCTTGTTGTACAGAGAAATTCTCCTTTCAGCAATCAAGATGCTATCATGATTCCCATCAGTCTTTTTGTCACCTAATGTTAAAGCCATTAATTCATTTCAGACCCCACTGTCAACTCAGCCAGAAAGTCACTAACATCTTCCCAATCAGGGTGGAAAAAAGAGTATTTAAACCCTGGCCCTAATCCAAACAATTTGTAATGTAGTAGTATTTTGGCACACTGGTTGCCACTTTGCCACTCAGATTCCCATTCTGTACTACCCTTGGATCCTTCATCTAAGCCACAGCACCTCTCTTCCTCACTTCTGGATAGGTAAATATAATCCACATTGCCCTAAACTCTGACTATCTAAACTTTCCCTTTTCTTTCAGCTAGCCTTGTGTGTTTACAAGATTGCTTGGATCTTGCGCGAGTGATTGTTAATACCCCCAATAAAACGAACAAGCCTACTTTTGAATCATAGAATCATAGAAATGTAGAGTTGGAAGAGACCACACAGGCCATCCAGTCCAACCCCCTGCCATGCAGGAACACCCTCAAAGCACTCCCGACAGATGGCCGTCTAGCCTCTGCTTAAAAACCTCCAAGGAAGGAGACTCCACTACACTCCAAGGCAGCATATTCCACTGCCGGACAGCCCTGACTGTCAGGAAGTTCTTCCTGAGGTTCAGGTGGAATCTCCTTTCCTGCAGCTTGAATCCATTGCTCCTTATCCTGATCTCTGGAGAAGCAGAAAACAAGGCCTCTCCTTCCTCTACATGGCATCCCTTCAAATATTTAAACATAGTTATCATGTCCCCTCTTAACCTTCTCTTCTGCAGACTAAACATATCCAGCTCTCTAAGTCTATCCTCATAGGGCATGACTTCCAGGCCTCTCACCATTTTGGTCGCCCTTCTCTGGACTTGCTCCAGCTTGACCATGTCCTTCTTGAATTGAAGTGCCCAGAACTGGACACAGTATTCAAGATGAGGTCTAACCAAAGCAGAGTAGAGTGGTACCAGTACCTCCCTCGATCTAGACACCATACTCCTGTTGATGCAGCCGAGAATTGCATTGGCTTTCACACTGCTGACTCATGTTCAGCTTGTGGTCTATGAAGACTCCTAGATCCCTTTCACATGTACTGCTATCCAGCCACTTGTCCCCCATCCTATATTTCTGTATTCCATTTTTTCTACCTAAGTGTAGGATCTTACACTTCTCTCTGTTGAATTTCATTTTGTTAACCTTGGCCCAGCTCTCCAATCTATCCAGGTCATTTTGAATTTTGATCCTGTCCTCTGGCATATTAGCAACCTCTCCCAATTTGGTGTCATCTGCAAATTTGATGAGCATGCCCTCTATTCCTTCATCCAAGTCGTTGATAAAAATATTGAACAGCACTGGGCCCAGGACAGAATCCTGTGGCACCCCGCTAGTCACTTCTCTCCAGAATGAAAAGCAGCCATTCATGATCACTCTTTGGGTTCGGTCGGTCAACCAATTACAAATCCAACTAACAGTAGCCCTGTCCAGCCCGCATTTTACTAGTTTCTTTGCAAGAATGTCATGGGGAACTTTGTCAAAGGCCTTACTGAAATCGAGGTATGCTACATCCACAGCATTCCCTTCATCTATCAAGCTAGTAACTCTATCATAAAAAGAGATAAGATTAGTCTGGCGTGACTTATTTTTGAGAAATCCATGTTGACTTCTCGTGATTACTGCCTTGCTTTCTAAGTGATTAGAAACTGACTGCTTAATGATCTGCTCCAGGATCTTTCCAGGTACTGATGTCAGGCTGACTGGGCGATAATTATTTGAGTCCTCTTTTTTCCCTTCTTGAAGATGGGGACATTTGCTCTCTTCCAGTCTGCTGGAACTTCTCCTGTCCTCCAAGATTTCTCAAAGATTATAGCAAGCGGTTCCGAAATGACCTCTGCCAGCTCTTTTAATATCCTAGGATACAATTCATCTTGCCCTGGAGACTTGAATTCATCCAGTGTGGACAGATATTCCTGTACCACCTCTCTACCTATTATGTGTCTCATTTCCCCTGCTTCCTCACCTGCTCCCCAACTGCCAGGTTGAGTGCTTGTATCCTTCTGGGAAAAAACTGAGACAAAGAAGGTGTTAAGTAGTTCTGCCTTTTCTCTTCCCCCTCTGGCTGGTTTTTCCTTGCACTAGTATTGGTATACACAGCTGTAAAAAATCTTGCTAGGTTACCCCCTTTTTGCAGGTCTCCTCTTTGAGCTAATATTCCCCACCATTTCATGGAGGCACTGGCACCACAAGTGTATCCCTGAGTCACCCATGTTTTGGGGTAACAACGTTGTTGTGTTTATCTGTTCAGTAAGATGGGGTAGTGAAAGTGAAGGCATTAACTTCCTGACCCATCTATTCAGAATAAATCCAGCTTCTCGTAAACTAGGAAGAAAACTCCAGGGCTAGGATTAAAACATATCCAGGTATGATTGATTTCATTAAAATGTATCCCAAAATGGAAACAGTAATTTGTCTGCTTTAGAATGGGTAAGAAGGATCAAAACCTAGGAGCACAATATGTCTACATATCCTTGTTCAAAGATGTTGGATATTTTGGGTATATATGTTGCATTCATGTAGCCACAGGTAAGCCATAATCAGTGGGAGAGCTGTAGCTACATGTATTCTTTGTATGTAGATGGTGCCACATTCAATCCCTGGAAGATCCAGTAGGGCCGAGAAGGATCTCTTTGCAAACTCAAATAACTGCTACATCTCAGCATAGACAGTACTAATTTAAATAGACCAGTGATCTAATGTGGTATGCAACAATTCCATATATTTTTCCTAAGAGAAACTGGAAACTATGGAAGTACGGTAAAAAGTATAGTGAAATTCACATGAAACCTGACACAGCTGAGCAACAGATGAAATGATAACTTCTGTCTGTTTTTTGTTAGAAGAAGCCATGCTTAGGATTTTCACATGATTTTTTGTGGAACCCTGTGAAGAAGTGTCCTGCAACCAGTAGTTAAAGGCCCTTTCTGCACCAGACAATTAGAACGGGGCAGTGCGTCCTCTCGCGGAGGTTGTCTGCACCTTAAAGCAGACTAGGAGCGGACTATTTACTGGAGATCCGCACCTCAGTCCACTCCAAAACGACTCCAAGTGGTCCTCCAGCGTGTTTTCTAAAGACCGCAAAAAACAGGTCTTCATTTTCCTGGAATGCGTCGTTGCGTTCCTACTCCCTTGTGCAGATTCGCAGGCTCGCATCAATGCAAGCCTGCGATCTGCGGAGGGCGGGCTGTAGGTGTGGCGAGCTTTAGCAGTTGGTCAGGACCCATGACCAACTGGAAGCCACTATTTTGGAAGCTGGAAGCTGCCATTTTGGAAGCTGGAGCAGTGCGGATCTACAGACCTTGCACTGCTCCAATTCGCCCTGGACCAAAGAGGAGCCCTGTGGAAGGGCTTCAGGGACAGTGTGCATTGCTTTGGACCCCAGAAGAAGCAGTAGGTAACGGCACGGAGCAATTTCCTCACCTCGTGCGGAAAGGGCTAAAGTGTGGAAACAGAATGCGTCCATTCCATTTTCAGCTCACAGCTTGTAAAGCCATTTACCATCATGGCAGTTCATCTTTGTAAAATTACTGTGAATTCTAAATAGTACTTTGTTTTGACCAAATTAATGTTTTTAATATCCCAAATGTGAATGAACCTGTCCTTTATGTGTTGTCAATATAAAGGTAAAAAAAAATAAAGAGAACTTCTCTTCTGCTTCTACAGTCCTGGGGACCAGGGTTCAATTCCCTGCTTGGTTATAGAAACTCACTGGGTGACTTTGAATGGGTCACACACTCTCAGCCCCAGAAAACCCTATGATAGGTTTGCCTTAGTGTCACCATAAGTCAGAAATGACTTGAAGGCACACAACAACAACAACAACAGCAACAACATTTTATTGCATCTTCTGGCAACTAATTCTGTAAATTAAAAATGTTTTGTGTGAAGAACAGTTTCCAGTTCTATGCTCAGAACCTACCCACAGTCCATTTCTTTGGATGAATTCTATCTCTAAAGGCAGGGAAGAGGGACAGAAGGAGGGTGAGAATCACTCTTCCCATTTACTCTCTCCACATGGTTCATGTTCTTTAAAAACCTGTACCATACTTTCCTTTGGTGCTTTTCCCATCCTTTTTCCAAGCTGAAACGATCCTTTTCTTTACACCTTAAAAAGCTGAAATGCTTGTGAAACCATATGCCATTGAGATTTCATGATTTTTGTTCCCATAGCACTTCAGTCACAATTTATATGTTGCTCTAATGGGAAAAAATGTGGGATAATGCTTTTTCAGCTGCTTTAGTTTCAATACACAAGATATACAGCTAGTTCCCCCCTCTCTTTCCTCAACATGCCTTGTATTGGATAATTACTGAAACTATATCAGATTGTCAATTACACTACTAAGATGTGGAATTGCTGACGCTTTGGGCTTTCCAGCTCCAAATATTCTGAAACTGTGTTTACCCTGTGCCATTACAATTGGTTTTAAAATCATTATAAGCCCATGGCAGTCCAGTCTAGTATTCATTGGCCATGTTCCTACATTAAGCAGGCAGCAGCAAAATGCTCCACCCATTAAGTTCTGTGTCTTCCCTCCATTCTGACAGCTGTCAACCCCAGGAGAGACCGCAGCTGCCACTGCTTATTGATGGGGAGGGGAAGGAGGGAGAAGGCAGTTCAGATGATGATGAAGTGCTGGTCTCAGGTTGGCGGGGGGAGAAACCAAGGTCCATTCACAAATGGGGTGCATCCTCTTTTTCCTTGCCTGGGAGCCCAGAGCAGCCACTTCTTCTTTGAATTATCTTCATAATACGTCCTCTTCCCATCAGTAAGCAACCATAGCAGGAGCCCCTCCCAATGCTTGACAGCTGCTGGGGAGAGGTTTTGCATGGTGTGTAAAGAGCTAGGGAATAGCACCTAAGCCACACTTAGACATGGGATATGTCACTAACAGGATGCTCTCTGTTTCCAGCTGTGGTCAGCCAAGGACCGTCAGAAGTTCCTAAGTGGGGAACAGTGGATGATGGTTTACTCTTGCTACTCTTGCTCTTGCTGATCAATCCCTGATCAGACATCTGAAATCCACAGTTGTCATATCAGATCTCTAGGCAAAGAAAGCAAAGACGCACAGCAACCCTGAAATGCTGCTATCCTAAATAATTCAAAATTCAGCTCTCTTACACTCATTTGTGTCCATCTGAATAAAATTGCATGTTTTATTGTTCTTTCCATCACAGACAAATACCTAGTTTATGTTATCCTCAGCAGAAGTGTCAGGAATGGGAAAAAAATCACATCTAGGGGTATAATTCCTTGCTAATTTCATTTTGAAAGGAAGTAATGTTCTTCAAACTGCAAAAAAAGAAAAAAAAGAAAATTAAAATTAAAATGAAGACTATGAAGTTTGGGATTTATTCTGTCAAATCTTGCTTTTATTCTCTTCCCCAGCAGTATTTCCTGTGTAGGAAACAGGATTTGCTGCACAGAAAATGCTGTTTCCTGCATAGAAAATGCTGCTTTCTGTGCAAAAAAGTATGAACGTTGCCAAGAATCACTCCTTAACTGAGAAAATTCTTATCAGTCCGGGATTCTCCCTGTCAGAGTTTCCCAACACCTGAGGAACACACTTTTTCTACCAACATTCAACTATTTTCAATTTTTTTTTCCCATTCCTTGTCACACCTTTTCCAAAATGGCTCCCACCTTCCAGAACAATCTCTGATTATGTCATACTCGTCACCAAGTTCAGCTGTTGACAATAGTCAGCAGTACTTCTGCTTCTGTTAACTCTCCCCTGCTTAACTACCAAACTTAGTTATGTGGTTATCAGATAAGACAATACATATTCTTTAGTTGAAGCATTTGTGTCTCCCTTTTCTTTGAAAAGCCACAGAAGGATAGTAATATGAGAATAGCAAATATTTTTTTTATCCATTAATTTTTTATTAAGTAAAAAAGAAAGCAACAGTAACACAAACCAAAGATGCAACATAACATTGCATTCATACAAACATCCTAACCTACACATAACTAAAACAAAAACTAACAAGACCTAGCTAAAAATTGATTCCTGCCCTTGTTGCAAACATATTGTTTAAGCATTTGCACCTAACTGTTGAATCATTCATTGTTTCCAATAGTTATTAATTGTTGCTGATCACTGGGCTCATGGACCCTTTGTTCTCTTATCTTAATTTCTTTCTTTTTCAGTCTTTACAGCTGAGGCTGCATTCTTTTTGAGAGCTTGGATCTGCTTAGATCCAGATTTATTGTAAGCAGAAGTGCACTCACATGGAATTCTATTCAGATAGAACAATGGTTGTTATCTACTTGCCACCTTATCTTGACTTTCCACTATGAATTCCTTTCATAAAAATGCTTAGGATTCACTAGCGTGTCCTGTGCTCTCTTGTTTTAGCACAAGTTTTGTTGTGCTTGATACTCCTTTTATTAATCATGAGGCATATTTACTGGGAAGTCAGTTATCCTGGGTCTTCTCCCTACCAAGCGTATGTACAATTTCAATCTAAGGCTGTTCAACCCATGCAACCCAAAATGTGAGTAAGATCTGTTGAGCTCTGTAGGAATTTCTTGTACATAAGCATGAGGAAGTCTGAAATGCATAACCCAGCTTTTACTTCATTGTTATGTTATCCTTGCCAGCTACTTACCACAAGGTCGTGAGTTCGATCCTGCCAGGCTCCAAGGTTGACTCAGCCTTCCATCCTTTCGCAGGTCGGTAAAATGAGTACCCAGCTTGTTGGGGGCAATTAGCTAAAATACATTGTAAACCGCTTAGATAACGCTAGTTGATAGGCGGTATAGAAATAACTGCTATTGCTATTAGCTAAAAGGGAGGCAAGTCCAAAACTCCTTTATTTGCTTCCATTGGCAGTACATTGCTATCAGTGAACAGAATAAACAAGGATGTTTTTTTTTTTTTTAAAAAAAATGAAAGCGTCACTTATTTCAAGCACCTCAATTTTAGGTTTTAATATAATTCTAGTCAAAATATGGTAGTTTTTAACAATAAGGAGAAATGGTAATTTGAATTTACATGAATGCAAAGACAGCTGTTGTGTAGTGTCCCCAAAATTTTAATTTTTCCCCATATTTTTTAATATTACTATGATCTTATTCACTTTACTTGGGAGTAAGTTCTACTGAACTCAGTAGGACTTCTAAGTAGCCACAGATTAGATCATACTCTTTCAGTTGTTGCATTGCCATTAAAACAAGATTTTATCATAATAATTTGTTGTTATGTGATTTTTGACTCTGAGTTATGTGAACCTTAGCATAAAGTTTTCTTGGCAAGATTTATTCAGAGAAAGTTTGCCATGGCCTTCCTTGAAGCTGAGAGAGTGTCACTTATCCAAGGTTATCCAGTGGGTTTGTATGGCTGAGTGAACTTTGGTTTCCCACAGTCCTAGTCCAGCCACTCAAATCATATATTATTCACAGTCGTGTAGGGACGGGGGGTGATGCGGGCGGTGCACGCTGAGTGGCAATGTTTTTGGGGCATCCTGGCTCATAGCCATGCCTCCTCGTGCCACGCCCCCAGGCACCGTGGCCATGCCCCCTGTGCCATAGCCCTGTCCACTCTGCCTCCCCTCCACACGCTCCACGCTCCGCCACTAATTATTCATAGTGTGAGTACAGGAAACATAAAGAAACTGGATGTTTTGAGCATGTGAAAAATGTGTGAGAAAATTTTCTCCTTCTTCTGCACTTGCACACACAAATATGGAAGCCCAGGGCTGTTTTAGGGCTGTGAGCTAAAGTGTTAATGTGTTACTCAATTCTATGTTTGTTGCTTTTACTGTGTCTTTAAGCTGGCGCAACTAACAATTCAAAGAAACATGAACTGATTGTGCACATCACCACACTGCACAAATGAAATCTAAGAAAAATAATGCAATGCTCCCCCTTTAAAAATGCTGCATAAAATGGAATCTGCCTTCAGTTTTGTGGTTTGGGGAGTGATATGATGCTACATTGTTCGGAGTGTTGGAATAGATTTAGTATAGTATTCAAATTAGATTTGGATACACATTTGAAGAGGGTTTTAAAAATATATATTAATATTTATGCTGATATAAAGAACCTCAGTTTCCAAACTTCAGTTAACATAAGCATACATTATTCTTCTTTGGGCTATTAAAATGCCATAAATAAGGTTGCCAGAATTTTTTCCCCCCATCCTTGAAGTTGTAGGTGAAATATATGTGAAGGGAAAAGATCATTCACATTACAGGTTTTGACCCTTCCATTCCCTCTTTTTGTCTGCAAAATATTTACACCATTCAAAGCATTCTCCATTACTTGAATGGTTTCCCAAAAAATGTGTGAGGAGAAAATCTGTATTAAGATCTTGGCAGATATAGGGGGGCTTTAAATCTTTGCTTTTTGCAGAGGTCCCAGTCCAGATCCCACCTCCCACACTCTGTGTGTGGGGGGGGGAGGAAGGAGATAGAAAAAGAGACAATTTTGTTTTTGTAGTTTTTGTTCAAACTTTTCCCCAGTCTGAGACTCAAGGTGGGTTACTAAGGTACAGCTAGGCACTTACATTGTGGAAAAGATTAAAATTTAATTAAAATTAAAAATTGAAAAGATTAAAGATTGACAATTAAAATTTAAAAGATAAAATTTAATTAAATGATATATAAAATTAAAAGAAGTTGAAAACAGAACTACTAATGTAAAACAACAATAACAATAACAACCATCAAAAAAAGAATAACAATCGATATAAACAACATAGCACATAAAAGATCCTTTGCCCTGAAGAGTCAGGCTTCAAAAGCTTGCTGAAACTAAAAGTTTTTTCTGCTGTGTAAGAAATGATAGCAAGGAGGGTCCCTGTCTAATCTCTCTAGGAAAGGAATTCCAGAGTCTGCAGCAGCCATCAAGAAGGCCCTCTCCTGTGTTTCTAGCAGATACAGCTGTGTGGGTGATGGGACAGTGATAAGGGACTCCTATGAAGATCTCAAAGGACAATGGCCAACGGGTTGAACAGTAGCAAATTCTGCAGAGATTGGGCACCGCTTAAAGATTTCTTGCAGACAAAGAATGGGATTGATAAAATATCTGGATTTGATTGTTAATTAATTTATACTTAAATTATTTGGTGACTTTCATTAGAAGGAATCCCAGAGAATTTGATGCCTTGGAGATGATTGATATTGGTAGTGGTAAAAGGGGATTATTTACAGAGCTTGCATATTTAAATTTGCATGTTGTATTCTGTCTCTTAGTTTCTATAAAGATGCAAAAAACTGTATACATGTCTCATATGTTCATTTTTTAAAAGCCTAAATGGTGTAGTTAGGTTAAAGGGATTGAAGTGAGAATTATGGGATGAAATTTATATTATATTTATACTTACACTATGTTACACTTATATTTAATTTTTTCTCTTTTTGTATTCAGAAGAGGTATGAATTAAGATTTTTTTAAAAATGTACTGTACTTTCATCAGGTGAGGAAACTTCATTTTTTAAATATAATTTTTATGTATATGTATATGTCAATTTATAAGTGTGTATGCAGTTATGTTTTCTTTGTATATTTGTACCTGTATCTTTGTGTTTTTGTATAATTGTTTGCTTTTCTTTGGTATGTAATTCCATTTTCTTTCTGTTATACTTTAATTTTTTTTTTAAAAAAAAGATTTCAACATAGGGACAAGTTAATATAAGGTAGCATCCTTCGGATAACCTGGACCTGAGTCATACAGGCTTTTGTAGGTCACAACCTACACTTTGAATTGGGTCTGGAAATAAACTAGCACCCAGTGAAGCAGTAGCAGCAAGGGATTTGTGTGCTCCATGTATCCGGTCCCAGTTAATAATCTGGCTGCAACTAGCTGGACCAACTGAGTATTCTTTATTGGCAGCATGTTAAGGAATCCAGGCAGGATGAAACCAAGACATGTGTCACTGTGGTCAGATCAGACATCTCAACAAATAGGTGCAGCTGGTACACAAGCCTTAACTATGGGAATGTACTCCTGGCCACCACTGAAATCCGGTTTCCAGGCTAAGGGCTGAGTTCAAGAGTATAGCCAAGCTGTGAATCTACATTTTCAGGTGGACAGTAATCCTATACAGTACAAAGGGAATCCCTATTACCTGATCTACCTTTGACTAACCAGCAGTACTGCTGTCTTGTTCATATTAAGTTTCAGTTTTTTCACTCTCTTCCAGTCCATTACTGATGACATGTATCAGTTTAGAACCATAACAGCTTCCTTGGACTGAGGTGGAAAAGAGTAGTAGGTGGAATTACTGGCACAGGATTCCAAAGTCCCCTCAAGTTCAGACAACCTCCCTCAGTGGTTTCATGTATATGTTGAATAACATGGGAACAAACTGAACTCTGAAGGACCCCAAAGGACAATGGCCAATGGATTGAACAGGAGGCTCTCAACACTGTAGAACAGTGCCTCCAGCATTGGTTCCTGGATCTGAAATTTAAACTGAAGTTCCATGTTCTTTTCCTTCATAGGCCATCTGCTAGTGTCCTTCTTTACTATTGCTTCCTCCCCTGCCCTCCTCCAACCTTGTTCTATGGGAGTAGATTTAGATTTTGGATTTGTGCAGTCCCTCATGTCTTCTTAATTTTATTTGACATATGAATTGAAATTAAGAATAGATAGGGAACTTCCGGTGGCTGCCGTGAGGAGCTAGGTTGTCACCCCGTGTAGCTCTGGGGGAGACAATCGCCCCACGAGGTCGAGAACCCGTTGGAGGAAGGGAGAAAAATGGGACAAATATCCCCTTGGGAAAGGGGGTTCAGAGGCACTTGGAAATGACGAATTTTAAGTGCGGAAATTTTGCCCAAAAGAAGTCATCTGAAGTTCAGGACACGGATCGCGCTGAAGAGGTCATAGCAAGCCACCATTACCTCGTGGAGGTTCCTGAAGGAAAAATCCTCACCACCACTTTCTAAAAGAAGAGAGGTTTTGGACTGGGAAAGAATCAGAAGCTTTTGATCTAGTTTTTGGGGATGGTAAAGAGAATCCAGCGCAAATAAAAGCCCTACACGAGGTAAAGAAAGAGGAAGGATCCCGGCAAAGGGCTCCGCCATCTAGCTAGCTGAGCTCCTGTTGGGGAGAAGAGGGAGACGGCTAAACGCCAGAGACTTGCTAACGATTTGATTTAAGAGTATAGAGAGACTTATAAGCAGTAGAAATTTTTACTTACATTTGGTGTTGGTGTGGGTAGATTGGAAGAGGTGGAAGAGACGGACGGTTGCAAGA
This sequence comes from Iguana delicatissima, assembly GCA_948472985.1. Lineage (NCBI taxonomy): Eukaryota > Metazoa > Chordata > Lepidosauria > Squamata > Iguanidae > Iguana > Iguana delicatissima. The sequence goes on along the minus strand of CAOKZL010000920.1, from coordinate 476,957 downwards.
GAAGAGACGGGCGACTGTTCAGAGTAAGAGAAAGAGAAAGAGAAAGTGAAGACTGTTTAGAAGGAAGTTGTAATTGGTGTGAGACGAGAGATGACTGAAAAGAAGGAAAAAGGAAAGAAGGGGGAAATATCGTTCGTTCTCCGCTTTTTGTTTGTATGGTTTTGATTCGGTTCAATTCTTTTTTTTCTTTTGTTCTTTTGTCCCTTTTTGTCCTTTTTTTTCCTTTTTGCGAAATTTTTGGAAGTTCTGGACTTTGTTTTTTGTTTTTTTGTATTTTTTGATTTTTGATTTTGCGCTTTTCAGATCCCTTTTAGATCCTTTTTGGATTTTACTTTTTCTTATTTCCTTTTCCCATCATATCTGGATTTGTCTGGGACTTTGTTAAGTTCGAATTTTGAATTTTTTTTCTCCTTTCCTTGAAAAGATAATTGGTGAAAGCAGGAGGTAGATGAGTGTATTTTATTTTTTGCAAGAGACGAAGAAGATAGATCGGGTGTAAAGTAGCAGTAAAGAAGGGAAGATCTTCAAGGACGGTGTGAAGCTGGAGAATTGTTGGCGAGATGGTGAATAGCATTTCAAGGACAAGTGGTCATTAACCCTTTCACTACAACGTGGCGGGATTAGATAAGAAGAAGAAGAAGAAGAAGAAGAAGAAGAAGAAGAAGAAGAAGAAGAAGAGATAAGTGGAGAGAGAGCACCTCTAGTGGAGAACATTAATAAAACAATTAATAAGAGAAAGAAAGTAATATAATATATAATATACAGAATTTATATTAAATATAGTAGTGTGTACACTATATAAGTGTGTAAATTAGCTATATTAGTGTCTAGGAATTATTGTTAAGAAAGAAATTTTTACATATATATATATAATATATTTATATTTATAAATTCACATTTTTAGAATTACTGGAATTAATTATTGGAATAATTACTGGAATTAATTATTGGAATTATTGGAATTAAGTTGAAAAGGTTAATTAAATTATTGGAATTAAGAAGAAGTAGGCTAATTAATTAAGAGTAGGCTAATTAATTAAAAGGTGAGTGGAACAAAGTTAATATAGAATATAAAGTACAGAATTGCTGACTTTATAATGAATTATTGATTTAGAGTGGTTTATTTATAGACATATTTAGAACTTTCCTCTCTTTTCTATTTACTTTATACATTGATTATATATGGATTCATATTAAGATATTAGGATATTAAGATATTACATTAAGATAAAGGTGTTGGACTTTGAGTTAGGATACTAATATATTACTGTATATTACTGTATATAACATTATTGATTGAATAATATAATTGACTTTTAGGCATTGATAAAGTACTTATTATAGATTAATTTTTTGACTAAGGAATATTGAGTAGGATTGGTATTGTTGGGTCTCAATCTTGTTGATCAGCTGTCAATGAGAAGAGCAGTGTCGGTGAAACAACAATTACAAACGAGACCAACACTAGAAGAACATCCTAGAGCACCGGAATTTACGACAACAATTATTGAAGACTTAGGAAATAAAGAAATGAATTCAAAAAAAATAAAGAATTAGCGTGTGATATGAAAGAGATGAAAAAAGAAATAGGAAATGTTGGAGACTAGAAAACATAACAATTGAAATGAAGAATATTAATCAAAAACTTAGAGGACTTACAAGAAAGAACAACGAAGTTGGAAAAAGATGCATCAGTGAAGGAAACAAATGGAGAAGATTGAACAGCAAAATAGAAGTATAGAAGTGAAGTTCAGAGACAGGTGTCCTAATCAAGAGAGGTTTGAAAAGAATCAAGGAGAAGACTTATATAATAGAGTAATACCATCATTGGCGAAATATATCGGATGGAATGCTGAACAACTTGATCTTGAGGTAGATAAGATGTTTTGGATCAATTCATTATTGCAAAGAAGAAGAAGTTACCACGAGATATCGTAATTTATTTTTTGAGAGAAAGAGTAAAGGATTTAGTGATTCAACAGAGTTATCCGAACAAATTGTGGATAGAACAAGACGAACTTCAAATATTTAAAGACGTTCCTGCACAGGTCCTGAAAAAAAGAAAAGATTATTTCTTTCTAACTCAGTTGTTAAAAAGAAGTGGAATTCCATATTGCTGGTGTAAGTTAGAAGGAATCACATTTCTATACAAAGAAAGAACGTTGACTTCCGTTTGAGCACAGGATTTTCTGAAAAGGTATAAGGAAGAACTTAGGAAAAGACGTATGGAAGAGCATGAGAACAGAAAAGATTATGATAAGAGAAGTGAAAAAGGTGAAGAGAGTCCAAAAGAACATCAAAGGGTGGTAAATAGAAATGATGAAGATGAGAAGATGATCAAAAGAAAGAGGGGCAAAACAAGAGGAAGAAGAAGAAGAAGAAGAAGAGGAAACGAGAGAAATAGAAGAAGAAGAAGAGGAAGAGGAAGAGGAAGAACAAGAACAAGACATGGAGTAAGGGGAAAAGAAAATGACAGAGAGAAGGAAAGAAAATGAAATAGTATCATGGAACATTAGGGGATTGAATGCTGTAATTAAAAGAAGAAGGGTATTCCATCAGCTACAGAGAAAATAAAAGCAGACGTAATTTGTCTGCAGAAGAGACTCATATAAGGGATAAGGACTTAAAATATGTGAAGAATTTGAGATTGGGACAGGATTTTTCTACGACAATTAAGAAAAAGAAAAAAGGTGTGACAATATTCGTAAATAAAAAATATAATGCAAAGGAAATATTCAGAGACAATAGAGGGATGGTGATTGGAGTAGAAGTGGAAGTAATTGGCAACAAGATTTTGATAGTGGGAGTTTATGGCCCACTTGAGAACAAATGGACTTTTATGAAAAACTTGCGAAAGATATATTGGACTATGATTATCAAGATATAGTATTATGCGGAGATTGGAATGGGGTGATTAGTCCAGAAATAGATAGAACATTGAAAGAAAAGGAAGACCCAAAAAGAAAACTACTGAAGACTTTTGAAGAATTTATGGATGTAACTTCAGCGACAGATGTGTGGAGATACTTATATGGAAATCTTAAAAAGTATACGTATTTTTCAGAAGTACACAAAACATGGTCGAGGATTGATATGTTACTTTGGTTTCGAAGACGTTATGTAAAAATATAAAGAAAATGGAGATCTTGCCAAGGACATTATGAAGTCACTGTCCTATTATGATGACGTTGAAAGAGAGAAAGGGAGAGTATAAATGGACTTTGAAAGACAAGCTACTGCGGGATGGAAAAAGTCATAGAAAAGGTAAAACAAGAGATGGACTTCTTTAAAGAAAATACGGGAAAAGGTACATCAAATAAGATTGTATGGGATGCAGGAAAGGCAGTAGTAAGAGGTATTTTCTTGAAACAGGAAGCTTATCAAAAAAGATGAAGAAACAGAAAGTTCAAAGTATAATGGTAGAAATTAAAGTAAAAGAGGAAGATTTGAAGAAAGACCCAAATAATATGAAATTATTGACAGAAATCCAAATTTTACAGAAACAATTAGCTAAGGAAGATAGACTGGAGATTGAAAAGAAGATTAAGTATACTAGACAGAGATTTTTTGAGCATGCAAATAAAATTGGAAAATGGTTGGCATATAGATTGAAGAAAAAAGAGAAGAGACTAATTACTGAGATTAGAAAAGGAGATAAGATATTTAGAGAGAACAAAAGAAAATTAAATATATATTTTCAAGAATATTACAAAGATTTGTTTGATGATTCAGATGATACAGAAGAATATATTCAGCAAGTGAAGAAATATTTAGATGGAGTTGGAATAGCTCCAATTCAAGATCAAAAAATAGAATTGAATAAACCCATTTCAAAGACAGAAATAAGAACGGCAATCCAGAAATTAAAGATAGGAAAAGCACTAGGGCCGGATGGTTATACAGCAAGATACTATAAGGAATTTCAAGACCATTTGATTGAACCCCTTTGTAAACTTTTTAATGAAATGGAATTTAAAATTAACCCAGATTCATGGGGAGAAGCATTAATTGCCTTAATTCCAAAAGAAGGAAAAGAAAAATCAGAGGTAAAGAATTACAGGCCAATATCCTTATTAAACATAGGCTATAAGATATTTACATCTATCCTGGCAGAGAAATTAAGAGATTTTAAAAGTTTGGATTCATGAGGATCAAAGCGGATTTTTGCCTCGGAAGAACAATAAAAGACAATGTAAGAATAATATTGGACATAATTGAACATTACCACAAACATAATGAAAAGAAATTAGGATTGGTTTTTGTAGATGCCGAAAAGGCTTTTGACAACGAGAAATGGAAATTTATAATTGAGTTCTTAGAAAAGATGGATATGGGGAAAAGATTTATCGACTGGGTTAAAAGAATATATAATAATCAGACAGCAAAATTGGTTATAAATGGGGAAATGTCAGAGAAATTTGGAATTAGGAAGGGTACAAGACAAGGTTGTCCATTATCCCCCTTAATTTTTATAATGGTATTAGAAATATTAAATAATAAGATTAGGCAAGATTCGGAAATAAAAGGAGTAAAGATTGGAAGTCAAATGTATAAGTTAAGGGCATTTGCGGATGACCTTGTAGTTATGTTGGATGACCCAATCACGAGTGTGTTAAGACTGATCAAGGTTTTTGAGATATGGGAGACTCGCAGGTTTTAAGGTAAATATGGAAAAGACAACATTGTTAACTAAGAATATTTCTAAAAAAGAAGAGATGGAAATTGAAGGTTTAACTAATCTTAAAATATCAAAGAAAGTACGGTATCTGGGTATTAATATTACTGGTAAAAGTACGGAGCTGTTTGATAATAACTATAGAGAATTTGGGGGGAGATAAAGGAGGATTAAAGAAATGGTCAAAATTGGATTTATCTTTAATGGGAAGGATTGCAACAAATTAAAATGAAACATACCAAAAATGATATTTTTGTTTCAAAATTTACCGATTATTGTAAATGATGTACCCTTTAATCAATGGAAAAAAGATTTATCGAAGTTTGTCTGGAATGGCAAAAAACCCAGAATAAATGGAAGGTGTTAAAAGATGTAAGAAAGAGGGGGATTAGGACTACCAGATTTAAAACTGTATTTCCACGCTAGTTGCCTCTGCTGGACAATAGATTGGATTAAATTAGAAAATAGGAGATTAATGAATTTAGAGGGGCGGATCTCTATTTTGGTTGCATGCCTATTTATGGTATGATAAAGTAAAGGTAAACAAGGAATTTAATAATCATGTTATAAGGAGAACATTGTTGAAGGTTTGGTTACAGTACAAAAGTAAATTGTATGGGAAAATACCAATGTGGGTTTTGAACACAGTGAGGACAGTTACCAGAAGAGAGAAGCCCAATTAAATAAATTGATAATTTACAGAGACTTATTAAAAATACAAGGAGAAAATGTAATTTGGAAAAATAAAGAGGAGAATGGCCCAGGTGGGTATTATTTCTCATTGGTTACTGCAAAGGCAACTAGAGGAAAGATTTAAAATGGATAAGAAGACACAGGGAATTGAAACAGAGGGAGAAGGAATTTGATAAATTGTTAAAACCGGCTTTAGACCATTTGTTAGGTAGAATATATAAACTATTATTAAATTGGTATTTGGAAGATGAAACGATTAAAGAGAATATGATAGGATGGGCAAAGAATCTGGAACATTCGATCCCGTTACAGAAATGGGAAGATTCATGGAGGGATGTGAAGAAATATTGTATTAATATTAATTTAAAAGAAATTCTCAAGCTCTTCTATCGTTGGTATTATACACCCGGTACAAATTTCTAAAATAAGTAAGAATATAAAAGATACGTGTTGGAAATGTTAAAGAAAGGGACATTTTATCATTTATGGTGGTTATGTGATAAAGCTAAGGAATTTTGGAGAAAGATACATGAATGTATTGTTAATGCACTACAAATTAAATTTCCTAGAAGTCCAGAAATATATTTATTGAATATGTTGGATGATAGATACTTTAAAAAGAACTCACTGAGAAAAATGATGATTTATATGGTAACAGCCACAAGACTAGTTTTTGCAAAATTATGGAAGTCGAAAGAAATACCTACAGTAGAGGATTGGCTATGGAAATTGTACGGTTTAAGGGAATTGGACGAACTCACATCATTAATAAATGATAGATCGATAGTGTTGATTACCGAAGAATGGAATTTAGTAAAGCCTCTTTGGGAAGCCCAATGGGGGAGGAATAAGAAACTTGTAGAATTGGAGATTCAGAAGTGGAAATTAGAAAATAAACTTTGAAATTACATGAAAGGTAGTGGTATTATTCAATGAATAGTGTAGTAAATGTTGGCCAAGGACAAATATTGTATAACTATCCTCAAAGTATGTAGAGGAATAAGGGAAGGAGGGTAAGTAGGTATAAAAATCCAAAATAGGTAAGTCTAAGAAATGTGTGCTTAGAGGACACTTGTGAAAATTAGTTCTAGAGTACAGTAAAATGAAATCAAATGCAATGAGTCTACCTACGAACACTGAAAATGCCAGTTGAAGATGCAAGACTCTTGGCTGGGAGTGGTCTTTTCCCACTGCTGTTTACAGGGTTTATGTAATGAATTTGACCACAGCTGGTATTCTTGTTCATTGACCATGATATCTTTACATCTCTAGCTTTGTGGCAGATCTAATCAGAGAAATTTTCCACCACTTCCACGGACATATCTATACTACATGCTTAAACAGGTGTTAATATCATAGTACCTCCTCAGGAAGCAACAGGAACTATTGTGAATTTTCTTTGAAGGAGAGTGCTATGGGCATGTATCAGAAAATTCTCAACACAGTCACACACATGCACAAATTTCTATGAATTGGTGGAAAAAGTTAAACAGGGATAAACCTGGTATCCACTGATGCTCTGGACACTCTGTTAAACTTGTGTATATAATGGGGTTGGAAACTTAAATTTTGTATCGACAACTGAGTGAAAGATTTATAATGGATAAAAAGTTGGAAGGAGTGGAATCTTTGAGAAAGGAAGATATTTTTGAAAAAATAATTCTACACTCAGAGAAACAGACGATATCAAAATTATATAATTTGTTGTTGGAAAGAGAATTAGAGACAGAACAAGTAAAAGAGGTTATGGTGAAATGGTCAAAAAACGTTGGGCATGAAATTCAATTTGAATATTGGGAGAGTAGTTGGAAAGATACAAATAAATTTACTGCTGCTCAAAAATTGAAGGAAAACTATCTTAAAATGCTTTATAGGTGGTATTTGGATCCTGTACAATTGAGTAAGATATATAGAATGAAAGAAAATAAATGTTGGAAATGCGGTAAGGATAACGGAACTTTCTTTCATCTATGGTGGACTTGCGAGAAGGCAAAGATGTATTGGAGAGAAATTCAAGAAAAGATGGAAAAAACATTACAGATTAAGATACCACTGGAGCCTGAATTATTTTTATTGAATATGATGCAGAAAATTGAGAAAGAACAGAAAAGAAAACACTGGAGAGTTATTCTTTACATGGTCACTGCAGCGAAGCTGAACTATGCAAAAAATTGGAAAAGTAAAGATATACCCCGAATGGATGAATGGTTTGTAAAAATGAACGAAATGATGGAAATGGATAGATTAACAGGGATAATTCAAGGAAGAATGCAAGGCTTGCATAAAGAGAGTTGGAGATTAGTAAAGGAATATATAGAGATAGAACTTAAGGATTTGACAAAACAGGATGGAGGAGATAATGATGATTAGAAGGAGTAGGTGGTAAAAATTCGTTGGGAAAGGGAAGAATAAATAACTAAATAAATAAATATAAATTAATAAATAAAAAGGCTGATGAAGTTTTAAGAATGAATAAATACAATATAACGCTGGAGGTAAAAATAAGTCATTAATAAGGTTCTAATTTATAAATATATTTTTTACAAATAACGATAGAAAGAAATCTAAGGGACAGTGAGAAGAGAATCTTAATAAATAACGAGGGAAATGAGATAAGGCAATGTAAAGGAAGTAACGAATGAGGAAGAATGAGTAATAGGGGTAAATTACAAGGTAATTAACGGGTAGAAAGTGTGAGAGATTGTCTGGTAGTGTGAAATAGAATATAGGGGTAGAAAGACATAAGTTGAAGTTTGGTATATATCATGTTGGAATGTAGGGAATATATGTAGAAGAATGTAAGTAATTGTATGTGTGTATGAGTTGTGATATTTTAAAGTATAATGGAAAATGGAATAATGGAATAAATGGAAAATGGAAAATGGAATAAAGAATATTTAAAAAAAAATTTGTATCTGTGCAGCAAACATTTGTGTTAGAATTTGCTGATTAGTTTGCTTTCTATCATTATCAGCCATGTATGTTTACTGCTTGTGGGCAGTAAAAGTTGTTAGCAAAAGCTAATTAGAGGGAAGGTTAGTGGAAGGTTTAACTTATTGAAACTAAACATGCTGGCTGCCTCTGAAAATGACAAGTTAAGTTGAAAGTTAAATGTGCCCATGTTTAACTAATTAGTTAAAAGCTAATAAAGTCTGTGAGAAATATATTGAGCATAGTGAATTATCTATAAGCTTTGCTTTTCATTTTGAAACGCACACAATAGGTTTCTTCTCCATAAGCCTAAGAAAGCAGGAAATGTATTCTGCTTTATCTGAAAGCAATGTTACACTTGTCAAACAATTTTCAGAATAGCAGTTGATCAGAAACAACGTTAGATCATTTCTGTGTGAAGTACTGCATAAAAGTTGAAACATGAAAGGCATATCAGGATAACCAGCAAGGAGCTATTCATAGTCAGCTGAAAGATTAAAACTATATCTAAAGAAAACCTTTGTTGTTACAATGCGTACTGTTCAAAGATAACAATTTTTTTAAAAAAATCTGATTTAGAAAGAACGAATGTGTATGAAAATCAAAATTAGACTTGAACAGTTTTAATGAAAAAGATTTTTCAGCTGAACTGCTCCATTTCAGATTTCATACTTGACAATTTTCCTCTTCTGTCTTATTAAAATTAAGTCTCCAGCTCCAAACCACCATTCTACATCAGCGGTTTTCAAAGGGATGACTGTATTAATCTGTTGCAGTAAAATAACAGAGAAATCTCTTGGATACAATGTCTGTTTCCTCAAAAGAAAGGAGTGAATCCTTATATCTTCATTTTCACCTCCCTGCAAACATCCTATACATCTTGTACTGTATCCTATATCCCAACTCTGGGTATATAATTGGTGCACCAAGATAGCATTCCATGCATTTCAGAAAGTGCCCACTAAAACCTCATGCTATAGTAAATATTCAGTCTTAAATGTGTCACATGACTTTCCAGGACGTTATATGGGCAAATGGGGGAAGCTGCACATTATAAGAAATGAAGGAGATATGAAACTGCCTTATTCTATGTAAGGCTGTCTGTACAATGTTGTCTCTTTTGACTAAAAGGTCTGTGACAGAGACTCCTTGTCAGCTCTGCTAACAAAGATCCTTTCAACCAGAGATCCTTTCAGCCAAAGAATGAATCTGGAAGCAATAGTTCTGCTATTGACCTATGATTCCTCTTCAAGAGGTCTTATCAAAGAGGTTATTTTTGGCAGGGCTGGGCATCTCATTCCTGTAGTGCAGCCATTTGATGACTAGCCATGGAATAACAAGACCAGATACAGAAAATTGGGTTAAATAAGGCCTGCTATATTTGGCCTAAAGTCTGTTAATATTGTGTTGGCCTTGAAATGGAGCAAGAGGGAGGAGCAACCTGATATGGGTCCAACTGAGCTCAGGCGTCATCCTGTGACTACCTTCCTCAACCTTCCCTTGGGTGAAACACTTTGGCCCTGAGAGCTTTCCAAATATTTGAGTTGCTCACCAGCTGGCTCTAATTGGAGGCTAACCCGGGAGCATCCCATCCAAGCCACAGAACTCTGCAGGTGAGAGCCCAAATCCCAGGTTAGCCTCAAGGGTAGCTTCCTTCCCTACCCTTTGGGCCATGGAACCTTAAAGATTAATTTTCAGAGCCCTACCCTACACCAAAAGGATGCCAAAGGTCTACACCAAAGCCTTATATTCCCTAGCTAGGAGAAGGCAGGATACACTCATATGTTCAAACCTGCAGAGGTAAAGAGAGTTTATGTTCATGCACTCATTTGAAATAGCTATTTAGATTTTGGACTAGATTCTATCCCTCTAGTTGGAATAACATGGATAACGTGGCAGCTTAAATTAATTGTGTTTCATGGCCTTTGCTTTGTTCAGTTTTCAGATCTTTTGTTTTTCAAATGTATATTTAATGCCCAACAGGTTCTGGCCTATCATCCTCTTTACCGTTCTACAAATAACACCAAATGCACACGTCAACCACCATGTAATAAAAATGTTCCTTTTTATTTGAATCTTGCATGTTTGGCTGATTTGCTTTCAATTTCTATTGTTTCTCATTTCTTGAATCAGAAGTGGAAAGTAGCCAAGAATGTCTTTTTCTGCCCCATCTGTATTGCATACTACAGAGACGAGTGAAAAGATTAAAGATGTTGTGATCTTAAAAAAAAAAATGAAATAAAAAATAAAAGCTTGGGGAGCAAAGCAAATTCTTTCCAGTTGAATTTTTTTTAGTTTTGAAAGTGATTATCTATTGTTGATTTCAATTGTCCAGGGAATGAGAGACAAATGATGACACAAATTGCTGATAGGATGTGTCAGGATTAATTCCTGCTTTCCACAATCTTTTTTATTTAAAACTTACTCCAATTGAACTCCAGGCCACTTTTCTCTTGGATCTGATTTTATAAATTGGCTAAGATAAAGTTGGAAAAGTGGGGGTGTATAGAGGTACAGTCTTAGTTAAAATATGTGTAATGAAACAATAGAGGTATGAGGGCCAGAAAAATAGCCTGGCCTGTAAATTATGCCTGAAATAATATTCAGATATGCTCTGAATTTTGTAGGAATAAATTGGCAAAGAGATGCCATCTAAAATATGCTGCCAGCCAGTCCATGTTGGTTTTAATGGACTTCGCACAGAGATTTAAAGAGGTGTTTCTGTAGTGTAGACATAGGCTCCAGTTCAGTGTCATACATTAGAACTGGAGGCTAATGGAATGATGAGCTCACATGCCATCAGTCTCTGAAAATTCTTACTAAAATAAAACATGATAAACCCTAGACATACACATTTTTCTAACACTTATTTGGCAACTATTAGGCAAACTGCAACATGCTTAAAGGTCAAGTGCATTTCACAGAAGAAATCTATTGACTTCAAATACAAGTGTGCCATTTTCTTTTTAAATGAGAGGTTGCCATATTCCAGTTCTCCAAATTTGGGTAATATAACTTGCATATTTTGCAAGTGTATAATAGCTAAATGAAATATATTTCACTGAGTTTTACATTTTGCAAAAGAAGCACATTAGTTGTTAAGTCATATATTTACTTTGACACCAATTATATAGTAAGCACTGATCTGAGAAAGCTAGTATAGTATAATAGGGTTCTTCACTTTGAACAAAGAGACCTAGGTACTAATCCCTGCTTAGTTATAATGTTTACAGCAGAGGTGGCCAACTACCCAAGATCTGGAGGTTGCACGTGCCATGCAAGGGATCATAAAATCAAAGAATAATAGAGCTGCAAAAGACTACAAGGGCCATTGAGTCCAATCTCCTGCCATTCAGGAATATACAAAACACTGCCAACAGATGGCCATTCAGGATCTGCTTAAAAACCTCCACAGAAAGCGACTCCACCACACTCCAACACAGCATATTCCACTGTTAAACTGCTCTCAACATCAAGAATTTCTTCCTAATGTTTATGTGGAATTGCTTTTCCTCAATTTCGAAGCCATTGCTCTGTGTCTTAGTCTCTGGAGCATCGGAAAACAAGCTTTCTCCATTCTTCATGTCACATCCCTTCAAATATTTAAACATGGCTAAACATGGCTTTTTATCCAGGCTAAACATACCCAGCTCCCTAAGCCTCTCCTCATAGGGCATGGGTTCCAGGCTCTTTACTATTTTGGTAGACCTCCTCTGGACTTGTTTCAGCTTGCCAATCTCTTTCTTAAATGGGTGATGCCCAGAAGTGGACATCATACTCCAGGTGAAGTCTGACTGAAGCAGAATAGAGTGGCACTATTACTACCTTCAGCTTAGACACTCCACTCCCAGTGATGCAGCCTAGAATAATTGTATTTTTTTTCTGTTGTTGCTGCTACATCACACTGCAGATTCATGTTCAGCTTATGCTCTACTGTTTCCCTCTCAGAAGTACTGTGATCAAGCCAGCTGTCACCCTTCCTATATCTGTGCATTTCATTTTTTTTCTGCCTAAATGTAGTACCTTACATTTCTCCCTGTTTGTTAGTTTTGGCCCAGCTCTCTGATCTATTAAGGTCATTTTAAATTCTGATCCTGTTCTCTGGGGTGTTAGCTACCCTTCCTAATTTGGTGTCATCTGCAATTTTGATATGAATGCCCTCTACTCTCTCATCCAAGTCATTGATAATGATGTTGAATAGCACTGAGCCCAGAGTAGAACCCTGTGATACCACACTAATCACTTCTCTCCGGGATGAAGAGTGAGCACTCTTTGAGTTCGGTCAGTCAACCAATTACAAATCTGCCTAACAGTAGCCTCTCTAGTCCACATTTTACTAGGTTGTTTGCAAGAATATCATGGGGGACCTTGTCAAAGGCCTTACTGAAATCAAGGTATACTACATGCACAGCATTCCCTTCATCTATCTACCAAACTTTTAATTCTATCAAAAGAAAGCGATCAGATTAGTCTGGCATGACTTGTTTTTGAGAAATCCATGTTGACTTTTAGTGATCATGACATTCCTTTCAAAGTGTTTACAGACTGTCTTCTTAATGATCTGCTCTAGAATCTTTCCTAGTATTGATGTCAGGCTAACTGAGCAGTAATCATTTGAGTCCTCTTTTTCCCCCTTTTGAATGTGAGAGCAACATTTGCCCTCCTTGTTCTCCAGGCGTTATCAAAGATTATTGCGAGGGATTCTGAGATTACTTCTGCCAGTCCTTTTAATACCCTTTGATGTAGTTTCTCTGCCTCTGGAGACTTGAATTCATTTAGAATAGCCAGATATTCCAGTACTGCCTCTTTACCTCTACTGGGCTGCATTTTCCCTAATGCAATATCTGCTCCACTTTTCCCAGATAAACCACTGGCTCTATTTTGGGAGAAGACCAGGACAAAGGAGGTGTTGAGTAGGTTGTCTCTATCTCTGTCTCCTGTAAGCATTTTGCCATCTTCTCTGCATAGTAACACCACCATTTCCTTCTTCTTGCTTTTGCTGCAGATATAGCCAAAAAAGCCCTTCTTATTGTTTTTAACCCATCTAGCAAACCTGAGCTCATTCTGTGCTTTAGCTTTTCTTACATTCTCCCTATGTGTGCTGGCTATTTGTTTGAATTCCTCTGTGGTGATTTCTCTCTTTTTTCCATTTGTTGTACATGTCCCTTTTAAATCTTAGCTCAGTTGGAAGTTCTTTAGACATCCATCCCAGATTCTTTAACACCTCCCATTTTCCCCTCCCATTGGAATTGGAATTGTTTGAAATTGTGCCTTTAATATCTCACTTTTAAGAAACTCTCATTCAGCATGAACTCCCTTCTCTTTTAGTATTCCTGACTGTGGGATCACTCCCATTATTTCCTCAAGTCTACTGAAGTGACCTTTCTTAAAGTCTAGAATCCATGTGTGACTATGCTTTGCTTGCCCTTTCTGCTGTATAACAAAACTCCAGGAGAATATGGATCTCACCACTTTCATTCCATTAACCATGTCATTATTGTTGGTTAGGATAATATCTAAAACACCTGATCCCTTTGTTGCCTCTTCGACCTTCTTGACAATAAAATTATCTGTAAGGCAAATGAGAAATTTGTTGGATCTTATATTCTTGGCAGAGTTGGACTTCCAACAAATATCAGGATGGTTGAAATCTTCCATTACTACCAAATCTCTCTAAATCTTTCTGAATGTTTGATCATCTTTTCCAGGAAGGCATCATCCAAGTCCTAAGTCTGGCTTGGGATTCTATAGTAAACCCCTACAATGGACATCATTGTTGTTTCTCTCACCCTTAATTTTTAACCCAGATGCTGTCAACCTGGCTTCCAGAATTTAAGTCATGGATCTCTTAATAGGTGTAAACATTCTTGGCATGCAGAGTTACTCCTCGTCTTTTCCTGTTTGGTCTATTTCTCTGAAATAGGTTATATCCCTCTATTGCTGTACTCCAATCATGACATTCCTTCCAACAGGTTTCAGTGATTCCTATTAAATATTTGCTTTTCTACGTTAAGAGTTCATCTTGTTTAATCCCCGTGCCCTATACATTAGTGTAGAGACATCTAAGACCATGGCTCATTCCTCCACCAGCTGCTTATTTAATCCCCCCCCCCGCTGGGTTCTTGAACTGTTCACCTGGTTCTCCCTGTAAGATCTCCAGGACTTGATGAACTCCTACCCTCAAGAGTACTGTCTCCCCACTCCCATAATTCAGTTTAAAGCCCTCCTGATCAGGATTGTAAGGCTTCTAGCAAAGATCTTCCTGTCAACTGATGTGAGGTGCAATTTTCCAGAATTCCATCTTCATGAAACCTGCAGATCCAAGAAGCCAAACCATTCCTGGTGGCACTATGTGCAAATCCTGTTTCTTACCTCAACTATTTTTCTCTCCCTTCCTGGACTATGTCTAGGAAGAAAAGTGAAGTGACAACCGGTGCATCAAGGTCCTCCAGCCTCTTACTCAGAGTCTCATAATCCCTTGTGATCTCCTGAAGGCTGTATCTTGTACTGTCATTGGTTCCTAAATGAACCAAAAGGAAGGGGTAACAGTCAATTGGCTTGAAGAATTTTGTCAGCCACTCTTACATCACAGATCTTTCCCTCAGGGAGACAGGACATCTCTCAAGACACCCTACAGGCCCACAAATGACTGCTTCTGTTCCCCTCAACAGGGAGTCCCCTATGACCATCACATATCTCCTTTAGAGATTGGCAGAGGCCAGTCCATATGCTGAATCTTGCAAGGTCACCTACAAATTTTTTGAGGAGTGACACTGTTGCACTTGTCCTGACTAAGGGAGAGCACTTCAAACTGACTCTGTAGCTCCAAACTCACAGAAAGACCACTGGTCTTTCTACTTCTGTGTGTCACATTCCTCCAAATGTCTACCTCCTGTGTTTGGGAACTGACCTTCCTCCTCCCTCCCTCCTTTCCTGTGTGTTTCTCATCCAGGACAGTCTTCTCCACTTGGTCAAAACACACACGCACACACACCAAACAAACAACCTCATTCTCCCTAATATGCTGAAGAGTAGACACACAGGCTCCAAGTTGTTGTTGGACCTTCTCTTCCAACAGGGCATCCAACTTGCACTTGCTACAAGTGTAGCTATCCACATCCTCCAGAAAAAACACAAACATGCCACAGCTGTTTCAGATGACTGGAATAGCTCCCTCAGCATCCATATTCAGTAGTCCTAAGTAGGCAATGAAGCAGAACTCCAGGCTTCCCCTGAAAATTTCCTTTACTAAATGCCCACCTGAAATGTCTGTTGGCTTTGAGCTTTGCATCCTCACTGTAGTCTCTATAAGATATTTATTGCTCAGAATACCCCCTGCACCTTCTGAGGACAAGGGAGGCATTTTTGTAATTTCTTTTCACACACCAAAACACAAGGCTATTTCAGAGCTACAAGAGGCCTTTTTAAACCAAGAAGTCACTGGCAGGGAGGAAACAGCCAGGCAAAATTGCTCTCATACTCCCTGGGTGGTGGTGGTGGTTGGGGGACCTAGAGGAAAAAAAGGACAAATTTGCAGCATTTTGTGGTATGTGATCTTTCCTAGACAATATCAAGTGCATGTGTACTTGCCGTCCTCCCACTTTTGAGTGGGGTGCTCATACAAGTACTTCCAATAGATTTGTTTGGGGTATTTTTGTCCCATTAAATTACATTGTGTGGGATGAAAAAGTAACCCAATGGCAAAATGCACTAGATTTGTTGGTCAATTTTTGTCCCAGGTTTTTTTTTTTTTTTCTCAACAATAATAGCAATGTGTAGGTCTGGATATGCTATAAGCTTTCCCTTCTCATTGTCTTCCATTCTGCTGCTCCCCAGAGTTGCCACATTTGTAATCCAAGCTTTCTTTTTCTCAACCATAGCTATGTCTGGCTGATTATGTTCTGGTGGTTTGTTAGTTTGAATCTTAAAATCACATGGGATTTTTAAGTCACCATTTTTGGCAATGTCTTCTTTTGTGGGGGCAATGATATTTACTAACTCATTGTTATTTTTTTAACTGTTTGTCTTGATGCGATACATTTGAAGCACCTGTTACTGAGCCTTAAGAACTGAAGACAAAGTGAGGAAAAAGAAGTGAAAAGAATATAAAATAATGAGGCTTGCAAATTTAGATTCATCATCTATGGGAAAAAGAAAACAACTGTGGTTCTTGTAGGGATAGGTGCTCTGGAGCAATTCCAAATGCTCTGACAAAATGAATGAATGAAATTGGCATAAATAGGATTGCAAAAGCACAGTTACAAAAAGTGTCACATGGAATGTGGAAGGTAATACATTATCTGTTGGTACCTCCCTGATTCCTAAATTCTTGAATAAAATCCAAATTACTGATGGTCCAAAACTCCAGTTGGTAACATCTGGGCAGACTGTGAAACCAATATGTAATAAACAACAGTAACAGCAACAACAACACTGTGCATGTCATGTGGCTCATACGTGGGGATATCTCTTGAAACACTTGAGGTGACAATGGTTGAGATTCTGCAGCATGCTGGCAGAGCTTCCTTCCTCCAGGTGTAGCTAGGTGTCCTCCCTCTCACTGAGCACATAACCTACCTGTTGTCAGGCTGGGAGCCACCCACTTCATGGCCATTCAGTGGCCGAGAAGGGCAGAGGCAGGATGAAAGGCAGCTAGGAAGCAGGTGGGTGCGTTCTTGCAGCTGACTGCAAGAGGGAACAGGCCTGCTCCTTAACCACTTGGGGTTCTTCTTCAGGTCTTGGAGAATGATGTCATTTTCCTGCAGCTAGCTGCAGGGGTACAGTTGGCTGCTCCTCCCTGGCTACTCCCCATCCTCTCCCCATCTCCCATTGGCCAATGATCTTGGGGGGAAAATGCCCAGCATGCCAAAAGGCAGGTGGCTCAAATAGAGAGTCATGGGGAATGGAGCCAGTGAATTTCTCAATCTGCCTAAAAAACATGCATGCGGGAATAATTTTCAATCACTTTTGTCACTAACAAGATGCCTTCCAACATCTTAAAATGCTTAGTTGATCTAGTTTTGTGTGAATTTTGTAGCTAAATCTGACTCTGGAGTACTACAGTGTCTCACCTGCTAAAACAAAGGTTAAGAAATATCAGGAACATATCAAAATGCTACAGACCTCTGGCAGGCACTACACAACTCATTTAGATAGTGAGGCCACACCTCTTGTAAATAAAAAAGTAGCTAAGATGAGTATAGTTAGACCACAGAAGGAGTGAAGTTATACTTGTCTGCACAGCAAAGGAACTAATCATGCTTTTCTTTAACTAGTTACTTTCAAGCTTTATTCTCATACATGGAGATATCCCAATAGAAGAAAGAGGTCAGAGCAGACTTCAGGCTTTGTCCAGCATTGGAGAAGATGTTGCCTCTCTATTGTGAGAGGCGCAAATGCTCTGTGATGTTCTAAAGCAGCTCACATTGTATGACACAATAGCTGTTCAAAGCCTTAAAAATGTTGGTCCTGACCATAACTGCATCCCCATTTTTTTTTAAATCATAAACACGGGTACTGAAAAATGTAGTGAGTTGCTTGAATTCAGATTTGAATGTTGTACCAAAGAAGGGCATTCTACTTTGCTTCACTAGGCACTATCTGTTCAAATTCTATTAGTACTTCCAGAAGAGAACCACATTGCTTAGGAGAGAGGGGAATATAATTGTGGAGCACTGCATTTATTTGATCGTAGGTAGCCCCTTTCTGAGTGTTTATTGTAACAGCACTAATCATGATGAACTCACTTGGCATTAATGGGACTGTCATATCTGCTTGTATAAGAACATTCTCTGTAGTTAATCATTAATTAACTGGGCTATTATATTAAAGTGTTACCAGACATGGTATGTAGAAATGGTTTACGTTATCATCTCCTAGCATTGAAACTATGTAAGATCTTTTCAGTGTGATCTCAGCAAAAGAAAAATTTGCAGCCTAGAAAGCAAAGGGGTCTGAGACCAGTTCACAAATGTGGCAAAACCTCTCAGCCACTTAGTCTTTCTAAAATACACAAATACAGTGTCATGTCAGAGGGAGTAGGTGGCTTTGTATGTTTCAGAGGAATGTGAAAGAATATAAATAGGAAATTGCAGAATAATTAATCGGAGAGGAGATTGTTTAACACTCATCACCCTGGCCTCAGACTAATAAACTCCTGGGAATCAGAGGTTGATTGAAAGCTTCGTTTAATCTGTCCCAGCTTGGATGAGGAATGGGCTGGGGCAATACCTTTTCTCCACACAAATACACACACCTGATTGGGATCAGAGTTTTGGAAGTTACTGTGAAAAAATTCATCCCCATTAGTGGTTTAAAAAGCATTTGAAAAGTAAATAACTTTACAGTTTTTTTTTAAAGAACCTTGTTGCATTACTCAATAATCTTTTATTACTTCTAGGTTTTTTTTTTAAAAGAAAAACATGAGGATTGATAGGAGACTAGTATAAAACTTGGGGGAAAATCATGTTTGAAAAGATTCTTTTTTTTTTAAAGCAACTAGAAACATTACCGATTACATAAATCAAGCAGATTCATTTCTGTATGGCACTTTTATTTTAAAACACTGGCTGAGATCCTACATGTCTGATTTAGTTACTAATGCATAACTAAGTATTATGTTCTGTACTGACCCCCTCAGCCTATCTCAACAGCCAGCAATGGGAATCTGTTTTACTGGTAATTGTGATGCAAGAGGATGGTGTTTATATTCCTCTCCCACCAGCCATTTGCAGTGGGATCAGGAGTTGCAACGGGAGTTCTGTTTCTGCTTGTCATAGCCTTGCTCATTGGTGGGTAGGGGCTGGAAATATCTTCCTTCTGTGCCCTAATTGGCAGCAGAACAGACCTCCATTACTCAGGCCCTTCCACAGGACGTCGTCATCCCGCACTGGCAACGGGAGAAGGATGGGACCCAGACAATGGTTCTGCATGATGTCATCCAGGTCCCATCCTTCTCCCATCCTCAGACAGTGTGATCATGCTGCAACTCATTGATGGGTTTTCCCCATCAATGACGGATTTTCCCCATCAATGACCAATGATCTTGCAGCCCTCCTGCCATCAGTCTGCACTTACTTGGTGTGTGGAAATCCTGGAAGTGCAATGGCTGCAGGAAATGGTGGCTCCATCACCTTTCCTCCATTTGTAGAGTCAGCCAGTGAGGAGCGGAGTGCTCCTATCATGCTCCTCTCCCAGCAGAGACAATGTTGGCACACTCACCAGATGTCTCCAGAATAAGGTATGCTGTGGAAAGGGCCTCAGAGTGGCTTCTTGGAGTTTAAGGAAGGATTTGGGGGCTGGATTTACATTCCTAGAAAGTAGTTATGAATCCATAACTGCAATAAAGCGTGCCAATCATAATTTAGCCAAAGCCCTTTTGGATTCTCCTTGTGCTGTCTGCCCTCTCTGTGATTTTATAACAGTGATAGCCAAAACATGGCCTTCTAGAAATTGTTGCCCTGTACTTCCCAACATTCCTCAACATTAGCTATGCTGATTCAAACTATGCTGATTCAAGCTGCAATCCAGCAAGATCTGGAAAGTTGCACGTTGCCCATCCTGTTTCACACTGAGCAATTACCAGGTTTGCAATCTGTAGTTACGGAAAGCTACACTCATTTTCCAGCAAACCATAAGATAAGACTGGACAAAACAAAGGGAAATATGTAATCAGACCCCCCACTTTTTAGAAGCAAAGTTAAAAGCAAACATGATACCCCCACCCCAAGGGAGGGTGGGATTACTCTTAATACCTTTTTCCTCTTCTACCTTATTTCAGCGATCAAATCTCTCCTTTCCAGAAGAAAACCTATGGGTCCCTGTAACATCCCTCTGACAATCTTGCAGCAACACTAACTGCTGTTTGGTTTGCCAGAACAAGTGAGCTTTTTTTAGAAATAAATAAATAAATAAAAAAACAGGGGTCATTAGAGAAGATTGTTTTAAGGTTAAATTTCCTTTGAAGATTTGCAAACCAAAAAAAAATCAGCCAAGGTTGTTTGTTGAAAAGATGCACCTTTCAGGGTGGGTATGCCTAAGGGAAGACGTCATTCATTTTGGCTATTGTGCTATATAAAATCAAATGTGTCTCCTTACACAGTGCGGGGATGAAATGGGCAGATCCAGAAATGTAAAATAAAAAGGAAATGCTAATGTGTTTGTCATTAAATCTCCTTATAGCTATTATTCATCCTTGACTCCGTCCTTTGTTATATTTTCCTTTTATGGATGGGAACCAGGGAAAACAGTCTTGCTAGCAATACAAGAGGGACAATCAGTAGAATACATATATCTGATAGATGGGACATAGACAATTTCTGCCCCTCCCTAAACTTCAATCCTCAGGATTTCATAGGATGTTGAAAGTGGAATAGCACTATAACAGTCTAGTGCAGAAATGGCCACAACTAGATGGTCTTTTCTTGATCAATGACTATGCAATGGCATCACTGGTAGTTGATCAGGATGCCTAAGATACAAAAAGTCCAGTTTCCTGGCTTGCTGCTTCAGTCCCAAAAATTGGCAGTGAAACATTCTTGTTGTGCTATAGTTCGAATCATGATCCTCCCCTCCCAAAATGAAAGCTTGGGTACATTTTTTTAAAAAGAGTAGTTATTAACTTTTATTGTTCATTTCATTTAATGTTCTAAAGAGATTTGTTTGCTTGCTTGTTTAATACCCCACTTTTCTTAAAATACCAGGCTCAAAGCAGCTTACAACATTGTTAAAGCAACATATAAATAATATAAAAGATTAAAAACGTTAAATATACAATCCAGTTAAAACAATGTAAGGCCAAAACATAGTAAAAGAGATAGCATGCTTCATTAAAAATAATCCTTCTGCTTCACCCAGTTATAAACCAAAGGTCTGTGGTCTTTGCTTGCTAGTGCAAAGAGAGCAGAGAGGGGGACGACAAACCTTCCTTGGTAGAGAGTTCTATAGCCTTGGGGCAGCCACAGAGAAGGCTGTCTCCTGTGTCCTTACCAGATGACCCCTGTGAAGGTGATTGGACTGAGAGGAAACCCTCCCCTTAGAATCTGAAAACACAACCAGGATCATATAGATTACTAACACTGAATTCTTAAATGCTTAGCATCACCATTCAGAAGGTTAAAGAAAGTTTTTGTCTGTAAGTATAGAAGTGGCTCTCCCTCTCCTTGGCTACTTTATTTATTTGTTCATGCATTTCTTTCTTTATTTCCTATGGAAAAAACAAATGGGAATTTACAAAGTGAATTGCCAACACACCCAAGCTTGCTGTGTTCATTGTTGTAGATACTGCAACACCGATCTTTGAATTTTGCCTTACAGTCTTGGTTTGTCTGGCAGAATTTAAGAAAGAACAAGGATGGTATCAGAGAGGTAGGTTTTATGAAAATAATTCCAATGCATTGAATTTCAAAACTGTATCTATTTTACAGAAAATATTGCTCCCATCTTTTTACCATTGCACCCATTTTCTAAACTGAACTAAAAGTGAAAATTGTGGCTTGGAAACATCTGGGATAAGTGGTGTCAGAAATGAAACTTCCATAAATCTCATATCGCATATACCAAGATTGGGAAGGTGTTGCCTGCCAGATACTATTCGACTGTGACTCCCATCAGCCCTAGTCAACATAATTAACAGTGAGGAATTATGGGAGTGGCAATTTAACAACATCTGGAGGGCCACACATTTTCCACGCTGACATATACATACCATATGTATACAGAGGTCAGCTACAACAAAATAAGTCTACTTTTTTTTCCTTAAGAGCCATGAATAACAGGACGTCAGCACATGACTGCAGCATGAATTAGTAAAACAGATACTAATCAGTCTCTGGAGTTTAGGTTTTGCTAGTAGACATTTCCTTTGACAAATGGAAATGTCCAGAAGGAGTATTTCACCTTCACCTTGAACTCTTAGGTTTTACTTTCAACTCCTTCCCAATCAGTAATCAGTTAAAGTTGCAGAGTATCCAGATCGAGATAATTTACCTTGCAAAAAAAACCCATCAAGATATATTTCAAACAGCAACAAGGTTATAGATTCCATAGGGCTCTGTGCACACAATTCTAATACATTGCATATGGGAAGAGGCCTGCTTTTCAGTCTTGGGTGAGGAAAAAGAGGAGCTAACGTGCAGCTTTTTCTGAAACAATAGCTTAAGAACTGACTGTTAAGTATACTCAGGACAGGCCCTGCTACTAGGTAAAGTAAAGCAGTTGCTTCCGGCAGCAAATTTGGGTTTTATGAAAATTTAGCATTTGGTTGTTTAGCTGCTAAATTGATTACTATTATTATTATTATTATTATTGATGATGATGATAATGATAATAGTAATTATGATAGACATTTGGTTTATTTATGTGATATTGTATCTTTACTTCCTGGAAGTAATTTTGTTCTCAAAGGAAACAATGAATAATTGGAAAAAAATCATTTCTGCTTCCTCCCCACCAAAAAAAAAATCAATCAATCAAACAAACAAACAGAAGCCTTCAGAAACTGTGCAAGTTTTGAAGACAATTTGCAGTTTGGGACTTATTTTGTACAAAAGCCATACATAGGGGCATAAAAGAGTACTTTCTGCACATGAAACAGCACGTTCTTCACAAAAAATGCTGCACATAGACACTGATTCTGAGCAAAATTCTCACATGGTGTTTTTGCATAGGAAACAGAAAAAAACATTTCTGCACAAAAAACAACACAGAGAGAAAACCCTAATCCCCATATATCCTCACATTTCTAGGTTCAGAGCCAGAGAAAATTGTGTTAGCAGATTAAAGATGCCTGGGAGGTCATTTGTAGGAGAGAATCAGCTAGCAGGCTAAGTTTAACTTAAGTATCAAATTAATTAGCCAAATCCCTCATGCAATGCTGAATTGGTTGCCTCTCCATCATTACCAGAAACCCTTTAGAAGCCCCTCCCCTATTCTTAAATGACAGTGCTAAGGGAGTGGTCCTAAGCTGTGTCATTTGGAGGAAATATTATTGGAAGTGAATAGAAATTGACTCTGAGGCCCTTACTGCATGGAGTTGTCGTACTGCTAGAGCAACACATTGTTCCCGTCTAGGACCCATGCTGTTGCATGACATTGTCGCTAACCTGCTGCTATCGAGTTGCCATCTGTTGGAAATCCACCCTTTTTCAATGCCAGAAAAAATCAGGTAATGACCCTCTTTCCCACCACAATGCCATCAGCTACGTGAGTGCTGTTTCTCATTAGCATTTGATAGCACTTCCTGATGGCACTGATCCAGGAGTGGGAGATACCAGGTTGTCCCTCTGTCAGTTACTCCCATACTATGTTAAGTTTGAAATCTATCACCCTTCTGTGTTTATTTTAAATTTCTCCTTTGAGTTAATTTTTAAAATTTTTAAATACACTTTTAGTGTTATAGTGCAAAAACACAATAGGGTACTGATGTGCCATGATGTTACAATGTTGCTGTGCTAGTACAGCTTAAATAACAAACAAACAGACCAATCATCAGCAGTGGGGTAGGGAAAAGGACTCGCCAGTGATGCTGTAATGCGGTAGGAACACTGGTGGTAATAATGCTAGTCATCCGCTTAAGCTGAAAGGTTGCGGTAGAGAGCATTCAGAACGCCATACCATCATAGAAGTGGCAATGCTGGGATTGTAATGGAACAATGCACTATTGAAGTATGGTGCCATAAGGGCCTGAATAAATACCTCAAAGGGCTGTGTTTGGCATCCTGTTCTGTATAGATTGTCTCATTGGTAATGTAATGTTTCAAGGCAGTGGTGGTAAAGCACAAGTCCCATAACCAGGCCTGAACCCAGATTGAAATGGATCAATATAATCCATTTCATGCAGAAACCCTGGAACTGGGAGGCTGCCACGCACTCCAGAAACTTGTCCAGAAATGGTATGTTAGAGATTGACCGATAATTATCCAAAATGGTGGGATCCAGGGATGCCTTCTTTTAGCAATGGTTTTATAACAGCCTCCTTGAGGCAAGCTGGAACTCTCCCTTATTTTAAAGAGGCATTCACCCCTCTCTCTACTCACTCAGCCAGTTCCCCTTTAGTTTTTTAGGGCAATGATTTAGAGCACATGTGGTGGGTCACATATCTCCAAGAATCCTGTCCATATCCTTTGCAAACAGAAACAAAAGCATGGGTGCACTTAAAATTCACTGTATACCAAACTTAAGTTCTTCATGTCTCAGATTTATATGTCTATGATTTTGAGCCAGATGGCAATCAATCAATTTTTAAGGAAAAGTCTTTCTTTGATTTATTACTACTGCTAGAGAATTTGTGAAGACATACCAACACATATACACAGCTAGCATTGTTATCTTTCCTTGGTTTGATAAACAGGAGGTAACTATGCTAACAAACACTCAGGGTTAATAAATGACTGATCACTCAAGATTTTGGAAAATGGATATTGCAGTTCTGATCTTTTCTTATATATAATTTTATTCAGTTTCAACATATAAAACATACATATATCATTATAATAGTCATAGAAATATTTCAGATAATCTTCCACTCCTTACTAGATTTCAATTATTTCTGAATACGAAAGTTTAATGTACCACACTAATATATAATGATATTTCATAGTAATTCCTGCATTAAATCCTTACAGTGTATTATATCTTACAATTCGTCTGATTTCATCTTCTTGATACACATACTTAAACTAAACATTGTCCTCTGATAGTACCCAACAATTACCCGACACTATATTCCATTATTTTTTAATCTCTTCATCTGTTTTACCCTTTAGTCTCAAGGAGACTATGTCTGCATTTTTGTGTTCAAGGAAAGTTGCTCACCATTGATCAATTGTAGATATTTGCTGAGTTTTCCACAGTCCGGCAAATTCTATTCGAGCAGTCGTAATCATGTACAATATTATCCTTCAATATTTCTTTAAGACAGTATCATCTAACACATTTATCATATTTAACAGATACATTTCTGGTGTTTTATCCAATTGCACCTTCAATATTGTACAAATCTTGTTATGTATTTCCCCCCAATATTTATTTGCTTTGTTACATGTCCACCACACATGAAATATCGTACCGACCTCCCTCTGACATTTCCAGCATTGACCTGTACCTGTTTTATAAAATCTCATCAATTTTTCTGGTGTCATGTACCATCTGTAAAACATTTTATAATAGTTTTCTTTTAAATTCTGGGCTGCTGTAAATTTTTGTGTTCTTTTCCAACTTTGTTCCCAAGATTCTAACTGAATTGCATGACCTATATTTTGAGCCCATGAGATCATTGTTGTCTTTATTGTTTCTTCTTCTCTTGCTTGCTGTAAAATTTCCTGATATATATGAGATAATAAATGTGGGGGATCTTGAAACAGCCATTTTATCACTCCTTCTTTCTCTTTTTGTTCAATTCTGTGGGTTTTTACATCCATCTGAAATCTTTCTTTTAGCTGCAATTCTGATCTTTGAGGTGATCCTTCACCTCTCTGAGACTGAACTAAATGGCCCATAGGGAAAAAAAAGGATTTCTGGAAAGATGAAGCACCTTCTCCTGTCCACTGCCTTTCTGCTGCCAGTTGTTTGCCACCAGCCCCTGTCTAAAATTGAACTATAATTCGGTTGTGAGGAGTTGTAACCATCAGGTAGAAGCAATAAATCAGTGAGTATATGCTACTGCCTTTCCCCCAAAATTATCCAGCAACCACTCCACTCAAAAGAGAGAAGAAAAGAGCCCCCCACTAGTTTTCAGTTGGGCATTTGCCAGCAAACATCAGTGATCCAGTAGCCTTTTCACCAGGCTGAGGAACCTCATAACACTAGGAAGCAGTGCCTGTGTTTCCTTGTATTTCCCTTTTCCTTCTGCAGCTCCCTTTCCTCCTGTATTGTGCATTGGTTATTTTTCCGTGACTGAATACCTTGGTTTCTGGAAGAGTTTCCTCAGAAATCTGTTTTTTTAAAGTTCCATCTTATCCACTACAGCAGTGGTTCTCAACCTGTGGGTCCCCAGATGTTTGTGAACTTCAGCTCCCAGAAGCCCTGAGCATTGACCATAGTGGCTGGGGCTTCTGGGAGCTGAAGTCCACGAACATCTGGGGACCCACAGGTTGAGAACCACTGCACTACAGTGAACTCAGCCTCCAGGTGTGGATCCTTGAATACTTGTGTAGTTAAGATGGTACCATTCAAAGATTCAAAGAATGTATCAGCAAGTATGTAGCAATAACAAGGTGTGCTGAAGTATTCCTGCCCTACAAAACCCTGCTGGGGAAAAAATTCAGGAGAGTGGGACCCTGAAACCCCTTTGCACACTCATGTTGAATGTTGACTAACCAGTGAAGAGACAAATAGAAAACCAAGAAGGGTGGATACAATGAAGTATCCTGAAAGAAGGCCTGGCTGGCTGGCTGAACTCGTGAAGAGGACACCTTGACACTGCAACATTTTGTTGCAGATCTCACTGGTCTTTGGAAGAACAGGATATGGTATGTCAG
This sequence comes from Iguana delicatissima, assembly GCA_948472985.1. Classification (NCBI taxonomy): domain Eukaryota; kingdom Metazoa; phylum Chordata; class Lepidosauria; order Squamata; family Iguanidae; genus Iguana; species Iguana delicatissima. Next base: position 450,182 of record CAOKZL010000920.1, on the reverse strand, counting down.
AGCACAGCGCTACAAAGCAAAGAACAGATTAGGCCATTCTGGGAATTGTAATCGAAAAAAGTAACTTTTCTGAGCTCTTGCAAGGCCTGGGCCTTTATGGACCCAAAAGATAAACAGCAAACAGTGACATCTAGTGTTGAAAGTCAGCATTACCTGGCTATTTCTTAGGCCTTTAAACGAGACTTTTTAGGTGAGTACTGCCGACAGAGACTTTTGCACAATGGCACCTTGATTATGTAATCCCTTCCTGGAAGAAATTAGGTCAGCCCTCACTTTTTGTACTTTTATGTGTGCTTTGAAAGTATTTTTTTTTAAAAATCTGGCAGGCCTTTGTGATGATGATGATTATTTTAACCAGAATGCTGAATATGCTTTTATAAATCCTTTAGCCATGCTGCTTTTACTTATATTTAATTTATGGTTATTAGATAAATAATAGATAAATAACAATTAAAATGAGATATAGTTGTTTCAATAGTTATTTATCTATTATTTATATATTTATATCTAATCTATAGGTCTTTTCACTGCTATTTATATATTTATAAATTAGTTAAGCATTGTTGTTTGAAGTACAAATTCTTAAATTTGTAATTTTGGCAGAAATGTGCAGGTTAGCGGTTCTTCTCTATTCATCCCCATCTTTAACAGACTTCTGAGCTTTGTCATATTTATTTGAAGTATTATATTTGCAGAGGAAGACAGTGAATGGTACCCCTTAGAATCATAGACTCATGGAGTTGGAAAGGACCTCATTGGCCATTGAGTCCAATCCCTCCAGGTGATACAAGAAATTCAGCTAGTGCATCCCTAGCAGGTGGCTGTTCAGCCTGTTTTTGAAGACGTCCAGAGAAAGAGACCCTAGCACATCTCTGAATAATTGGTTCCTTCTATCACACCAGCGTAGTTTCTGGGTTAGAGTATATGAGTTTTCAAATTTGCTTTTTGCATTCAGTTAGCTTGAGGAACATTAACTCAGAGCTAAGAAGTTTTGGAGCAAGAATCTTGCAGAAGGGGCCCATCTGAATGATGCTTTCCTCACCATTGTGCCCATCATGAGACCAGCAGAAAGCCCCTGCCTGCCACATCATCATAGGAATGTCATCCTTAAATATGACCTACACATAGGTTTTTATTAAGGATTGCTATCTGGCTGGTAACCAATTTACAGAGTGACCTAAATACTCTGAAGGTACCAAATTCTGTCTGATTTTGGAAGATGAACAGGGCCACACCTGGTTAGAACTTGGATGTGGACCACCAAGGCATAAGAAGTGCAGGGGAGGGCAATGGCAAACCACTTCTGAGTATTCTTCGCCTAAGAAAATCCTATGAGATTCATGGGGTCATCATAAGGTGACAGGTGACTTGAAGGCACTAACACACACACACTTGCTATCTAGGTATGGTTTGCTGTATGACTTTCTCCCAAAATTATTGAAGATCCAAATGGATAAGAGAAATATCTCCAGTTTAGAGATGGATGGGGAGAATTTTCTTTTTGGATTTACAGGTTTTTTTTAAAAGTGAGATTCCTTTCATTTTTGTTTGACAATCCATATATTCCTCTGTTTGCTATGTGTTTTATAACAAACCTGTTTTAGTCAATGGGACAATGAATACAAAATGCATGCAATGGGGGAGAACACTCACAATCCAAGGAGAAACTAGGATGGAATGAACCTAGCAGCAGAGAAACAAGGAACCCATTGAAGTTGAGACCAATAGATTTGGGAATTTTAATGTACTTTACGCCAGCTCCATGGGAACCAGTCTGCTGAATGTGATATATACAAGAAAGGAATTATGTAGGAAACATAGAAGAACTTTCTTTTGAAAAGAACTTTCCTTTTTTATTTTTTTTTAAAATGATCATTAAACAAATAAAAACATGTTAATTATCATTGCTCAAATATCTTGTGTGTGTATGTGGATGCCTATGAGCATTCCACCTGAATTTACATTTTTAAAGTAATTTAAAAGCTTAATGGAAGACAAACAAAAGAAGACAACCCATTTGGATTTTGATATGAGAACTCGCCATCTGACAGATTCAGCATATCCAAATCTATACAGCAACCCATAGTTTTTAACCTAATATTGCCTTGGGTCAAGGATTGATGTCCCTTTGACCCAAACACTCAGAGGATTTCTAGCTACAGCAGCAGCAGCAACAATAACAACAAGTGAAATATTCACATATTTCGAAGTGTCCGGGAAATTATTCTGCACAGAGATACATGTAATTTTTGTGTGTGTGAATTGTGAGGTTTTGCACGCACACGCACACAAATACTGTTTACAGAGAGCCATGTGTGTTTGTTTTTTTTCTGTGCAAGATTGCTGTTTTCTGCACAAAATCTACTATCTTGCTTAGTTAAAGACCATTTCCGCATGCGGTTATTAAGGCAGGCCAATGCGTCTTGTCACGGAGGTCTTCTGCACATTGGAGCGGACTAGGTTCGGTTTATTTACCTTTGTTCCACAGGTAATTCTGATTAAACATGCCCCCACGTGTTGGCAAAGCGTGCTATTTGAAAACCGGAAGAAATTGGTTTTCCAATTTTCCTGATCAATCCGATTCGTACTTTCACAGTGATGCAGACACATACATTCGCACCAATGCGAATTGGTTGTCGGGGAGGACTCATGGGAGGGGCCAGGGGGTAGTATGGACTTTCGCACATATGCAATGATGTGCGAAAGTCCAAACCATGCCAAAAAAAAAAAAAGGGCCAATCACAGCTGACAGGGCGGGGTGAGAAGAGTAGCAGGAGTGGCCATGGTGGAGGCAGTGTGGATTCATGAATTTGCACTCCTCCGCATCAGAATGGAACGTACGCAGTAGCTGTGCGGAAGGAAATGAGGGAAAGTCTGCTTTGTTTTGAGCCCAGAAAATCCAGTAAGAAACAGCATGAACCAATTCACCAGCCTCGTGAGGAAAGGACCAAAATCTTACACAAAATCTTGCACAATAACAGCAATCTTGGACAGCAAAAATCTGGTGCAAAATAACAGCTGTTTTGCAGAAAAATAGGCACATGGTTTTTGTTCCATTACAGAATGGTGAGAAATACAAGACATAGTAGTGGATCTCTAAAACAGAATAATAAAACTGAAAAGGCAGAAACTGAATAACACCAGTCCCACATCCAACTGCCACCCATAGAGTCTAGCAGAGGAAAGAAACAAGCTCAGTTTTCTTTGTAAAATAGATAAAAGTAGATTTATCTTTAAATACTTCTGAATAATCAAATCTGTGTTCTAGTAGACTGAAAAGAGAGAGAGAAGAGGAAGATGGCTGCTTGTTAGAGTGAGGTAGGAAAATAGCGAGTGCAGAAAAAGCAAGCAAATGGGAGGTCTGCATACTAGAAAGTAGTGAGTTAGGCATTCAAAGGCCGCTAACTCTAACATAGAATCCTTTCCCAGGAGTTTAGTATTGTTAAGCCCTGCTTGAGTAGACATTCCAGTCTCAGAATTACTGAGATGGAAACTCATTTTCCTTGTTTTTTTTCCCCGTCTGTATTTATCATAGCCAAAATAACCTCACTAATTTTGTGGGGGTTCTTTTCTTTTCTTGTACTACTTACATCCAACAAATTTATATTCAGGATTCTGAGATTACAGATTTGGATTTCAAAAGGTAACATGAGAAATACAGCACAGACCCCTTTTTATTTTCATTTTAAGAAGTAATGTTTTGCAAAGAATGAATTCTAGGAAGTCTGCTTTTTGCAGGCAGGTTGCGTTAAAGCTATAAAAGATAGTCAGACACGATGCCTAGAGCATCAAGTCAGCTTTTTGGCTAAAAAGAACAAATAATTTTATGGACAATTTCCATTTCCAATGGAAAGGATGAAGACAATAACGGTACAGATTTTTTTTTCCATTATTATTTCAATACTCATCTGTTGTCCTTTCCATGACAGGAAGAATTTGGACTAAGAAGAGGCACTGCTCACTTCATGATTATGATTGAAGCAGACAAATGACCAATATATTGCATTTGACTTTTGCCCATTGTTGCCCTGTTTTTTATTTTGGCTAATCACATTTCCCCTTTCATTTTCTGCAGGGGAGAGAAAGACAGGTAAGAAGAATAAAAATATGTAGGTCTCAAAATGTTTTGGAATTGGTCAGACAATGGGCCCTTTCTTTCCTTTCTGCTTCTACTCTTCCCCTTCAAAGGGGTGGAGAAGTTTCATAACTCCAATGTCTGGCATATTTCCTTGTTATTCCATATCTAGACATCAGGCAACTTATATGTGATATACTGTGAACTTTAGAACTTTCCAAAGTTTTTCTTCACATATGCTGTCTTCATCAATAGAAAGCGCTTCCAAATTGATAGAGAGGGAACAAAAACATTTTAACTCTGTCTTTGAAATTCACTGTGAGTTTTCCACAATCCTCTTCGTTCAAGACCAGCAGGGGTGTGTGTGTGTGTGTGTGTGTGTGTGTGTGTGTGTGTGTGTTTTAAAGAGTACATTGGTATTTTCTTAGATCATAAAATGGGAAAATGTTCAAAACCAACAGCACTGTTAATCTGCAAATTTGGGCCACTTTTTTAAGTGGTATTCCATGCCTGATATTTATATATATACACATATATAAACACTTAGCCATGACGGTGATTAATGAGCATTTAAAATTTTTAAAAAAAAAGAAAAAACCTTTTTATTTGGGGTGTTTTTGGAACACCTTTAAAACTTCATTCTCTCTTTCCTTGTGCTCATATAGTGTAAGTCCTGCTTTACTAAATTAGAGATTATCTGGATTAAAAGGTCAGGTTCAATACATTGAAAATGTGGATTTTAGTATAAGATCTTGATTATGTAATCAGGGAGCTAGTCTTTTAGAACTTTTGTTATCAGGAAGCTCTTTTTTTGGTTTCCCTTGCAATAGTACAAGGGAATAGTAATCCATGGTGCTTGGCCTCTTTTAAAAGTTCTTTGTTTAGTGGTATTTGGGAATTTCAGGAATTTTAGGGCTTCCCTTTTCCCTTTGTTGTTTCAATCTTTTGGGTGTCTGTCATGCCCTCCCCCCAGAACATGGACTCTGATTCGGAGTCTGAATCGGGGGGAATCCCGGAAAAAAAAACCCCGGGGGATCCCCAGGACCTGCTGTACAGGAAGAGGATACAGAGCCACAAACAGAACAGGGGGCTGGGTCCCAGCTCCAGCAGAGAGTCCTCCCCCCTTCGGACAAAAAAGAGCGCCTACCTGTACCCACTTTTGCAGAGCAGAGACAGCAAATAGAAACCCGGGTTGTGCTCTCTAAACCCTTTGAACAATTAATTAAGTCACAACTGCGCTAGATTTCAGACCTATATGGGATGCCCTTCCCCTCCAGGAGTTGTAAAATTTTTATTTAACCTTCTACTCTGCTGGATACCTTGCTGAATAGTCTGATTTGACCTTGGACACTCTTTCCTTTTGGAACCCTGTTTTTAGCCGGTGCTTACTGCCTGGAAGTAAGTAAGGCGCAAAGGAGCTATTCAGTTTTTTTTTGTGAAAATTATCAGCTTCCCGGGATTTAGATGGGGAAGTCCCAAAAAACCTCTTATCATTGCCTTCTTCCTTCCCTAGTGGCCCAAAGGGGGTGGGAAAGATATCTGAAACGGGGAAAAAGGGAAGGTGAAGAGGGAAGCTCTACCTACCACTGGCTTTGGCTTCATCCACCATTGGCTTTGACCCTTTCAGCAGCATGTCCCTAACAAAAACAATGTGATCCTAACCCCAAGTTTCCTACCTCATAATAGCTTTTAATAGGGAACTACAAGTAGAGGCGGCAGGTGAGAAAGTAAAAGTGGAAAAATAACACAATGGGGGCTTTGCCTTGTAAAGAAAGAGATCTTTGCTTCCAGTCCAGTTCAGAAATAAAATAAGTTCATACATGTACATTGCTTTTGGGATTTTTCTTTTTCCGGGGGAAAAAGAAAAAGGTAACAATAAGAACACCTGAGCATACCCAAAGATGGCAGATATTTGGTTATGCCAAACTTTGGAGTTGGGGCAGATGTAATAAAATAAAAATTGTATCATTTGTCTTAGATGGCATTGCAAAAATATTCATTTGAGAATAATGCATATATTCAGTTTGACTTATGAAATTAATTACAGTTTTTGATAGCTTCATCATTTCCACTTTTTTTTCCTTTAGTATGTGACAAAAGGTCCAAAGATTTTGAACAGAATGACATCTTGAAAAATTTAAGATATTGTTATCCAACCCCACTGAATGGTGTCTTATCGGTTTTTGCCATTTGTGCTGTTCACAAGTAAGCTCTTCACATATATTTTGGGAAATTATTTGTAAAGGGGAAAGTTACTATTAATAGGGGTGAGAATTCTAACTTCTTCCTTCCTAATGGGGGAAAACCAAAAAAATTTCAAAAAATTCCCCTTTTGATGGGGTTAGTATGAGATAGTGGGTTTTTTTTTGAGGGAGAGGGCTGGTTGATCTAGAGAAAATTAACACTTTTTTGCTAATATTTTTGATGTTTCTGCAAAATATCCAGTATTGGAAGATGTAACACTGGTTGCCTTGCAATAAAAGTAGTGACATCAGTTGTGTTTTTTATTTTTGTGATTAGATAGTCTGTCTGTTGTGTTTGTGCTGTGGGTGTGGCTTTGGCATCATAAAGGGGGAAAATGACATTAATTTTGTGCACGGTGGGACTCTTTTCAATGTTAGTTTTTTACAAGTCTTTAAAACCATGGTAGAAAAAATAGTGTCTGGGGGGGAGGTAGAAGATGAGGAATGTTTTTTTCCCCCCCCCCAGAGAAGAAACATGGGCAGGGAGAAATTAAAATTTTTTCCACCTGCTCATGCTGTGATTTTTTTAAATTTTACATTACTTTAGGTACTCCATACTGCATATATACTACATACATATGCATAAATATAATAAATGTAATATACAGTCCTTTAGCAAAAATAATCATATGTTTATAACCTGGGGAAAAACCCAAATAAAAATGCTGAAGGTGCTTTTTTAATGATGAGATGACCAGTCTCAATTAGAATTTCAGAAATGGGGATATTTTTCACACCTCCAGATTTTAATCAAAACAGATATGAGGGGGCCTTTACACATTGCCCTGAAGATGTGTTTGCGTTATACTTATGCATGTTCAGATTGGATGAATATGTCTCCCTTTTGTTCATTCCTAATCTGCCATATATATTAAGTAGAACCAGTGTTTATACTGGTCTATGTTGGGTTAAGTTAGAACTAGGGCCCAAAACCCCCCACTAATTGGGTGACCTTGTGGATGTCAGACACTCTATGGCCCTTTCCACACGGGGGTAATAAAAGGGTTTTGGCGCTTTTCCAATTTTAAAAAGGAAAGGTTTCCATACCTTAAAATGCGTTTCATCGTTTTTAAATTTTTTCATTTTCCACACCTCAATCCGCTCAGAAACGTCTCCAACTGTGCTTGCACATGCTTTTTAAAACCGGAAAAAAAGTGTTTTTTTTCCCCCTGAGCTGCGCAATCAAGTGCTTGCTCACTTGTGGGAAGCGCAGTTCGCGCTGATTCGCCCCCAATGAACGGGGGGGGGGCCGTGGGCGTGGACAGGTTCGGCATTTGGGCCCCCCAAAAGGCTGGAGGCGCCATTTTTTAATCCTCGCTAGCGAGAGCCCACAGCGGGAAAAAGAAAAAGCATTGCAGGTACGCTAAATTGGACTTATTTCTTTACTGTCCATCTTAAAATTTTTGATGTTTCCATGGGGATGTTGGACTTAGGGGACTGTGGATTTATTGCTTTCATCTGGAGTGGGCTATTGGGGTGGGGGGGGGGGGGATTTCTTGGAAAGTCGCCTCCCTAGTGACACCGCCATTTCAAAACCCCCACCACAAACCGCTGGATGTTGAGCCGGGGGGGGAGGGGGGCTGCGGCGGTGGTGGGTGGGTGCCCTTCGGCACCCTCCCCGGGGCGCTGGACGGAAAGAGCAGCATGGTGGCCCCCAAGGGGCCCCACGGGAAGCCTCGGATTAATGGCGCCTTCATTTTGGAAAAACGCTGCGGGGATATCAATTACGGGCTTGGTAAATTGGGTTTTTTTTTTTCAACCCCCCCCCCCCCCAATATGCCCCCCGGATGAAACCCAAAATTTTTCCCCACAGCCACCTGAAGTTTCAGTGGGGGTCTGGAAGCTTGGGGGCTGGGGATCCTTTCCGCGGTGGCTTTTGGGGGGGGGGGGTTTTTTTTAGAAAGTCTCCTCTCTTAATCCCGTCATTTCACAATCCGCCACAAACCGCTGGATGTGTGAGCCAGGGGGAAAGGGGGGGGCCCCGGGGAAAAACCTCGCCGTATGGGAAATTAAATTTCGCCTTCACGTTAAAAAAAGGGGTCGTGGGGCTATCATGACTCTCCCCCGGAAATGCCCAAAAGGGGGGAAAAGGGGCCGGGGGGCCATGCCCTTTGCATTGGGCAGAATGGACCAAAATGTGTGTGGTGGGGTGGCTGACTGACACCCCTTTTCTCCAACAGAACTAGAGCCTGATAGGTAGGCAGTTGGTGGGGGCCACAACAGGGACGCGGTCTGACAGGATGGGGAGGAGGGGGCTAAGGGGGGTCCCCCGACAGAAAGATGACCATCTGCTTTGTGTACACACGCCCCCCCAAAACCCACGATTTCCTCGCAGGTGAATTCCCGGTGGCCCGTCCTTCGAGGCTGAGAGGGGATACAAAGGAACACTCCGTGGCGAAAAACCTCCAGCTTCCAGTTCTCCAAAAAGCCTGCAGCCCAAACTGGTCGCCGGGTTCCCAAAAGAAGCAGTTGCTTCAAGTACTGGCGGTATAGGCCATAAGCTGTATGCGCTTTTCCCAAACCATGGATTTCAGTGGGGGTCCCCCTTTCCAAGTTTAAATCCTAACACACCCTGCTTAGCATCCTAGGTTAGCATGGGTTTTGGGGGTTTGTTCACACAAAACTTTTAAGTGCTTTCCACACCTGTGTGGTATGGTGATCCCTTTTCCCCCCGGCGGGGGGAACCCCAGGTCAAACTGTAGACTGCTTAAGGGTGAACTGGTTATTCAACCATTGAAGACAAGTTACAGGAATGCTTGGAGAAATTATTTTATTAAATAACAAGATAAAATTGTCCCCCAACAGAACAGAAAACCAGCAAAGACGGGTTGCAAAAGATTATAGGAGGTTGCCCCTCCTCATCTGTGATTTTCAGGCCCGTAATTCCTTCCTTATTTCCGCGTACGAATTATCGGGGGCGGATGACACCTCGAGCAGGTTTTCCTGTGCAGACTCATCTGGGGGGTGGGAGAGCAGATATTAGGATGCCGTGCTACACGTTCGCTGAGAGCACCGTAGCCAACCTTCCATCATGACCACCCATGTTGCTAACTTCCCACATTTTTCCCCTTTTTTCCTTTCCCCCAGGGGTGGGTAATCCCCCGCCATCAAAGAATCCGCAAGGGACCTCGGGCTCCTGGGGGGATGGACCTGGGAAAAAAAGATGACATTGGCGACCATCCACTCCTTGGGGGGGGTTTCCCGTGTGTGCCACCTTCCCGGGAATAATTTATTGATACTTGCCAGTTACGTGAGGATGGGCCAGGAATGTCTTCCAGACATTTTTCTTTCTCCACTGGGGGACACGGGGCCCCAACGCAAAAGGAAGAAAACTGTTCAACAACCCTGTCAACAATTGGGCATCTAATTTCTGCATTTCCCCCAAATAGGTGGTTACTGTACCTTCAGCTGCTTTTTCCTCTTTCCCCTGGCACATCAATCACCAAAATCCCCATGACCGGGGGAGGAAAAAGGCGGGGGCTCTTTCTTGTGCGCCTGGGGCCCAAAAATTTGGAAAAAAAGGGGGAAAACAGATGTTACCCCGGAAACAGATCAACTTCCTAGCTGTGAATAAAGTTTTCATACCAAAGCTGTTGCACATGTTTTTACCTATATCTTCTCCAGCACCTCCACCATCACTTTCCTCCCCGGGGCCCCAGGTGTACCCAGCAGGATTGTTTCTGGCTCTGGAGAAACAGGAAACAGCAAAGCTCTTTAAACCTTTTCAAAACAGCGGACAGACCTTTTGTAAAACACACCTGTTCCCCACGTGTTTTCATACGTAGGGACAGGGCTGGGAATTTTATCACAATTGGAGGTATTGCACTTGCTTTCCCTCTCTGGGGTCCCGGTGACATCAAAATCTTGCCCGGTCGCACAGCGTCTGGCACCTGGGAAGCGGCACATGCTGTTGTCAGTGTTGCTTAATAAAGGGGGGGGCCCCGGAACCCCCACCGTTTTATTGACCATCACTTGTTCATTGGGAGGGGGGTGGTTGCGAAGGCTACTCACATCCTCTTCTGCGGCCACGCCCGGAGGGGCGCCCCCCCGCTTCCACAGCCGCAGCATCGTGCCAAAGTAGGGGGCTTCGCTGCATGGGTTGGGTGGCCATTGAAGCGTTCCATGCAGTTGTAGAATGCCGCCTTAATGGCTTTGAATTTTGAGTTGACCTGGCCCGGGATCCTGTCAAACCCCTGCCGTGACAAACCCCTTGCAATGGTCTCATGAATTTTCCCCATTGGGGGCATTTGTACTACGGAGTAATTTCATTGACCCCTCCGCACCCCTCGACCATAGCCAGCATCTCCCTTTGGGTTTTAAAAAAATCCCAGAGGGCACCCCGACGCTCCCTCTCTCTCTCTCTCTCTCTCTCTCTCTCTTATATATATATCTCTACCTTTTTCACTCCTATCTATTTATCTATCTATCCTCTATCTCCCTATCTATCTATCTATCTATCTATCTATCTATCTATCTACCTATTTAGCTATCTACCTATCTAGCTATCCCTATCTACCTATCTAGCTATCTGTCTATCTATCCCTTTTATCTATCTATCTATCTATCTATCTATCTATCTATCTATCTATCTATCTATCCTCTTTTTTACCTAAAGGGACAGCAGGGTAATAAAAAAGGGTAAAAAAATTAATAAAAACTAGAAAAATCCCACGCTCTTCTACCTGCCTCCTATCTTCCGCCCCGACACGCCCACAGGAAAGCTGCAGTTCCACCGCCTTCCTGTGGGGGGGCGGGCCCAAATCCTGGTGGCCGCTGCGCATGTGCGAAGCGTCCCCGGAAGAAACTGCGCTGGGGCGACCAGGAGGGGAAACCATTAAATTTTGGCCAGAACCTCATGGTCAGCCAAACTTTGTGGAAGAGTTTTTTTGAAGGTGGCTATGGAGACCCAAGATGCAAAACCAGGGGAAAAGTGTCTAGCCCTGGAGAGGGAGATTTCAACCCTAGGAGAAGTAGGGCAAAAGGCAGGGGGCGGGGCGACACTCCGAGATAAAGGATCTCCTTGAAGTGTGGGGCAAACAGAAATTTTCCAGGCAGATCTTCAGGAAAGCTACCAGAATATCGAAATATTTGAAGAAATAGCCAGGGAAATGGAAAGAAGAGGGCACAAAAGGACAGCGGAAGAATCCCCCACAAAAAATTTAAAAGGGGTCGGCTGGACTACCATAGGGGGCGAAAATCAAAAAAAACCCTCCCGGGGGAGGAAAATTTTAAAAATTCAAACCTCACCCAAAACCCCAAGGGCCCTGAACTTGGTTTGGGGGGAAAGGGGGCCCCTAAAGGGTGCCACCCAAAAAAAAAAATGAAAAAAATGGTTTTTTTTTTCACTAATCTCACTGGAAAATTTCCCCCCATTCGTTTCCCTTTTTTTGCTCCAAAAACGTGCCCCTTCCCGGAGCTTTTTGGGGATTCCCAGGATACCCTAAAGCGGGAAAATCAGGTAAGGCAGGGTTTTTAAATGTGGCAACAAAAGTATAAGCTTCCTTTTCTCCCTGGGGGCAATAGTGCTTGGCCATGGCTGCCCATGAAGCTGGGCATCCAAAATCTTTCCCCGAAAGAATGCTTTGGCAATGTGCATGCTACCTCGAAATTCCTGTATCACTACTTTAAACACTAACTCAATAGCAAACCGTTTTGCTCCCCCAAAACGAAAAATTTTGAACTTTTTGTTTCCCGGGTTTTGGGTATGCTAACGGTGTGGGAGAATGCAAATAACGTGTGGGATTGCCCCCGGGCCCCTTTCCCGCTGGATATCAATGTGCATAGGTCAATGGGGGGGGGTTTAAAGCCCGGAAGGGGGGCCGCCAGGAGCCATGCAGAATGCATTCTCAGCAGACCTGTTTTTTTTCAACCTTTGTAACCTATCCCCCCAAAGCAGGCATAGACGACACCAGCAACACGCCAGTTCACCCTGGAACATCTAGAGCAGAAAATGACAGCACCGCTGGTACAGGTGAGTTTTTTAAACCCCCACCCTTACTCCACACCTTGTCACCTTAGCACTAGAGGGTACCCCCAAAGGGACAGGAACCTTCCTGCTGGACCCTTTTACAACAGTAAGCCTTGTTTGGGGTTTACCCGGTTCATGAAACTAGACATATAATTGTTTACATGCACAGTTTCTGTTCATCCCTTCTCCCTGCCCACATTTTTCCTTAAGTTAGGTTTTCACTGTAGCTGTCACTCCTCAGTGAGATGTTACATGAGAGATGTTGTTACATGAGACGATGAGAGATGTGATTGGTTTTGCTGCTGCCCGACATGCAGTTTTGTGCGGCCCTACAGGAATGTCACTGACAAATACTATGTTATATTTCTGTCACTTCAAAAATCACCTCCCTTAACCATAAGTAAATTTTTTTTTTGCTTTCAATCTCCCTAGGTGAGGCAAGCCCGAGGTGACACGCAGCACTACCCCCCAAAGGGCTTGTCTCCCCGGTCCAGACTACGCATGTCCGCCATGGGTCACTGGGGGGCCGTAGTTAGAACCTTCCTGCTGCCACCATCACCATGGATCTCATACGGGAGCAGCAGGAAACTAAAAGGGAAATGCGGTTCCCCCGGGAGTTCCAGGGATGAGAGTTCCACAGCAACAGAAGAACCCGGGAGCTGCTCTCCCTGCTTAGGGAATGTATTTAGGGTTATGTGCAATTGCGGATGCAGTGAATGCAAGAAATGCTGCAATCCTCCCCCGGAATGATGGCACAGCGGTTTCCAAACAAATTGAGTCCGAACCAGGGCCCAAAACCTTGCAATGGGGGGAAGCCCATCGACCTCCTCCCAGCAGCAGGCAGCAAAACGAAATTTTTCCCAAAGGGTTTAAAAGGGCCCTGCCACAGGTACAGCCCTTGAGAAATGCATCTCCCCACCTTTCCCGCCATTTGGAAGGTATTAATATTTGGGCCCCCTTAGTTGTCATATAACTTGTTAGCAAATCCCTGATCTAACTGTTTAAAGTTATGTTTCCTATTTCTCCTATGAAAGGGGAGTTTCCATATATCTTGTTTTGCTTTGAAGTCAGTACTATTGTTTGCCTTTTATGTCGTTTTTGTGGTTTTGGAAAAAATAAAAGCAATCCCTGTTATTTGAGCAACAAAACCAGAGTAAAGTTTATTTGTAAAGGGGAAAGTATTTACAAAAGGGAGGGGCAAAGAACCTTTCAAATTCCAATTTAGACAAGGGGGAAAAAATACAAATCTAGGACTGGACGTTGTCCTCGGCAATAAGGCTTGCGATGGCATTCCTAACAGTTTCCCCTTCACGGAGCCTCCTGGTGGAGGAGTGGGGTTGGGAAGTATCACATGTTTGTGGAAGACGCAGAGGTGGGGGGGGGCTAGGTAGGGTAAGTGGCCCTTGGACTCGCAGACGTTGTGGAGGACCACGCAAGCAGATATCACTGGAAGGCAGTTTTTTGGGGCACGGTTAGGGGAGCTGAGAGGCAGCCCCACCGTGTCTTTAGCCTTTCCCAAAAGGGCCCCCTCCACCACGTTCCGGCAGCGGTTGAACACCCCCGTTGTAAGCCAACTTCCTTGGGTTCCCTGGCCCCTCCGTATGGCTTCATCCCCCAAACCCCCTTGACAGGGGGTACACCGCATCTCCGAGGATGACTGGACCAATGGCCAAAGCCATGTATGGTGATGGTTGGGTTCCCAGGAACATACCATCCAGCCTCCATGGCGTCCACAAGGAGGAGTGGGAAAAAAAATGCGTCACGTGTTCTGCCTGTAAAGCCAAGGACAATATCCAAAAACCGTTTTCATGGTCCACCATCCCCCGCAGGGAATGGAGAAGGAGCTCTTGCGGTTTTGAACTCTTCCCCTCTTCCTTTTGGTGGCTGCCCCAGGAATGTGTGTACCATCAACCGCACCGATGCATTGGGGAAATCCCATCGATGGAATCCATCCATGACCTGCAATGGGTGGCAATACAAAAAGCAAACATTACTCCTTTCAAAGTACTCTGTAGGCTGAGATAGTGTCACTGGGGGACGTTGGGGGGGCGGGGGGGAAAAGGGAGGGAGGGGGGGAAAGGGGGGATGGAGGTGGGGAGGGGGGACGGAGGGGGCCCCGGATGGATGTCGAGTACTCACTCTGCGATAGTCTCCAAGGGAAACGGTGGATGACAGGAGGACCTGCTCTTCCCAGACACACCTGAATGACAATCACAGCAACTGTGGAGATCCCCAAGCCGAAGGTGTTCCCCCATTTTTCGATATATAAGCGGCGTTGTCAACCACCACACGGTAATTGCCCCTCTCTCCTCCACAGATATGGGTTGCGCATTTTGTGGCTTTCCTCTAAAAATTGGGGCGCGGGCCCTTGGGGAAAATTTGAAGAAAGGGGGGCTTTCGTCATACGAAAGTGGTAGAGCCACTGGTCATCGTCCCATTTAGCAAGTACCTCCTCGGCCCACCATGTCCTCCCCCATCCTCTCCCTGACCCACCACCTTCTGGGGCGTGGGAGACACCGCGAGTATCCTCTAGAAGGGGCGCATAAAAACGTCCTCCTCCTATGGTCGCGATGGAGCCTTTGGGCCTCCTCGCTCGCTCTCTGGCCCACTGTTCTTGCATGGTGGCCACCACTACACCCAGAAGCGGAAAAAAGGGCCCCAGGAACCTGACCAGGTCATTAGAAAACCTCGTCCTCCATCGCAAAGCCACGAACAAGCCAGAAAATCGGTGAAGCAGGAAGCACAATGGCCGGCACTGACCAAAGCACTAGCCCGAAGTGGGGGGTGGCGGCGGAAGGCGGGAGGCGTTGGGGGAGGACCTTGCATATGTGTGTGTGCGCGTGCGCATGTACGTACTGGCACATGTATGTACTGACGCAACGCGCCATTTTTTTTAAATCGAAATCAGCCTATCACAGCCATAGTGGGTGACTTTATGCTAATAGCAGGAGTGGTCAGGACGGCAACGTGTGGATCTCTGAAACCGCACTAAACCGGATCAAGCATAAGACGTATGGATTGAGAGCGCGCATTAACGCGGATACAAGAAAAAACAGAAAAAACCGGCCGGAACCGTCACTACGCGAATTCCTCTCCTCGTGTGGAAAGGGCTTCAGTCTTAGGGGAAAGCAAAGACAAACCTCCTCTGAAAAAATCTTGCTGAGAAAACCCTAGAATAGTCTTTTCATAAATCAAACTCAACGTGGGCCATTTCTGCATGAGAGGGGAGGAGAGGTTCACCATGTGTCAAGAGCAGTGTTTTTATACTCTGATTCAGAAACTGTGCTATCTGCACACACCCCATTTACATCATACTACCTTGGAGAAAAGTGGTTGCTGCATCCGCAACAGCAAGTCCCTGGTCACTCCCATCCCATCCCCTCCCTCATCCCACCCCACCAATGCTGATTGGTCTATTTCTTAAAGAAAAAGAAACACATTTTAAATAAACTGAGTAAAAAAGCAAACATCCCCAAAATCCAGGCTAAACTGCACAGAGAGTCCAAAAAGGGAAGAAAATTATCAGTATCCAAAAGATCCACTGGCAACGTCTGAAGAAGGCAAAGCTGTACAAAACAACTCCATACTGGTCTTTCAAAGTAAGCTGTCAAATTAGGTTGTCAATTAGCTGTCAAATTAAACTGTCAAAATAAGTTTGCTACCTCTCAAAGTAAAAGTTAAGGCTGCAGTGTAAAGGCTATTCCTTGGCAAGAAAGGCAGCCTGAAGGAGAAACAAAGAGAAACAAAGTTGCTTGAGGATCTTCCTCTAAGCAGTTACCTTCATTCATCAAGCAAGATCATGTCTTCCTTGCTCACACTCAAACACATTTCCTTTGCTATGTTTGTGCAGTATGTATGTTTATTGATGCAAGGAAAAAAAGACCTCTTAATGATCCATTAGCACTCTGTTCCCACTGTCTGTTTAACACCTGAAGACAGTAATGACGGCACCCTGTCCTTGGATGGATGGAGAGAGATAGGGATGGAAATGACAACTTGGGAGCACCCCTAGCTGGCCACTTCTGCTCTATGAATCGATGTTACAGTTCTGCACATAGGCGAAAATAAAGTAGAAATGGTTTGGGAGATTTGCATCAGAGTTTTTCTGATTTTACAATACAGCGATTTCTTGTCACATTGAACCATGCCAGGAGCTGAAAACGTGCAGAACCAGGAGGAAAACTATGAAGCTAAATTGGTACAATGTGCAGATGGGAGGGTGAGAATTTGAGGCAACTATGATGTATTGACCTTGTGCGGAATGGTTTTGTAGACATATAATAATAATACAACCTGGTACTAGAATCCTATTAAATTCAAGATACAGGCCAAATACACAGCTATATGGTACTGTCACTTTGGCCACTTGGGTCGTTTTGTGTGATTAACTGAGAGGTAGCCTGGCACTTTAGTGAAAGAATCTTCAGGTTCCTTAACAATTGGACATGTTTTAATTAATAGTTTGAAATTTCTCTTCACCCTTCAGAACCTGAGTCCTCCTAGTTAATGGAGATATTTGAACTGAAGTTAATGATAGGTAAACTCCTCCCAACTCATGCTACTTCAACCAAAACATTGTAGAGCCATGGGAAAACCACATTTCCAGGGACTACTTTTAGCCTTGCTGCTGTGTAGCAGTATTTCAAGCACTAGAGATGGGAGGGAAAGGTTGTCTTTTCCCAACAAGCACTGAGTGCACCACTATGTGTGTTGTGTGTGGGGTGAGGAGGTATTGACTCAGTCTGACTGGAAGGGAAATATATAGAAGTGTGTGAGAGAGAGGGAAAGAGAGCGAGAGAAATGACTATGAAATCTAGAAACATGAAACATGGATACTTAGGGGTTCATAATGCTATTATGTTATTTTGCTTTAACACTGGATTAATTCACTTTAATTAATTAAAAACATACTCTGCATATCATGTTGATTCTGCCACTATGTGGTAGACTTCAGAATAATCAGAAGTAAGAGATCTTCTGAAGAGTAGGGAGCTCCTTGTGGGGAGGAAGACTTGAAATAGAGACCAAATACTTGTTGCAGGGTTTGTATGAGATCAGGACCAGGCTACTTAAGCATGCCATTTCCATTTCTGCCCTCTTTACTGCTAGCACGGGACAACAGCACAGGTGCTGGTGTAATGTAACCCTGCTGCTTGGTGAAGCTTGCATGTTGTTGACTCCAGGTATGTAAGAATTCACACATGTACATATAAATGTACATGAACATGTATATGTCAGAGTTTGGGAAAACAGCCATCCTATATGGAAGATTCTGGGATATGTAGGCCAAAAAGTCAATTTTCTGAGCACTGATGTGGCTGCCTGGATTTGAGTAACTAGGACCATTTCCGCACTAGCTTGTTAGAGCGCTATTATTCCACTTTCAACATCCTATGGAATCTTGGGGTTTGCAGTTTAGGGAGAAGCCAGCCTCAAAGGCCGCTCCCTAAACTGCAAACCCCAGGATTTCATTGGATGTTGAAAGTGGAGTAATAGCACTATAACAGACTAGTGCAGAAATGGCCTTGCAGGGGCTGATTGGAGATGTAGTACAAAACATCTGGCAGGCCCTAGGTTGCTAACCCCTGGCCTACATTTTGTTTTGGTGGGTGGTGGAAGGGGGATATCTTCACCAATGTGTGTGAGATGAGATTTATACTATTTTTGCGGGCTCCACAACCCAATTAGCCTTTTGTTTTTCAGGAACTGCTTTCCTCTGTATATCCCTGTCGCCACTTTACAGTCAACTGACGTACCTTTAGCAGTTTAATGTTCATTACATCCTTTTGCCCCTCTAATTACTCACTTTAACTAGCTACTGCCTATTTTTTAGAATTATGATTCCCAGTCCTAGTTATATTTTAAAAGCTCTCTGTTAGGGTTATTGCATACAGTATATATGAGGTTTTTATATCCCTGTGTGACCAGGCCAGCCTCTGTTGTCCACTCCTCTTGTTTAACCAGAAGGAATGGTCTCTCCCATCTGGCTTTTAAGTAGCTCCCAATCTACCCCCTTCCAATAGATTGCTTTTACATTGCAGAATTCTAGTCCAAATTCCTTGGGGCATTCAGCATTCCTTTCTCAGTCAGCTTTCCTAAGGCAAAGTCTTTGTGTGTTTTCACTTCCCCAAGTTCTACCCCTTTATGAACCCTTTAAAAAAAAAAGAAAAGAAAAGAAATTGCAATGTTATAATTAGAATGTTGTGAGCTCAGCATTTTCGTTTCTCAGGAGTTCCTGCAAACATTTGGTTTGGTTTCAGGCCACGATGGGGTCACATCCCTTGAATTTTTTGTTGTTGTTGTTAATACTTTGATTTTTCTGATTTGAAGTTATTAAAAAAAAATCTCCAGGGTGAAATCTTGTAGAAACAGCAGCCTTTCAACATGTTCTGTTATCAGCTCAGTCCATTGGACTCTGTAAGTACACCAAGAAGTCAGTTAAGAGGGCCATATGTTTAGGACCACTAATGAACTAGTACAAGAGCTAAGAGGCAAGGTACTAAAGAACAGTTTCAACATTGCAAAGTATTCTGGGATGTTTGAGAAAGGCAGAAGGAAGCAGAGAAGCTCTGCAGCCTGCAAAACTGAAATGTGGTCAAGATTCAGGAAATGGACAAGATACCTCAGATGCTGGAGCAAAGAGAACACACTTCTGAACATGGTATCACAGCTGTGACTTCACTTGTGTGTGCCACTTTTAACAATGACTTTCCCTAAACTTATGTTAATGATGATGGTGATGGTGATGATGCTATCACAATGAGGCAGTAAAATGGGACTTTGTGAAGGAAATAGAAATATTTCTACTAATATTTTCAACACTGTCCAGAATAGAATATATTTTGGACTCAGATAAATTCTGTGGGAGGCCAGAATGGCTATTGGTATATACTGTATATGTTGCTGTAGGAGCAATGCTCTTTTTCTTTTTCTTTTCTTTTTTTGCAGTCTGATTACCTATATTCCAAGGGTTAAACAAAACAAAAATTACAACAAGTAAAGACTGACATTTATGTCCAGTAGCAGATAATGCAGGGCTGGCCCTCTGATAAGGAAGGGTAAGTGAATTGTCTCAGGTGGCAGAGTTTGTGTCTTATGACAAAAGATCAGTCAGGTATGTGTGTGTGTGTGTGTGTGTGTATTTGCATTTTTACTGTATGGGAAAAAGAGGTGCTAGTAAGGTTTCAAGGGTCCAAAATAACTTGTCTGGCCTTGAATACTATGCAGCTTGGCTTGAAGTGTATAATATGTATGGATACATATGTATGTGGCATTTAGATGCAAGATATTTTAGATCATAAGGTAGCCATGTCCACCTAGAATCTAACAGGGTGGATATACCCAATGTGATTGTGGATTGTTCCTTCGCAGCATTCAGAGGAGGTATTGTGTGTGTGTGTGTGTGTGTGTGTGTGCCTTCAAGTCACCTGTTGACTTATGGAGAGCCCATGAATTTCCTAGGATTTTATTAGGCAAGCAATATTCAGAGGTGGTTTTGTCAGAAATTTAGCCTATGGCTCCTGGTATTCATTGGCAGTCCAAGTATTAATCAGGGCTGACCCTGCATAGGTTCCAAGATCAGATAGGATTTGATACCTTTAGGGCATTTAGGCCCTTAAGGTGATGGTAGTTATCATGAACAGTCTTTCTGGGATGCCCAAAAGAGCAATCCACTCTCATCCAAGATAGGTAACTGCAAATTTGATTCTGTTCAGCTGGTTAAGATGCTATTGGGAATATGCCTCTATTTTCTGTTAAAACTTCTTTGCTTTTGTAAGAAGGTTAAGAGGGGACATGATAGCCATGTTTAGATATTTGAAGGAGGGAGCGGGCTTGTTTTCTGCTGCTCCAGAGACTAGGACAAGAAGCAATGGGTTCAAGCTGCAGGAAAGGAGATTCCACTTGAACCTCACGAAGAACTTCCTGACGGTCAGAGCTGTCCGGCAGTGGAAAAATGCTGCCTTGGAGTGTGGTGGAGTCTCCTTCTTTGGAGGTTTTTAAGCAGAGGCTGGATAACCATCTGTTGGGAATGCTTTGATGAGTGTTCCTGCATAGCAGGGGATTGGGCTGGATGGCCCCTGTGGTCTCTTTCAACTCTATGATTCTATGATTATGTTCAAGTGATGAAGGTGCAATTGGGAACATGGCTCTATTTTCTGTTAATATTTGTTTGATCCTATAAGCAAGTTTATTTCTGCTCAAATGATGTAGATGCTGTTGGCAAGATGGCTCTATTTTCCAGTGATATGCTATCAGGAATTTTAGACAAGGCTATAATACTAAACTGAAGGGGAGAAAGAAGAGTCAATGGACATAACTGAAAAGAAACTTTGTGCTTCTGCTTCCAAAGCTGGAATGTGGAGACGCCTTTTTGAATATTTTTTTGCTGCTCCAGCTGTCTGCCCACAAACTACAGGAATCAAACATAGACAGCTGGTGCGTTAACCACATGCTTGCGTGTTTTGTTTTAATCTATTGTTGAGATTTCTGAAATTATGCAGTGGAACCACCATCATTTGGAGCCTTCAATTCCAGACAAAGGGTGACTGGAACTATTAAAAGGTTCCATATTACAAAAATGAATAGTTTTAAATATAACAATCCCTGACAGTTTGGATCTCCATGTTCCTTGACATTTCCTTTTCTTCCAGGATCTATGTTTTGGACATATATTTGTGTCAAAATTCAGAAGGAAAGAAAGTTAACATTGCAAATTCTAAATAGATCTGGTGAGTTGAGCATGTGTTATTAAACCAAAGATCATTAGCTTAAATGGCTGCCAAGTATTGTACTAATAAGAATATTCTTTCTACAGAGACGGTTTCTTATAATCCACAGAAAACAAGTAACCGAATGAGAGAACAATATGATGTTTTAAAACCTAGTCCAAACATTTTCATTTTTTAAAAAAAAGCTTGCTGGTGTTTTGCTCTTTCCCAAAGGGAAAAAGGCCAATCAAATATTCAAAAAGAGATGATCTTTAAGTGATTAAGAATGCCATTTATCTGCAAATCTGTCAGGGTGAGTAATTTTTTTTGTCTCTGTCTCCCTTCCTTTCTCTGCAGCTGTCTGAGTAGTTTAACTTTGCAACTGTTCTGCTTGGATAACTAGTCATACAGACAACCAATGTCCACTTGGGGGCAATGTAGCACTGCTCAGATGACCTACACTTGCTCTTCTCACTGACCTTTCTTTGGATTCTCCATCTGAACTCTGTTCAGAGTTTACACTTCCACATTCTGGTTAGGTCTCTCATGGGCTACTTTTAAGGAAAAGCCATTTTTTTTTTGTTCTGCACTTTCTCAACTATTACATCGTCTTTTTATATTATGTGTGCTTTTGTAGCCTATGATGTCATAGTACAAAATTTCAGCCATGTGCTTCACATGTGCGAGGCTGAATGCAGCTGGGTTTTGTGGGTTTGGCTGAGGTAATGTCAAGAAATTTCATATTCTATTTAAAATGGCACCTGTAAAAATAATCTTTGGTTTTGTAACTTAAATACTGGAATACTTAATTAGGCAAACTGGCAGAAAGTATCCCAGTGGCTTTGGGAAATGACCTGCTCCATCATGGATCCTTCTGTGATACACTTCTATCTGTCACCAGAGAGTTGGAGACCAAGGGATTATGGGAACATTACACAATGCTTCTTAAAATGGGGTAGTCCATAGCTGTGTCAATTCTGCTGAAGTTCTGAGATGATAGCCTTGCTGTTAATCCAAGGATGGGCAACTGTGGAATGTGCAGAGGTCTGTTTTCTACCCTGGGACCTTCTGGGAGTTTCAAAGACTGCCAAAAATGCCCCAAATTGAGAGCTAAAATTGGAAGTGGCAAGAATTACATTTCTTGTTTTGAAAAAGTAAGTATTTTTAATCTTAAACAGTACTAGGGATTGACAAACCTGTTTAAATCCTGAATTACTACTCCTGGAAGCTTTCAAGAGAGGCAGTTCATCCAGAGAAAAGGCAGCCCAAGGGCCACAAAAGCATCTCTGAGGGCCTATGGGTGGCCCAGGGCTTCATTTTACTAACCTGTGTGTGCACTGAAAGAGAGCTAAAGATCTGAAATTCAGCCTTGGTTGACTATGTGTGTCTACAAGCTGTGTGTACCTGTAGTGAGTAAATGCATGCATCTCTGTACTGCAAAACCAGGAGTGAGGAGAGCAGAAAAGAATGGTTTCAGAGCATTTCCTCTCCAACTTCACATCAGTAGCAATTCGACTCTATTGATGTGGGAGTGAGGTTTGTGACTTGGCCATGAATGAACACAGAACATATTATAGAGCTCTTCCAGATGTACCCAGTTCTGGAAAGCTGTGGTCCTCTTTGTCAAATCTGTGAGAGTTCTGTGTCATGTTCACAAGATGCCAGGGTGTCAGACCCATTGCCAGCAACAGATGTGATGAATCAGGAGTTTCTCTCCCTGTGAACAGCAATAACTTAATGGTGTTTCCCTGCACCTAAGCATTAAAAATAACTGTTTTTTGAGAGCCAACCCAACTCTTTGTAAAAATGAACGACCTAATTGAGTGGCTTTGCTAGCTATCTGGAAAACGCCTACACTAAAAATTCCCAGTGTAATATGCCTCAACTGCTTGAGCATACCTTCTGCAGCACTCTGATATATACCACTCAAATAAATCCTGTTCTTTCAAAGTAGCCACTTGTAACCGGAGACCATGCAATAAATGCTAATAAGTTTCCTGCCGGGTAGTGCTCTCTGGACAGCTTATTTTTCATCCCTCCTTTCATGTGTGCCCTTATTGATGACTTTGTCAGTACCACAAGTGTTCTTAAAGAAGACAAAAAGTAAATACAAGTGAAAGATGCAGGTCTGATAAGACTCTCGAAGGTACACAGGAAATACTTTGCAAGGACTGTTTTTTTTTTCCCTTTCCCAGTTTCGTCCTTTTGAAAGTTTTAGGTTACTGGCAGGCTGCTGTTTATAGTTAGTTAAATGTGAAACACCATATTTCTTCATTAAATGATCATTTACAGCCAAACAAATAGCCAATACTTCCATGAAGCAGAGATTGTGTTCTGCACTACATAATGGAAACTAATACCCTCTTGCCACCACCACTGGGGAAACAGACAGAGTTTAAATACTGAAGAGGATGCCAGACAGAAATGAGGGAACAAAAGTTCACTGTGCCTGCTGCTAGTTGGACAAGATATAAGGAGTGCAGCTGTCATGGACTCTAGTATAGGACAAAGTGAGGCAGCTGCTTCAGACAACCAATTTCACAAGTCATGAAATGGCAGCCAGTGGTTGGCTATTTAATTCACTATTATATTCTTACATCCAAGAAGGTGGAAAGTGGTCTAAAATAATATGGCTGCTTTTTGGCATTATGCACCTTGACTTGGCTGGGGGATATTGTGTTCTCTTTTGCCTCAGACAGAAAAATGTATTGGGTAATGGGTTTCAGCTATATGCGTGGAAATGAAAGTCTGGAACATATGAAGCTGTTTTCTTTTACAGATTCAAATGAAGGCCCAACTTTGAAAAAGGTTACTTTTGTTGAATTATAACTCCCAGAATCTTCCAGCTGACATTCCCCAAAGAAACTTTTGTAATCCAAAAAAGTAACCCCCCCCCGAGCTCCTACCTCACCCACTCAGTGCTACTTTCAACAGTTGATAACTAGATGGCTACTGGAAGGCAGTGTGGACATGCAGTTTCAGGTTGCATACTGAATGTGATGTTCAGCATGTCTCTAACATAGAATCATAGAAATGTAGAGTTGGAAGAGACCACACGGGCCAACCCCCTGCTATGTAGGAACACCCTCAAAGCATCCCCGACAGATGGCCATCTAGCCTCTGCTTAAAAACCTCCAAGGAAGGAGACTCCACTACACTCCGAGGCAGCATATTCCACTGCCGGACAGTTACTGAACTGTGGCATCCACAATTTGCAAGAACAGTCAGCTCTTTCAGGTCATGTTGCTCAGTGTTAACATGATTGAGAAAAAAGGAAAACAAACAGAAAAGAAAAGTAAAAGCAATCTTGATTTAACTTTATGTGTGATTGCATCAGGATTGTTTTTCTATAGTGTTTTACTGATTTATACGTGCACTCGTGTACTGGTAAAAAGCACTGCAGGGGAGAATATTGATTCCATGATATATAATATAAAGCACTGTTTTTTCATCCATCTGCATGTGCAACTTGGTAATATAGAGGGAGAGGAGAGAGAAGGTGAGATCTATGGTGCAATGCTTATGCACATGCGGAGGAAAGATGGATAAATTTAAGGGACTGAAATCTGTGTCAAGCTTCATAAGTTTCCCTTGAATACTCAAGTCAGGAGCTTGATTATACTTCTTGGTTCACCCCTGAATGTGTTATCCCCAGGTTTCTGCAGTGTCCAGAAATGTTCAAGAGTTAGGCAGAAAACAAATTGTGGCTGGTTAGATGGCCTCTCCCATGGCCCTCTCACAGTATTCTTTTATGAAGACAATGAAGAACTTGTATTTGTTTTTGAGCCAGACAGCTGTAGCCTCCCAGAGACTATGAACCTGCACAATCTCCTGCATTTGCAATTATTCCGCAATGTCAGTCATATATCATTTGATTTTGCATGTTTGCTTAGTGTTTCATGAACATGATTATTATTGCTCCCTAGTGCAGAACTGAATACCTGGTCTTTTTTGCCCCCTCCCCATTCAACTTGGTCTTGCAGACACAGGAGTTGCAGGTTGCTTGTTGGCATTTGGTATTGGGAACAAGTTTGACCATTACTTGTTATATTTCACTAAAGAATGTCTTGGCTGCAGGAGGTCAGCTTCAGGAATGCCTCCCATTCTTATTTCCTCTCCTGAGTTGTTGTAGCACTAAAATTATACCCATTGACACAGCACTTCCTAAGTTTTTGTTGTTTGTTGCTTGGAAGCATTCTCTCCCACCTTCCCTACAAGGATTTTGGCCATGTGTTTCTGAGTTGCTGTTGCTTGTGTTGAAAGGGCACTGATGTTCTAGTTTGGAACAATTTGCAGAGAGATTTGCATGTATAGTCAGCTCTCCATATTTGCGGGTTTCACTTTTGCGGATTTGATTAGTCACAGATTATTTACTGTCATCTCAGCTGCCCCCCTATGCCATTTTTAATAGAGACTGCAAGCCTTGTGAAACTGAGAAACTGCCAACGAGCCTCCTAAATGCCTATCAAAAATGGTGTGAGGCAGCAGTAGGGGTGGTAGTAAACCCCGCCAGCCACCCACTTCTGCCTTATAAAGGAACCCTGATGCCTCAAAGGAATCCAGGGTGGATTGAATATGGTGATCATACTTTTTTGTGTGTTCAATATGGTTTGAAAGGGCCTAGAGTTAGTCACGGTTTTTCCACTTTCACAGGGGTCCTGTGCCCCTAACCTTAGACAATATGGAGGAATGTCTCTACTTCAAAAAATGTGCTCGCATTCTGGGTTTGAAAAGTGGTGTTTTGGTGCCTACTGTTTATTATTTATTTGTGCTGGAAACTGTGCAAAAAAGGTATGGCACTTTCTACACAGATAACTAGTATACTGATTTGTATCCATAAGTAATTCCAGAAAAGGCTTTTTTTTTTATAATGCCACCACTCTGTCTCATTCATTCATTTTCATGGGGACTTCACATGGTACTGTCCTTGGATGGGAATCATCCTTGCTTTTACACTGGTTCTCCATCTCCCCCGCCCCCGTCATGAATATCCATTAACAAGAAAAAGACAGAAATAGGTGCCCAATGTTTTTATTGCTAGCAGGAGAAGTTCACCATCTGAAAAAGTCCAATATCTATGTTGTGCTTTGACCTTTTCTATTCACCCATTGTAAACAATCATGGATGTCCATTTCTCTATTACCAGTGTAGCCGTATCTTGTTGCTATCATGGTCAATCTTGATAGCCCAGATTATTGCACAGGGTTAGATGTGGAAGAGAAAAGGAGTGGATTTTGGCTGTGTTCAAGAGTTCTAAGTTCAGGTTACTATTGACAATTCATATTTCAATATGCCCAATTGAAGTTGCAGTCTGTAAAGCCAAACACAAAACAATCTTGTGATTGCTGCAAACATCTCAGTGGAGCATTAGATTTACTAATTTGAACTGATATAAACTCATACAAATTCATGTATTGGATTGTTGAGTTAAGCACATGAAGATTAATACATATGTACATTAATAAAATTTGGACAAGATTCTGGTTACTTATAGATGGGGACTGAATGGTTCACTTACATGAATCATGCATTTGGATGATATGGATTTCTATTTTATTATGTTTGAAACTGTCTTTGTGCATGAGTTGATATTTGAATATAGACAAATTTCTACTACACTGAAATTGGATAATTTTTCCTTTTAATAGAGACTTATTTATTTTTTGAAGGAAGAATATAACTGAACAGAAGCAAACGTTGACTGGTAAGATCATTCTGACTACTTTTCAGAACTAAGAGCCTAACGGTTAACCTGAATGGCAAAGTGATTTTAAAAAATGAGACAAAGCCTCTAATATCTGGAACAGGATTGTTGTTGGATTCTTTGAACATCTTGAAAAAGTATATGAGAAAATGAATAAAACATGGCTTCCTTTCAAAACTATCACTGACGTTACATTGATATATTAAGGTAAATGACTTCCTTTCATGAAAATAACATTAAAGATTTCTTATAACATTTGTTCCATGCCTTAATAATAATTTTAAAAAGGCTTTTAGAGAGATGCTAGGAGAACTATGAATTTGTGGGAGATGTGTATATCCTCTTAGTAGAGTTGTTGGGCCTCTTGACTGAATTAGGCACAGGACACTGAAGCTGGCATCCTATTAGTGACATAAATTTATTATTACATTTGTCATTTTATGATTGTTGCAGAGGGAAGAATTCACTACCTCTCTCACACAATGACTCACACTCCCTCAAGAGTCATCTTCCTTCTGTGACTCCCTCCATATCCATTTAGTGGCCAGTGGAGAGCAGAAGGTGTTGAAGCTGTTATTGGAAAATGAAAGAGATTGAGTGGATCTCTCTACATAGCAGGGCAATTAGTATGCAAACAGAAGTTTGAACAGTTAATCAGCCTGTCTTATTTCCCTTTTAACTTTAGCTGAGAAGTCAGCACAAACTCAGTTTTGTTTAAAAAGTATACAAAATAGTTGCCTTACAGATACTTGTGCATAATCTACACAGGTTCATGTTCTTGAAGAAAAAGTAAGAAAAAGGTAAACAATTCTATGGTTTCATTGGACCTTCTCCTCTGGAGTGCTTCTGGCCATATACTTGCAGGCAGAAGAAGAAGAAAAAGAAGAAGAAGAGGAAAGGGAAGAGGAAGAAGAAGAGGAAGCAGCAGCAGCAGCAGCAGCAGCAAACAGAGAGACAAAGACCCCAAAAACAAAGGATGCTTATGTGTGAGAGTGGGTATGAACAAACAGGAAGTTATCTTGGGTTTTGCCCCTAAACTTACAGTGATCATGCAACCTAATAGGCAGTGAATTCAGACCGTGCAAAGGTTGCTATTCCCAACAGATGTGTCTGGCTATGTTTCTAGGGCCAGATACTGAACAATAACAGACCTCCCAAGGCTTCACCAGAGGTTCAGGAGGATAACATTGTGGCTATATGTGTGGCTACAGAGACATAACCAGATGCTTCTGTGCTGCCTTCTGATCTTCACTGGCTACTGAATGGTTGTGCGGACAGTGGGAATATGAGACCTGCAGGAGAGAAGACATATCACAGTTGTTGGCTTGACTTTCATTTCCAAATCACTACAATGAAGGACAGTCAGTGGGGTACACACAGTTGCTACACCAGTCTGTAACTACTCACCCATAGATCAGATACAAGAATCTTATACAAAATGTCCCTTGTGCTTAAGTTTTCTGTCAGTCAAGTGTGAATATGGCCAGCCTGTGATATTTTACTGTTCAAAGTGGAGGACAAAATGGTGCCACTTCCCTTGCCTATATATAGAAGCTGATGGAACTCGTATGGAAGCTTATGGGATCATCCCATTATACCTTAAGATAGAGGTTCTGGCCATTATAAAAGTGACTTAAGTGTCTTTCTGTGTGATTGGACTTACTGCCAAGTGCTGCGTGACATCAAGTGACTTGTTTGTGTAGTATAGAACAGATACACTCCAAATCCTTTCTGAAAAACAAAATGTATTTTCCTGGCATTGCCTTACCATTGCCTTCATTATCCTGTCCAAGGGTTAACATCACATCTGTCTGAATTGATTTCTTTGAGTACATCTGAGCAAAATTAGCTCTGTTTTCAGACTATCCAACTTCGAGTCAAATGCAAAGAAGCTAAGGCAGCTGCAGTCATATATACCATGAATATGTTGCATTCCAAAGCTGTTTATGAGACAGCTATGCCTCATCAGGCTCCCGCTTCTTCTCCTTCTCCTTCTGCTTCCTCTATGAGTTAAAACTATTCCCTGTGCCACATGCAAATTCATCATGTTTTTAGGCTCCACAGACACAGAAAGAACTTTCCCCCATCCCTTAACCAGAAATAAAAATGGAAATCAACTTTTAGTTTATTTCTTGGTTATAAAAAGGCCTCTCATGGGCCAAAACTATGAGGTAATTGTCTCCTCACATCCACTTGGTCACATGGGACCATATTTACCATATAAAAAGAGTATTTTCTTTTTTAAATGGGATTGGGAAGCATGGGGATGGACACAGCCTTTCAAGGTCCCCTAGGGGTCCAATGTGCCCCCCCAAGTCCTGCAAATGGCAAATCCTGCTATGCTTACTTATCTAGGACTAAGTTTTATTTAACCCAATTGCCTTGTTTCTGAGTAAACTTGATATGTTTGGAATGTACATATATCATCTCTCTCATACTAACATCTCTAGCAGAAATCTCTGTTTCTGTATGATTTTAGGGGGATATCGTCAACATATTAGTCATGCAAAAGCAGAATTGGAGTCAGGGATTGGCAGAATGGGGCTTAAAACTACATTCTAGCCCAGGCTTGTGTCAAAGCATTGAGATCCTGAGTAAATATTTGATGCACTGAAGTCCCTTCCATCCTCTTTCTTTGGTTTTGAGACTTATGTTATTCTCTGAATTGTTTGTATTGCTTCCTTGTCTTCCCCCACTTCTTATTCAAAAACATTTAAAGCATTTAGAAAACAAATAAACCTTGTATTAATTGTTTTATTCTATTTTTAAAATTTGGTAGCAGTGGCTTTTGGGGTAGATTTTTTTTTAAAAAAAATTGTGCACATTTTTTTTAAAAAAAATTGTGCACATTTCAACTGATCATAATTATTTAGGCAAAACTAATAAGAATGCAATACTATACTAGCCCTACTGAAGATGCCAAGATATATTTCTGTGTAGGTTAAGAGATGTATATCTATGAATAGTTTTTTTTTTTTTTTTGGAAAATCAATTTACAAACAATCCCAAAATTCCTTATTTCTATACCCAAAAACCCATGGATGAACATATGTAAATTCCATTAGATGTGAATAGATATACAGTGTACAGATGTCCAACAGTAGTCACATGCTGAAGATTAGGTGCGAAGAACTCTACTTGAATATAGCTCAATAGTCCGTGCACACACATGAATTTATTTAACATTTTAGTTTCACATCTAAATTTTCACAGAACTTAGAGAAACAGATAAAGTATGATTAAATTTTCAAAATCAGATGGAATGCCTCCCCCACCCCCACCCTGCTAATCTCAGTCCTGAGCTGGTTTCTTAAACCATCATCACTTAATCAAAATGCCCTAGAGAGTACTGTCATAACCGTATCCTTTATGACAGATGGAAGATGGAAGATTCCTTTCTTAGATCCCTAAAGCATAAGACCGACAAGAGTCCTTTAGTGAATAATGCAATTTATTTCCAAAGCAGAACCAGCTACAGGGCAATTGTGGCCCCAACAGAACAACAATATAACAACTATCCCAAGAAGCTATATTTCCTGTTACTCTGTTGCCCTTTAATCTAAAGAGGTTCCTGAAATGCTGTACTGTAAATGAGTGAGCATCTATATTATTTTCACAGATGAACATTTGACCTCATTTACTGTTGTCCAGTCTTCCTCTGATAGAAATATTTGTGTTATTTGCTCTTGTCCACTCTCACCCCTCCCCAAAAGCTCTTAACTCTGCTTTAAAGAAAAAAAAAAAGGAACTTTCAATGGTACAGCTACTTACCTCCAAACCACAATAATTAATCCCAAGTGGGTAACAAATACTATGCAATTCATTCTTGTTTGGCTGCAGTTTGAAGGAACCTGGACTCTGAATTAACAAATGCTTTGGGTTCAATCTGGAAAGCATATGTTTCCCTTCCATCATTCAATCCATCAAAATGCCAACCAATCTCTCCACCCCAGCATTTGAAAAAAGAAAAAAGGTCTGGGAATGGCACATGGCACATTTTGATATTACTCATTAACATTAATGTCCTGTTATAAAGATATGTTTTATTTTTAGGTAACCAACAGGCGCATGGGCATCTGGGAACACTTTGAATGATTGCCAAAAGTAGGAGAGGGAAGAGGGGGAGAAAGGTAAAAGAAACGTGGGTCAGCTAATGATCCACATCCCCTTTTAATCAAATGAAGCTGTTATAATGTGTCAATCCTCTAGGGGAACAAGGACCTTTCACCTCACCAAAGCCTGCAGTAGCATTAACCTATCCCTTTGTTTTGTAAGAGAGAGATTGAGAGAGAAGGTGGGTGTGAGCATGGATAGGTATGTCTCTGCACATGTGTGGAACATTGTACATCACAGCTGATGAATTTAGACAAAATAATGTCAAATCCAGTGTAGGGGTTCTCAGAAATGATCACCGTTAATATTATTTCATTTACATTTAAGATGGAGTCATACAGGCACATGCATTTGCAATTTGTCATTCCTTGATTGCAAAGATATTAGCTAACACATCTTGAAAAGCAGTCCTTTTGAGAAGACATCAGGTGACATAAACCCTGCACAGATGTTCTGAGTGTTGGTTCGGATCAATGCATGAAAAAGATCTAGGGTGATTTTCTGCTTGTTTTAAAGCATTTTTCCCCCTGGTTTGTCACTAGATTTTGACAGTATTATGGTGGCAAAGGATGTGTGGTTTTGGGGGCCCAATAACTGCACCTTGGGATGGGTGGTTAAAGCAGACTTCTGTTGGGGCTCAGCATGCATGAAATGATCCATTATGCAAGTGGTTGCACTTTTCTCTGGATTGCACAGAGTGAAAGAGAGTCAGCAGAGATGAGAGAAGGAGATTGTTGTCTCTAAACTACCATTTTCTCCAGTGCAGAGTTTGGGGAGGAGATGTCTTTTGAAACAAGTTGCTGGCAAAGGGGTGGCTTGGACAATTGCCTGTGTCACAGAACAGGGAACTTAGTCACCATTTCTGGTCAGGATAACAATGGGGAATGCCAGTAGGCTCAACAGATATTCAAGCACAATTGTGACAGTTTCAGTTTCAGACCCCTCTTCAAGCTTCTCTGTCCTCATAATTCCAGTGGTCAGAAGCTCTTTTGGGAATGCTGGGTTTTTCTGTCTCTGGAAGTAGAAATGAGTGAGGGTCTGTCACCACCAATGTTCCCAATCCCATTTCAGGGCCAGGCCCTCAGAAGGTTTACAGTTCACCAGTTGCCTCAAAGCCTTTCCCCTTTCTAGCCTGTAACTTTAAAAGGTTACCTTTCACCAATTAAAAGGTTTTAATTATGGCTCCCATATTCCTTATGCTGGTGTGGACCATATGCCACCTAAAGTTAGCCTGGAACATGCCAGAAATGATTGAACCTAAGATTATCAAAGAATATCTGGATGGTCAGCTAGCAGGCCTGCTTCACATATCTCCTATTCTGAAGCTCTGACTATCTCTACTCAGCGTGATTCCAAAGAAAGCAGTATGGGAATTCTGCCTCATTCACCAGTTTTCTTGCCTAAGCAAGTTTTGATCACTGAAGGCAGTACACATTAATTTTGCTCAGGGTGAAGTCTGCCTGTTTTGATCAGACCATCAGAACAATTAGAGCTAGGGTGGCTGGGGCCCCAATAGTCAAATGAAACATTCAGTTTAATCCATGGCCAGTACACCCATAGGATCAGTCTGTTGGGCTTTTGGTTTGGTGGCATTTGTTACATGACCATATATTACCATGTCTATGGGCAGCAGAGTTGCTTCTGTGCTTTTGACTTATTCAATATGTTCTTAGAATGATTTCTTAAGGACTAGATAGGCATCCTACCCACTGCCAACACACACTAAGCATGATCAGAATGATTTTGGGGTAAAAGTTTTGAATCTAGCAGGCAGGAGTGACTTTCAGGACAACCTGAATGCTTTTCAGGCACTGGTTAGACAGCTGGGTGTCCCATCGACCCACAACAAGATTGAGAATCCAGGTACACACTAGATTTATCTGGAGATCAAGTTAAGCAGTGATAGCTGAGGCCATGGCTAGAGTCCAGGTGCTCAAAGAACTCCAGGTTCTTTGGGCCACCTCAGTTTTGCATGCACAATGGTTTCTGCTGGGAGGATATTTTGTGCCCATTTGGCTAGAATCAGAGCAGGTTTTCAGCCCTGTGGTGTAATGTATGGATCTCAAAGGGCATGAAGAAAAATATTCATGGCCCTGGGAGATTTCAATGTGAAGTTGTTCTTGCAGGAGCCCTTTGATGTTTGCTATTTTATTTCAGGAGCCACTGGTACATATAATGCTGGTCAGTTCATTGGGCTCAGTCCAACATCTCCCAAGATCTCACCTTCCTGGGGTACTTTCCTATCTGGTGGCTGTGAGGATTAGATTAGACCAGTTTGCTAACATAAGGCTATGACTTCGACAATCAGAGGGTTGGCAGTGTCATTGATTAGCAGTCATTTCATTCTAATTCAGTCATGAACCTGGCATAGGTTTGTCCTAGATTGCCTGCATGCTAACAGTTCTTTCTCAGCATGTCACGTTTTGGGCTTAGTTAACAACATCACTGATATAGTATCTCAGTTTCAAGAGGAGGGGTTCTGTGCCCTGACTTTTGACACAGACTGCAATCAAGACCCCTTCATGCGGAGTCATGAATGCTTTGAAATGAACAAAAAACAGGGAGCATTCAACTCATTTTCCCCATCCAGCTCCTGCTGGGGTGTTTGCCAGCCTCTGAGATCCTTGTCCTACATTACTATGTAAACTTGTTCTCCACTGCTCTAGAAAAGACCATGGCCATTCACCTGTTGGCTACATCCTTTTCTAGTAAAACAGCAGCCTGTAAAGGACTCAGAGTGCTATGCAGGGTGGCTATAATACTACATGATGTACACGCAACCATTTCTTTGGTAACGTTGAACAAGCTTGTCTACCAGCAGCATAAGGTCTGCTTGTTAGACCTTGAGGCTCAGTTTCTTTCCTGGGCTTCTATGGCATGTTGCAGGTGGTCAACCTGGCCACTGACACATTCACAGATTACTCAGGAGGGGACTTGGGCATCAAGGGTATGTCCCTTATTCTTACAAAAGTACACCTTTTTATCCATCAATACAAAGCTGACCAG
Organism: Iguana delicatissima; assembly: GCA_948472985.1. Lineage (NCBI taxonomy): Eukaryota > Metazoa > Chordata > Lepidosauria > Squamata > Iguanidae > Iguana > Iguana delicatissima. The sequence continues at coordinate 416,365 of CAOKZL010000920.1, read as the reverse complement.
TGAGAAAAAGAGTATACATTAGCCTCCAGTGCCTGGGCCAGTCTTTCCAGCCCTATCCAGGCTACCAGAGACTTCCTAACCATTTGTCCTCTATATTCTGACCCATTTCTCATATATACTGGCTGGCTGTTCAGCAACAGATTATAGTTCATGGTTGTCTTCCAGGCTTGCCTAGCTACACTTGGGTTCTCAACCACTGATTTCAGGGGACATTCTTTCAGGTCTCAGACTGTCATTTCTGCTGCAGTCTGAGCCTCCTTCCTCCCTGAATCAAGGCCATCTGCAGATGACATTCTTCTGCTTTTAAGTATCTACATTTACCTAGGTCTTAAACTTGTCTTCTCACATTATAGCCTCCAAATGGTATGATTTTGTGACCGCAGCACTATACACAGTGAAAATATATTGGTTCAAAGCTTGTTACTGCTCCTTTGTTTGGAAGACTGCCTCTGGATTACATGGCTGAGTTACAAGAGAATGCCATAGAACATCTTGCTACTAAATGTTTACTGTCATGCTGAGTAGTTTAGCTTACTCAGTGTCATAACCATTGAGTCTGGGGAGATTTACATGGCAAAATTAAAAGGGCTGGACCTTATTCAGGCTATGATGGCTGACCTGGGAGTCCTGCCTAGTCACTTCTCTTACACATTACTGATCCGTTTGGACTCACTGAGGCAGCACACACGGAAGGGGACTGTACATACAAAGAAAGTTGATATGGCTATACAGAGGATTGCAAAGGCAGAAGACAACTACATCACTGTGATGGGGGGGCAGCTGGTCGGACACCTAGTCGTTTCCTTGCACATGTAGGCATTTGTTTGGCCTGATGAGGTTCATCACTTGGACTAAGGACTATATGATCTCAGGCACAAGCTTTGATCTTAATTAAAGCTGCATTAGATCTGATGAGAGATGGGTAGTTCCTCATCTCTTGTGGCTGTTTGGCATGGGGGCTGGATCCAGTTTTTGAGAGGAATAGCTTCATGCAAGGCATCCTTTGCAAGGGTCCGCTTAACAGATCTGTGGGTCACATGATTCCCAGCCCAGATCTACAATTTAAGTTTGAACAGTGTCTGCTTTTGTTTACAATATTATGTAAGATGGTTAATGTTGTACATTCTGAATTATTTTAATTACAGTTGTGAAAAGGGGTTAGCTGAAACTAGATTATAAAATGGTTACAGATATAAGACAATGAAAACTGAATTTGTTAGTAAATTGTTCAAAGGATTTTACATTTTCTTTTTTTGGTTGTAGGAAAAAATTAAATAGGGGAAGGGAAGAAGAAAATTGCTATCTTTGAGAGACTTGAAACAATTTGAACATCATACACCATTTAAAGGAAGAACTGAAGTTATCTCTTTTTTTCTTTTTCTTTATTCTTTAATTTCTAACTCTTACGCTTTATGCTTTCTTCATTCTTTCTTCTTCTTTTTTTGTAGATTTTTTTACAGTTTTAGTGTTTTTGAAAATAAGCAGTAAAGAAATCTAAAAAGTGGGCTCTTGACCCCTGAGAAGTGCTATAATAACAAAAACAAAAGAAAACAAGATAATTCTGTCAATTTAAAAAAGCAGTTCATCTGAAGCCTTTTGCTTACAAGCCGCAACTCTTGTCAGCATCTTTCTCTCATATCTAATATTTTGGATTTCTTTGTCTGATTCTATGGAAAAATGCAAACAAACAAGAAAAGATAGACTGCTTTATAGTGTATGAATGTGAGCTGAAGCATAATTAGTGCTGACAGCCTAGTCCTTTGCATCTCTTCTTAGAAGTGTAGCCCACTGAGCTAAATATGACTTAAGAAAGTATGCACACGATTGCAGCCTAAACTGTTCTTAAAGTATTCTTTGACAGATCATTTGGATAAGACCTAATTCCTTTATGGAGATTTAAAACCTTCATTCAGCTCCCTAAAGGCTTACTTTAAGGATACAAATTCAGCAGTGTTCAGTCAAAGCGGTCTTCAGGAAATGTTTCGCTCCCCCCCCCCCGCTTCTAAAGACACAGTTATGCTGCCCTCACAAAATAAACTTTCCAGACTCCAGACAGAACTTAAATTTAGGCCATTAATTCTTTTCTTTTTTAAAAAAACCAAACTACAGGTGAACAGAGTTCATTGTTGCACAAAAATAGCCTCATCTAGAAGAGCTATTGAAGCTTGCTAACTCTTTCAGATCTTTATATTTTATAGTTAGAGCTACGAATGGAATAGGTGGGCTTTATTTTTAAGCATATAATGGCATCCATATTGCTCTGCTGATTTATTCCAGCTTAAAATACATCCGGTATTATCATTATCATTATTAGTTTCTTGATCAATGGCTGTTAATAACTGGGATTCAAATTTCCATAAAATCCATTGCCTTTCAATATAAATGATTTCATTTTTTGGAACCTGGTTTAACCATATTATATGGGACATAAATTTGTATGCAATGTGTTAATTACTGCTGTAAATTCAGACTTAGAAAAAGAGTTTCTAATTTCAGCTGACTTGGCTTGCTAATACAGGAAAAGTCAGGAGTGAGTGCAGTATACCTCAAGAAATCTTTGTCCAGCAGTCCTGTTGAAGAAACAATGTATGTTGAAGCATTTATGTATTGTTCTTGTAGCCTAGTATTCCTCTAACATAGGGAGAGGCAACCATGAAGACTCTAGGATCACATCCACCCTGTTTCAGACTCTTGGAACCCGGTGTGACACACACTTTTTTGGTGAAACTTAAAATGACTACCTGGTTTTGAAAAAAAGTCTATTTCATGCCTCACTAAGGCTTGGGGATGTGGCTTAAAATGGACTCTCTGGGAGCTTCTGGGTTTTAATCTTCATTTCTGGCCATTTTTCCCCCCTGATACAGTAGCTCAGGACATTTGTAAGCCCTGGGGATAATACTGGTGGCCATGTCTGACCTCATGAGGCCCACTGGCTGTTGAGTTCTCACCTCTGCTCTAATGAGTTAGGTTTGTTTACACACAGTCCTTAAATTGGTCTCCATTTTACAACCCTGAGTGTATTTCAGTCCATTTAAAACCCAGAGTTTCATCTTTGGTGAAGTTTGACAGGAAAACTTAATCCCGTCTTTTAGTACTCCCCTGGGTTGAATCCAGTATAGGGTTGAATCAGTGCAGTTTTCCTGACAGAAGTCTTGCCTGAGGGGAATTCACTATTGTTTCTCCTTTACATCTAATTAAGTTTCTCCTTCCAGATCAGCAAGGGTTCGTTCTCAAAATGGAAGGGGTTGAGCCAGCTTTTAGGAGGGCTACCAGTGTGGAGAGGATGTGGATGTGCACACAATTCCCGTCTCCATTAATAGTGTTCTCATCCCTTCGGTTCTCAGCTTTCCTATTCTAGGAATGTAAATCTTTGCTTAGTTCATTGTCGCACATGAGAAAGTGAATATTCAAGAATGTTCTCCTCACTAGGAGAGAAATTGAAAAATTTTGAGCTTTTTTAAATTTCTGGATTAATTTGGTAAAAATGTCATTATAAAAGGGTTGTATTTTTTATGAAAAAAAATCCACATACTTTCTATGCCAAAACAATTTTGCACAAAATTTTGCACATGAAATGCCACCTCATGACCATTACTGGTTCTGTCCCCAGAAAGTGAAGCCAAGTCAGCTACATTGCCTCTGAAATAGAAATAACATTGAACAAAACAATTTTGTACAAAATGATTACTTATGTGTAAAGTACAAGTGTGGCATGGTGATTTGAGTGTTGGGCTACAGCCCTGAAGACAAAGTATGATTCTGCGCTTGGCCACAGAAACCCACTGGGTGTGTCACACATTCTCAGCTCCAGAAAACCCTGTGATAGATATACCTTGGGGTCACCATAACTCAGAAATAACTTAAAGGCACAAAACAACAACACTGTTTTACACCAATGAAATTTTCTCTGAAAAGTCCCCACATAAGAGATGTTGAAAAATGAAAAAAGGGACAAAATGAGATCATTGCCCCTCAATTTCTAGCATTGCAGAGAGTAATTATACTTACCTACAAGTCTTATATTTGTGATATTTTCATTCCCTTGGTAAGTTTGCCTGCCCCTTTTCTTTGGATGTCTAAATTTTATTACTAAATGTTCAGATAAAGTTCTATGTTACTGCAATGGTAGAAAACTGGGACTGAAGGGAAATTGCCCTCATTTTGCCCATGTGTTGCTATACCCCTTTGGTACTGCAACTCCCAGCAGACCCTAGTTAGCTTCACAAATAATGAAAAATGCTGGGAGCTGCAGTTCAACATCTGGATGGCTTTTATTTCCCAATCTGCTTTAGCTGAAGCCTCCGGATGACTTATCTCGGTGGTTCCAATGTAGATTTTTTTTTTTTTAAAAAAAATCAAAGCTCTTAATTGGAAGCACTCTTTTTAATTGATCAGTTTCTTTTTTATGGTCTGACTAGATACTGCAGACCTAGTTCTACCTTCTATCTTTGTACTGGATGCACACCAAGGTTTTAATATCTTAATGAAAGACACTTGCAGTGGATTCATACGTATGCCAAACGGAGTTATTTCTCTGTGAACATTGATTCTTGCCACATTGAAAGATACACATCTGGAGGGGTTAAATGAATCTAGTAATTTGCTTTAAATATCCCATGCAAGCAAACTCAGTTGGGGATGGGGGCTACTTTGTTGACATGATACATGCAAACCTATAATCCCTTTGCAGAGCCTGAATAAGTTCCTTTCTAGACTACCACTGGTGGAAGGATTAGAAATTCCAAATTCTGTTCTTTTATTCATGCTCTTGTCCATATGATGAATAATGCTAAGTGGCTAGAAAATTTGCATGTTCTGCATAGCTAATGGACATAATATGTAGCCTCATGTCCATTACTGGTTCTGTCCCCAGAAAGTGAAGAGCCAAGACAGCTGTAGTATATAGAGTAAAAATCTGGCTCTGTGTTGCCTTTGAAATAGAAATAACACTGCCTTTTAAATCAGAAGTGCCAAATGTCGCTAATGTAAAATGAAAGTAGAAGTGAAAAGAAATGAGCCACGTAACTGTTGGAATATGGCTAATTTACTGTGGCAATGCTTTGGTTTTGGCTCTGATCACTTGTTTGAAAATCAGAACCAGACTGCCAAACCCCACCTGCCACAGTCAATCTGTCTCACAATTCTCTGTGCATTGCTATTTTTGTTTACCTTTCTTGGCACAGTAAAAGCTGCTCTTGTCTTGCTTGTAGCCCATTGAGAGTGGACAAGGAGAGAGAGAGAGAGAGAGAGAAATGTTCTGGTTTATGGATAATTTTGGCATCCAACTACCTGTTTTCCACGTTTTCAAACAGAAGCTAGCAATTAATCCTGTAGCACTAGCAATATTGGAAGGAGGCGGAGACATAAGAAATAGAAAACATTAGCCACCATGAGTTCTTACTGTAGCGTTTCACCATGTGCATTTTGAAGAGTTGGTATGAGAGAGTGTAAAATGTGTGTGAGATAGATTTAGTCATGTGAACATCTTTGTCTCTTTTGAGTCCTAAAATAGTTTGCAAAAAGTCAGGCTGTGTTCCCTCTATGTGCATGTAGCACTCCCAGTGAGACAAGTACCACAGCAGCAGCTACAGAATTATTTCCCCAGGTTGGCTTAAATTGAATGCATGGTGGTGGTGGTGGTTTTTCCCCTGCAGAAATCCTTCAAACACAACCCTTTTAAAATATTTAGGGCTCAAATATTAAAGTTCCATACTCTTTCCTTTCCTTGAAGCTTTATAGCTTCCTTCCTAGGAAGTATAGGAAGTATAAGAATAGTTTCTATTATAGCTTTCTACAAGCTACAAGACTTTTGAGCAGTTTTCTCCTTGTATTTGAATGTCCTGAAGTATTCCAGAGGAGTTTTCTGTGCAGAGAACATGGTTTTTTTTCATGCAGAAACCATTTTCCATAGAGAAAATGGTTTCTGTGCAGGAAAAAGTGATTTCTGTGTAGGAAACAGTGTTTTCTGAATGACGTTTTTTCTTCTTCTTTTGCACAAACCCAAAAGTTTTTCTGCACAGAAGAATCCCCCAGAACAATTCAATACACTCATATATAGTGAGAATATTGTACCAAAAAAAAAAAAAAATCTTTCACAATACAGGGCAGAGTGGGGGATTCAATAATTATTTGCCTTTTCCCATGAGGACAAAATAATCAAGGATTTACATCTTTACATCCTAGACACAATTATTAGTAAACCTTGAAAGTTTAAAATTTTTATGCCAAGGCCCAAATAGTAGTTAACTGCTTACACAGTTACAGTATTTTTTTTCTTTTTTAAAAAATGGACCTCCCATTCTTAAAAATAACTAGTTAATTTTCATTACTTAAAAAGTTAAATGTTGCAAACCACAGTCCTGTAGAAAACATCATGCTAAGACAATAAGACCAATCACCCTGTAATTTTACAGTTCACTGAAACAGGTACAGTTAAATCAGAAAAGGAATTAGACTATTCTTGATTATGTTACAATCCTAATGTAGGTCAATTATGACTTAGTTACTGCAAAAAAGGAACTAATTAATAGAAACTCATTATTTGTAATGCATTATGTTCAATCTTTGATCATTTCTTTTAAGGCTTTGAAACTGAAAATGATGATTGGTGACTTTAAAAATTCAAAAATTTGGTCTGTATGTAAGTATACACTGAATTGGGCAATAAATGAAATTGAGCCTGTAGTTCTTGCGAACTGGATAGTTGCCACAATTCAGCACTGTTCTAAATATGAATATGTTCATATGAAGCTTAATTTTCTTAATAGTTTGTGGCTCCACTATTTTTAATATCTTGTCTCTCAACACATAAACAGATGATTGCAAGGAAATATGAAAATAGAAATTATTATCTGCCACTGACATTTGCACACATACGCACACAGGATAGGATTTCTCAGAGTTCAGTTATGTTTTATATTACTTCACCTCTGGCTGCTTTTCTTAGCTTGGGAAGCTACAGCTTTAGGGAATATTCCCTTCCTGAGGGTGGTGATAAATGTGAAATCAACAACTATTATGATGATTGGTAAGTTGCTAATATTTTTGTTATGTTCTGTGCAGTATCTTGTCCAAGAATCAATCAGGCTGTAAACCAGAACATTCCAAGTAGACAGTTCTCATGGATTTTTCATAAAGAATGAGCAAGATGGGAATGGGCTGGGTGAGGGAATATTTCTCCCATTTCTCTAGGGTTCTTGGAATTAATACTCCTTTGCTGGATAAATGTAGTTGATATGTGATGTTGTTGATTACCTGGATTGTTTCTGTGGGTGTATACATGCTATATTGCTTAGACACTCTTGTCTTGCATGTAAAATTATACTCTTAGATGGAAGTCCAGCTCTATCACTGCTAAAAGTCGTTTACTGCAGATATAGTCAATGTCTAAAGGATGAGGCAGTCTCATTGTCTCTGCTGAAACATAATTCTGTCCTGCCTCCATACTGATGAATTTGCCACAATGAGAGGAATGCCTCATTGCTACATATCCATGCTCACCCACATAATCCCACTCCTGCATTGGCAGACACAGTTATTATGACAAAGCTGTGAAGAAGCATCTACCCTTCTCCTAGCAATGAGGTGCTTTCTGATAGACAACCACAAAGACCCATGCAAGGTCCTGTCATAACTATTTGTTGCAAAGCATCCTGTGTTGGTGGCACTGCCTGGCTTCTATGATGGGTTTTCAGGGGCATTCTAGGTTGTAGTACTGATGCAATGACCATAAGCATGGGTTGAAAAACTTACATCACACACACACCCAGATTCAGTTTCCACCAGGAATAGGAAAAGGCTTGGGAATGACTAGTTTGTTTGTTTATTTATTTATTTATTTATTTAATTTATATCCTGTCTGTCTCCCAAAAGAATACAAACCAAATAAGATTAAAACAATGGATAATGCAAAGCTTAAAAAATATACAAGCAATCATCTTAGAAAGTTAATTCAAAACAGTTTTAAAGATGATGATGATGATATTGATAATGATAATAATAATAATAGTAATGCAATATAGCCCACTCCAGTTAAAATATCTCTGCAACAAGCAGTTAGCACCCAAGGCATAGGTGAATAGAAAGTCAAAATAGAAAGCTTGCTGGCAGAATCAGAGTTGGGAGGCACTCAGCTTAGCTTGCTTTGAGGGGGAATTTCATAGCCTAGAAGCTGCCACTGAGAAGACTCTCTCTCCTTTCTCCTCACCAAAAGTGTCTGTGATTCTGGTGGGACTGAGACAAATCCCTCCCCCAATAATCTTACTACACAGGCTGGCTCATATTAAGAGATACTATCTTTCAGATTGTGTGGATATAAGATGTATTATTTTTTCCTTTTTCTCTGCTTGAAAGATATTCGGTCATGAAGCTAAATTTTGTCATATCCTTGCAACAGGCCACGTTCCACCATCGGTGCTTCTTTTGGCATGTATGCTTCCTCTGAACAACATTCCACAACCTTCTGCAAAACCTGACATATGTCAAGATGGTATGGCAGGATGCAGTTAATATAAAGAAGTATATGGAGAATGTTCGACTAAGACATCAAAACAGAAACTTTTGGGCCCAAAATGTGCTGTGCTCTATAAAATTTTATTTTTCTTTTTTCTTTTTAGCAGAAAGAAAGAATTGTTTATTGAACAGGAGGAAGAGAATGCAAGTGTGAGGAGAATGGGCTGTACAGATTGTATTCCTAAGGATGAGAGGAATTGTTATGGGGCAGGTGGTCACAAAGATAGAGAAACACTTTAAAAGACCCATTATTTAAACCAGCAGACTGAATCTCTGAAACAACATGAGACAGAATTGTCACGGAGTTGAATGCTTTCCCAAGCCCTGAGCAGGGTTGTTAATGACCAGGACTTACCAAGGTTTCTTGTTCATTTGGTTGTCATAAATTAAAGTTGACTTGATGACAAAGATTCTGATGGTAAGCTTTCTATTCTGACCTTTTATTTCCCCATGCTTTAAAAACACAGGTCTGTTTCCTCTGTGTATATATTCTTTTGCCTCATCCAAGTTTGTGCTCTTTTGCTAGTTTTTGCTGGTAGCAACAGTTCTTTGCCTGTCTGCCTGTCTTCCCTAATTGCTGCTGCCTGCCCACCCTGTGCTCACCATGATATCTGTAAGTGCAGTCCGATAGTTATTTCTGTTCTTTATCTCTGCTCTTCAGTGCAGCTGTGCTTGAGCTCTGAACCTTGGGGATACACATTGAGCTCTAGTGTGGTGTCTCTACTACTGTGGGAAGTGTGCTTTATTTCTCCTTCTCTCTTTACTTTTTCTCTCTTATGTCTGTTTGTACTGTGCGTGTATGTGTGCATATCAGCTACCTGCAGAGTGATCATATATACAAGCATACATCATCAGCAGAAAACAAATATCACTAATACTGTGCAAAATGCAGCATGAACCAGTGCAATTTAACACTTTGCCAGTGCTTTGAAAATGGCATTTTATCCTTTGTAAGCAAACAAATTTTACAACCCCACCTGGAGTTACTTGTCATCAAGTTAGTAGGGAATATTCACAATGCCTTCAGTTTTTGGTGGCCCCAATGTGATACTAGTTGCCTGTAATATCTCCAAAGCTACAATGTCTCCAGAATTTATGCCTTTGTCTAAAATTCCAGAAATAATATAACCCTTCAGGTTTTGCAATGTAAGCCAATGTAAGACTTGAGGATTCAGTTGTGGGAACTTTAATTCAGATTTGGAATATAGATATTACTGAACAGAAATATTATTCTCCATATAGAAAATGTTTCCTAAGTAGAAAATGCTGTTTTCTGTGAAAACAATCACATGCGAATTTTTTGCAGAACCAGCCCTGAATCTTGAAAAAGACTTTCAAAACTGCATGCTTTTTCAAAGACTTCCTGCATCAGGAAGAAAATTGCCACTTACCTGGCATGTGGAGCCTCTGGAGCTGCGCTGGTTGCGCTTCCTGCCCCAGCACAGCCTGGGAAAGTCCCAGGCTGCACTGTGGAAGGAAGAGGCAGGGCTCTCACATGAGCAGGCAGCTTGTGTGGAGCTGAAGCAGCAGGGACGTGAGAGCCTCTCATTGGAGGCTGCTCGCGCGATCCCTGCACCCCAGTACCAGAAAAAGGTAAGGTGCGGAAAGGGCCTTATTGTGATTCTAAGGCAACATCATGCAAACCTACCAGGCAAAACAAATACAAAATTTATAAGTTTATATTATAAAAATATTGTATAATCTATTTATATTACTTATTCAATTTTATTAGTGTCTATGATGTGTACAACATATACGTATAAATGTATTTATGTATATATGTCAAATAAATATTTAAATAAAGCATAATTTTCATGAAGAAAATTTAGAAATATTTGGTTGTATTAGATGCTTTTATAAGAAAATTGTGTGATGAGCATAACAAATATACAAATAGTATTATATTGTTATAAATTCTGCATGTGTTGATGAATTTTAAAAATATTTCTTTAAGCTAATTTGTAAAATTAATAATATAAAAAACCCATCAGCCTTAGAGACCCAGACAAATGTTACTGGCACGAAAATTTTATAATTCCCACTAGTATATTTATGACATAAAGAATATTTTCAAATGTTGTCATTCTCATTGACAAATTACAAGATTTTTGATTGCCTAGCATTTTAGGCTTTTTGTATAAATTTCATTTGCAAAAAAATTATATTTTGTGAAAAATATTTTTTTACATGTTTTGTGAACATATTGTTTTAGTGCAAAATGGAATTGTTACATTTTGCACAGTGTTTTTTGTGCAAATAAAATTTTCACAGGGGAGTCCTGAAATGCAAACATTTCACAAAATGCACAAAGAAAGCCACAATCTTGGCCAGTGGGGAGACAGCCTTTGAAATGTGTGATTCTCAAGTGTGATCATTAAATAGTTGAAGATTTACATTCTTAATCATCATCATAAAATGCAAACAACAAAATATTCCATTTTATTGTTTGGACTATGCTGTGTTCAGAAAGCAGAGATTTCTAAATCATGTCAAAACAGACATTTCTCCTTCACTAATATCTAGAAAAAAAGTCAGTTTACTTAGCTACCATTCTGACTCATTGCTTATTTTAAAAGCTATATAAACTGAAAAGGTTATTATTTGCTCCTAATCTCAAAGCAGAACAAATCTGCTGCCAGCTATAGATCCGCCAGTAACATCTTATGCTTAGGAACGTGGAATGGGAGGGAGGTGCTTAACACATTTAAGACTACACTGCAGGTGCTGAGCTCCCCTGAATTTGGTTTAGCAAAACTGGACCACTAAAACTCCTACATGGCTGTGCCTACTCAGAAATTATCAATCAGAAGTGTACTAAATGGTCAAGCACTAAGAAATGTTAAGACACCTGCTGTTCTCAAGCCTTACCCAGAAAAAAAAAAATGTCCCAGGAACATCTACTTGGGAGTAAGTTACATTGAACATATGGGGGGCACTTGTAAGTAAACATTTTGTTTATAGAGGCATTCAGATTTAAGGAAGTTTCAGTGATAATAGATAGGGAAAGTAATTTGTCCTCCTCCTCCAAGCAGGCAAAATTAATAACAGCCCAACAATGTTGAGTCCTCTGAACCATAAAAATAGTTCCAAGGGCCATGTTTTGGACCAAATCACATGTGACAACTATAGACCTCTTTTCAAACCATGACTGCTTCAATCCCCTTTAAAGGAACGTGAACCATTTTATGAGCAAAGGGATTTGAAGGCAAGGAACAAATATATATATATATATATATTTCGGTTAAGACAAGAAAGAAGAGCCTCATGGTTTACTTCCCTTTCCCTAAGACAGCTTTAGTGGAAAAGAATTGTAGAACCTACAGTACCACATTGTGCATTTCAAACAACTGTATAAGGTATTGTGGAAAGGTGGGAGGTGTCTCTGAAAAACTGAGTTGATCTAAGTATAATTTTTTAAAAAGGAAGAACATGGACAGTGTTTGAAGATCAAGAATGATGTCATAAGACTTTTCTGGAAATAATTTTGATTGTGTGTCATTTTACATTAGAAAGTGGCATAAAGGGAACCCAAGAGATGCTTCTCTTCCAAGTTATTATTTGCAGTGCCCTTTTATAGTTCACCATTTAACAAATAGAAAATTCAGTGGCACTCAGAAACTTTAGTGAAGGTGCAAAAGTAAAAAGAATGAAAAATATTAAGCTATCATGCTAGTTTGGAACAGTAATTGGTAAACTGTAGCATAGGTTGTAAGCCTAGGATTTATGTCGGGTTGGAGAACTATTGGCCCTACAAATGTCATATCCCAGATGTCTCACCAGTGGTCAGGAATGGTGGGAGTTATAGTCCAAAACATCTGGAAGACCAATCATTCCCCATGTTAGACAAAGATTCCAAGGTCTGCAGCCTTGAAGAAATCTTGCAGTTCAGTTTTCCTGTCTACTATGATAGTAGAAGACTTTTCTGTCACAAATGATGGGCCAAATGTGACTGCATGATACTTGTAAAACAAGTTAGTGTTTATATACATTTTCAGCCAGAACAAATCCATCACCAGAGAGTTGTTCTTCTGGAAACTGAATGGTGGGGGTTGTGCAATGAGGCTTGGGAATGGAGATTAAAATGACCCACAGTGATATTTATCCAGTCAGAACCAACAGCAATCTGTTCCAATGTAAAATAAAAGCTTCCTATTTCTTTTTCTCCTTCTCCTTTTTTAAGCCTTTCATAAACTTTGTTTTTAATGTTCCGCCTTCCAGAAAACATATATTTTGTACTGCAACTTTTAGAATAACTTTGTTCCCTTCGTTCTCTTCCCATGACAATAAAGCACATTTTCGTCACCAAGGATTTCTGTGCTTCTGCAAACAGACACATGTGAAAATGTCTGCAAATGAGCAGTTAAGGGATCCAGCCAATTCCCCACTGCTGTATAATCCTTCAACACTTCCTTTCACCCCACCCGACTTGCACTCAAACACCATAATTAACCATGGAACTGTAGAAACCACAGTTGTAGCTTCAACAGTTTTTCTTTCTCTTTCATAGCCAACTCAAGTGAAACCTGGTTGCAAACAAATAAAAGGGCAAGGCTTCTGCCTAGGTTATGACCCATAACATGTGCGCCTATTTATGCTAACTTCGTGGTGGAGGACTCGTATGTCAATATGTGTGTGCGTGAAGGCATGTATGTGGGAGGGAGGGAAGTTTCTGTAGAAAAAGCTAGGATATCCTTGACATGCTTTTATCTATGTCTTTTTTAAATGTTTTATTATCATCACCACACTTGCTTTAATAATTTATGTTTGTATGTGGTATAGGAAACAGCCATTTTAATTCACTTGATTACTGTTAGAAATATAGCTAAAGTTTAGTAATTGAATATATGTACATTTTTCTCTTCCTCTGAAGACAAGGACACTGGCTGTGGATGTTGCTTTCCCCTGTGGTTCTTACACTATTTGTGTAACATGACAACAGGGAGAAACTACATGAAACATCAAGGAAATAATTATGTTTCACAGAGATAAGATGTTACAAAAATGACATGTGATGAAGTTGGTGATGATGGAATCTAGCTCGGGGGATGGCAAGAAGTAGCCTTGACTTTTACAAGAGAAACACATTGCTCACTCATCCTCGTAGAAGACACAAAGAGGCAGAGAAACATTTCATTGTAGCCTTTTCATTGGAAGGATATGGTCACATTCCTGGTGATCATAGCATACCATCCAACATTTCACAGATGAAAACCAGAACATCTGGGGCCAAGCAATGTCAGAGTTTGGTCACAATGGCAAATATTATCAATGAGGAAGAACACATAAGCTAGGAGAGGCTACAGTTTGCTTTTGCCTTTGTCTACTGGGAAAGGTAATATTCCAACCCCTCTCCCTCATGCTGAGTCAATTAAATGCAAACTACTTTTGCACTTTGAACTCAGTCTACAGCAACTGAAATAAGCCAAGGCCAAAGAGTGAATGTGAGACGAGGATAGTTTAAAGAACCTAAAAAAAAAAAAAAAAAAGGGATTACAACAATTCATCAGGACTGTCTCCTCAAATTGGGACAGTTGGAGGGAATACTCATTGCAGCTTTGCCAGAAAAGGTTGTATAAGTGGCAGTGCAATGGGAGGGATAAAATGGCCAAGGTTTTACAAGGAAGGGAGAAAGGGGAGGCAGTGAATACTGTCTTTCTCTCAGGAGAGGAAGCTGCCATGCTTGTTCCTTGCCTGCTTGAAAACTGTCAGAAATGGCTTCCTCTGCCATTCCTGCCCCCACCCCACTGCTACCAGTTGCCTGTGGCACTCCAAGAAGTTCCTTGTGATGACTCCAGTGTAAGTCACCAAGAAGATTCTGGTCATCTACTTGATTCTCAGGCAAATTCACAAATGGGAGCCTTTATTGTACAATGGCGCCATCCCAGCATGGGGACATGTTGCTGCCAGTCTGTGACATGTGCCATCTCACGACATTATTGCAGTCACACTGCTGTCATGCCCCCAGCCATTGCGATCATGCCGTATACCATTACTGGAAAAAAATCAGTTAATGGCCTCCCTTCGTGCAGTATCACTCCTGATGTGTTGGAAGGGCGGAAGTGCTATCAAGTGCTTCATTCCTCAGTACAGTGCAGGAAGAGGCCAGCTGTCCTGTGGAAGGAAGGAGCATGTCCTGAATGCTAGCCAGCTGCCAGCAGCCAACTGGTGTGATGGGGAGCATTCAGATCCTGATTTGATCCTGGCAATGGCATTGCCAAGATCGCAACAGGATGATGTGCAATCATGGCACAGGGTAGTAATGGCCAGAATGAGAAAAATCTCTTTATAATGAGGTATTGGTTAAACTGTTCCTTTCAGTTATCATGTGCTGATGTAAGACTTTATTATTGACTTTTGCTTTTCAATTTTTTTTTTGGTTTGTCATTTTAAAGCTATAATTTCAGGCAACATCTGCAATAAAATTATTTTTTATTTGCTAGTTGCAAAATGTTTTAAACCAACTGGAGCCTGTGCCATTTATAACATGATTTGAATATCCCAAAGAGATCTTGGACATTACTTTTCTTAAACAAATATATCATTTTGTTGCCAAAGAGCACACAACAGCTGTAGTCACTGTAACATCCTATAAATATGCTGGCTGGCTACAAACAATTAAATATGACATTTCAGTGCGTGTGGAAAATGGATCTACGAGGCTCCAATTCAAATGGCTGCAGGTAACGATCTGGAACGTATTTTTCAGCATAAAGTCCTATACTAGGTGATCTTGGAGGTGGAGGGGGTGAAACATATGTGTGATCCTCTGAAGAGATTCCTTCACTGGGAAGACAAAACTATAATTTTCTTCCTCCTCCCTTCTTCCTTACATATGTTGTTAGAAAAAGAAAACACCGTTAGCTCCAGTTTTAAAATCCCACTGGGTTCTGCTCAGTGTGCCAGGATCATAAGAGATAAGACAGGGAAAACCTGGAGCCAAGAATGAATATGCCTGAAACTGAAGGATGTTGCTTGTGTGAAAGAAAGACAATATGTTTTGTTAGTCACTGAGTTATGCCTTCTTACTCCTATAGTCATAAAAATATAGCTTCCTTCTGGGAATAGTTTCTAATAGAGATTATAGACCAGGTGAAAAGTGCAGTCAGCTTCCAATGATTTTTGCAGCTTCTCTTCTCTTCTCTTCTCTTCTCTTCTCTTCTCTTCTCTTCTCTTCTCTTCTCTTCTCTTCTCTTCTCTCTTCATTATTTTTATTTCAAATCAACAACAATGTGGAGATAATAATTCTCTTTATTTTTTTTAAAGAAACGCTTTGCTCAGCTTCTAAATTGCACATCGTTTGCTTATTCAAGCTAGGGGAGGAAAAGAGGTAACAAAGGGGGAAACATGGGGGGAAATGCTTTCTTCCTCAAAATGAACTGACTACACTTCTGTGATGTCACACACAGAACTTTCCATAGGAGAACCCTCATGCAGAACTTAAACACAGAAGGAGCAAAATGTGTGGTTCGCGCACAGGAGCAAAAACAAGTGAAATCACTTAATATTTTGGCTGCTCACTCCAGGGTAGTTCTATCTTTTGGTGGCTGCCACCTTTCAAAGAAACCAAGCACATTTCTATTTGAGTTTCCAGCTAAATGCACATCAATTTTTACTGCTTACCAATGGCTTCTGGGATGGCGGTGCCCCTCTGAACATGCCAACAGGGCACCATTCTGTGCCTCCCAGACTGCAAACTCACCTACCAGTAGGTTGGGAAGTGCGCTTCTCTTTATTCTAGTCTAGGTAATCCACAAACTCCCCATGCTTCTGCTTAAACACACATAAGGTTTCACTGCTTGTCCAAAAGTCACTCTTGCAGATGTGATACCTTTATGAAGCCATCAATGGAAATATAATATTATGTATGTTAGACCATGCTTAGAGTTGTACATAAAGCTGGAGATCACATTTCATACTTTTGGAGACATATAGGGTGAAGAGAGAAATATTTCACTCTTCTGTGATTTCTCCGGATAAGGTGGTATAATTTAAAAACTTCAAAAGACTTCATTGTATCATGGTCTATATAATCCAACATTCTGTTCACCCAGTGGCCACCTAGTTGCCTATGAGAAGCCAACATTATAAAGTTCTCTCTTCCTGGGGGCTTTGTTGCGTAAGCTTGAGCTAACCAGAGAGAATACTTTCACTCAGTTCTGTCCTAATTTTAAGGTGGCTGTTTAGAGCTATTCAGGATTTGAGACTGGATCAGGTCATACCTTAAGATTCTATTTCTTGTGTTGAGAGTGGACTGAGAGTAAGCCAGGTCTTATGCCCTCCCACCAACATTCTCCCGTTTTCTTTAAGAAGGGAAACTTCCATTGACACAAGTAAGAGCTGCTTCTGAGTAGTAGCAGCTTTGTGAGGGAAGGTGGATAACCCCATTTATTTTGGTCAGTTTTCCTGCAATTTGTACAAGACATGTCTATGCAAAGCTATCTTAACTCCATGGTTAAACAAAGCACCAGCACACACAGCAAGCATGGAAGGACAAAATTTCTCATAAAAGAGATGCACACAATCTAGCCAATGTGTACACTTTTCAAAGTCCACGTAATAAAGGTACCAAAATCACATGTGCATGTGCATGCGTATGTGTGTCCAATCACTCTGCAAATCCAACTTGTGTAAAACCCTTTCATCATCTTCTCAAATGAAAGGACAAGGTAAGTTGAGGATTACATCTTACTGCAAGAAAGTCAGTCCATCAAGACATTTTGTGGATTCATTATGTTTGCATCTTTGGATGAAACATGGAAACACAGATAACTGCATGTCAGAAATCAGTACATTTCCAGGCTTGTGGTAGGTTTTTTGGAAGAAAACAAAAATTGAAAACATTTCCACGTTTGAAAAATTGACAAAATATTTTGTGTGCATTTCTAAAATACATGTGGACATATTTAATTCAATTAACACCTCTGCTAGTTACTGATTAGCACATCCATTTGAAAACACACATACACACATAGATGCAGGGTTTTTGTTTACTTGGGGTACCAGCTGGTAAAAAGAAATCTGCACTGAACTGCTGTAGTTCTTAAACCAGAGGCCCCTTAATACTACACAGTTATAGGCCCTTTCCGCATCTTACTTTTTCGCGGAGGTGGAGGGTGGCATTCGCGTGAGCAGCCTCTTGCGCGAGGTGTTCACTTCGCTGCTCCGTCATCCCGCAGCTGGCTTGCTGGTCGCACGACTGCCGCGCAGATGCCCCGCCCCTTCCTACTGCAGCACAACCTGGGAATTGCAGGCTAGCGCTGAGGCAGGAAGCGCGACCGGCCTGCTCATCCGATGCACCGCAGGGCAGGTAAGTGCGCTAGGGCCCTGGGAGCCTTGCGCGACCGCTCAGCATTTTCGGTTTGAAGCTGAAAATAAAAAAAAGGGTGCGTGGTTCGCATTAGGCTCGTGAGCGTCGCATAAATGGGAGTGCGTCGTATGGACCGGTGCTCCCATTTACGTGACACTCAAGGGGCCCTCTCGCAAAAGAAACTGCGTGCGAAAATGGTCATAGAGTGGTGATTCCACTTTGATTACAATAGTCCCACCCAATGGAATCCTGGGAGTTGAATTTTAGGGAGGAGCATTTAGAATTCTCATCCAGAGAGCTCTTCTGATGCCTCATCAAACTATAATGCTTGGGACTTCACTGATGCAGCCATGGAAACTGAAGTAGAATCTTTGTGCTGTATTTGTCTATTTTGAAAGGGCCCCTGGAAATGGGGAAAGGAGGACATTTGTATAAACAGTGGTAATAAATCTGTCCACTCTTAATTGCACTCTATCTACCTTTTCTGTAGAGTATCCCATCATGAATGTAAAGTATCTCTCATAAAATCCCCTGAAGCTAACATTCTATTTAGAATTGCTGAAAAGCTGTCCACATCTTGCAAAAAGCAGGATATTTGCTTCTTTTTTAGAGAACAGTTTTTAAAGAACTACCTGTAAAGAGAATGCCAAAAGTGTAACATCTAGTGCAAAAGCAGGTGACTCATATCAATGGTTTGCTGCAATCTGAGATTAAGGAAAAATGCTAACACTTTTCAGTTCCTGCTTTTGCACTCAGATCAGAAAAAGGACTGGTGATATGTGAATAGTACCACTGAAATTGAGGAGATTACTCTTGTACAGTTTTTGAAACACTGTACTGTTCCTTGGGATGACTGTTGAAAGAACACACTGCAGAACCTCAGAGGAATGACTTTTGACTGGATGGACAGCTAGAGTGAGGACATGTGCTCCAGAATGGAGATACATATCAGAGACTAGAACAAGCTAACACCACCGTGTTCCTCCCAAAGGGGCAAGAGGCTGACAAAATAAATATACTGTAAAACTGTAGATCAGCTTAAGAGTACGTAGTCATCTACTTTATAAATAATGGCTAGACTCTGAGGTTCCAAGGCTCTCCTTTCTGCAAAGCTGCTGCCACCCTTGGGGGCACATCTGCTGGACTCATGTTGCCATTTCCTCATCTTTCCAATGGCTCTGATGCACACTGTGTGTGCATGAGCAAAACTGGCTTTTTGGTAGAAGGCATGATGGCATATTTCATAGGTCTCATTAGATTCCACAACTTTTGTTTTCTCTCCTTCTTGGTTTGTTTCTGCAACTCTCCCTTGATGAGAAAACCCCCAAACATGTCATAACAATGGATGATGACTAAGGACAAAAAATTTCAACTTATGTACTTTTACAGCCCATGCCCTGAAAGGAACTCTCTGGGCAGATGCCTTAAGGACCTATTAAAAATCAAGATGGAAAACGTATGTCTGCTGAGCTCAATGATGATCAGTCTTATTTCCTCTATTGGACTGAGCTTGGAAAAATTATTTTGGGGTACTATATTTCTGGGAACTCCTCAGCTAACCAAGGCAGCATCTACATTGGTTGAGGAGTTCTAGGAGTTGTGGTCCCCAAAAATGTAACTTTACCAGACTCTTTTGGTACATGTAGAACACTTGTCAGCTGTTAGCCTTGCAATGTAGTATAGTGGTCAGAACGCCAGGTAAGGGCTCAAGAGATGCATGTCGAAATTCTCACTCAGCTAGTAGCTCATACTTTCAGCTTAACTTATCACAGGCCCTTTTCTCACATGGGGGGGGCCAAAACGGGGCAGCGCACGCAGGGGCAGAGCTTACCTGCTTGCGTTTTGCTCTGTCCCTGCTCCGTCCCTGCAGGGAACGTGGTTCTGCCGCTTCACATGCCGGTGAATTTCGGTGGCACTCGGCAGCGTTCCACGGCGCCCAAAATGGCGGGTGGTGGCTTCCGGCGGCACTCCACCAATCAGGGCAGTGCGCCAGCCGGAAGCCCGCCCCCGGGCAGATCTGCAGAGATGCGCTACCGAGTCTCTGCAGATTCTCACCGGGAGTTGCCACAGATTAGTGCGGGCGAGTTTGATAAAAACCACCTGGGAAGGTGGTTTTTAAAAAACTCACAGCGCCACCCCTGCGGCTGCGCTAGAGCGGTTGGCGGTGTGGCGCCTCACCTTTTCCAACTGCGCTAGCTCATCCCGCAATGTGAACGACCTCCGTCTCCGGTCGTCGCACCACGGGGTTTTACCCCCGTGTGAAAATGGCCACAGTAAGTTGTTGCAACAGAAAAAAAATGTGTCTATGGAGGAGAGTACAGCCTTGAATTTGTTGGAAAACAAACAGAATAACAGTAATAAAAACATAGCTTCCTTGGAAGTGCACAGGTAGTAATAGACCATCACCTCCACTAACATGTTCTGCTACACTGCTTATAACTTCCCTGATTTCTTTTGCTATTCCACTGGATGGTCAGCAGAATCCTTCTCTAGGGAGGGAAGGAGGTTTGACCTCATGCCTCCAGTTGCTGACCTCTAATGGCTGTGTTAACTATGTTTTCTGTTTAATGTCTGCATTTTCTGATAACAGTGACTGGATCTGCAAAATTATGGACAAAGCACCACATACCCTTCTTATTTTGGAGTTTTTTTAGAATGAAACTGAGCAGGACTGAATACTAGACTCTCCCCAAGCCATGAAATTTTAAAAGTGAGTTCTAGCATTTCAATAAGTCTTCACACAGACAAAGAAGTTCACGTACATGAAGTAACATTTCTATAGAGATGGTCAAACACACTTTCATGAACTGAACTGAATAAAGTTAAAATGCGTTGACTTAACCTGTCTCCCAGTGGCCCAAATCCAGATGTAATGTCCTCTCATTATGAGCACCCTGCTGCAGAGGAAGTCCTCCTGGGAATTTGTGGAACAATAAATAGTAATTTACCATATAGAAAAGCCCCTGTCCCCACAGAGGGCATAAGAAGAACTTGACAAACAAAAATCTGCTAATAAATGCACATTTTGATTTGTTGATATCTTTATTAATAGAGATCATTGTGGTTAGATCAACACAGTTCATCAGGATACACATCTAGGGAAGGGATACAATGCAAGTGTTACTGCGGTAGATAAACCCTATCCCGGGGTCTACAATTTAATATTAAAAATATCTCCACGTGCTTGAGAGGTCCCCCGAATGAGCATGTAGGCAGGCATGGTCGAACTGCCGAAAACAGGAAAAACCCGGTCAGACCAGTAAATGCATAGTCACATAGCCCCAGGAGACCTCCAGAGATGTAAAACATAAAATACACAAAGGGTCCTCAGCCCCGAGGAGCCAGCTTGAGGGGATTAACGCATCTGACAAACAGCCCATCAAACGAGGGCAATTTGCATACAGCTGAGGCTTTGACAACGCCGACAAATCCAATTAGGCAAAGGATGTTGACATATTGGAGCTTTGTTCTAGCTCCTGCACCTATTGTTCTCCCCGGGAAAGGATTAGCCCTCCAGGTACCTTTCCCCCATCAATAGACCCAGTTTTTGAGTGGCTTTTTGGCTCACTCCCGGCTTTCCAGCAGACCATCACTCCGCCCATTGAGCTATCCCCTCAGCCCTCCAGGTGCTGAGTCTCATCTCTCTCTCTGCTGCTGTCTCGGACATCCAGACTTCAGGACCAGATGCAGTATTCCCTGCTGTAATCCTCCAAAGCCCCCTATCCAATTTCCTCTCTTTTTATTCCTTGCTGGGTCTTGAGTGAGTGAGTGCTTAAGTGCGTATGTGCGCAAGTCTTTATTTTTAATAAAATCATTTATTAGACAATTTTGCTTGGTTTTTGGCTTGTCCTGACCCCGTAAAATTGGGTGAAAGATCTCGCTAGGTTACTCTGCCTCTCGTTTGGTGCTTGGCTTGTGCTCTGGCTAGTTTCCATTCCCTATCACATGGAGCGTATTGAGGTGTCCCTCAAGGGACCCCAGAAATCAGGGTAATAAAAGTCAAGAGGACCAAATACAAACCTGATATATCACCAAAGAACTGGAAGCAAGAGAGACGAAGAAAATATCAACACAGACATTTTCAAAGAGGTATTTCAAGTTAAGCCAATAACTACCATAGTTCGTCAATGAATTGAATTATTTTCATTTATTTTTAAAAAGGACTTTTTAATGTCTTTTAAGAGCAATCAATATTTGGGACAAGACAGCAGAGCGGGCATACGACCAACAACCAATTAATGCTTGAACTGAACCAAATCCAGATGAAAACTTGTTTTCATCTAACTCCTGAGAGACCTATGGTAAAATAAAACATAGAGGAGTGTTATATGCACTATCCTCCATGCCAAACTGGTAAAATCAGATTAGCATTCCAGGAAACTATATCAGATCTAAAAGTTTAGAGCCAGTGGGGCTTTGGATCCTATATTGGGAGAAAGGTGGGATATAAAATAGGTAAGTAAGTACATATGTAAGTGAAGAAATAGTAGCTGCTTTGACTCACTAGAGCAGTGGTTCTCAACCTGTGGGTCCCCAGATGTTTTTGGACTTCAGCTCCCAGAAGCCCTAGCCACTGTGGTCAATGCTCAGGGCTTCTGGGAGCTGAAGTCCAAAAACATCTGGGGACCCACAGGTTGAGTGCACTAGAGGAAGGGTAGTATCTAAATAGCAGCAGTTACATTTATAGCAATAGCAATTACATTGCTATACCGCTTATCAGTGCAAAGCATTCCCTAATGTTAGCCAATTGTCCCCAACAAGATGGGTACTCATTTTACCAACCTACAGAAGGATGGAAGGCTGAGTCAACCTGGAGCCCTGCAGTATTGAACTCACAATGTTGTGGCTGCAGTACCGGCATTTAACCACTGCACAACCAGCACTCTGTAATGTAATAAACATGTACATATATATAGAAGTCTGATGCTATTTAGTAATTCTTTATTTTCAAAGGAATTTGGCTTTGGCATTTCTGCCACTATGAAAAACACTGGTTTCCAGATAATAACTTGGAGGCATGTAGTATTTTACAAGTATGCTTCTGCCAGTGCCTACAGCCTGTTTGCAAATGCTGTCCACAGCATCATATGTTACTGTGTGTCTCTTGCCCTGAGAAAACCAGGCTCCTATCAAAATATTGCTCTCTTGCTTCCTGTAGACAAAGCCATGAGACTCAAGTCGAAGTCTTATAATAGCAGAGACCTTTCCACCTTATATTCACGAACGTAGTTAGACATCATAAACCAGTTTCCTATATTTGCCTATAAAACTGCTGGACTTAGTATCTCAGGACAAAGGGGGTGATTTCATGGTGCAAAGAAAGCCTTGCCTTTGATTAATGTTAAGTGCTCTGCCTTTTGGGCGGTCTCATACTATTTTGGTATATCAGGAGAGAGTAAATATATGCTATATACCTTCTTTAAATTATTGTTCTCCTGGGTTTATATTGTTTCCCTAGGCCAACTGGCAATGAATCAAGTTTGTAGGGCCTCATACCACTTCTTTTGTGTGTTTTCCAGCTGACTTTGGTTCTGTGTGGTTTTGGTTTAGTCTCCTGTCCCTACCTATAAATACAAAATAGCTTTACTTGGAAATCTTCCAAGGAGTAATGACCTTGTGTTGTTGGAGTTCACAGAATTATAAAATTTGAAGTGTATCAATGGATTGTCTAGTTAATGTGCCCACCCAAAGGCAGGATGTCCAATGCCTAACAATAAGCTAGGTAGCTTTCTACCTTGTTCTTGAAGACCTCCACAGAAGCCATCAAAGTAAGACTTCAGGTCAGAAGTCCAGGGCCCACTCATAAGTATGAACAGGAACGCGCCCAAGTGTAGTTGCTTATCACATTTAGAAGCATGGTGAGCGGTAAAACCACTTACTCCCTAGAGTGAATGTGTGCACTCCATTCCACCATTACTCAAGGTTATCTTGCAAATGCTTGATCATTCTTCTCTTTCTCTGTTGAATCCTTCCCAGTTCAACATCTCTATCAAAGAGTGGCGTTCTGGTCTCTACTGGTCAAAGGGTACAGTGCACATAATAGTAATACTGGGTAGGACCGTTATTGATCATCTCTTTAGCTTAAAGAATGATGAACCTTTCCATACACAACAACATAGCATTAGCCTTTGTTTTTATCATCTGCCAATTCAACAAGCTTGCTGCCTTCTTCTTCATCAAAGACATTCCTGAGTTTTTTGATTGACTGCAGAATGTCTCCTTCAGTTCTTAGTTATTATTAAACTTGCTCAATTAAATTATACAGTTGCTGCACCAACTCCATTTTGCCACCTTGTTCATATTCTTCTTGAACTGTCGTCCCCAATATTGGACAGATGAGATCTAACGAAAGCAGAATAGAGTGGCACTACTGCTTCCCTTGATCTGGATGCTATACTCCTATTGATGCAGCCTAGATTTTTCCATCACATGTCACACTGTTGACTCACGTTTAGTTTGTGGTCTTCTGAGACCCCATGATCCTTTCCACATGCATTGCTTTCAAGCTGGATGTCACTCAATATTTGGGCATTTTATTTTATTAAAAATTAATTTTAAAATATTTTAAAATTATAAGGATAGTGTCACGAGGCGAAAACATGAGCGTGAAAGGTACCCAAGCCTCACGCTCAAGGCCTGCTCAGCCTGACACCCCTTTGTGATCAGACCTGAACAGCCAGTGAGATCAGTGAATCAAGCCAGGGCCAGGACAAACGGGTCTGCCTCAGTTCTCCCTCTCTGAGAACACAGTCCCTTCCTCACTCTTGTTCCCCCTTGGCTTCTTTCTTTCAGGACTCTCCCCCTTTACTGCATACCCTAAATCTGCCCTTCTCCCAGATGTAAGGATCGGCAGTGATTTCTATTTTCCAAGACTGTGGTACTGTTGGAGCTAAGGCCAAGATGATATTATTGGTAGAGTGTATATTCCCGGATTCAAAATAAGACTCTGTGACACTGTTTTAAGGAACACAGAACTTCAAACATTTATTGTAACCCTGTTGCTTTACATGTGTTTTGTATCTATATGTTTATAAACAGCACACCATTCTTCTCTCTCTCTCTTTCAATTCATTCACTATCTCTTGTACACCCAATTTCTCAGTTCTCTCTCCCACAGAGGTCTTCAAATCTACAACCTCTCCCAAACACACCACAAATCACACTCCCTTCAATCACTCTCCAGACAGTTAAAAGCCGTTATTTTCCTCTTTCCACCAGCCCCTCCCCTGGGCTACCCAAGGATCCATTTCACCAGCCAATCAGCTTAAACACTCTCAGTTGCCAAAGAGGCTCTGTTGTCAAGGCCCCCTCCCATCAGGTTCGTCACAGATAGTAAGAGATCAGTGTACTCATGCAGTTTCCTCTAGTCTTACTGATCCTGTGCTTTTCCCTGTTTTATTTGGCACGGAGAGGGCTATTTTTTCCCCCATTTGTTTAACTTGGTATCCTGGGACTGAGGGAGCTATCTTGAAGTACATGTGGCTATCTCAGGAGCTCCTAACACTAATCTGTTTCCCACCCCCCATTCAATCTTTCTTTATTTCTTTTCCTCTTAGCGGGAGGTATTTTTCAGTGTGCTGTGCCCTCATAGTCTCAGTGTGACCAGCCTCTATTTTCCTTGTCCATTGCCTTTTTTTACTATAACTCTTTGCTTCTGCCTACCGTTAGCTGCACTGCCTTGCACCCTACACCTGGCCTCCAGTCACCATTGCTTCTAGTTCGCATCACTGGCACATATTCCCTTATAAGTCTGTTCCATCTGCACTTAAAAGAAATAAACAAACTTGAATGAAAATTCACATTAGCAAACATATTTTGACATATTTTCTCCTTAATAGATGATTTCACACATTCTAAAAGGATGTTCATTTAGACAGATTGTACAAAACAATTAGGATGTATAAAGGCTTGCGGGGCAATTCAGTTCCAACTGGCATGTAGTCCATGTGGTATAGATAATTTCTATTCATATTTATATCAAGATCGAATCAAATGAGCCCATTCCTAGCCTCCACTTGAACCTGATGATTCAGGACCACAGCTTCACATGGGAACACAAAGAGGAAACTCACAGGTCAAGATGACTTAGAATGGTCTCTGGCAAACTGAAGATCTTATGATCCTTATTGGAACCTGAAAAGTAGTTTGGACAGAGCATGCCTGTCAGGGTATAGCAGGTCAAGGGAAAAGCCTGTCAGAATCTAGATTCTACTTGCTTTTCTGATACTCATTTCAGTTTACTGATAGAACCTTACTTTATTTCCAGACTATTAAGAAAATAACTGGTAAACAACTCTAACTGTAATATTGAGACTTTGCTTGATGACAACATAGCTACTTCAAAATCTTCCATCTCTATTTTCTTAGTGTACTTTAAGACAAGACTCTACAATCACGGCCTCACAAATTTTTAAGAGAGATTCAGACATGATTGTCTTTGTTTTGTTACGCTGACGTGTTCTCCTACTGCTTCTACCATGTTTTTTCCTTAGTCTGCGCTAGTTAACCATCTGCTCTAGTTAAAGTGGGGAAAAAAGGCAGATAGGTGTTCAGTGCCTTTTGATTGGTAGCATGAAGAACAGTCCTATTGGTGGTTACCACATCTCAGTTCTGAGCAACCTTTAAGGTTGTGACACTGAAAACTGGTGAAGGCTCCTCTATCTTTTTGTAGAAGAGGTGACAAGAAACACAAGTTCCCTTTTCTAGACAACCGTTAAACCATTAAACAGGAGCCTCTCCAATTTTCAGTCGGGCAAACCTATTTACTCCTTCTGTCATCTAGCTGTGCAACTGAGATCGCTACACCTTTAGATTTTGTGTATTGGATCATTAGTCCAGAATGTGGTAATGAATCTAATAAGCCAATCACTATCTTTCTACTGGGTCTATGTCTCTGAACAGCAGGATTTTTCATCCTTGAAGAGCTAATTTTTTTATGCTTAGGTCATCTTACTGGATAGACAAAATCAGACTTATAGTTTGTTAGCGAGACCCAGTTTTGGCCCTATGTGGAAACTGGAGTTAGTTTTGACACCACATGGCTTCCAGAGTTCTTAGCAACACTTGTCAGTTCCAATCAAAGACCAGTGAAATACAATAAAGCAAGAAGGGTTCATGACTCAAAAAGCTGAAAACAAAAATTCCAGACTTTCTAGTCTCTAGAAGTATGCTTGGAAGTACTGATGGGAAAGTGAAAAAACTCACATTGATTGTCACTTCATTTGAGAATTTCCCACAGGTTTAGTTGGCTAATGGTGTGGAGGCACTGGTGGAATCTGCAAGAGGAGTTCTATTTCACATATTTTCCTCAGGTTAAGCAAAAGGTTTTTATGGAATATCTGTCTCTTCATTCAGCTTTTGGATGGTCCCATTGATACGGTGATTTCTTCAATACTGTCAGTGACTTATTTCAGTTGACGTTCCAAATGTTTTCACATGTGTGTTTCCCTCACATTTTCAATGGGCTTCTAACACTGTATAAATAGAGTTGCATGTCTAGCTTGTGACTATAAGAATGGTGTATTGTTTAAGTGGTTAAACATATTGTGGATTAATGATAGATTGTGTCTAAGACATACATCTTTTGCTTGAAAACATGCAGAGCACAAAGAACACCCCTCCGCAAAAAAAACCTAGTAGCCAGTTTAATGATACTTATATTGCCTTATGTACTATATATATATTCTGTACTTAGCCACTGCATTTTGTTAGTCATAGCAATCTTGTGAGGTACTAGCTAGATATTTCTACATCTCAAACAAAACCCACACCACCTTCTCCCAAAAGTGGCCATTGCAGTTCTTGATTTGAGTTTGTTCCCCATGTATGTTTTGAGGTTTCCTTAAAAACGTATTCATTCAAAAGCAATACACATTTGTTCTGTCAGTTCTGAAAGTCAGATAACAAGATTTGCTCTGGTCATAGTGAAAAAGGCTTAGAACTTTGTTTCCGTGGGGTTTTGTTTCTCCTTCTCTCTCACTGTAGAAAGCTGTGTTCCAACAGTTGGATCAATCACCTGACTTCCAGCATGTCCCCAACCCTGCAGAAACAATTAGTTGTCTGGTCTCTGAGATACTTGTGCTGCACGTCCAGGGGTGGGGTGGGGTTGAGGTCTGCATTCTAATTCTTAGCTTATTAGTCAGGAGCCTAGCTAGGCATTTTGATTCATGTAAAGAGGTATAACATGTTTTGGAACAAGGTTGTATATGAAAATCATTTAAAACTTTTTTCTAAAATAATTGTTCCCATACAGGTAATGATGAGCAAAAATGCTGCCCTCTCTCCTAAACAGCTTGCAAATGCTTCGGAGCTATTAAACTAAATAGGAATCCTTCCAATAAAGTGAGTAAATGTTGCAGTGCTCCCTTTGGGAACCATTTATTGCTGTTCTCTTTACCTAGACTGGTCCCTAGTCTATGCTCCCTTAACAGTTCTAATGATAAAAGCATGTTCAATTGTAGCTAGCTTTTCCCCCCCTAGTATAACCCTCATGCTGATATAAGTTTGTAGAATGCTTCAACTCACTGGAACTACTCTTTTGGGGTTATTGTCAATGTTGCAATTCTTTGGGGTTTGCAATCCAAATTACAATAACCACCTAAGGAAGTAAAGAAAGAAATCAACAAGGCAAGCTTAATATCCAGGAACCACCTACTATAAGGTGGACCAAAATCACAAAATGACAGAACACCCAAGTTATCACTTACAGCTCCCAGCTGAGAGCACTTGAATGCATCCTCAATGATCTACAACCAATTATGGAAAACAACACAACCCTCTCACAGACTTTGGGAGGCAGGCCTTTATTGGCCTACAGACAGCCTCCAAATTGTAAACAACTACTTACTTACAACAAGATACAAGATGCAAACTCTGTCATCACATCTATTCTGGGAACAATATTGCAGGAGCCAATAACCTTACCCGCAACACCAAAGGTGCATTTACTTGTTCTTCCTCCAATGTGATATCTGCTATCCTATGCCAGCAATGCCTAGCTACAATTTACATGGGACAAACAGGACAGCCTGTACCAAGAGGATTAATGGGCATAAATCTAGGATTAGAAATGGCAATCTCCAAAAACAAGTTGCAGAACATTTCAACCTTCCCAGACATATAGTAAGGGATTCACAGGCTGCAGTCCTGGCAAAACTACCTCTGACTATGGCCCTCTCCACACAAGACGAGGGAATCACTCCGTGCCGTTACCTACTGCTTCTTCTGGGGTCCGAAGCAATGCGAACTATCCCTGAAGCCCTCCCGCAGGGCTCCTCCTTGATCCAGGGTGAATCGGAGCAGTGCGAGGTCTGTAGATCCACACTGCTCCGGCTTCCAAAATTGCGGCTCTGGCTTCCAAAATGGCAGCTTGTGGCTTCCAAAATGGTGGCTTCCAGCTTCCACAATGGCAGCTTCCGGCTTCCAAAATGGTGGCTTCCAGTTGGTCATGTGTCCCGACCAACGGCTGAAGCTCATCATGCCTAAAGCCCACTCTCCACAGATCACAGGCTCGCATTGATGCGAGCCTGGGAATCTGCACAAGGTAGCAGGAACGCAATGGCACGTTCCAGGAAAATAAAGACCTGTTTTTTCCGGTCTTTCAAAAACATGCTGGAGGACCACTTGGGGTCATCTTGGAGCAGACTGAGGTGTGGATCTCTGATAAGTAGTCTGCTCCTAGTCCGCTCCAAGGTGCAGACGACCTCCCTGGGAGGATGCACTGCCCCGTTCTAATTGCCTGGTGTGGAAAGGGCCTATGTCTTGCTTAATAAAATTCTATGAAAATCATGGGATTACCATAAATTGACTGGTGACTTGGAAGCACATGTACACAAACAATCCTTGAACAAGAAATTTACAAAGGAAGATTAGAAAGAAAAACAGCTGAATTGAATTATATTCACAAATTCCAATCCATCAGCAGAGTATACAAAGTATAATGGCTTCATGGTACACCACATATGTTAAGACAAGAGTCTTTGCTATTGCACATATAACAAAAGGAATCTTCTCAAAGAGAGTTTTGAATCCAGGGAAGCTGACTTTTGATAAGCAGATTTACATATCAGCACTAACCAACCACTGTAAAGATCTGAATAAAGTCTGTATTGTCTCAACCAGCGCTTTAAAAAAATTAGGGGAAGGGATATGATTTGTATCTTTCTGGATCCTGTTACATTCTATCCCACTCACACAATTGTATAAATATGCTTTATAACCTGAGGCTTTAATGACACTCTGTACTGCATCTGAAGAAGTGGGTTAATATCTACAAAAGCTAATGTTAAAATAAAAATCAGTCTTACGGGTGCTGTTACATTCCCTTTTTTCTGCCCCTTCCTTCTTCCTTTTTATCTTATTCTTTGGAGCATTCTATTTTTCTAGGTATTTTTTTCCCACCTATCTTGTCTTTCTGTTGACCTGTGTTTATCTCTCCAGCGCTCCTGCAATCTTACCTCTCTCAAAGGCATTTCAATATGGCAAGTTTCTGGACTGTAATTCTTCTTTTCTGATTTTGAAATTCTAACTAATAAAGAGCTATTTTAGATTTGAAAAGTTTGGAAATTGTTGTAAACTCTGCCATGCCTCCAGGGGCCCTAAAGATAGTGTTCTCCATGGGCTCTATATGCACTGTACACTTCCCCCAAGTAGGTTTAACCAAAAGTCCCATTTTTTTTCAGTTGGCCCTGGGTAGCCACTTCTCCGCTTGACATCAGCTGGCTGCCCTTTTAAATCCTTGACAATGCCCTGGAATTTTGCTATGCTATACAGATCCAGATATTGAAGGAAATTTAAAATGGCAGACTACTGCTTGGTAAGGAATCCCAAGGCAAATTAATGTTTTGGTTTAGTATTAGCTGCTAGAGTACAATAGCTGTTGACACTAGCTCAATGATTTAATTCTTGTACTTTGTGGCTGTGTATATCATATTTACATCTCCACTGACTGAATGACCTGCCCCTGTTGATCTCTGCAGAAGATTTGAATTTATATCCTTTCTTTGGACACTAACATCTTGTGCTACCTGAGGCTATGATCAATGGTAACTTACTTTGTGGAGAGCATGAATTTTGCTAGCTACCATTATAGGACTACAAAGGCAGTAACAGTGGGAACAGGTTTATGTGGAGGGCTTTTATACAGCTCTGTTTTCATACAACCTCAGCCAGAAAGGGTACAGGAACCAGTTTTACTATCTACCTGATGAGATGTAGAAAAATTTAGCAATGTCCTCTTCTAGGAAGAAACCTAAAGAGAAACAATGGAGGGGTGGGGGAGGATCGACGTGTTTAGGTTGTTTTCACTTTTGCCCAATTTTACCATGTTAATTATTTTTGTTTGAAAGAAATTATATAATTATTGTACATAAATAAATGAAAAGTGATGATATCCATATCCAGGATAAGAACTATGCTTGGTTCCTTGGGTCTTTTTAAGAACATGTTTCTTCTGGTGACCAGGCATAATGAATCACTGTGATTCAAGATGGCAGCAACATATCTGGGGTGCAGGGAGGTTCAAGGAAGCTTTGTTAAGCCAAGTTCTCTGGGAATTTAGCCTACATGCATAATTTCTATAAAGTCCTATGAGATCTCTTTGGATGTTCTCTTATCTGAAATCAGTATTATACAGCAGGGCATGCGTAATGCATGAAATCAGGCCAAGCTGTTTAATCATGAAGACCGACATGGCTAATTATTCACAAAAATGATGATCAGTTGCCCTAGAGAGAGGAAGCCAAAGGGCCAGACTAGAACAGCCTGCTATTGATTTAATGTTTGAAATCAGGAAATATCCTTCAGTGATTAAACAGCCATTTCCGGCTATCATATTGAGATATAACCTGTTTTCAGGTCAGGTCTGAGAAGAATTGATGGGC
Organism: Iguana delicatissima; assembly: GCA_948472985.1. Classification (NCBI taxonomy): domain Eukaryota; kingdom Metazoa; phylum Chordata; class Lepidosauria; order Squamata; family Iguanidae; genus Iguana; species Iguana delicatissima. Next base: position 384,667 of record CAOKZL010000920.1, on the reverse strand, counting down.
AGTCAGACATGCTGTGATTGACAGATAGAAAAGAAATAAAAAGAAAAGGGAAAAAAACCCCTTATGTTTCTTATAAAATATCCTGGGGATGAGCTTCATTTAATATACCTATTCCTCAGGTAATTGTCCTTACATTTTCTATTGTCTTTGTTAGAAACTACATTAAGTTTTCAGTCTTCATCAAGACAGTTAGAAAAACATGCCAAAGACTTTGGACTTCTACAGCTATCAAATCATTTCAGAGAAACAATCAGGAAAATAGCCAGTAGTAATCTATATTGGATGTGTTACTCTGATGTCCACTACAAAATTCTTAAGATCACTTTGGAGCAAAAATACTTAGAAAGGTTTCCACAAAGCACACCTGCAATGCACAGGAGTATTTATTAGATTTCTTGTTTTCATCTGCACAAAGTTGGTTGAGAACACTGGTGGGCAAGCCCTATTATTAGGCAGAATGAGGCAACCATCTCAGGAGGCAAACATGAAAGATATTCTTTACAAAAATATCCATTCTGTATCTCGTGGCAATGGGATACAACACATATGCTTTCAGTAATGTGCATATTTCAAAGGCTTGCAGTGTAGTTTGATGAAGGAAAAATGCAGACAAAATCATGCATACATTTAAAAATGCGCATGACTTAAATGTATGTATGTGTAAAATGCATACAGGCATGCTTCAGCCAACAGGGAAAAATACAAACAGAAATATGCAGAAAATTTGGGATGGTGGAGAGCCAGGTTCAAATCTCCACTCAAGCATGGGTGACCTTGGGCAACTCACACTCTCTCAGCCTCAGAGGAAGGCCGTGGCAAATACTGTCTGAATAAATCTTACCGAGAAAGCCCTGTGATAGCCTTATGGTTGCCATAAGCCAGAAATGACTTGAAGGCACAAAACAATAAGAACAGGATAAGAACAGCATTGAGATTCTGAGAAATACAATGAAAACAAGACTGGTGGACATCTGAGGTCCACAGAGCACATCTGCTAGAGATATATACTTGCATTTAAGTAGGCTCACATATAAGTCCGTTTCAGACCTTTCCACTCAACATGGGATTTTTCAAGATGGGGCAGGGGCAGCAGGCATGACAGAAATATTGTAGATGGGACCAGAGTGTAAGACGCAGAATCCACTGGTATACCTGTAAGCATTCTCTGTTCTGGCATAATGCCTGAGTGATGGTGTTACATGTTAAGGAAGGAGCTAACACAGGGCAACTTGGACTGGGAAAATGCTGTAAAGGAACTGTTCTATTTAAATGAAGGAGATGCTGTGAACACAGGTAGTACTGTGGTATGGAAGCCTTGAAAGCTTATCATCTCCCTGCCCTGTCCTAACTTACCTCACTGACTTGGGACAGCTGTAAGCTAAATCTAATAGGACTCTTCTTTGGATTTTTGGTCTTTCCACCTTTCATCTTTCTCTGATACCAAGACCCTGCTCCAGAGAGTTTCCCAGGGTTTCTAGGGTACACCAAGGGGAAGGGAGGTTTGAACTCCTGGAGGCTGATTCCACATGTGTACTAACAACACTGGATACTAACTGAAAGAAGAAGGGTGTTATTTATATCCATTTTTTCATTCTCTGCCTATGCAGGTCCGGTATGCTACTCAAAATGGTGGTCCCTGTACCAGCGCCAGTCCCTGAGTCATTAGCAGCCAGTCACTGGCAAGTTTCCAAGGAAGAAAGACACAAGTGAGCACAAATTTAGTGCTGGTCCTTGGCACATTGAAAAACAATAATTGCTAGTTCCTCATATCAGATGAGCTGAGGAGCACTACTGTAGTTCAGAACCTTATTGCTGGACATTTTTTTTGGACGAAGAATTATGACCCTTGATGTTAGTCGTTGTGGATATTTGGCATGTATTTAGAATTGGGGTGTGTGTGTGTGTATTGCATTTTATTTTAGTTTTATTCCAAGTTTTTTTTTTTAATGTTTGACTGGAAGATCTCCTGGAACCAACTTCTTTGAGGACAAGCTAGATGATATATTTATCATTTACCACATACTCCTAGATTCAGCCCTGACCCTAAATGCTCAGTGGTGGCAAGTAGTGCATTTGCACAGTTAAAACTTGTGTACCAGCTGGACCCATTTCTGAGGACTTCTGACTTGATGATGGTGACACATGTTTTAATTACATCCCAATTGGATTATTACAATGCACTCTTTGTTGGGCTGCCTTTGAAGAATGTTTTGGAAACTTTGGCAGGTCCAAAGAGCTGCAACCAGATTGGTAGCAGGTACTAGCATACAACTCCTTTGTTGCCACAGCTTCACTGGCTGCCAGCCAGTTTCTGGGCACAATTCAAAGAGCTGGTTTTGACCTATAAAGCCCTATAAGTTTCAGCTGCAGGCTATTTGGAGGGCTTCTCAAATGAGTTTGACTGACTGCTAAGATCTACAGTGGAGCCATTTCTCTCTGCCACCACTTTCACAGGTATATTTCATAGGAATGTGGGAGAGGGCCCTCTTTGTGGCTGCCCCCAATCTTTGGAACTCCCTCCCTAGGAAAGTGAAGATCGCTTCTGCTTTGTTTTCCTTTTAGAAGTGGGAAAAGGCTTTTCTTTTCCAGCAAGCCTTTAGAAAACTGATTTTAACAAGAAAAGGAGCTTTTTATGGCACTATACTGTTTTTAATCTCTGTTTTAAGTAAGTTTTTATTTGGTTTTATTTCCATTGTTATACTACTGTTTTAATCTTAATTTTGTACATTTTGAATGATAACTGTTTTATTATACTCTGCCTTTATGTGAGCCAGCTTAAATCTCAGCTCAGAAGAGAGGTGGGATATAAATAAAGGGGTAGAAGGATGAACAGGTGGATGGATGGATGTTTCTTGCAGAAGTGCTTGCTCAAGTCACAAAAAATGTCTGTCAAATAATTTTCCTGACCTACCTACACTATATTTAGTCACTGCAAGGTAGGCAAAAACTTAAATTCCAAGTCTGATTGCTCAGGCACGTTGTTGTTGCTGTGTGCATTCAAGTTGTTTCTGAATAATGCTGACTTAAGGCAAACCAGTCATGGGGTTTTGTAGGGTCTGAGAGTGTGTGAAATGTCCAAGGTCACCCATTGGTTTTCCATTGCCAAGCGGGAAACTGAATCCTGGTCTCCAGAGTGCAGTCCTAATCTGAGAGGAAGGGAGAGGGAAATAAATAAATAAATGGAAGAGGAGGAGGGAAGAAGGGAAGGTGGAAGTCCCAGTTCTGCCCCAGTTATACCTCTGCCTCCTCCAGAACAGATTTAGGATAGCTGCATGGAAACAATAGATGAGGGAGGGAATCCAGGCTGCCTGTGCTTTTTGGTGTGCTGATCAAAAGATACAATTAGATACAACCCATAACTTCAAATAAGTTTTAAACTAGACCTAGTGAACCAAACTGTAGAAGGCATCTCCTGTGCTTGGGAGAACAATAGAAATGTTAGTGCTGCAGCTAATCAGTGCTTTTTACCACTGAACTGATTCCAGAACTGGGATGGGATGATCCTGTAACCTTCACAATGGGAAAGATTCAAGAAAAAAGGTCTCTGCAGTTAAGCTCATTGTCTTGTGTACAATTCCCAAAAGACTCAGCTACAGCTTTTGAGTTATTTGCATCTTATAGCCCAAAGCCTAACAATGTCAAAGCAAAACACTTCACTCCTGTCTAAAAGCATGTCATTTGAATGTGTGTGTGTGTGTGTGTGTGTGTGTATAAGGGTAAGATTGGTGATCTGTTGTAAATCCAGTAAAAACATGCCAGTAAGAGTTACGGAGATGAGATATCTATAGGGATTCAAATGGAAGCTTTGTCCTGTTGAATAATAGGAAATATTGTGTTACGGTCAATTCATGAGTACTTAGTTTTGAGTGAAGACTAGTAATTGAAAAAGAACTGAGCTCCAAGTAGAGCCTTCACCAAAGAGATATAAATCTGGTAAATTATGAAATGTACTGACTTATATCTCACAATAACCTTTGGAAAGGGGCTCCATATGTTGCTTTAGCTATTGCTGCAGTATTGTAAACTATTCAAAGGTAGTGCCTTTCAAGAGAGACATGCACTTATGGTATTTATCTTACATATCAGTTTCTGTGGAATGTATGCCGAATGCTATGATATTGTCAGCATGTCTTCTATTGCCCCTTTTTTAAAAATTTTATTTTTATTAATGTTACAACAAACAATATTTACAAATAATCATTCTTTCTTTTTATAAATATATAAGAACCAGAAAGCAAAGAAATATATACAATCAAATTTATATACCTATATACTTATAAATTTATATACCATCCAACAGCTAATTCTATTTCTATTTCTTGTTTTTCTATTGATCTTCTATCTTAATCTACATAAATAGATAGATAAATAGATCATTTCCCTTTTTATATAACTTGCCATATCTTTGCTTGTTTTCATTCTTTTCATGTTTCTTTCTGAATCGCCCATTTTCTTTGTATGTATTCTTTAATTGGTTTCAGTTCTTCCCTATTTTTCCCTCTTGTTTCACCCTTAAGTGCCATTGTCAAATCATCCATCATTATCATTTCTGATAGTTTAACCTCCCATTCCTTGATATCAGGTATATGTTCACACTTCCAGAACTTTGCATAAGTAATATCTAATATGCTCTTTTTCTATTTGATGTAACATATTTAAAAGAAATATTTCAGGTTGCAAAGGAATATTAATTTGTAATATTTCCAATATTTTCTTTTGAATGCTTTTCCAATATCTTTTAGCTTCAGGGCATGACCACCACATGTGAAAAAATGTTCCTTCTTCTGTCTTACATTTCCAACATTTACTGGAAATCTTGTACATTTTTCTTAATTTTGCTGGGTCTAAGTGCCATCTATAGAGCATCTTAAAGTAATTTTCTTTCAGCTTTTGGGCTAATGTAAATTTTTGTGTGTTCTTCCAGTTTTTCTCCCAATGTTCCAAGCTAATTTCATGTCCTATATTTCTTGCCCATTGTATCATTGAATCTTTAATTATTTCTGTCTCTAATTCTCTGTTTAATAATATTTTGTATAATTGAGCCACCATATGGTCTTTTTTTTCAAGAATGACATTTTCAAATTCATTTCTTTTCCTTATACTTTCAAATCCTTCCAATTTGTTATCCATTTTAAATCTTTCTTTCAATTTATTATATAAGAACCATTTACATTTGAAACCTTCCATCTCTAGTTCCTCTCTTGTTTTTATTCTTAGACTTGTCTTTTCTTCTACTAAAATATCTTCATATCTGATCCATTTTTCTTTCTCATCTCACCATCTTCCAAATAAGGCTTCGTGTGGAGATAGCCATAACGGGATTTTAATATACATCTTCCTTTTAAATTTCTTCCACATTTCAAATAATGCCCTTCTAAGATAATGGTTGAAGAATTCTTTATCTACTTTGCTTTTATTATACCAAAGATATCTATGCCAGCCAAATTTCAGTTCTGATCCTTCCAATTCCAATATTCTTTCATTTTCAAGACTTATCCATTCTTTCAACCAGGTCAGGGCATTTGCTTTGTAATATATTTCAAGATCTGGTACACCAAATCCTCCTCTTTCTTTTCTCTCTACTAATATCTGCCACTTTATTCTTGGTTTCTTCCCTCCCCAAATGAATCTCGATAAATTTTTCTTCCAATCACAGAAACATCCTTTGTTGATTATTATTGGAAGATTTTGAAAAAGACAAGGCTGCCCTCTTTCACCATTGTTATTTATAACAGTATTGGAAGTGCTGCTTAGAATCATCAGAGCTGATAAAGATATCAAAGGGACTAAAGTAAAGAGTCAAGAATACAAACTGAGGGCATATGCTGATGATCTTGTGATTTTTCTTGAAGATCCAAAGTCAAGTGTGAAAAAATTACTGGAAACAACTAAAAAATTTGGAGATATAGCAGGATTTAAAATTAATAAGGGTAAAACAAAAATCATAACAAAGAATATGACTAAAAAAGAAATGGAAGAGATAATACGATTAACAGGATTTGAGACAGAAAAAAAGATAAAATATTTAGATATTGCAATAGCAAAACAAAACAATGAATTGTATGAAAACAATTACAAAAAATTATGGACTGAAATAAAGACAGAAATTCAGAAATGGTCTAAATTGAGGTTATCTTTATTGGGAAGGATAGCATCAATTAAAATGAATATTCTTCCAAAAATTAATTATCTTTTTCAAAATCTTCTATTGCCCTTTTCAACCAGCTTTGGCTCCCTCTCCCAGCAGGAACTATGTCAGACTTGGATGAGGGGCATAATTTGTTTGAAGACCCAGTGTGCTTTGGTGGTTTGAACGCTGGACTATGACTCTGGAGACCAAGGTTCAAATTTCTATTCAGTCATGGAAATCCACTGAGTGACCTTGGCCAATTCACTTTTTCTCAGCCTCAATGACAATGGGAACCCACCTCTGAACAAATCTTGCCAAGAAAACTCTATGATAGGTTCGCCTTAGGGTTACCATAAGTTGGAAATGATTTGAAGGCACACAGCCACCACATCACTTGTTTGACAATACCCAGTATATACAAAAACTTTACAGTGTCAGATCTAATGAGCTGGAATTAATGTGAAGTTAAAATGGGACTGCATCAACATGATACAGTGTAGACAGCTCCTGTTCATTCCAGACAGCTGAGCCATGGGGATGGTTCTAGAATGTTCTGCTCCACCCTTCCTCTAAAAGTTAGCTTTGTGTGTAACTACTGAGCATGCTCAGTTTTCTTCAGGCTATTTCATGTTGTTATTGCTGCTGCTGTTCCTATTGTTGTTTTACCCCTTTGGAGACTTTTTCCTCCCCTAAAGGTATTGATTTTTTAAAAAACTTCTACCCACCTTCAGGTTCTATGCCAGGGCTGCTGTTACTTACCAGTTCTGTGTTCTGTGATAGCTTTCAGCCCTTCTTGATAGGCTTCATGCCTTATTCTGAATATGTCAAAGCTGGGGATGGAAATAGTATTGGTAAATATTTGAATTTCAGATGAAAAGGGGATTTCCCTGGTGTAGGAAATCCTGATGAAGAGAATTCTGGGTAGAAGAGAATCTTTGCAGTTCAGAACATATTCTACCCAATATCCACATGTGGATTTTTTTTTTCTGCACATAAATGTTCTTTCCTCTACAGAAGGCAGCACTTCTTCAAAGAAAGTGCTGTTTTTGTGCAAACATTTTAATGCTACATGATATTTCTAGGGTAATAATAATAATAATAATAATAATAATAATAAAATGTATTTATATCCCGCCTTTCCCAATGTATCGAGGCGGTACTACAACAGTATATAAATACATTAAAAGCAATTAAAACATAACCCGTCCTCCCCACCTACCAACTCATCTAAACACCCTAAAACACATTAACTATTAAAAACAAGAAGACATTTGGTGGGAGGCGGTGGAGCACTAGTCTGGGAAGGCCTGTTGGAAGAGAGCAGTCTTGACTCTTTTTTAAAGCAGTCAAGACTGGTAATAGGCCATTCCATAACTTGGGGGCGATAGAAGAGAAGGTCCTCTGAGTAACTGCAGCCAACTTAGTTCTGATCGGCTGCAGTAAATTCCTCCCAGAGGACCTTAATGTGCGGGGCGGATTATATGGCAGAAGGCGATCCTGCAGGTAGGCTGGCCCCAAGCCATGAAGAGCTTTAGAGGTAAGAACCAACACCTTGTACTGTCTCACAACTCTGTGTGCAGAGAGACTGGCAAACTTGAAGAGCTATCAGGCATAAATATTGGTGATAAGATTCATCATCTTTAAATTAATTGGTAAGATTATAAGCATATTTGGATGGCAATGTTAAAATATGTGCTTCATTAAAACTAAGGAATAACAGGTAGACATAGCTGCAGTTCACTGGAAAACCCATTACACAGCCCTATTGTATGTACAGTTATCCCCTCTCCCTCATCTCTCACTTATTTTGTCATTCTCTTAACCAAGTAAAATGAAGAAACATGTTCAACACTTTTCTAGACAATAAAATACCCGCCCTTATAGCACATCAGTCTTGATTCTGGATTCTGGAAGAAATAAGAACAATGACTCAGAAATAAATCAAGGTAAATTCTTCCCACTGCTGGGAAAAGTTTTTTTTAGACTAATACTACCTGACTCCTGGCCACATTGGTAGTGACCAAAGCTGTCTGGAGAATTTTGGAAGCTGTAATTAAAAAAAAAAACACCTTTCCCTTATTTTCCTGTAAGCAAGATAGATACAATGCTCAATATAGTGGACATTTTAAAGACAAAAATGCAATAGACTCTTCCAATGGTAGTGACTATTTTGAGGATTCACAGTGTAAGTTAAACAGAGCCATCCTAAGATATTTTGTTGCCTGAAATAGAAGTGGAAATGGATCTCCCATCTACCCAAGACAAAGTAATATACAACATTTGCCAACATTAGCTATGCCATTTGACATAGCTACTAATTTGCTGCTCTTTCACAAGACCTCAGGTCTGCAGCCTGAGGCAGTCACCACACTCAACCTAAAGGAAGATCATCCCTGAGATAAATTCATCTTGATTTGTAAGACAATCTCAAGTGCATTTCATGTATGTGAAATTTCACTCTGATTTTATGCTTTGGGGGTAGAGTGGAAAAGCTGAGAAGCATTTGCATGTTTTCAGGTATCTTTTTTTTTTGCAAGAGGTTAGTGGTATCTTTTGGGGACATCTTAAAGGTCCATTGGATATCATGGCTTCCTTGTCATTGGTGTGGTAAAGCAGTGCCATCGTTTGGGCGAACGTCAAAGGAGCTATCCAAAGTGCTGAGCATAACTTGGGGATCACATCATACACATTGGATGGTTCTTTTAACATTTGCACTAAACTCTAGACCAGATTCACAACCTCATTGATGCAGAAGTCACCAGCCATCACTGGAAAGATCCGTTCTAGACACCCCGCCAGAATGAATGGGAGCAATGCTTATTGTTCCTCCTCTTGTAATGATTTGTTAGTTTGTTTGCTGCATTTCTATTTCTCTTTTGCTCCACAGAAATCAAGGTGGAGGACTTGGTCCTCCAACCCATTTTTTTTATCTTTGTATTAAGTCTGTAAGGAAGGTTTTGCTGTTCTTATTTGCTGTCAAGTCCATTTTTAAAATATGGTGAAACTATGCATGAGAGACCTCCATGATCCCTGGTTCTCACTTGCCCTGATCAGGTTTTGCAAACCAAGGCCCATGGACTCCTTGATTGAATCAGCCCACTTGTACTGCAGTCTCTCTCCTTCCCTCCTTCGTTCTACTTTATCAAGCATTACTATCTTTTCCAGTGTGTCATATTCAAAACATGAGAACCTCAGTTTAGTCATTGAGGCTTCTAAGGAGAGTTCAGGCCTCATTTGTTCTAGGACCCATACATTTATCTTTTTAGTAGTCCATGTTATCTGTGGAACTCTCCTCCAGCACTATATTTCAAATGAGTTGATTTTCTCCCCGTTAGCTTTCTTCACTGTCCAGTTTTCACAACCATGCATAGAAATGGAAAATACTATGAATGATTCCAACATTTGTATCCACTGATATATTTTTACACTAGAGAATCTTATCTAGTTCTTTTATACTTGCCTTTCTAAGTCTTAGATTTCTTCTGATTGTTTGACTATAATCTCCATTTTGAGTAATGACTTAGCAAAGGTGTAGAAAATCTATTCTGATATCTTCTTTACTTATTTTTAAGTTATGTTAAATCATCTGTGGTGATTACTTTTGTTTTCATAATGTTCAGCTATAGTCCTGCTTTTGCACCTTTTTCTTTAACTTTCATCAATTTTTGCAAGTAAAATTGCATCATCTGCATGTCTTAGATTGTTGATGGTCCTTCCCTTAATTTTCATGCCTCCTTTCTCTGAGTCTAATCCTGCTTTCCAGCTGATATGTTCTGCATATTAATTAAAAAGATACAGTGATAAAATGCAGCCTTGTCCGATCTCTTTGCTAATAGGAAACCATTTTGTTTCTCTGTATTTTGTCTTGACAGTGGTCTCTTATATACAGTAAAGGTTACACATCAGGCCAATCAGACTTTGTGGGACACCAATTTCTTTAAGAAAGAACCACAGTCAAAGATTTTCCTGTAATCTATATAGCACAGATTTCCCCTCAAATCATCTTAGTATTATTTGATCAGACTTTGAATTATATCCCCCTAGTTCTTTTGCTGCCCCCCCACTATTAATGTCACCTGGTTTCTTTATTGTAATTTCCAGAAGTGCTTTTTTCCCCTTCCTATTTTGAATAGTCTCATTATAGGATTTTCAAGGTTAAAGATATTCAGAAGTAATTTACCAGTACTAACTCCTTTAGAGACAGGTAAAGCGCCACTTCTGTTTTCTCTGAGAGTACCTCCACCAGTTTCACCCCCCCCAACACACACATACATACCCATACTATTACCACCCAGTATCTGTTTGGCACAGTTTATCTGATTCCTCAACAAAAGCCTGTCTGACCTGGTAGATCTTACCAGCAGCAGCAGCAGCGGTACTATCAGCATAGCCTCTGGCCTCATGCAATTCTACCACCATGGAAAAAATAGTACCAAGTGGAGTGAGGTAACCTTGGCCAACAAATATTTATTAATCCAAGTGGATTTCATGACTGAGTGAGGCTTTGAATGCTATGGTAGAGTAAAATGTATAGTTTGGTATGGTAAAATGTCTTTGGGTATTTATTTCTGTTTTTTAGATTTATTTGTGGCCATAATGAGCCTTTAATTCTCAATATCTCTCTATGCCCCACCTTTATTTCTTATCCCCAGAATGTTGTGGTGTGCTTCCCTTACCAGCTTTTGTAATTTACCGTAACAGTTTTATTTCCATATGACAGTTGAAAGAAAAGCAGAAGCTTGCATCTCATGGAAGAGAGTCACTACTCAGTCAAAACAAACATTTTCTTCCTCCAGACTATCTTGTTGCTGGCTGTGGAGGAGGCCAGCTGAGTGCTACTGAGTGATTTGAAATAGTTTTGCACTACACTGTTCATGCAACAAGCGTGTTTTAGAGGAACATTTATCTTACTGCTGTGCCTATTGGAGGAGCCAACCCAAAGAAAGGCTTAGAATGAAGATTGATACTATGCTATGGGATTTCTTCCAGCAGCCATTTATCTAAGTGAGAACTCTAAAACAGGATGTGAAAATGAGAGGGAAAACTACTTTGGTTCAGTTTCTAAGCAAATATTACTGTTAACTCACTCTCTTTCTCTCCCTCATTCCCTCCCTCCCCCCTCTCTCTGTGTATACGATAAGAATGGAAAGAATATTCAAAAATGTTTGAAAAGTCGTCAAAAATATGTTTTTGACAACCAAGAAACCCTTACAAGAAGAATCCTGAGCTGAGAAGAATCTTTGTACTTCTGGGCTTATTCTGCGGTAAATTCCACTTGGTTGTTTTGTGCATGAAGCAGTCTTTTCTGTGTAGGAAATAGCCTACAAATCTTATTTGGTGCACAGAAAATACTGTTTCATACACAACAACCATGTGCAAATTTTGCACAGAAGAAGTCCTGAATTCTGTTCAGGCTTTGAAAATTGTATGATGTTGAATACTTTCTTATACTGAGAAGAAAAATGCTAAAATTACTAATTGTTTCCTTCAAGAAAAAAATAGTGAAGAATTACATCCTTAGTATAAGGTGGAATGTCACAAGCATAATAAATCAGTCTTCTCTGCTTTGGTGAGGAATCTTCCAGAAAGTACCTTTTTCATATGAGGAACTGACAAGGGTAGAAAGTACTCGTGTGTGATGACATTCTCACCAACAAGTCCTTTGTCCTGGCCATTTCTAAGTACTTATAAAAAGGGTACTAAAAAGGTGCACAGTGTTGGTTTAGATATGGTAATTGACATCTATTTGCTGATCACTGTAACATTACTGATGACCATTGACGTGCTCCCTCTACATCAGCTGATGCAATTATGAACTGTTTGCTCTTTTTATTTTTATTTCAACATTGTACTTTGCTAGAGATTCAGCATCCTTTGCTTGATGGACATTGCAGAAACGTTCATTCATCTTATCATTATTTGAGATTTAAAAAAACAAAACTCTAACATATGCTGCAGCCATGCCCTGCGATTATATGGCAGATTGTTTCTCTGTTTGCCCTTAACTGTAATCTGTGCATTCTTTTTCTCAAGCACTGGATATAAATTCCACCTGTGCATGAGAGACATGCTACTTACCCACAAGTGTTCTGCCTGTTCCCCACCATAAAGCCACCACACATCCAATGCTATAGTTGAATTGAACTCCTGATACTTGTGACTGTCACACCTCTAATGTGAATTCAAAAAGGAAAAAAAATAAGTAGCTGTGCTAAACCATATCAGTAAACCATTTCAAGAAGGTTTCAGCTCTACGAAGAGCAGGTCTTTTGTAAAGTTAGTAGGACTTTATTTTCTATTTATGACTAAACCAGTCCCAAATACATAGTATTGAAACAATGATATCAATATCTGGATGCTGGAGATAAAATCAACTACTATGAAAATCCAGCTAATGGACTACTGTTAAACACAGAGGGAACAAGAATGCTAAAAGAGGGCTGAAGATGTCATTTTTACTGAGGCGTAGGAGTGGTTGTTGTTGTTGTCGTCCTGGTCCTCTGACTCTCTGACCCTGGGTCTACTACATCACTTCTCCCATACAATGATAATGGGTGATTTAAGTCTTGAGAGAACTGGAGAAGCTAGTTCTACTTCAGTGCACAGATATAAACTTATATTTATGTTTGTGTGTGTGTTTTAAAAAATAATTATTTGCAAAGGTACTGATTCGGCAAGGCAATGTGAGGTGATATTAGTAGGAGAGACTGAATTAGAAGATCTGGAATCATTTCTCCAGCCCAGTACATGCAAAACATAACATGGCCTTTTACAATCTTTCTGGCCTGGACAAAAGGGGCTTACTGGAAAGTTGAGGGTGTGATTCACCTTCCATTAAACTCAATGGCAAAATTCCCATTGACCTAACCAGAGTGGGATAGCACCCAGAAGGAGGAAAGCTTGTTCCTCTTAACTATGTTGCACATGGCCTTTGTTTTGTTTTAGACAGCTAATTAATACCAAATGAAGGGGATGGTTTGCATTGTTGTCAGTTAGGATCGAGACAGAGGCCATCGGGCCTGCCTCACAAAAAGCCACCGCACAGCTAGGTAAGAGCATCCAAGGGTGACAACTGTTGAAGGATCCAATAACCCGGGTTCAGATTTTAATTGATAAGTAACGGTTCAGATTACATCCTTTGGCTGGAATGTTAACAGTTGTCAGTGGCTTTGTTGGTGTGCCACAAAAATATTACAAAAGAAGCCAGATTCTCTGCCCCACCCCACTCCCTCTTTCCATAGAGAGCTGTTTTCACTCAGGCTCTTGGGTATTTTGGCTGACACTGCAGGACACACTGGGAGTTGTTTGAGGGGTGAGGGTGGAGGCCAGAGTAACTGAAATGAAAGTTACAGAGGTTAAGAAAACAGCTTTGACAATGCACCCAGCCTTCACCCTATCTCTGTCTCCTGTGTGTGCCTGTGTGTGTGTGTGTGTGCACGCTTCATGCGCACATGTCTTTCAGGGACACTTTGCAGCTTCCCAGCAATTCTGCCCGAAAGCTTTCTGCTAACATCTTCAGAGCGCTTGCAGTTTATAACGAAACAGCAAGCCAGTGTCTAAGATCCCACACAAATGAACACAGTAAGAATTCAGAGACTCTCAGAAGCTTAAGCTGTTTTGTCATTGAGACAGATGTCAGTGTTCCTGTTTCAGCTTTTTCTTTTTTAAAAAAATAGTTTTGAAATATCATTCCAACACTTATGAATAGGATATGTGGTTTCCCCCCACTGCAAAAAATAATTCAGTGCTCTTCTTCTGTGTGATTTAGCTACAAAGATAGTCACACTGACTTGGAAGAGGGGATCAACTGCTGGTGATGATGTCAGCTGGATGTACGATGTTAGGTCAAGACTGAGCCAATGAGTCAAAAGGAAAAAAAAAACTATCCTAATTTCTATTTTGAAGTAAAGAGCTACTTTTTAAATTTGTTAAAAGAAATGCAAAGAAAAATGTAAAAAAAGAGGTATCTATAATTAACTAACTGTAATTTTGGACAAATTCAGCTCTACAACCATAACTCATTTTTATTTTATTCACCAAATTATAACTGCATTAAAGTTATAGCTAGCTATAAATAAATTATAGCTAGCCATGACTATAAATTATAACTAACCATGACTAAATTATGCCTGTAATTTAAAGTAACTATTCAAGCAATGAGATAGTATATTTTAATTTCATTTTAATTACTGTAAATTATAGTACATAACACTTTGTATATAAAATATCAATGGCTACACTTGAATTAAAAGTTGAAACAGAGAGAGTTTACACTAATATTTTTTATTTGATTTCATTATTGGTTGTAAGGCCCATTTGTTTGTAACTTGTATTTAAAAACAGATTATAAATGGGATGCTTCTCGTGCTTTTTATTAAGACAAAGCACAAAAAGAATAACATGAATGTGTCAGTATTTATTTTGTGTAATACAGTGGTTCTTAACCTGTGATGTGGGGACCCTTGGGGGGGCATTATGTCCCTCATAGGGGGTCTGCAAAGGCTTGAAGAATTCTTATGAGCTTTTATAGTTAAGAAAGGGAGAGAGAAAGAAAGAAAGAAAAAAAAAAGAACGAAAGAAAGAAAGAAAGACGGACAAATTTGCATGGACTCATTCCAATAAAAATACTATAGTGTGTACACTTTCTTCCTTCTTCCTTCTCTCCAGATCTGAGGACCCTTGATGAGCAACTTTAAATAAAATAAATAAAAAACGAAATAAAATAAAATAATAAATAAATAAATAAATAAATAAATAAATAAATAGAATCTGCTTTATACTAAGCAGAATTGTTCTAGCATAGAATTAAAAAGAATGGAATTAAGCATAGAATTAAAAGGAAAATGAAATCAACTATCCTGCAGAAAGGAGGCTCCTATTCTGCTGCAGTCCCATGGAGAGTTCTATTCTCTCCCTTATTTAATGCTATTATGCTGAGTGGATCTCTGAAACTCTTCTTGAGGGAACAGGCTTTCACTAGGATAGGGGTTCTGTCCTTTTTCTCTTCCTTTCCTGTTGTTATTGTGTTATTGTTATTATTGTTGTGCTTTTAAATTGTATTTGCATTATTTTCAGTTCAGCTGTTTTAACATAAGAATTAGTTTAATTGACCAGTTGTGCACAATTTTGTATAAATATGCAACAGTGTGGTTAGATTGGATCCCACACTTGTGCAACCAATACACAATAGGCAAGGAGGCCTTGAGCTCACTTCTTGCATGACAGTCAGTTCAGTTCTTCACCTCACAAGTCAAAAGGACAGGTTTATATGGGAGGCTTGTGGAATGACTGGCTGCACTAAGGACTGCACTGATAACCACCCCTGAGACAGCACAGCTACTCACACACTTATTTTTATGTTTGCATAATGTTGCATGATGTTGCAATGGGATCACTGCAATTCTGTTTTTACATATATCCTTTTTTAAATTATCTTATGAGCTGCTTTGAATCCTTGTTTTGGGAGAAAAGATATAAATAGGAAATAACAGTCGTGATCATGAAGGTGATAGCCATGAGGAAGATGATGCTGGTGATGATGGCTCTGTTACTGCAGTTTAGGCCTACCTGGCGATAGCACCTGATATCACTTTGATATTCTAACTCGGCCTTACCATACCACCCTTCTCCATGTGTTTGTGAGGCCTCTGGACAAGCACAAAACTAGGCTCGGCACTTAACTGCTGAAATATTCTCAAACAATACAGGCACACCAGAAAATTGCAGCTTCAGGGACCTCCCCAGCAAACACTCTATTATGTATGCTCACTACCTACCAAAGGATCCCTACCCTGAGCAGGCAACTTGACAAAGGCTGAACCATCCACTGTCAAGCGTGGCACATTTACATACTGGCTACACCATTGTTAATTCGGCTCTGATTCCATCATGCTAAATTGTGACCTTTCAGAGACATTGTCTTGCACCCAAAACTCATTGTTGTCCCCGAGGAAGGCATAGCCTGCAATCACACTTCTCCCTATAAAAACCCCTGATTCTGAGACCTTCCTCGAATCGCTCCTGAGTTCCAGACCGCCTTGCTGCCGCATTGCTTGGCAAGCTTCCCTTCAGCTCCACGCGCTGAGACACACCAAACCCCAGCATCGCTCTCTATCGTCTTCCGGGCTTCAGGAACAGGTTTTGTATCACCCGAATCAACTATCCCCCTGAAAATCCCGCTATCTTGCTCACACCTTTATTTTCTTTAGTTATCTGTGTGCATGTGTTGCTTACATTATGTGCCTGTATTTAATAAAGATCGTTCATTGCTTTCAAACCAGTCTGCTTCTTGACTTGGCCTGACCCCGTAAACACTGGGTTACAAGATCCTGCTAAGTTACCCTGCCTCTCGTAATGCTAAAGCAGTGCTCTGAGCTAATTTCCCCCACCTATAGTAGAGCACGTTTTGGAGTCCCTCCCGGAACCCCCAGTAAACAGGGTAACAGCTCACATTGGCCTCCTGCTGTACCTTCTATGATGTTGCAGAGGATGAGGGGAGGATCACGGAACATGACATTAGTCTTTACTATGCATGGTTCCAGCCTAGTAAACAGAGAGAGAGACAGAGAGAAAGAGATATTAATGTTGATTATTTCCTCCTCTCCTCCTCCCCTCCTCGCCCTCCTCACCCTCCTTCTTCTCCCCACCCTCCTCCTCCTCCTCCTTCTTCTTCTTCAAAATTTAGCTTCATGGAGTTCATTCAATGCTTCCCTCCCTCATTAGTATTGAAAGTATACAAACCACACAATTCTGGAGTAGGATGCTGACTGTGCTTGGATTAAACTCAGCTTATTCAGAATGAAGCTTGGACAAAAAATACCCTTTCAGAGTACAAGTGAGCAGTGGCCATGATAGCTGAGAGGATTCTAGGGACTACAGTGTTTTTTTTTTAAATGTACTTTTCCAAGCTCTGATCCAGGGGTACCAGTATCAATGCCAAATTCTGCAGAAATTGATTATATTCTGTCTGGGAATTAATTTTAGACTGCTGGATTAGTGAGAACAGTTCATGTTCTGATGTATGAAAAATTCTGAAGTTTGATCTCAGCTTACTTTTAAGGAAAGAAAATGAATACTTTGTCAACTTGTGACTGAAAATGTTCAGTATGTTAAATTCTTGGTTTATATGCTTTGGCTCATCTATACATTTGCTGAGAAGAGCTCTCTAGTGCTAAGTATGTTCTTGGAGGATTAGAGTGGTTACTCTATCAGTTTTTTTAAGGAGAGAGTCTGCTCTGAGTCTTCTTCCTTCCCTCCTTCCCTTCCTCTTAACCTTTTCATGTAAATTGGGTACCAGCAGCTGATAGCCTTCCTGAGGTTTGTCTGGTATTTCAGCCAAATGGCATCCTGTTGCTGCTGTGAGACTTTCTGTTAGATCATCAAAGGACCACAACACATCATTGACCACAACAGTCAATAGGGTTGACTGTAAAGGGTGTACAAAGAAGAGAAGTAGCTAAAACCGCTTTGCCGGGGCCTTTCAATCTATTTTCTCTCTACATGGTGATACAGGGATGTGTATGTGTGGAAGATGACATGGCAAGCCTTATGAACCAGGATTGCAAACCAGGATCAGATAGATAGACAGACAGACAGACAGATATCCAAATCTTGGAGTACCATTCACCTTATAAACTCACATTTGCTGTCTTATATAGTAGTGGTGCTGGCCTTTTATGTTCATGTTCTGCTTGTCTGGCTGGCCTCCATGGGAAGATAATGCCAGAACATTGAGACCTTAGGTTGTTCTTATGTTACATTTGCATTGGTCCAGATACAGGTTTGCTGCTACCTGCCATTAGTTCAAATTAGTTCTAAATTTCATAACTGTTCAATTCCAGATTGAGCAACTGTCTTCACAACAGAGTCCTACAGCTAAACAATACAGGAAAAACAACAACAACAACAACAACAAAAGTCTGAAGGGCTCTATTTTCATATACTACCATTCTGACATGAAAATGAGGTAATTTCCATCTAAAGAGCCATTCTTCAAACATTGTAGTTAAGCTTTCTTCAGAAACAGGTGATTAAGTATTATTTTTGATATGTACACATCTTATTGTTGTGTATCTTCAAGTCACTTCCAACTTATGGCAGCCCATAAGACAAACCTATCATTGATTTGATCAGAAGAGGTTTGTCTTTGCCCTCCCATGGGGCTGAGAGAGTGTGACTTGTCCCAAGTCATCCTGTGGGTTTCCACAGCTGAGCAGGGATTCAAACACTGGTCTTCTGGATTTCAAGTCCAAAGGTCAAACTGTTATGCCACAATAGCTTCTACTCATCCCAACCTGCTATATTGGGTAAAGAGCTTTTAAAAACCACATATTTGGATGTCAGCTGTGCTGGCAAAGTGGTTGGAGAATTATGGGTGTTGTGGTCCAAAAAAGGAACCAAAAATCTTGGGATCAAAATGTTATCAACAGCCATTGCTGAAGGAAACAAACTTTGCATCCCCCCAAAAAAATAAAATATAATATAAAAGAGAAAATGTTGAGCATCATTTTCAAATTCATTTTAGGGATTCTTTGTGTGTATGGCTCTTCAGCATTATGGTAAGAAATACTATCTAGATAAGCTGGCAGCTCTCACCTGACAAATCCCCAGAGATATGAGTTAATTGTAGGAAAATGTGGACACAAAAGGGACTCCCATCCAGTTGCATTAAGGCTGGAGCATTGAAACAGAGAAATTTATCATTTTGAAAGTTGTTAATTGTGCCTGCTTTTCTGTTTGTAGAAGGGAGTCTGTAGGTCTGGGCCAGCTGCCCTTGGGGACCTATCTGTTAACTTACTGTCACCTTCTCTTGAGATACCATCATCCTGGAGGACTGAGCAATAAAACTGTAATTGTCAGTCTTTTGAAGCACACAGCTAAAGGACACACCATTTGTTTACACTGAAGGAAAGTCACAAGAACACTAATGTAAGTGGAACACAGAGATACCTTAGGCACAAACAGTGAGGTTTGTCAGTTGCTTGGTGTATATGTATCCAGTACAATCTCAATTTCCTTTTTTAGGTAGGTCTTCTGAGAACTGTGATTGTCATTTAGAAGCTCCTCTGAGGTTATGGAGAGTTCTGTTCATTAATTGATACTAAAGGACATTTCTGTAACCCAAAGCACAAGTTGATGAACAGTGAAACAAACTGAAATCTCCTTCATGTCTATAGCTACGGTTGTTGATATACTACATATTTGAAAGTAGGTTCCATTAGTGTTGATAGCTAACAGATTAAGTCTTCATTCAAGGGTAGATTCAGTGGCTTAATTCCTTATGTAGCATAGGGCTATAGTTTATGGAATAAGACATGCCCTAAACTATGTCACATGTAAGAAGCCCTACAGCATTACCAGTCTAAAAGCATCAAATCGCAGCTGATCTTGGAAGCTAAGCAGGGTCAGCTCTGGTTAGTACTTGGATAGCAGACTGCCAATGAATGCCAGATACTGTAGGCTATATTCCAGAGGAAGGAACTGGTAGAACCACCTCTGAGCATTCCTTGTCTAAGAAAACCCTATGAAATTCTTGGGATCATCATAAGTTGATAGGTGACTTGAAGGCAGATACACACACACACACACACACACACACACACAGAGTGTTGTTGTTGTTTTCCTTCAAGGCATTTCTAACTTATGGTGACTCTAAGGTGAAGCTATCACAATGGGTTTTTCTGGGGTTCAGAGTATGTGATGTGCCCAAGATCACCCAGTGGCTTTCCATGGCCAAACAAGGAATTGAACACTAGTCTCCAAGCTCTTTGTCCAATGCTCAAGCCACTTCAACAAAAGAAGAAAGAATTATGTCTGAAATGTAGCAATGGGGATTTTTGTTTTAATATTTTGAAGTCACTTCATAACTTGAAGCCCTAAACTGTTGTTTGCATATTTTATGCATAAATCTGGCACTGCATGCATGTTTTAATATTTAGGACCTAGAGGTTTCTGACACTTAGGAGTGTCTGTTTGGTTATCACAATTACTTCAGAGCTGGGAACATTCAAACACTTCCAGACTTTAAAACTGAAACCACAGGGGTTTTTCACAGGTTCAGTGGTACAGGAACTCAGGAAAAGGTACACTGTGTATTTATGAATGAAAAATTGAACTAATATTGCTACTGTGTAGAGTTCTAATAAGAACATAACTTAGGGACATTTATCCTGGAGGGGATTGTTGGTTGGTTGGTTTACTTCAAAGTAAGATCAGCTTTCCTTTTACTCCAATACATCACAAGATACAAGAAAGGTGCATGCTATTAGTTCTATTTGGTTAGCAGAGCCCTAACATATGACTTGGGTTATCCAACTAGATAGGGTTGAGTGGCTGGCCAGGGGTCACTCCAGGTTTGTCCAAATGCATGGGGTCTTATTATTAAATTTATATTTATATATAGAAACATGTATAAATTATAAATAATAAGAAATGTATGCTTGTATATAAATAAATGTTAAATATACTTAAATTTACTTTAATTAATATGATGTTGACCATTGGTAATTGACTGACCATTAGATATACTGACAGTAATATGCATATCATGAGAGCTAGCATGCTGTAGTGGTTTGACTTTTGGACTATGACCCTGAAGACAAGGGTTCGATTCATCATCCAGCCATGGAAACCCATACAGTGACCTTGGGCATATCACACAGTTTCAGTCCCTCCAAAAATCCCATTGTAGGTTCTCCTTAGGGTTGCCGTAGGCTAGAAATGACCTGAAGGCACACGACAGTAACAATATCCATACAAGTATTTATATTGATATAGTCAATATGAATTGATTGTTGATATCGAATGGAAAAGAACTAAATTGACTATGACATTAACAATAATTATTACATTGACTAGAGCACACTGAGTCTCTTTTCCTGTTGACAATGCTACTTTTCACGGTTTACTGTTCAATTTCAGTGCTAATGTGCAATGTCAATTTAAAAAAAATGGGGGGCACTAGGACTGCTGAGGGTACATGGGACACATGGCATACTTACAGGCCACACTTTGGATAGCCCTGAAATAATATTTTCTAAAGCAAAGGTGCACCACCTGTTTGGTCCCACAAGCCAAATTTAGTGGTATTACTGGGTGGGACTGGACCACACAGGTATGTAGGCAAGTGCACATGCATACACATATATACTGAGGAGACAGAAGGGAAGGTATACAGATACAAAAAGACTGAGGTGAGGAGATGCTTTAACCTCACTTCCATCTTAGCATTCCTAGTCAAGATAGTTTCCATAGGGGTTTAAGGAGTCTAGGGCCATTTCCACACTACACTGTTATAGTGCTTTTATTCCCCTTTCAACATCCTATAGAATTCTGGGGCTTGTAGTTTACTAAGGTCAAAGAGCTCTCTAGCTGAGAATTCTAAATGCCCCTCCCTCAACTGCAAACTGCAAGTGAGGAAATGGCCATGGTAATCAGA
The DNA here is from genome assembly GCA_948472985.1 of Iguana delicatissima. Lineage (NCBI taxonomy): Eukaryota > Metazoa > Chordata > Lepidosauria > Squamata > Iguanidae > Iguana > Iguana delicatissima. Next base: position 363,101 of record CAOKZL010000920.1, on the reverse strand, counting down.
CTAAGAAGGAGACAAGCCATCTCTTCACCACAATGCTTCTGATCTCAGCTTTAGCACTGCCATAGGCAGTGCTGAGGAACAGTCCAAACAGTTATGGGCTTGCTATGGGAGTAAGAAAACTTACCTTCTCTACACCACTGTGATCCTTACCACAGTTTTGCTGCTGTTATTACCATTAGCAGGAACAGCAACAGCAGCAACAGTAAAGCAGTGCAGGTATGGTAGTGCTCTGTTTTGTTTTGTTATAGCAGTGACAGGGTGTATGTGAAACAGGACTTGGAAAACTGCCTTCAGATGGGCCATGCATTAGGCACCTCATAGTATGGGAACACAGGCACATCATAGGAATACATAGGAACTGAAATGGGATTGCTCAGAATGCAGGTGTTTCTGTTGTTTTTCATAAAAGGATGCTTCTTGAAATAAATACCTTTTTTCCATGTTCCCCTGGCTCCCTTGTGGAAATGGGGGGGACATCTACTTTAGAGTCTACATTTTTTTATTACTTTCATCTAGAAGAGTTTCTCTTCTCCATTTTTCATACTTCCTGTTGTGTGATGTCTGTTGAATTTGCACAAGGATGTCCCTACTGATGATTTTGGAACTTTAAGATCCTAGGACTTGAAGACAGATATAAAATTTACATCAAGCTCAAATTTAAGAGAAAACTTTTATAAGATGTTACATAGATGGTATATGACACCAGAAAGACTGCAAAAAATAACTAAAAATGGAAATGCAAGATGTTGGAAATGTGATGAAAAGGTGGGGACATTTTATCATATGTGGTGGTCTTGTAAGATAGCTAGAAAATTCTGGAAGGAAATACATGATGAAATTCAAAGAATTTATAATGTAAATTTTGAAATGAAGCCAGAATTTTATCTGTTAAATATGCTTGGGCAACAAAGAGAAATAAGATGTCATCAGAAGACACTGTTATATCTGATAACTGCTGCAAGGCTGATATATGCACAATATTGGAAAGAAAGGAGATATGTTGATATAGAAGAATGGAAATTAAAAGTCCTGGATATGGTAGAGACAGAAAAGTTAACATTTTCTTTGAGAAATACACCTATCCAGAACTTTGACAGGGAATGGAGAGAAGTTTTGGATTGGATAAAGACATAAAATAAGAAAAGAAATAAGAATAAAGCAAGATTGTAAGTAATACAGTGTAATAATGTGGCAAGGTAAAATAATAATGTAACAATGTAACAAGGTAGTAAGGTAACAAAGCAATTGTCTAACAATGTGAGATGTAACAAATCCCTTGAGTAAGCAACAATTATGTATGAATGGAATGGAACATGCAGATTCAACTGGAAAACAAGCTTGGAAGTGGAGGTTTTTTTTATTATTTTTAATTAAAATCTTTAATAATAATAATAAAAAAGATCCTAGGACTCAGGGGAAAGGGAGTACGTTTTCCTCTGCAAAAAAACCCCTAATTCTCCAAAGAAATCCATGAAGGAACCTAAAATACCAGTCAAATAACTCAATATGGATTAGTACTACCAGATTTTTCAAGATAAGCAGCAATAACATCTATCAAAAGCCCTTACTTCTTGCCAAAAACCTGTGAAGAGGAATGTTTTCTGATGTATCAAAAGGCTGATCTTCTAGATAGTTATTCAGAAGAAAGTCCTACTTTTTCAACAGGACTTATTTCCAAGTAAATGTCAATACGATTGTTTTCTTTAGACAGAGCTTGGAAATATTATTTCATTAGTCTACAACTGCCAGAACACCCCAGCCAGCATAGCCAGTAGCTGGAGTGGCTGGGGTGTTCTGTGAGCTGCAGCCCAACACAATAGAATTTCCAAGCTATTTTCTTACATATTGTTGAAGGATCACAGGACTACAAATTAACTCAGGAAGCAGAGCAGTCCTAACCCACACGATTTACTAATTGGGAGGAATTAAGATGGTTTGCAAGTGGCTATCTGCTGAAAGAGAGAAGCTTCCATGGGTGATAGACCTTGAAATAGGACTTTGGAACCTATGGATTCAAAGCTTCCCTTTCCCCCTTAAGACCACAGAATAAAGTCCCATCACGAGTGTCATTGTGGGGGAGGGTAAAATGTGGGTATTCTCCCTTAAAATAAAAATTCTGATCCCTCAGGGAAATTTTCCATTAGTGCCCCCAATTTTTAACAGTCCAGAGAAGGAGACTGTGAAAATTCTTTGCACCTAGAACTAACTCTTCCATTTGCTGTATTTGCATTCCTTTGGTCATGTTGCCTGCCCCCTTTTCTATGGATGACTAAACTGTATTTCTAAATGCTCAAGTGAAGTTTTAAATTTCTGCAGTGATAGAAATCTTGAGACTGAATGAAAAATTCATTTGAAAAGAATTCATATTTGGGGAGCTATGCCCTCATTTTGCCCACTCCATAGGTACACTCCTGGGTCCCATACTTTTGTCAGCCTCTGGCTAGCACAGTGTTTTTTCTTCCCTTTATTTCAGTGAGAGGGAAAATAAAATAAAATGAGAATCACTGAGAGGAAACTGAGCAAAAAGCCATGTATACTTTCCATCCAGGCTGAGTGTGCCCTGGCAGAGTTCTGATGGGAGCTTGCCATTCATCCCACTTTGAGAACAGGGTCACAGAGTGTGTGCTTAGCTGTTACATTACATTTGCAAACAGACAGAACGATACTTTAGCAGGTGGAGCATAGAAGACAGCAAAGAGAGGGATTAACAGCCCTTCACCTTTCCAGGGTCTCTCCCCCAGGAACATTTTACATTTTTTAAAAAATGCACTGAAGCTCAGTTTGTTGAGTTTGTAAATAAAGTGATGGTCCACCTTTACAGTGCAACCTTGTGTACCCCCCCACCACACACCTCATGGGTTTCATTATTTTTGCTCTCTGGGACATGAGCACATTTTTGTTCAGTGATATATGGGTATGCACAGCCCTAGAGTCATTCTGAGAAACAGTCAGAAGGAAAGGTGATCAATCAATCAATCAATCAATCAATCAATCAATCAATCAATCAATTTATATTCTGCCTTTTCCCCAAGACTGGCATTCAAGGTGGCTAGAGGGACTGCTTTTGTCTAGACAAGAGAGGGTCAGAGAAAGGGCAAGATGTCCTTGCATTCAAAATTGGATGGGATACTAAATCCATCAAAAAAAAAAAGTGATTTTAGTTAATGACTTAATCCCTGAAGTCTGAACTTACAGAAAGAAAGCTAAGGGAGACTTCTGCTAATATAAGCTGTTCCTCTGGGTTGGCTGCTTCATTGCATTAGCAGGCACTGCATACCTGGCATGCTCCCTTTTAAGAAACTTGTTGCTTTTCTAAGCTGGCTTGCCCCATCTATGAAGGCCTATGTGAGTGTGGGTTTTGTGCTGAGGGAAACATTATGCCCCAAATACACAGAAGCATCCAAACTCACAGTGTGCCTTTTACAAGGGCAATAAAGTTTTATATGCATTTACAGGAGAAGGGGTGTGAAGCAAAATACCTGAAGCCACCAAAGGAAATGGATGGGAAAGAAATGGGCTAAATTTGGCACAATCTTAATTACTCTGTCTTTTCAACTTCACCCGTTAGTAATCAGCTCCCACTTTGCCCTTTGGCTAGTGGTTCTGATAGCAAAATTGGGCTTCTGAAACTGAGCTCCTTAACTTTTTAAAGTTGGCCAGTGTCAGTGTTGAGAATAAGTGAAAGGCTTGACATCAATTACAACATTACACACAACATAAAATTTAACAGCTCAAAACAGCCTTTCACTGCTGTTTTAGCAACTCAGTAGGACTTTCTAAGATCTTAAAAATTAACCAGGTCTTTAAAAGGGGTTTAGATTTTCCCTAAACCAGAAGGGATTTTACTGTCAAGACTTTGGCTCTATAGTGAAATTGACATTTAGCAAACACACTTGAATATAAAATCCAAATCTGTGTATGTGGGTGGGTGTATAACACCTCTTTAAGGAACAATCAAAAGTGTGTAAACTTCATTACACTTGGTTACTTTAATAAAGATACTCCCAGCTCTGGAAATTTGGATTTTGTTGGTCTTCTTCAATGTCCTGGTAAGGAGGACTTTTAAATCACACGATAGCATGAATCCTACAGCTAGTCTCAATTAGAGTAGACTCACTGAATCAGTTGTTGAATTGGAAGTCAACAAGTACATAAATCCCATTGATTCAATGGATGTACTCTTACTGAATATGAGTGATTAGATTTGGGCTGTGATAAGATGTGTGATAGAAGAGGTGATAAGATGGCCATGTGAGAAAAAAAACCTATTGATTACTTAGGTGAAAGAAAATGAGTTGGGTTAAGGTTACAGAATGCCAGATTCCTGATTTACCTCTCTCTCCTCATCCCTTCCTCCATATAATCTTGGCCCTTAGTGGATGAGACAGAAAGGTGAAAGTGAAGTCAGAATATGGTAGTTGTTCCCTATTAAAAAGCATAGAACAGAAGGCCTGGGTGGTATAGGATAAAACCCAGGCCTCCTATCTTACTGCTGAAATTCATGTGGAGGCTGCTGATCTCTGCTTTGCTGACATGTGATCTCCTCATAAAACGCCAACCTTTTCTGCTTAGGGGAGCCCCAGACAAAGCAAGAGCCCAGGCTGAATTACCTCTCACCTCTAATAAGGGTGGTCCTCCCAGGTCAGAGCTGAGGTCATAGGAAGGGCAGAATAAGGAAGCTTCCTTGTCTTGCAGCTGTGACTTTTGGGGGGAATCTGGAAAAGTAAACGGTTCAGTTTCTAATCCTTTAACCAAATAATCAGACAAAATAGACTTGCACTGAAACTGTTTTTCTTTTCAGCCTCTCACTGACATGCTGGCTTGCTCATCTCAGTGCACTGGAGTGTCGTTAAAGAGCTCTACTTACGCCAAAGCCTTAACATGCCAGGCCTTTTAATGAGCAACAACAAATGATTCTTTCTTTCTCATTACAGTTTGTGTTGGGGGAGATGTCTGTGTTTGTATAAGTATGGACCATGTACTGATTCCCAGGTTGAAGTACATTTAACACCGTGTTTTCAAAGCCTGCCTGCTTGTCAGCAGTGACTTTATATTGAATCTCATGAGTAGGAATGCATCCTTATTGCGCAGAAAGTAATGTTCAGCCTTCTGCTCTCCCTGCTTTTGTGGGCCAAGGAATGAAAGCCAGGTCAAATGAGCTTTTTGGGAGTTAGTCTTAAAATCAGTAGTATCTTTTATAACCTTTTAGCCATGGGAGAGAAATTGATTTGGTTCACATTTTAGTACAAACTATCATAATTATCACTTCCTGAAGTAGTACACTGTGATAGCTTCACCTTAGGGTTGCCATAGGTCAAAAAGGATTCGAAAGCACACAACAACAAACAAAGTAGTACATGACCTGGGCTGCAATTATCTTTTTTTTTTGCAGGGGGGGCAGTTCTTCACATTTTGTAATGTACTCCTCTGTTTTGTAAAATGTACAAGAATGCATATAAAAATGAAAATTGCATACAAAAATGTGTAATTCAGGGATAATTGCAAACAGAAAGTTATCTGTCAAGGAAACCTACTTCCAAAAATGTATATAATGAGGAAAATCCATGATGATAGAAGAAAATACATGCTTGCAAAATGTATGCTTGCAAAAATGAATATATTCAGGTAAATCACAATTAAGTGCATATGTTAGAGAACAGTAGTTTCACACACATGAAAATGTGTGTGAATTTTTGTATATAAAAAAGAAAACTGCTGATCAAATGTGATGAAACATCTTAATCTTTTAAAAACTCAAAAGTAGTAGAAAGTAAGAGAGATTCATCAATATCTGTAAGTGATCTAATCTTATATAGTTGTTGTAAAGACTATCCTGAAAGACAACAATTTTCAGCATTTACATCACACTTTTCGAATGTCCTTTGCATACCTGCCAATTATTCGTACACTCTTGTTGTCGAGCAGGGTAGGAATTGTGTGGTTCTAGAGCCAGTACACTAGACTTGATCTTTTTCAAGTAGAAATTGTCCATGAAGCATACCATATATTTGCAAGACTCCATCTAACATAGGAGTCATACTCTAAAGCAAGTTTTCTGAGATGGAAGGGATGATGTCAAGGAACTTTCCATAGTTTTGTTCTCTGTGTGGTAGGGTTTAGACTTCATTAAGACTCAGGGCCTCTTCATAGGTGGAAAACAAATTAAGATGGTCCATTTCAGCAGACCAGTGCATTTCAATGGTTTTCTCACAGCTCTTGTGGAATTTCTTGTTGCCTTGGCAGCTGATCCTGTTGAAGCCCTAGTAATCTGTGGAATGAATGACCAGGCCAGAGGAAGTGGAGGTAAATCTACTCCAGGTTTTAATCCCAGGTTTAGAGAGGCTTTCCAAGATTCTGAACTCTATTCCTAAATAGGTTCAATACCCTGGATAATTCCTTTAATGTGAGCCAAAACCTGGAAGGGGGAATGCTTTTCTTTCACCTTCACCACCATTAAAGTCATATTTGGTGAAGACATAGTTTTAAAGTGGATACTGCTAGGCTGTAGAATACTTTCTCAAAGAAGGCTCAGTTGGCCTCCTCTCTGCTCTCTTTCCATTGACAAGTGAAGAACTCTTTTTGTAAACAAGGCCATTTCCGCACTACACTGTTATAGTGCTATTTTTCCACTTTCAACATCCTGTGAATTCTGGCATTTGTCATTTTCTAAGGCCAAAGAACTGAGAATTCTAGATGGCCCTCCCTAAATTACAAACCCCAGGATTCCATAGGATGTTAAAAGTAGAATAAGAGCCCTATAACAGGGTAGTACAGAAATGGCCCAGATTTTTGGCTATTAACTGGCTGCAGAAGAGACTCTAATGGATGTACTATACTTCTGTTTTCTTTACTGTGTTTTACATGTGTTTTAAGTTGTTTGAAATTAAGTGTTTTTGATAGGATTGCTTATTTTTTTTTTTAATTATTAGACTTTTAGTGGCACTTTGTTTTAATCGATGTTGTTAAGTCAACTTGGGCCCCATGCCAGGAGAAAGGTGGGATATAAGTTAAATGCATAAACAATATACACTCCCTTTGGAAAGTCTGCCAAGTTTTTGTCTGAGGCAGTCAGGATTGGAGAACAGTTAACTTCTGTATTAGAGGGAAATGTCTGAAATAGATTCTGCCTATATGATTTAATCCAATTGTTCTTTGTTACTTTTAATTTATTTTACATGTTGTATATGTGAACTTGTTGGGTTTATGGACTGTAATGAAGGGTTGTTGTTGCTTATTTAAATGTAAAGAATGGGTTTCTTTTTGAAAAATTGAAAGAGGCGGTGCCTCTAACAACATTTAAAAAAAAATTAATAGATAAACCTATTCTACATTATGGCAATATGTGTGTCTAGAAATTATCATTATTCAAAGAAGGAACTATGGCTGTCCTTGGTTATACCTACTGGGGATTCTGAATGCTTTATCTGAATGAAAGAAAATGGACCATATTGTAGCAAATAATGCAAAATCTCTTCTATTTTATATTTCAGAATCTTCTATGTGGCATTTAGGGCTCATTTTCAAGGATTCTCTTTTGGAAGCATTGAACTAGTCACACATTCTTTGGCTTTCAGATATGGAACTGCTGGATGTCAGCTGAGAGATTTTTTTTGGTAAGGATGGGGAAATAAATACAAATATTTGTGCTATCATTTCCCAGCCCACAAAGGCTCCTGAGGTGATGAACAAAGCAGAAAAAGTCCAAGACACAAATGGACCTTTGACCAACATGTTATAGAACAAACCCACCTATTCAAATACCTGGGTATTGTTTTTAGTGAGTCTCTTTCATGGAAATGACATGGGGATGAAGTGAAATTGAAGGCTGAGAAAATGATAGGAGCCCTGGTGAAATTTCACCACAACCAGGGTAGTCAGTTATTTGAACCTACCTTAAAAATCTTTAGTAGTAAAGTGATTACACAAATGTTCTAAGGAGCAGAAATTTGGGGGTCAGATACTAATATTTGTAAAGTTTTAGAAACACTACAGAATAAATTCCTTTGAAAACTTTACTCTGTTCCAGTTGGAACTCCTGCAGCCTTCTTGTGTTCTGAAGCTGGTTAGCCATCAGTTAAATTGAGAGAAGATTGTACCCAGTTAAGGTACATCAAACAAATTGCCACGTTATCAACTGCTTGTCTTCCAGCACCGTGTTACATGGAAATGAGTAAAAATCAATATTGGAAAATGAACTTACAAAATCTTCTGCATAGTTACTACTTAATTGGATTGAATTCTGCCTTGGGTATGAATAAGAGGCAACTAAGAGATTTGCTATTTTGGATTGATTCAAGAAGAGATCTACAATCAAATAGAACCTCCAAGTTTTCACTATGGTTTGCCTTTCTGAAAACAGAATATTTTAGAGTCAGATATCTGATCAAATTCAAGTCATCTATCTTTAGAATTGCCTTCACAGAACTGTGATTTCAAGTAATGCCAACTGCAGTTTTAGATGGATGCTATAATAAGGTGTTATTTGAAAACAGATTGTACATTTGCAGCCAAGGACAGGTAGAAGACATTGTGCATTACATGCTAACTTGTCCCATGTATAGCGATCCCAGAGAGAATTTTAACAGCTTTGCTGTTAAATGGAATCTCTGTAGTAGATTGTTTCAATTTTTACTGAGTGATACAAATGATTATGCAACAATGCTAAATTACAATTTTTAAACAAGGCAATTCCAAACATGTTCTGGCTACCTGTCGAAAGCTTAAAGAGATGGAGCCAACCTAACTTCCTTGGGCAGGGAGTTGCACAGCTGGAGTGCTGATACACAGAAGGCTCTGTTACATGTATGTGTCAACCTTACTTCATGAGATGTTGGGATGTGCAACAGGGTCTCCTGTTGGGCAGGTTCACATGGGAGGAAGTCATCTTTCAGATATCCTGATCAGAGCCAGCACCTTGAATTGAACTCAGAAGCAAATTGGAAGCAGTGTAGTTCTTGTAAGGCATGTGTTATATGTTTTATAATAGGCACACCCAACATCAGTCTGAATGCTGTATTCCAAAACTACAGCTTTCTAGACTGTATTGCAGCAGTCTAATAAGGAGGTATCTAGGGCATGAACCACTGTAGCCAGATCCTTCCCCACGAAAGGGCACAGTTAGCACACCAGTGTGAAGCTGGCCAAAGGTGCTCCTGGCCGCCACAGCAACCTGGCTTTCCAGGAGAAGCACTGGGTCCAAAAGCATGTCCAAGCTGCAAATCTGATCTTTCAGAGACAGTGCAACCTCATCCAGAACAGGCTGTGATCCCAATCACAAATTTGTTTTCCTACTGACCCACAGCACTTTCCTTTTCCCTGGATTGAGCCTCAGTTTATCCACCTGCATCCAGTCCTTCACTGCAGCCAGACAATGATTCAGAACTTCCATAGCCTCCCTAGAGTCAGTTGTAAGGGAGAGATAGATCTTGGTATTATCAATTTATTGATGACACCCAACCCCAAAGCCCTTGATTACCTCTACCAGGGGCTTCATGTAGAGGTTAAAGACTGAACAGCAGTTCCCCAGCACCACCCTTTGGGAATGTTCAGTCAAGAAAGACTGGAACTGCTGCAAAGCAATGCCCCCAATTTCAATATCAGCCAAACAACTCAGAAGGATGCCATGATTATTGGTATCAAATGCCACTGAAAGATCTAGGAAGACCAATAGGAAATACTTCCCCTGTCCGGTTCCCAATACATCAAGGGGCCCAAAGCTGTTTCTGTTCTGTAATCAGGCCTAAACCCAGATTGGAATAGATGCAGATAACCTGTTTCATTCAAGAAAACTTGGAGTTAGGTTGTCACTATTCACTCTAGGACCTTACTTTAAAAGGGGAGATTAGTAGCTGGTCAATAGTTATCTGGGAAGATAGGGTCAGATGAAAGTTTCTTCAGCAAAAGACTTACAGTCTTCTATCAAAGAAGCATTTACAATTTCCAAAACTCTGTTGGCCAGTCCTCTGACAACTTCAATTAGCCAGGATAGACATGGGTCTAAAAGACTAGTGGTTGGGCACAACTCTCCAAGCAACTTATCTACATCATTATATTGAGCAAACTGAAACTCATCCATCAAAATCAGACAAGTACATGCCTCAGATACCTTCCAAGACTCTACTTGCAACAAACCCCTAGAAAATATATAGCCTACATATTGTACAGGTACATTTGTGCATTATAAAGGATACCTGTGAAATCTGAATTTCAATCATTGTAGAGGAGTGCAGTGAATAGGAAGTTCCAGTCATATGGCCATCCTGGCTAGAGATGGTGGAGTTGTATCTCAACACATTGGAGGGACACCAAAGTGTGGAAGGTGCAGGCATGAATGCCACAGATCTGTACATGCACATACCTAATGCAAGTTCTGATCCTGCTGACTGTGCTGCAGAAAACTGACTTTTCTCAAAGTGTCTCACATAAAGCCAACACACGTCCTCACTGTGTCTGTATTCAGTTAGTTGCAATCAGTATTTCCAGTCATTTCCTGGACCAGTGGTGACAGAAAACAGCAAACTCTTTTGTTTGGTGGTTAGAAACAATGCAGTTTAATTAAAACCCTAGTAAGAATTAAGTGCAACTGAGTTCAATGAGGTCTGATTCCAGGTAAGGCTGAAGAGAATCTTAGTTTATGATTTTAAGTACTTTAGTCAATATACAGAATAAGTTGCCCTAATGTATAGCAATACAGCTTAGCACAGGCGTTAGTAGGCTTCTGTCTTAGATAATCTACTTTATTTCTTTGCAATATATGGAGGGATATGTGTTGGCTGTAACTCCAAGGTCAGCCAAACAAAATCAGTTGCAAAATGGTGGTTTGTATCCCGTAAGACTGATAATGGAGTAACCTGTATATATGAGTATACATCTGCAATTGAGTTACTAAAAATATGGACTATTATACCTTAAACAAAAGAATTGTGAATTCACAAACGAAATGGCTTCCCTAAGCTGAGGCCCTTTTCACAACTCACCTTCTTGCGGAGCTGAGGTGTGGGGATCGTGAGAGAAGCCTCTTGTGAGAGGCTCTCGCATCCCTGTTGCTTCAGTTCCACAGCTGCTGCCTGCTTGCTTGAGAGCCCCTCCTCTTCCTTCTGCAGTGCAGCCTGGGATTTCCCCAGGCTGTGCTGGGGCAGGAAGTGCGAGCGCTGCAGCTCTGGAGCTCCGCACGCACAGCAGGCGCATGCGGGGCCCGGGAGCAATGAGCGATTGAGCACCATTTTTGGCTCAAAGCCAAAAATGAAATAAAGTGCGATCGGCGCCTGCCAGCCCCTGGAGCGTCGCGTGATTGCAAGTGCGTCGTGTGGACCACTCCTTGCAATCGCGCGACGCTCCAGGCCTTTTGCATGGCAAATGCCATGCAAAAAGGGCCTGAGACAGGAAGGAATAAAGAAAACCTTCACAAAGATCAGGAAGGGAGGTCTATTTGTAATGGACAATTTGAAAATGCTAAAAACCTTTGAGGAATATTATAGAGATTTATGTGTGAAGGGCAATGAGAAAATTTCAGATATGGAAGATTACTTGGATAAACTCCAATTAGACAAATTATGTTTGGAGCAAAAACAAAGCTTAAATAGGCCTGTGAGAACTGTGGAACTTACTGGAGCAATTAAAAGGGTTAAATCTGGAAAAACAGCAGGCCCAGACGGATTCTCTGCAGTATAAGAGGTTTGAAGATAACTTCAGCCATTAAAAATGGTATGTGATGAGTTATTAGAAAAAGGGCAGATACTTGATTCTTGGACAAATGCCTATAATACAGTGAATGATTATGAAAATACTCATGAAAATAAGACATTAACAAAGAATTATAAACCTATTTCATTACTAAAGAACCACAAGAAAATATTTATTATCTTTTGGCAAGCATATTGAGAAAACGTATTTCTCAGAATATTCATGACGATCAGAGGCTCCTCCTGCCCCAAAAAGAACAACTTAAGGGATAATGTAAGAATTGGCTTTAATCTTATTGCATTTTTGAAACATCATAATGACAAAAAAGGCTGTTTTGATTTTTTGAGATGCAGAGAAAGCATTTGATAATATTTCTTGGCATTAGTTATTAGGGTGAAAATATTATTCAGGCAATTAAGACAATCTATGCAGTTCAAAAGGCACAGATCTTAATAAATGGTAAGGTACAAGACTGATTGAAATACAAAAAGGGATGAGACAGGGTTGTCTCCTCTCACCTTTAATGTTCATTTTGGCATTGGAGACCCTACTGAGAGATATCAGGCAAGACAACAAATTCTATTGGGTGAGGAAAAGAATACTATAAACTGAGAGTTTATGTATTTTTTGTTGTTTTTTTGTTATATTTTTTTCCTTCTCTCTCTCTTTTCTTCTTTCTTTCATTGTATTTTGATTGTAATTTTGATGGTATATTAGATTGTTAGGGTTAATCATTCAATTAGAAATAAAAAAGGGTAGGTGGCAGGGAGGTAATTGGTAACAGGAGGGCTATATTGAGTATCTATCCTCCAACATTTCACAGATGAAAACGGGGGCCCATGTGGCAAAGTAACATTGGAGTGAGGTCAAGGTGGCAACATTTGTTAATGAGGAAGAGCACACAAGCTATGAGAGAAGTTCACCTTAGTTTACAGTAGAAGACAAGATTCTACCTCCTTTTATTTCTTCACAGCTGAGTTAGTTGAGTGAGGATTACTTTTGCACTTTGAACTTGGTTTGTAGTAACTCAAATAAATTATAATGTAGGAAGTGGGCAGAGAAGTAAGAAATTAGGGCATTTTAAAAGCAGCTCAAAAAGTGGGAGGGCAGAGGATCGAACAGGATTATCTCTGACAAATCAGGACAATTGGAAGGTATATGAGGCTGATAAGTGATTAGGATAAGGCCAGATGTGTTAGAAGGTTTTTTTTCCAAGTCCTTACAATGTTACTTTCTGTTGTTAAATTATCGGAAGTCAGAAACCCTCTTAAAAAATATAAAAAGCTTGATTCCAGTGTACCTTCTCTGCCCATCTATTTTGTTGTACTCAGAAGCAACGGTGGATCTAGGGTGGGGCAACTGGGACGTGTGTCCTAAGTGCCAATGTCAGAGGGGCACAGAAAAAGGAACCTCCCCTGCCCCTGCCGCCGCTTGCCCTGCCCAACTCCGCCTGCCGTTTGCCCCCCCACTTGCCCCGTCCCTTCCACTATTCATGCTGCCGGCTTTTGCCACTCACCATGCCCACCTCCACTCATCCTTCCCTCACCCACTGCTGCTCACCCCACCCACTGCTGCCACTCGCCCCCCCTTGCTCTGGGTGCTGTTAAGCCTCCGTACGCCACTGCTCAGGAGAAGAGAAAAGAGTAAAAAAGAAGGCAGAGAAAGAAAAAGAAGAAAGGAAGAAAGAAGCAAACCAAGCATTCAAGCTGGAGGGTGAATCCTAGATCTGAAAAGTCTGAAAGATGTTGACATGGTAGATAGAAAGGAAAACTATATATAAAAGGGAACTGGAAAGTTCTCGATGTTTGCACCACACATTGCATATGCTTCCATTTTTTGCCATTGCTAACATTGCTCTACCAGACTATTGACAGAATAATAAATAGTATAAGAAACTTCATGGGAATGACATAAAAGGAGATTTCTGTTGCAAATGAAATGTGGAATGAAAAGTGGTGAGATGGAAAATGTGTTCATTGGCAAATTCAATTCCTTAATAATCATTTTTCACACACATTTTGTTTCTTTCTTCATCTTCATCTCAATTAGAACAATGTTAATACAAAGATAAGTCTGAGGCTTAAACTCACAAGAGTCAGGAAATTCAAAATTAAGACTCCCTTCGTAAAGCTAATTCAGTCTCCACTGTACATATTACATTTTATGATGAGGGGGGTCTTTCATTATGTGATCATATAACAGAGTGACATTCTGTGAGTGATATGGAATAGGTGTGAGACTTGCTGAGGAGGTTAAAGAAATGTCACTGTTGAGATTTAGTCTTTATTCTCTTTTTCAAAAATGTGCTCATTGTAAAGCTTTATTAAAATCTGATGTCAGGCTGACTGAAGTTTGACAACTTGTCACATTGCAAGGGTGAAATAAATGCCACATTAGGGTTTCTTTTTTCATTATATATTGTAAAATTAGGCTTCTGGTGCTTTTATCTATAAAGTTGCAATTTCTAAAGCTATGTTAGTGCAATCTGGTGATTCTTTTGGGACTTCTGAAAGTCAGGGATGGAAAGAATATTTTAAAATACTTTTAAAAAAGGCCAAAAACATTTTTTCAAATGTTGAGAAACCCTGACAGGAAGATTCCTGGATTAGTGAAAATCTTCACAGTTCAAGAATGATTCTGTGTAAAATTTACATGTAGTGGTTTTGTACAGAAAGCAGACTTTTTGCACAGGAAACAGCATTTTCAGTTCCCCTCAAAAAAGAAAAAGTTTTTTTTTCCCGCAAATACAGCTTTCTTCTTAGAACATGCTGTTTCCTGCACAGATAGTGTTCTCCGTACAAAAATACTGTATGTGAATTTTGTGCAGAATAAATTGCTGATTGTGAATAAGTTTCAAAACCTGAAGTTTTCGAGAACTTTCTTGCAGAGGGAAGAAAATTGCTGAAATTATTCACTGTTTCCTTCAAGAAGAAAGTTGGTGAAGAATTACATACCTACTCAAATTTTTCTGAAGTGGAAACCTTAAAATGACAGTCAAGCAGGCTGCATCCATCATTCTCTGAGCAAACACCCACTCACCAGCTGTACAGTAGGAATGAAAATATTCAGTGGGTGAATTCTTACACACAAGAACAAAAGAAAAGGAAAACCTGGCTCTTTTCTGGATGGGAATATGAGAGTTTTTGTAAATTATTTAATGAAGGTTAGGGTGAGGTTGAGTGTTTTTTAAATTATATATAAATATATTGTGGAACTATCTGGATTATTTTTTCCTCCACAAAATGTTGTATTTTCTGCAAAATATGTTCACACACCAAAATTGCCTGTTGCACAAAATGCAAAGGTAGTGCCACTTTTCATAAAAGATGTAAAAAAAAGTTCAAAACCAAAAGCAAAATCTTTTCACTGGATATGTGAAAACTTAAGAATATTGTTTACATCCTACACTATGTTCCATGTTCCTTTTTCTGTTTGCAGCCCCCTCATCTGCACCAAAACTGTTGTGAATGTTCCCTCAGCCATTTGGAGCAGAGGAAACATGGGGGCCCCAGGGAAGATGGGAACTCTATTCTACCATTTTTGTGGTACCCAATCTCTTCCATCAACTTTATAGTGGCTACATTGCAATGTCTTAAAACGTTTAGTCTTGATCCCTGTTTCATATCATCTCTATAGAAACTTATTAATGCTTTGCAATCTTCATGTTTTATTCATCCATATTCACAATCTCCCACCCCAGTAGGTGAGTAATATATTTGCATATTGGTTTAGGACAAGTTTCTGACTGCCATCTACTGAAGTCAGGGGTAAATTAAAATTAAAGTCTTCATCTGCTAGTCTCAGGCCAAACACATTGGCTAAAAGGTGTCTGTGAAAAGAGATACTGACACACAGCCACTATCCATCAATATCAGTTGATATATAAACCTCCCGAATAAGCCCTCACTATACCTACTCCTAAAACAAACAAACAACACAGTAGCCTCAGAGGGAGATTGGGACATTTTCACCATGTTTTGAGACCTTCCTGGACCATTTTAAGCCTGAGAGATACATTTTTTTAAATAACAGGAAGTGAATAGAAGTCACTTCCTGATTATTTACTGTTTCAAAAGGTCCTCTCCTGGGCCTAAATTGGTCAGTGGGACATGGTGGAAATGCCCCCACAGTCCCTAGAAGGCCTTTTGAGGTAATTAAGGGGGGAATATTTTTTAAATGACCCCTGGGGGTGGAGGGTCTCGAAACATGGTTGAAAGCTGCTGTACACCCCCTAGAAGGCATTGTGGGGAATTTAGGAGCAAAATATTTTTGTTATTTTTAAAAACTTTTTAGGGGCCTAGAAGACACAAAAACAATCTTGGGAATCAGCATGCAATCTGTGAGCTGCCCTTTGCCTACCCTGATCTAGCCATTACAGACAAATGGAGGTTAAGAACTCTGATATTGGCTTGTCAACTGAAGGTTCAACAACTGGACAGACATCAGTCTTGGGCAGGGCAGTAACTTTGTGTCCCTCCAGATATTGCTGGACTGTAAATCCCATCTACCTAGGCCCAAATGATAATGGGAGTTGCAGTTCAACAACACCTAGAAGGCCACAGATTGCTCAACCCTGCTCTAGGTCCTTACTTTATTTAGTGTATTTATTTAGTGTATTTATTTAGCGCTCTCAGTGTATACTTTATATGGCCCAGTACCTTTTGAACTGGACCCTTCTTTGGGAATGCTCTTAAAGGTAGCCTTTAGTTACTTGAGTCTTAAGTGACTCTGTAACTTAAAATGTTCCACCTTCTGTATGTCAATTTGCTATAGTTAACTGGATAGCATTTTTACAGGGAGAAATAAGAGTGAGCTTAGAACTATCTAGTTACAAATAAATAGTTATTTTATTGATTCTTTTGTTCAAGAATGATAATTGAAAGAAGTTACATTGGGGTTGTATAACGTGAGATAACACTACTTATTGTGTAAGTGTAATTTTTAACTGCTTTTATAGTTACCTTGATATGATTTCACAGAATAATGGAGAGGGAATATCACATGGTTCAAGTGCTGGCTGATGATTTGTCTTATGCTGCTGCCTAAACGTCTATGGTTGGCAATAGGTTTGTGGCATTCAAGCCTTTCAAAAAGAGTAAGTAAAACATAACTATTTTAGTTATTTTTAAGAAACAAGGAAATAGAGCTACTTTTTAAAAATATAAGTCTAGTAGTAAATACTAGGAGTTGAAATCAGCTATAATTGAATGTTTTAAAAGTAGCCTTCCAAACTCTTCAAATAAAAATTCCAGCACAGAAAAAATTATTCATTTTTCATGCCATGGTCTCCATCCTGCCTTCTTCTCACTTCTTCCGGTATGTTTTAAATAAAAACAAGATATGATAAACATAAATTTTGCAAGTGAAAAATTCTAATTGAGACTGGTGATCTTCACATGGATTCCGTATGTTAGTACTACTAGTTAATAGTTACTAGTTATTACCACTAGGTACCTGTTATTACCAGTAGTTATGTTAATCTTGGCATGGATTCTCTATTAGTCACAACAGGATTTTCCAACTCCTTTGAGAAAACCTGGTGGAGCAAACTGGCAATGCCAAATCTGTTGTTGTTGTTGCTTCAGTTCCTGCAGGATGATGTTTTACCATGTAACTGTGCTGTCTTTTTTTATAAGTTTTTTTTTATAGCCTCTGAAGATGGCCTTAGGAAAAAAAATATATAGGCTGAAGTATGTTGAACTTTCTATGTAATAGAGCAGCTACTTTGAGACTCATCTTTAGGTTTTCCTGTTGATTCCACTGGGCATTCTCCAGTTTTTGGGTATTTCTGTGCAAGACATCCTATGGCAGGGCTTTCCAAACTTTTCGTGTTGGTGACACACTTTTTCAGACATGCATCATTTTGCAACACAGTAATTCTGTTTTAACAGCAAAGCGGTGGTTAAACTAACCCCTTACAGACACATACATAAATTGTAATAACAAAATGTTTGGGGACACAACATATATCATGAAAACCTTTCATATATTTTTAAAAATATATAATTTATAAATAATAATATATATTTCCTAGATAGTAGGTGACACACCTACATATTTCAGGAGACATACTTATATGTTGTGGCACACTATTTGGAAAGCCCTGTCCTATGGAATCCTGGGGTTTTTAGTTTAGGAAGAGGTCCCTCTCTAAACTGCAAACCCCAGGATTCCATAGGATGTTGAAAGTGGAATAATAGCACTATAACAGTGTAGTGCAGAAATGACCTTTGTCCCTTTTGTCCCTTGGCAGATAGCCAATTTTCACCTAGGTTTTTGAAGGTCAGAATTAGCACTTTGAACTGAGTAAGATGGAAAAAATAAGTAAATAATGAAATCAGCCTAGAATCAGTAGAACACATTTTATGTGGTGCATAATCCTAATAACATGGTGGCAACAGTTTGAGCCAAATATACATTCTCGGCCTGGTCTGCCATCACCTGAGCATCTGGGGGAGGTTCTGGTACTCTGAATATTCCTAGGTTCACAGAGAGCTCATTTTGTCTTGGTGCCACATACTTATTTGACTTTCAAAACTAGTCACTTGTGGGTTAATTCATGTACCAGGCCATGTACCTTCATGTACCAGGCCATGATCAGAAACTGCAGGGAGATCATGTCATCTTCCCAGATCCTTCACTGCCTCTGACATCCTCTGACCCTGAGATCTTTCTACTGTCGCTCAGTGTCTATCACTTTAATCAGTTTTGAGTCAGCTCTTTCTGTGATTTCTCATTACAGTTTACTCCATGTGATGGCTTCTTAAAACACTGGCATTTCTTTTCCCTGTTATCTGAGCAGCCTTGTGTAAAAGGAAGTCCTGGGTCAAGGTACTATTGGCAACACTGGCCTTATTATTCTGGTATGACACAATCAGTTCTGATTTGAGAAAAAATATCAATGGGGAAGCTTCCCTGGCTAAACACAACAAAGCGATTTAACATCATGGGCATGACAGGTTTATGTCTCTCTCTGCTTGGCTCTCATCCTGGAGACAACAGACTTTGGAACTCTCCAGCCAGAATTGAAAGGTGAAATGTTTACAGC
The DNA here is from genome assembly GCA_948472985.1 of Iguana delicatissima. Taxonomy (NCBI): domain Eukaryota; kingdom Metazoa; phylum Chordata; class Lepidosauria; order Squamata; family Iguanidae; genus Iguana; species Iguana delicatissima. Next base: position 344,371 of record CAOKZL010000920.1, on the reverse strand, counting down.
TTCAAGCTAATTCCTTTGGATTCAACCCAAACTGGACCAGAGGGAGGGAAAAGATTATCACTAACTTCACATTGATCACTTTTATAAGTCTATACAATAGCAATATCTATAGTCATCTGTTGGCTATGGATCCATGATGAGCACTGTTATATAGAGCTTGGAAAAGTTCCTTTCTTAGACCACTCTATCTCAGAATACCCCAGAAGTAACGGCTAATAGCCGTGCTGGCTAGGGAAATTCTGTGGATTTTGACTCCGAGAGAGAGAGATTTTTTTTTTCATGCTCTGAAGTATTGTCACACTCTCAAAACCATGGAAGGAAATGGACCACAGAATGACACTTTGCTTTCTATGTAGCCTGAATCCATAGACAAGCACCAATGTGGTCCTATCATTGGGCAACATGAGGCAATCACCTCAGGTAACCCATTCTGGGGTCATTACTATCATCTCCCCAGTTTTAATTCTTGCCCCCACAATTATCTTCTGTTGAACGACAGAAAGTATGCCCTACATCTATATCTCCCAAATTAACAAATTGCTAGAAATGCAATGGTAATAGTATCACTTTCTCAGTATTGAAGTAAAAATCAACTTCCTTTCTTATTAGCTTCTAATACACAGAAAAGGAAAATATATCATTTTGTCTTTTGCCTCAGGCACCAAAAATGTCCTGCTTCCCACAGAGTTGCACTGTGAGAAGAGATTAAACCATGATCATTTAATTTAGTCATCTATTTCTCCATAAAATATTTAGAGAACTAACCTACCACAATGTGATTTACCTGAATAATGAGATACCTGTTGATTGGTTGCTAGTTTAATATGGTTCTTTCCTCTTTTCTGATGTCCAGTGAAAACAATTATATCTTCAACTATTACTCTGAGGAAATCCTAACCAGAGGTTGTCTTTTCATTTTCAGGGCCAGTTCTGTCATTAGAATGGGGCAGTTGGCAAAGGGCAGGGAGTGACAGTGTTTGATAAAAGAAGTGATTCTTTCTCAGTGTTGACATAACCAGTTTGGTCTGGTTCTGTATGTCGGGTAGGCAAATGTATCCTGCTCAGACAAAAATATGGTCACATCTCTACAAGAAACAGGTATTTAAAGCCATGAACCACTAAAAGAAGAGCTCCTTCTCTTCTCTTAGCAAATTAGGCTAGAGAGGAGATTTGGGGTGAAAAACCAGTCTGCATAATAATTTTACCATAGCTTCACCTGTTGGCTCAGTGATTTGTCACGTATTACATTAGGTCCTCCTAAGTACAAATATGCTCAGCTTGAAGTAACAGTGTTTGCTACATGCACTGCCTGTGGAGCAGTGCAGAAGAGAAGGGGGGCATAGTGCAAAGTGAGGATTATTTACTGCTAATGCCTCTTGTCATATTCTTTTTCCAACCTGCATCCCTTCCGTATCCCCTAAGGGAGAGCCAACTGAAGGGCTAGCTTTTATGTTCTGGTATTCTCACTTTAAAATATTCTTGTGGAAGGATGTCAGTAGACTGGGTTTAATATACTACCGATGACAAGAAGACACTGGATTCTTCCTTCACTAACCCAAGGATTCTTAAGGATAGACCCGGTAGACTATTTTAGGTCTTGACATCTTTTAAGGAATGCCAGGAGCTGAGACAATCAGAACTAGTTAACATTCCAAAGATCTGCCAGCTACATCATAATGTTTTACACCAAGGAAGAGAAATGTGACTCTACAGATATTGCTGGACTTTAGCTTCTACCTCCCTTCACCACAGACTAGGCTGTCTGGGCCTGATGGGAGCTGAAATCTAACACATGCTAGAGGACGTCCTGAGGTATTTGAAGAAAACGAGGAGTACAAATGAGGTGGATACTGTGGTGAAGAGTGGGGAATCAAACAGTTGTGGAGGTCAGTTGAGTACCAACATCATTTGATTTATGATCCCTGGATGTTTTTCTGTTCAGAACAAGTGATGCAAATAATCAGGACAATTTGAATACATGTCTCCTCTGAAGTAAGACTCATCAAGTTCAGTGGGGTTAACTCTCAGATCAGTGGGTATAGGATTGCGGCCAAAATATGCTTTTCAATCAGCCAGAAAAAGCTATCATTTATTTTAACAATCATCTCCCTGAGGCTCTCTGTCTCTCTTTCTCTCTCTTTAAATTGTTAATACTTTTTGTGGCAACAAGAAATGTAATCTGCAACAACATCATGTGAAACTGCAGTCCTTGATTTTTTGCCACAGCTGCTATGCAGAAGTTCCTGGCTTCTTATAAAGAACCTAAATAAAGTTTGAATTGTTGAGGAAACATTATGATTCTTGGAGGAAAGAATGAGCATAATCAAATGAAGGAAACAGTGACAGTACGGTGTCCAGAGCAGGAGCTGTGTTCAGAACCCAATCTTCTGTGTTTTAAGCAGTTCTCAAGGAGCTGGTAAAACAAGGACTGAGGATCAAGAGCTTTATCATGCTAGACTCTTCTCCCACTAAACCAGTGTTATTGTTTTAAAAAAAACATTGAATTGGGATTAGTCTGTTTTGTTTCACAACTTCAGAACCATTCTTGGATTATATGATTTGTTTGTGCTAAAAGCTTATCACACACAGCATTTGGGTCTGCCGTCCTCCCTACCACCTCATCCAACACATTATCTCTGCCTATTTTTTTTAGTTTGTTACAAATGTGTGCACACACAGATCCTGCCCCCAAATACAAATGAAAGCAGCCTTACATTTTTAAAAGTCCTTTATTTGGGGGCAGAGGGCTTTCCGAGGGAGATCAACAGAAGATCCAGACTGAACTAATCACAGGCAGATGACAGCCAGCAGCTACTGATCTATCTGTCTCATTGATGCCAGCTTTCATCTGCCAGTGGATAGCTAAGCTTGAAAGCAAAAGAAAAGAAGAATGAATGGATTACTAAAATAAATGATTTCTTAATCTGTAAGTCACTTTTCCACTTGTATTTCCAAGTGTGTGAGTGTGGGTGGGTGAGAGAGAGACTCCAGAAGGTGGTTGGAAAAGCAGGTGGGGTGGGGAGGGTGGTGAGCAAAATCAGTGTAAAAGTGCAATTGAACTTTTGCACAGGAAATCATTGCACAACAGAAATGGGAGAGGAGGTCATTAATAGATTTTTAGTGTTAATAATAATCATTAAAAAAAGTTTTCCAAATTTTTTCCAACAGAATAGAACAACTGAACAACAACATCATGTCATAAGTCCCATCAAAGATGCTATTATCCAGCAGCAAGTGCAGTTCTCTGCCTTGTGTGATGAAGCCCTATTTCTGTAGTACAGGCAAGCAAAGAGGGTTTTGAAATGTAATTCAGGCATTGCAGACTATATATAAGTTCACAGCCCATTCTAAGCATCCTACAAAATTACAAATCTCAGGATCCCATGGGATGGAATCATGACAGCGAAACTGATATCAAACTACAACTGGTTGTATAGTGCAGATACACCCCACTGTATCTCTTCAGTGCAGACAATCAGTATGATGCTATAGTGTTCTTGAGTTTAATGTGATCAGCTTACATCATCCTATCAGAACTAGTTGTACTTGTCAGCTTTGATCTTCCTGACAAGGTTGTTATGAAGACAGAGATAATGGTTGCCATCCTATTAGTGACTTAGTTATATACAAGTTACCTTACGCAGGTGGCTGTACTTTTCTGGCTGAGGTTATGAAAGTGAAGTTACATATATGGTGCCATGGCATTTCATTGCACACTCCTTGTTATGCATTGCCCATTGTTCTACATTGTGCATTTATTGCATAGATTCACAGTGCCCATTGCTCATCAGTGCACAATACACATTTGGTTGTATGAGGTTGCAAGCCTATGATGAGATGGCATAGTGCAATCAAGATAACTCTGTGAGTGTTAAGGTATGCTGTGGCCATTTCTGCACCATGGTACTATCCCGAGATGGGGACACATTGCTGCCAGTCCATGAGTCATGCTTTCACATTACATCATCATGGTCCCACTGCTCATGTGTCCACAGCCATTGCAATTGCAGGGTATAACATTATCAGAAAAAATCCAATAGGAACCCCCAATTGCATGACATTCCTATCTCTGACGGCCATGTGGAAAGGGCAGAAGTGAAATCTAGGAGCTTTCTTCCCCAGTGCAGGATAGGAAGTGTCCAGCTGCACTGTGGAAGGAAAGAGTGTGTCCCTCGCGCTACCCTTCCGCGGCAGCTAGCCAAGTGTGGAGGGGAGCATTCAGGTTACACTCCCATCCATTACCGGGATCACAACAGGATGATGATGGAAAATTGAAAGGTGCGAAAAGTGCCTATGTCTCTTTGATGCAATGTCTTGGCCTACATTTCTAGCACACTCTATTGGGATGATTGATAATTATCTCATTTTCTCACTGAGATGAATTTATTAAACTTTGCAAAGTTCTTTACATTACAAGAGCAAAGGATATTAGATTAAAAGATCCAGATATATGAGAAATGGAAAATGACAGATACATCCAGACAGACTCAGGATGTTGAGTGTTTAATTCTTAGTGTTTTTAACTATGTGAGTGCTAAATTGGGTTTGCCATGTCCAGTTCCTGAGGAACATCTGATCTTTAATTTCTGTGTGGCAGAAAGGTACAACATAATCTTATCCTACCAACTTCTCTATGTATTTGATCTGGTAAGTAGATATAAAGGAGAAATTTAATTTGCTTCTTTATATATAAGAACATATCAAAATAAGGAAATCTGTTCATATTCAGGAGAGAAAGAACTTTAAGTTGAAAATGTTCAGATGTGGGGAAAAATAAAACTGACTGATTTTCTCCGTTGCAAGTACTTTGGACATTCAAATTTTTTAGGTATCAGAAAGGTAACAGTGGTGAGGAACTGCTAGTCCTATAGTGAAGATGCCTATGATCAAAATCCTATGTTTAATCCCACCCAAAGTAGAGTCATTGAACCAAGTGGATTTATTCATGTGATGGCTCACCATTAAACAGTTAATTCAATGGGTCTAATTTATTTGGAGGTAACCAACAGGATTTCCAGCCTTATATGTCAAGTTGTTTCTGACTTATGGCAACCCTAACAAACCATTTCACAGGATTTTCTTAATAATATTTCTTCAGAGGAGATTTGCTGTTACCTTTCTCTGAGGCTGAGAGAGTGTGACTTTCCCAAGGTCACCCAGTGAGTTTCCATGGCCATGGGGGGAGATATTCGAACTATGGTCTTCCAGAGTCCTGGTTCAACAAGCTGTTACCCTGTGTGCTGAGGGGTCCTGGGAGGGGCGCCCAGATAACCAAAACACAAATAAGCAAGATGGGGAAATTAACTGGAGCACTCACTTAAGCTTAACGAGAGGCAAGGTAACTTTGCGAGGATCTTGTAACCCTATGTATATGGGGTCAGGTCAGTTAAGCAGTCAGACAGTTTTAAAATAGCAAAAATGATGTTTTATTAGCTGACAAACAAACAGAAAAGACATCACATTTACGCAGCTAATGGAAGAATTAGAAATAAGGATTTTCAGGGGAAGTGGGTGATACAACACCTTTCTCGTAGTCCTGAAGAAGCTGAAGATGGTAGTGAAGAAACCCAGCATGGTGGCCTAGGGGAGCTTGCCCAACAAAGCAGCAGCAAGTCTGGATGGAAGTCCGGAGCAATTCAAGGAAGCTCTCGGAACTGGGGTTTTTTATAGGGAAAGTATGACCATAGGCTAGTCTGGATTTGAGAGAGAACAATGAGGTTTGGGCATGTGACAATGTGTCTGAAAGGTCAGAATTTAACATGATTGAGTTAAGTTCGAATTGACAAAGGAACGGCTAGTATGCAGATGCAGCTCTCTTGGGCAGTTGAGCTTCTAACTTGTCAGGGTACCTGCTAGAGGCAGGGGGCTCTTTGAGTTAGCGTGCATCCTTAATGAAGTGTTTGTCTAGGGAGGTCTCCTAAAGCAAGATCTGGCTGAGTCTGGCTTACCTAGCTGGAGAAAGGAATGTTTCAGCATTTAATAGCCATGCCTAGCTCCGTGCTTGTTCGGGGGCCTCACAAACACTTGGCTGAGGGTGGCAAAATAAGACCAAATTGTGATATCAAAATGATATCTAATGTCTACCAAAGCCAGGCCAGTTCACAGTGATAACAAAGCTACTACACCACAAAGACTGTCTACTACAACTGCTTTACAAGTCAGTTTTGTCTAAAAGTATTGACATAAACATAAGCATGTTTTCATATGTATTGGCACGTCTGTCAGGAAGTCAGTGTTGGCTGACTGTGTTGGAGTTAGTAACTATTTGCATGTCTTATGCTCAGTGGTAGTTAGATTGTCACTCTAGCAGTTTAGACATAATAAGTCTATGGCCACTTCTTGATTGTCTACAACTGTTCTTCTTGCATGATGTAAACACTCCTTTGGTCTCCAGGGTCTTTCCCTCTCCTCCATCCTGTCTCCTCCATGAAGTGTGTGGTTTCTAAGAACTCTCTCTGGAAATGATATGTTCAGTTTTCCTGAAACCATGCAATTTTTGACTTTCCTATTTTCCTTAAGAAAATGAATCTGTGTTGATTATACACACATGTCTGTGAGTAAACTGCTTTTATATACCTTATGTGTGAAGACATTGCTTGTTTTCTTTCTCTGTTAGACTTTGTGTGTTGGGGAAGAGTGTAGGCCAGTTAACTTGCTTAACTTCTGCTTAGCATGTTAACAGGCCTTTCCACACTACATTGTTTTAGTGCTATTATTCCTCTTTCAACATCCTGTGGAATCCTGGGGTTTGCAGTTTACTGAGGCCCAAGAGCTCTCTGGCTGAGAATTCTAAAGGCCCCTCCCTACACTGCAAACCCCAGGATTCCATAGGATGTTAAAAGTGGAATAACAGCACTATTAACAGTGTAGTGCAGAAAGGCCCATTGACTCTACTAGAGAGATCCACTACAAATCTCTCACATTCCCAATAGATCCAGCAGTACACTTGGATTTTCCCTACATAATAAGTGTGTGTGTGTGGGGGGGGGACACCATTTAACAGCATCAAGTTACATCCTACTATCATGCAGGTTATCTAAAAATCAGAGGCCTAAATCCTATTGTTAGTCCCAACTACTTAAGAGATTTACTGATGTGTTGACTCATAATTTATCAATTGATTCAATTCTCTAGGTGAGATTAACCAACAGTACTCAACCCAGAGAGTATGGAAAATGAAGGATTTTCTAATCCTGGAGATAAGTGATATAAGGAAAATCTAAGTGTTGCTACCTTGTTATGCTAGTCTTCTCCACTATGTGCCCTGCTGATATTTTGGACTTTAACTCCCATGAAGCCTGAGTAAGGTAAAAAGTACTAGGAATACAGGAAGACTACATTACAGATGGATAAACTCAGGAAGCAATGAACCTGAGTCTGTAAGATCTGAGCAGGGCTGTTGATGATAGGGCAACCTGGAGATCTCTCATTCATAGGGTCACGTAAGTCGAAGCTGACTTGACAACAGTTAACAACAACAAAGCCCAAGCAACATAGCCAGTGGCAGAGATGATGTGAATATAGTACAAGGTATCCAGTGAGTGGTGTTTGGGAAAAGCTGCCCTGATTTTAATTTATTTTATTATTTATTATTTTATTTTGGTGGTTCTTCTTTGTCTTTTGCCATCTTTGACAAGTAATGGGCCACATAGACCGATTACCCGCCTTTTCCCCGCTCTGTTCTCTCCATTCTGCATGTGCTTGTCTATTTTAATATAGATCAAAATGATTTTAGCTAGTTTGTTTACACAGCTATCAAAACTTTCAAAAGGATCCCAGGTTGCTGGAGTAAAAACTCTGGGAAGGAGGGGAAAAAATGGCAGTTTTCCCCTATGTAAGATTCATCATATTTTTCTTTCTTTCCCCATCAGTCCAAACATTAAGTAATTACACTTTTTAGACTTCTGCAATGAACATAATGAACACAGTGGAACTGAAAAATAAGCATTAGGGGTCCGAGCTTGCCAATTTCCTTCCATTCCCATTCCTCTCATAATTTGTTCCTTTGCACTGGTTCCAATAGCCACTCTCCCTGGTAGCAGAAATACTGGAGCACTGATGTCTGTCGGCTACTCTATTCCTTTCCCCCCACCATCCTTGAAACACACACACACACACACACACACACAATCTCCACTTCTCTTCATCACTGTTGCTTACTCCTCTCCTCCAAATGGCAAACACACTGAGGAGCAATCTCTTGCTTAACATGTCAAAATGTGAGTTCTGGCTGTTGATTGCTTCAGTTTTCATCCCATGAGATTTGCCAATGCCAGAAATCAAAGTGTAATTTTTGCAGATGTTGAGATCCTTTGAGCCCCCTAGGTTGTAATGCAAGGCCATCGAGCCAGCTGGCAACTGCTGTGAGTGTGAAGAATGTAAAAGTATACATTTTTAGTTTTCAACCAACAATGACCAACCGCTGGTAATTCCAACAAAGCTGGGGAATTACTACCTTAATATTATTTAAAAAAAAAAGAAAGAAAAAGAATAAATGGCTGTGTGGATTCTCCTGGGTGTTTCTGGTCCAGTGCTGTTTGTGCTTTGAAAGATGCTGCTCAAAACTATAGAATGCTACTTTGGTACCTTTCCAGCATAACTGCTGCTACTCTTGAGAGGGATACTGCTCTTTGAAAGCGATGTCAGTTTGTGGCATATATTTTAAAAGCTGTTTCAGCAAGCCTTAGCCTTGTCAGCTTCAAAAACATCCCCCCCCAATACAAGAAGATGCTTTTCACAGAAAATTTTGTTTGAAGATGAGAAGAAAGGAGTAGGGGGCAGGGTAAGAAAGGAGAGGCCAAATGGTGTGGGGTAAGAGAGGTAAGCATTATGCAGTGGTGAAAGTGCTGGAATACAATTTTAGGCCTGCTTGGCCATGGAAATCCATTGGGTGACCTTGGGCAAGCCTCATTATCTCAGCCTTGGAAGAAGACAATAGCAAACCACCTTTGAACAAATCTTGCTGAGAAAACTGTAAACCACCATGTTGGAAATGTCTTGAAGGTACAAAACAACAGCAAAAGAGGTGAAGATGATTGCACTGGTGGAATGAAACCTAATGAAGCTGCACCTCTCTGGACTAGTGCTCAGCACCGCCTCCCACCCTCCATGGCCTCAATCCAGCAGCCCCTCAGCATAGTGTAAATATCCTCATGCAGAGCTTATGCTACATTGACCCATACACCACTCCCTGAATTACTTTAAAAGCTGCCTTACACTGGCATTCTGTGCTTCAATATGAGCAGGCAGCATCAGAAAAGGTCTGACTATCTCTTCTAATAGCTAGGTGCACCATGGTGACATCAGCACTGAGATCCGTGGGGGTCCTCTGGGGATCTTGATGCTTCTATAATTATTGTACCTCTGACTCTGTGTGTGTGTGTGAGAGAGAGAGAGAGAGAGAGTGAGTGAGATGCTTCTTTGATCCTACTTGTTCATGTTGAAGCAGTAAGTCAGGAAGGAGGCTTTGGATACTGCACAGAAAGGACAGAAATACCAACCCATGCAGCACCCACAAAAAGCACATCTGCACACACAAGAGACATTTACACATATGGTTGTTCCATCCTGAATTCCAGCTTTAGTATTTCTCCATTACTTATGTTTATATCCCACCTTCCTTCCAATAAGTTTGAACTGGCCTATAATGGCTCTTCTCAATTCTCCAAGAATGAGCAGCACCAAAGATGTGGTGACTAACCCAAGGTTGGGTTCTGGTGAAATAACTACAAAATTGTCTGCCTTAGGATGATGTTGCTGTCAAAGAGCAGTATCCCTTTAAAACATTGGTGGTCTAGATGTTGTTGGATTGCAAACATTTCCTTATCATGTCTTTGCTGGCTAGGCCTGACGGGAAATGAGGTTTGTCAACATTTGTGGATGTGGTAGAGGGGCACCAAAAGAACATTATACAGTTAAGTTTCATGCCTCAGTGGACACTACAACCTGGATCTAGAAATGGAGTAATGGGAAATTTCTAATAATGTTTGTTCCATTTAAAAAACAAGGTTATGTAATTCAGAACTCCAGATTCCAGGGTAGTGTTTGGATTAATTAAAATTTGAAGCATCCCTATAGTGGGTTGAATGTATACTCAGGTGAAAAACTGCTAGCTGACCAGATGTTGCTGGCCATATACCTCCCATTGTCCCTGACCACCAGTCATGCTGGCTCATGCTGATGGGAATTAAAGTCCAACAACATTAGGAGGACCACATATTTCACACTTTCACATATTCCAGAACAGTGATCATTGGGTTATCATGGACCCAGTGCTTTGATTCTCTTAGTTTGCTTTCTGCCCTGCCCATTGCTACATCAGTTCTATTCCTAGTGGATCTTCCATGTTGTGTTTTTGACATTGAATCCATTTGTTCCTTTCCTTCCATTTGGCCATAACCGATTTCATTTTGTCACTATTGTATTTCACCTCTAACCAGTCTTACAGGCTGAAGATGGATATTGTACAGATTCAAAGCTCAGGGAGAATTCTTAAATTGGGATGAGACTGAAGCTAGAACCTTGCCATTAACCGTCAGACATGGATATTAGCAAATCAAATCATCACATAGCTGTCAGTGTTGCATGATTTTTGTGTTTTTCATACAGACTGGGCACCCTAAATGTATTTTCATGCTATTTACAACTTGATCATGATGATGATTTTTAAAACAGAAGTCTCTTCTCTTCCACGTGATAAATCTTTTTAGGCTTAGAGACAATCAGAAGCATAACTAAGTAGCCCATATAGCCTATGTAGAATTCCAACCATCGTCAATGATGATGGTAACAATGACAATGACAACATCTTTCTCTTATTTCCAGTGCAGGACTCAAGGTTGCTTAAAGCTTACAGATATAGCTTTAATGTTCATCTCATACGAAAAATGAAGAAAAAATACAATTAAACTAGCAATAGAATTACAAGTAGTTAAAAACATGGCCATTGGATTAAGGTGAAAAGGGTAATACAGCTGGGTGTCATCCACATACTGGTGGCACTGGAGCCCAAAACTCTTGATGATTTCTCCCAGATGTTTCATGTATATGTTAAATAGCATGAGGGACAAAACTGAATCATGAAGGGCCCCACAGGCCAACAGCCAAGAGCAAGAGTTTGCTAGCACCACATTCTTGGTTAATCCTTCTCTAGAACAATGTAGAATAATGATCTCAAGTTCCATCACAGCAGTATGGCACAGAAGGATGCTTTATTCAATGTTATTGAAAGCTACTGGGAGGTCTAGTAGAACAAACAGGAACATACTCCCCTTGTCCATTTCTGGGTGTATGTTGTTCACCAAGGTGACCAAAGCTCTCTTAAATGTTTTCTATTTCAAGTTGTTTCTGTCAATTTATGAAGAAAAACAGAGTATCAAAAGTAGTAGATGAAAATTGCTTGTTACACTGAAAGGTAGGATGAGGACATTACCAGTCATTTTGCTGCCAGTTTGTGTGTTTTAAAAAAGTTCCAGGATGCTCTGGATAACAAAAATATAGTACATAACTGATAGCTGAAGATTCTAGAGAGGGGGGAGAAGGTACCTCCTTAGTAGTTGCTCCAAGTCAGCGGCATCCCATTACTTGGGGTTTAAAAGTCAAAGCTTAAAACCAGGGGATGCATCCTCCTGATAAAACAGAAGTGAAACAGGCAAGGTATGGGAGGGGAGCACAGCTGCTTCTGGGCCAGTAGATCTTGGAAAAAGAGGATGAGGGGAAATCAGGCTTCCGCTTCTCCTCCTCCTCCTCCTCTTCTTCATCTTCCTCTTCCTCCTCATTCTTTATATGCAACCTTTTTATCAGTCTGGGACTCAAGGGTGCTTACAAAAGTTTTTTTTAAAAAAAAATACAGCTAAAAACCTTACATAATGCATATATTTAAAATATAATTAAATTATCAGTAAAATTAAAAAGCAGTTAAAAGCAAGAGTAACATGACAACCCAGAGCCATGAGGAGAGCATTGTTTTTGGCAGCCACATAGCCAGCAAAATGTGCTGGGAAGCTGCTGTGGTAGCCATCATATGTAATCCTCACATCCAACATACAGTGGCTCCAGCAAGCACAATACATGGGGAATTTTCCCATGCCTTAAGCTCCTTATTACACCATAGAGCCCCCCCACCGACCCTGTACCACAGCGTGATGGATCTAAATGTGTGTACCCATGTACTCTTCCCTCAGTGCCCTCCTTTTATTCCTGGCCATTTTGTGTCCATGACTCACATAGAAAGCTGAATCAATAAGTCTTGGCACCAACTGGGAATATGTGGCAATGTGTGTCCTAAGGGCTTTAAAGCTAATTCCCACATAAAAACTGGGAGATTTTTGCTGTTCCTCCACTACCTGTTGCCCTCACATTTGTCTCTCTATCAGCTCTCTAATTTGGCTGCCAAAAGCATAGCACTTTCTTCAGGTAGTACTGGGAGATCCTGGCTACCCACACCTTAAAGTTTACGAAGACATATGTTAACTATTGTGCCTTTAGTTTTTTAACGTTTTATTGACATTCAAAGGGGATCTCAGTTATGTGCAAGGTTCCAGTATAACAAAAGCAAGATAATAAAAACATAAAAGGAGGAAAAAATAACCACATTAATGATATGTTTTGATAAAAGCTGACCAAATGTCCAAATATAAGTCTATTTGTACATTTCATTGACGCATCATTCTATCAAATGCTGCAAGCCTTGTTACACCTTCTATCCATTGGATCACAGATAGAGAAAAAAATATCTTTCCAGTAATAAAATATCAATCTTTTAGCAGTCAAAGGGGCACAAAAAATCCCCTTCACTGGTCATTTGTTAATTTCTAATAAACAGGTAAATAATTCAAAAGAACATGAACACCCCTGAATATCAAGGAATTTTCGAAAAACAAATTTACTTGTATGATTATGTATTCCCAAAAGGTAGCTACCATAAGACAACTCCAAAAAACATATACGTTAAGAAAACATTAGCAGCAGTACATCCCCAACAGTTTGCTGAATAGAAATTGTGACAACCAATACACCCAAAAGAGCAATTTCTGCTCTATAAGATGTAGCCAGAGATCTATAGCTATAATTTAGCCATACATGTGTTTTAGTTTCAAAGGTGCCACAAGATCCCTTTACATACTAACACAGCTATAACTTTGAATTCTATAGCCATACTGGTCATAGATATTAAAACCAAAGGTCATTGATTATTCAGAACTGGATATTCCCATTCTCTATTCTATTCTTGCTATAAATCTCACATGTCATATTTGTTTATAGATGGCAGATATTTATACATATCAGTTATTGGCTTGGATGGGTCTCAATTAATGTCTCTTACATTAAGGATGCACCTAAAACTTAAGCCTTGGATGTCCCTAAGGCTGCAGGGCCAAATATGGATTATAACAAATGTTTCAGTTATAGATAGTGCCATTTAGTTGGTATAGGCAGTTTAAGGTATTTGATTTAAGCTAATTTTCTTATTGTTGGCTCATATATTTCATAAAAAATGGTTCCTTATCAGTTTTCAAATCTGGACCCTCCCATAAATTCAGTTTGGCATGAGCGTATCAGTCAAATTGCAATTGATAAAACAATTTTTGCCACATGCTGAACTTGTTGGCAAAACACTTCCTTATTAGTTTTTTTTTAATGATAACATTTTTCATAGTATTTACAAAACAAAGACAATGTCCTTTCTCACATCTACTCTAGAAGCCAAATAGTAATAAGGTCTCTTGCAAGAAATAACCTGAACATGCACTTAATGTTTGTTTTCAGAAATCAGACCTGAACAAAACTAGAAGCATTGTGGGAAGTCCTATAGCATCCCTGTTGATTATGTCATGCTGAGAGGTAGTAGACTCATAGCATTTGCAAGTATTCATTGGCACTGGAGTGATGTGAGTGTTTGCTTAGTTAAAGTGTACAGACTGCATTACATAGTGAAAGACTGCAGTAACTTTCAACCACAGGAGGTGATAAGGAGGGGGTCAGGACTGGATTTATCTGAAAGAACTTTCTTAGAGTATAGCTTAGCAGTTGATCATGTTCTTAGAAAGTCCTAGGATCAATCACCAGTGTCTCCACTTACAAAGATATAGCCCTGCTCAAGACATTTTGCTGTATAAAATGAAAAACAAGACAGCATTCCCTTATATACAAACTCAGTGGGATGGCAACTATATTTTTCTTCAACACTGGTGATCTGATAGCACCTTCCACCACTCTTGGAAGTGACAAAGTTGGGGGATGAAAGGCAGGTTGCTCAGTGGGATTTAACACAGGGTTCCCAATTTGGTTCAGAGACTAATTCAGACATTTAGATCTTGGGTCCATTTCTTTTCCAGCTCAATCTGGACTGGATCTTATCTGAATTCCAAATCCAAAGAAAAATTAAAAAATACTCATTGTTATCGTACAGACCTTTAACTTGCACTGGGAAAGCAAAATTACTATACATTTTTGTGTTTTCTCCCATATTTGCATTACATTTGAGTACATGGTAGACTGTATGGAGGGCATTGGCCCAACAAAATTTCAGACAGGTATCTTCTGGGATTTTTGTGCTATGAATCCATAAATGTTCTATATCTATAATCTATATCTATAATTTGTATATATCTATAATCTACATAATCTATAAATTATAGCTAATCTATTTATAATCTATAAATGTTGCCGGGGGGTTTAAACACAATTTTAAAAATATGTTATCTGTTCAGTCCTGGAAATACATGCTGTTTTTGCCCTTGTACTTGTATTGGGTCCTTGTACTAGTGTTGGATCACCTTCCCATAGCACAGAGAATCTCCTACATCTACAGTTTAAGAACTGCTCCAAAGAAAAGCAAAGTAAGTGTGGCACCAGGCAGAAAGACAAGCCTCAGTGCTTGGCAAAACTCAGCAGAGAGGTAGATAATCATTCTTCCAAGATTTCTTGTTTCTTGACTCTAGATAACAAGTAATCTAAGCCTGTCAGTATTTAGCCATATGACAATGAAAATGAAAAACAGCTTAATTGGAAAAAAAAATAAATTTATTCTGCCAGCACTCCAATTAATGGGATTGTTTAATGTAGCATAAGGAAGTAGGAGGTGACGCGAAGTTGCTTTACTGAAAGTCCACCTGACAACACACTGACCTCCTACGAATACCTCTGATTTCCCCTTAAGACATTCAGTGCTTTGGGCTGGTGGCCAAAATTACTTCTAATTACCCCAAACTTCACCCACCCTATCTCCTGCATAGCTGGCTGACTAATAGTTGGGAAAGAGATGACAAACTGAGATCTGCTGCTGCCAAAGGATTCAACTTACTTCAACCTTACCCTAAACATAGTTTCCAGGCTGTCTAGCTCCTAAGACATTTTGTCTCTGTTCTCAGCAACACCACGTGACACTACCTCCTAAGTTGTTTGAACAGGCTGTTGGTACTGTAATGCTTTTAATATTTACTCCTGTTCATTTTCTGCCTACAGGGAAGGCAGATAGTGATCCAGGGATCTGCTTCTTCCTCAGAGTTGTCCTAAACATGTTCTCCCTCCCCAGTATGGCTCACACTGCTTGTCTTCCAACTCAATAACAACGCTTGTGTGGTACTGCTGCGGTTGTTGCTTTCTGCTTGCCTCTGATTTTCAGGTTCAAATAGATTTCTCCTGACATTAGAAGCAGACTTGTTCCCACTGCCACCACATGAAGTGTACTTATTTTTGATACCTGGACCTCTGAGTGGGTTCAAATCACTTCAGACCCATTCCTTTCTTCTCCAAAATCAAGTTGGACCAACCTGATCCAAATCAGTCCAAGCTGGCTTGATTCACTTTAGGATTTAGCTGAATCAACTGCACAGTCCTATCACTCAGTGCATGATTCTCTCTTCCAACATTTGCTGCTGCCTGAGGCAACTGCTTCTATCTGTAAAACCCATTATTTTATTGGGGATATAAGTTGAGGCCTACTTTTGGTAATGAGTATTTTCCTTCCTACTTGGAATGATGACAGGAACCTTAAAAAAAATTACAGAACTGAGGAGCTATATGGGACGTGTTGCAAGCTATAAGCCAGACAGATTGATCTAACATTCAGTGTCTTAGCATTATGTGGCAGCTGATCTTTAAAGTTTTCCAGACTGCCTTTGGATCTGATCTCACCATAAAAAGGACATGAATTAAGACTGAGTTCTCCATATTATATCATTATAAGCTGTCTATCACCGTATGAAGAAGTGTTCTAGCTTAGGCAGTGGTTCCCAAACCTAGGCTTTGTTGAATTTCCAAAATAATTTGTTGTACTGGCTGGGGCATATGGGCATTGTTGACAGAACAGATTTCAAATGCCAAGCACATTTTGCCTATGGCTCCTCTGCACAGCAATCTGTTCTGGAGGGTTGGGAGCATTGCTGGCTTAACACTTTCTGCTTGTCGACTAGAGTCAACCAACTGTATTTCCCATTGTTAAATTAAAAAAAAATGCAGATGTTAATGTTCCTAATTTCCTCATATTAGACTTGTACCATAAAGAGGTATATAAAAGGGGGGGGGGATGTGATTTCAGGATGCATTAGGTTTCTTGTACACATGAACTGTTCAGGGCTAGTCAGCTGAAGTGTCAATGTAACAGGAATTCAAGCCCACATTTATAATGTAAGAAGTATCATTGCAGGTCAGTCAGAGCAACTGTAGGTTTCAACTACAAGACCCAGGTCAGTGGTAAAGGATGATGCCTTGACATAATGAAGGCCACCATCTTGGATGGCTTGAAAAGAGGATTAAACAAATCCATGGATGATAACATGACATGATTTCCATTATCAAAAGCAGTTTACATTTCAGTACCAATTGCTAGGGAGAGAACTGACTCTACTGAGCTTGTGAATTTACCATGGGCTTCTGCGTGGCCCTGTGACAACCCAATGCAGGATTAAACAGGTTGCTGGTCTGATCCAACAAGGCACTTCTCATGTTCTTATGTAAGTGTGTGTTAAACGATATGGTTGTTTTTGAGGATATGGCTGCATTTTTCTGAAACTAGCGTTTTTTTTCTCTCAGGGAAACCAACCAGTTTATTACACTTTACACCCAGGTGTTTGCTGTAGAATTTGATACACAACTGTACCCCGGAAAACTATTAAGCAATATAATTTATAGAAATGAACCAAGAATCATTATTTTTTATAGGTACCACTTAGTGTGCAGAAAAAGCATGCTTTCCAAAAACATGGAATAAATGTTCTGTTTAGCCTTATTGGGTCCAAATGTTAGAGTTTAAATTATTTTACTATGCAAACTTTCTTTCATATCTTGGCAGTAGCGATTTCCATTTTTATTCCTTCGGCATCCATAATCTTATTAGAATCAAAAACATATGCTTTCAGATCATTGGACAGCTTCCCTGCTGCCCCCTCCTCAGATTTTTTTTTTAAATGAAGAAAAGAAAGAATGATTCTAAAACCTGATATTATATTACCAAAAATAACAGGACTGATACCAGAGAAAATGATGTAGATTTTCAGGGCTGAATGGGAAAATGGTTCAAAAGGTACAGTTAGCTTTCATGCTTTTGATTTGCAAGTCATTAAGCTGCTAAAAAAACCCAAAAAAAAAAAACCCAACCCTCCGAGTCTCCTGTTGGCAGCTGTTCAAATCCATTTTTCCCTTCCATAAGAGAAGATGCTTGAACAACGACCTCCAATTTATTATATAAAGAGAGCTTGAAGGATTTTGAGCTTTATAATCCTTAAGAGGATGTTACACTTCCTGAAACCCATAACACACCTATCACAAGGGACTAATATGCAAGATCTTTGCTGTAGATTGATGGCTACCTCCTCACTATAAGCAGAACTATGATCTGTCTCTCATCTCTTGAGTACCCCAGATGTGTGGCATCCACAGGATGCACTTCTTAGGCTCTGTACAAATGATGGCTTTGCAGAGACCGAGAGGAGAAACTGGAGAGCCTATGGGGTATGTGCATTCCACCCCTCATCCCACACCTTGACTCCATTCTTTCATGGATGAGTTTTTAAAGTGATTTTGCAGTAGAGTGTCAAGTTCAAGGAGCTTAAAGAAGCCAAAATCAACTCCACAGAGTTCGTTTAGCAAAAGATGTGTGAAGCATAACTATTGAACAGCACTCGTGGCAACCATGCCTCTCTCCCCACCTCCCATGAAACGTTAAAAAAAGCTTACAGCACAATGCTATATTTGATGACTCAGAAGTAAGCTCAGTTGAATTCAGTGGAGGCTATTCTATGTGCTGCCCAAGGCACCAATCCAATGCTTGCTTATCTCAGACTGAGTAAGGCTCATTGAATGCAGTAAGGCTTCCTTCTTAATCTAAATAAAGTATTTTGTAGTACTACAGATGTTGTTGGGCTGCAGCTCCCATCATCGCTCATGCTTATCCTTATGCTTAGCCCAATAAACTGGGCATGTAGTTTTGGAAAGAGAAAGAAAGAAAGAAAGAAAGAAAGAAAGAAAGAAAGAAAGAAAGAAAGAAAGAAAGAGGGTTCAAGGCTACCTTTTCTTTTCTGCAATGCTCCTCCTTTTGAAAACATTTCTTTCTCTAAAAAATTAAAATAGTTTTGATCTGGTCTAATTAGTTTTTGTCACTTTATTGATTTTTATGGGGCTGATCATTTTGTGATTAAAAGTAGTAGTAAGTTTTCTTTTCTTTTCTTTTCTTTTCTTTTCTTTTCTTTTCTTTTCTTTTCTTTTCTTTTCTTTTCTTCCTGCAAGCCAACTACCAATCATTACCTGCAGATCAGTTCTTTAGTAGACATAATACTTTTATTTTTTTATTATAATCTGTACTGAATTCATCTGCACATAAGACACTTTCCTCATGACATACAACTGTCTTCTTCATATGCATTTCATTACAAAATAGACAATGTTGCAGATATAACATTAATGGGATAGCATATAATAAACATGAGGGAACCAAATATCTCTCTGATTCCCCTCCTCTATGTTAGATTTGAAGGTTTTAATCAAGGTGATATTTAACCCACTGTAAACTTTAACTTCCCATACAATAAAATAAAACTATGCATAAATATGAAAATAGTATTTTTGTCAAAAGTCTGCAATTTTTAAGAAAAAAAGTAAGAATAAAAGACAGAAGAAAAAAGAACAAGAATCATAGGTTGTGGGTCATCAGTCTTCCGTTACACTTTTGTGGGTTATCCAGTCCATTACCATATCAGCATTTATACCCTGAAGCATCTATTTCTTAAAAGACAGTTCAACTTTAGTAATAACTCCATGGTCTTTAACATAATCTGTACCTAATTTTCTATGCAGCTGTCAACAAGAGAAATCCTCCCAGTATGTCAGAGTTCTTTCCGTTACTAAGGCTCAGTTGGGCACATATAGTTCATACCTTCAACTGAGAGATACAGCAATTACTGTTAATAGTGTGAATGACTATACTAACTAACCTGTGCCTCTATATACAAAGAGATCTACACATAATATTTCAAACAGTAGTGTAATGTTATACAAATTGATGGAGTGTCATAATGGTCCTAAAAGTGTTATACCAGTGGTTCTCAACCTGTGGGTCCCCAGATGTTTTTGGACTTCAACTCCCAGAAGCCCTGAGCATTGACCATAGTGGCTGGGGCTTCTGGGAGCTGAAGTCCACAAACATCTGGGGACCCACAGGTTGAGAACCACTGCGTTATACCAACAGTTAATTGTCACTGGGTAGCGATCTACATAAGTTTTCTGAGAGCAATGTCCATTCCTTTTTTATTTCTTCTTCATCTCTTCCCTTAACAATATGTGAAAGAATGTCCACTGTCTTCATTTCAAGGACTTTATAACACCAATCTTCACATGAGGGGGTCTCACAGGTTTTCCATTTTCTTGCGAAAACTAATCTGGCTGCTGTTATCAAGTATAATAGAATCCTCCTATCTTTAAAGAGGTTAGATGGCAGGTCTTGTGTCATATTTAACAGAGTTTAGGAGTCATAGGAAATTTACAGTTGAATATTTGTGAAATCTTATTATGTATGCTAATCCAAAACTTTTTTGTGCTTTGACACATCCACCATACATGGTAAAAGGTACCCAGCTCATCCTTGCATTTCCAGCACATTCCAGAATCCGTTTTGTAAATTTTAGATAGTTTGGCCGGGGTTAAATGCCATCTGTGTAGCATTTTCATGTAATTTTCTTTTAGATTTTGAATCTATATGAATGTTTCCAGCTCTGCTCCCAATATTGTAGTTGAACTGTTTTGCCTATGTTCCTGGCCCATTTAATCATAGCATCTTTTATCGTTATTTCTTCTTTGTCACGGAGAAGCAAGATCTTGTAGAACTTCAACATTTGTTTAGCTTCATCATCGAAGATTATTTTTTGGAATTTATTCTGGTCATTTTCTTTAGCAAAGGTCTCTACTTTGATGTCCATTTTAAAACGTTCTGACAGCTGCCGATAACGGAACCAATTACATATTATGTCTTCTTTTTCTAATTCTTCTCTGGATTTTAATCTGAGGCTGCTTTGCGAGGAAAAATGAATTATGTCTTTATATCGAAGCCAGCTTTCTTCACGAGTTTTCCAGTGTCTAAAGAAGCCTTCCTGTGGTGAGATCCAAAGTGGCAACTTGGTATAGTATGATCTTTTGAATTTAAGACAAACATTTAACAGTGCCTTTCTTAGAGAATGGTTGGTGAATTCTTTATCAATTGTGGCTTTACATAATTCTAAGGTAGACATAATTCTAAGGTAGTCTCAACAGAATGATAATCAACCTATATATATATTGGGAATTGGCAAAATTAAGATTACGGCCTGCATGTAGCTCCCAACGCCATTTTTATATCTCATGGAGCCCTTTTGTCCCCCCAGGCTCCCCTGATGATTTTTAAATTTTATTTTATCAGCTTATTTTATTTATATCCCACCTTTCCACCAACAAAGAATTCATGGCAGCTTACAACAAAGTTAAAACAAGACAGAGTTAAAATTCAAAGCAGCTTAAAAGAGTAAAATAAAACAGAGGTAAAAAAGTTAAAACTCAGTTAAACAATTTATCAGTATTAAACACCGTTAATTAAAAAAACCCTGTACATTCATTTAAAAACATAAGAAAGAGGGGGAAAATGCAGCACTTCTCCATAAAAAAAGA
Source organism: Iguana delicatissima (assembly GCA_948472985.1). Taxonomy (NCBI): domain Eukaryota; kingdom Metazoa; phylum Chordata; class Lepidosauria; order Squamata; family Iguanidae; genus Iguana; species Iguana delicatissima. Next base: position 323,239 of record CAOKZL010000920.1, on the reverse strand, counting down.
CCTTTCTGCAGTCCATCAAATGTTGGTTTAAATAAAGTCTTTATCTGCCAGCAAACAGTGGGCTGATATAGATACCTGTGGCAGGGAATTCCACAGCCTGGAAGCAGCCTGGCTAGTTTCCACACATGGCAGTTTCCAAGACTGGTGATTTTATATTAAAAAAGACACTGACTTTCTCGGTGCCTTGTTCACTAACCATTTCTGTTCTTGATTTCTCTCCTCCTCCTAATTTGGAGTCTGTGGTCCTGAGGGAAGAAAATTGGCTTCCAGACCCCTGGAACACATCCACTTCGGTGTAGGTTCCTCAACCACTCTCATATGAGATGCTTCTGTCACCTATGAGATATATATGGTTGCACCTTCTTTTTGTTGAAGAAAAGGAAGGTGTTGGGCATTTGTGATTCCTGTGACAAACATGAGAACATAGGAAGCCACCTTGTAGACTGAGTTAGCAGTTTGGTCTATCTAGCCCAGTATTATCTGCACCAACTGGAAAGACCCCTTCAGGGTTTCAGGCAAAAGCCTTCTTCAACACCATCTGGAGATGGTGGAGATTGAAACTGGGACCATTTGCATTCAAAGCTCAACTACTGACCTATGATCACTCCCAGAGGCTTTAAAAGTTACTTTTGGGATTACATTTTCCAGAATTCCTACTCAGAATAGAAGTTGTAATCCTACAAGTAACTTCTCCAAGTTCTGATCCTTCACTTAAATTCTGGCAGCTGTGGGTTGTATATTTATATTCCTAATCCACTAAATGTAATGCTACTTTAAAGCTTATATATAACAAGTGCCCTTGATAAATTTCTGCAGTGCTTGTGGGCCTGGTGTGAACATAATGCAGCAGATTAGCATGCATAATAAGGCCAGCAGGGCTGGCCTTACCATCAGATTTGTGGTGTTGTGAAGGGCAGCAAATTCCTAGATATTTAATTTGGTATTTTACAGCTGCAGGAGGGGGAGGAGAGATTCTTGTGGTTGGTTTATTAGTTTGTTTGCGTCACATGCCAAAATAGCGAGCTATAGGTACTGTGCATTTTGACCAGATTAAAAAGTTAAGGGACCTGCTGCTTTGCTCCAGACAGTAAAAGGACTTGGTTGGATCCTCAACATCACTCAAGGTGCACTGAAACTGGGAGACACAACATGACTCTGTAATCACTGTCTGTCAACACACAACTGAGATTACAGGAGCAAGCTTTCAAGCTAGAGGATGTGGTAGTCCCAGTCTTTTTAAATGTTTGAAGAAGAAAAGGGATATCAGCTGTTCACTCTGATGTTTTGGTACACACTAGGCCTTTCCAGTGAGGCTTGCACTGAACTTGTCAACTAACCAAGAACTTTTTTAAAAAAACTTTTCTGGCCAGCAGGTGAATCACCTGCTGAAGTTGATGATATCAAGTTGTGTACCAGAGAGACACAGGAACCGGAACAGTGAAAAGTTGGCAACTTTTTTCAGCAGAATCCTTCTGGTATCATTCTGTTCATAGCTGTTAGAAAGTACCTTAAGTCTCTAACCTACAAATGAAAATAGGAAGTAAGTTCCTAACTGTTGGTACTGCTGGAAATCAAAACCACAATCGCAAACACATGGGCAACTTTCACCTTTGCATTTTTGCTGGCTCAGACATTTCCCTCTACGAGTGTTACTCAGTTTGGTGGCATGACTGAAGGTACACCTGATCTTCTGTCTTTCGTAGAGTTGCTGCACTCAAATAACCAGCTGCTGCAGTATGGAAAGCATTATTAACAATATAACAAAACATGTAAGAGGATATTTCAAGCTGGGTTATGGGCCTGAATGTATTTTCAGGAAATAAAATTATAGCAGTGTACTAAGAGCCAGGGAGGTTTTATTTCTCAACGTAACCATGAGGAATATTTAGCCCTGGCTAAAAGAAAATGAGTTGTTTAACTCCCATTGAAACCAATGGTGTGTAACATAGTAGCATATCTTACACAGACAACTTCAGAAAGTTATAGTCCCCTAACTAGCATGGCCATTTGTGTTTCTGTGTACTGTCGCCTAAAAAGTAACTGCTCCAAGTTCAGCTAACATGTCACCTTGTCACCTTGATTTCAGTGAGACTTAGGCCCTTTTCGCACGTTACCCATTTGCGCGGCTGGGGGGGCGTCTCACGTGAAAAGCCTCAGCAGGAATGCTACCGCTTCCCTGCTGCTTTGTCCCGCAGCTCGCATCTGGGTTGCGCGACCGCCCCACCGCTTCCTACTGCAGCGCAATCTGGGAATTGCAGGCTAGCGCTGAGGCAGGAAGCGCGACTGGACCACTCATCCAACATTCCGCAGCACAGGTAAGTGTGCGAGGGCCCCGGGAGCCTTGCGTGACCGCGCAGTATTTTCGGCTTAGAGCCGAAAAGAAGAAACTGCGCGCGCGCCCCGCTTTAGGCTCGTGAGCATTGCGTGAATGGGAGTGCATCGTACAGACCGATGCTCCCATTTATGCGATGCTCAAGGGGCCCTTGCTCTACAGAAACTGCGTGCGAAAAGGGCCTTAAGCATGGTTACCCATTAAAGTTCTGGGGTATTAAAGTCTTAAAATATTCTGCCACGCTCACTAGTTTTTGTTTTACTTTGTTTGAGGGTAGTTGTATAGTATTCTGTGTTCTTAATAACAGCAATGCCTCACGTTCATATTGTGCTTTTTAAACTGATTTTCTTACATTTACTCCAGAATGATTCTGATTCTCATATATTTACTCATGTGTGCCCCCTCAGGTTGTTGTTGGATTTCATCTTCCAGAATTCCTCACCCATTGGCTAGGGCTGCTGGGAGTTACAGTCCAGCAACATCTGGAAGGTTACATCATTCCCACCCCGATCCCCTCAGTCAACTCTGTCAATGTTGACAGCAACCGTGCTGTCTCAAAGCAACAGCCATTGTGACCTAACAACTTTCCAGGCCAATTGCCCAGATGACATGCACAGTTCCTAGCGTCCTCATTTCTTTTCTCTTTCTGCTTACTCATACCTGGATAAAGTCAGAACAAAAACCAACCAAATTCCAAGCAGCAAACAAAAATGTAATCTAATCTTTGGGAGCTTTTGTTTTTCCAGATAAACTCAGAGCATCCCAGTTCTCTAGTGATATTGTCTTCCTGAATTTCAAAATTTTAATCAAATTTCCTTCCTTCCTTCCTTCCTTAATTCCTCCCTCCCTCCCTCCCTCCCTCCCTCCCTCCCTCCCTCCCTCCCTCCCTCCCCCTTCCTTCCTTCCTCCTTCCTTCCTTCCTTCCTTCCTTTCTTTCTTTCTTTCTTTCTTTCTTTCTTTCTTTCTTTCTTTCTTTCTTTCTTTCTAAAATCCTGAATAACCTTCCAACAAATCATAGTCAACACCGTGTGCAGATATTGCCTATCAGCCTATGGCAATGCCATGTATTTCATGGGGTTTTCTGAGGTAATATATATTCAGAGGTTGTTTGCTATTGCCTTCCTCCACAGTGTAGGCTACAACAATTGGTATTCCTGGGTCATCTCCCATCCAAGTACCAACCACATCTGACCTTGCTAAAATATTAGATGGGATCAGTTTGTTTCAGGTTATTATTAGTCCAACATTTTAGATCTGAGGTGAGCAACTATACCACTCCTGATGTTGCTGGACTGCAACTCCCATAAGTCCTCCATGTTTGACAGACCTGGTTTGAGCTGATATGAGTCCAACATCTGGAAGGCCACAGCTGTCCATACTTGCAGTAGTGGTGAGGAGGAAGGCAGCCTATGAAATAGTCCTTGCCTGAGGCCACCTTATGAGCACACAGCTGATAGGAACATTATTAGGTTTACGGCTGTGTAGTAGCTACCTTTCCTCATGCACAGTAAGTTGAGACAAAGCCTATGCATTCAGCTGGAAAACCTGAAACAGAGCTAAGGAATTGGTAGTCCTTCTAGGAATAGAAAGAATGTTCACACACACATTAAAAATGGCCTCAAGATGTTCTTGAGTGTTAAGAAACCCAGGTGAGGAGAATCCTGGAGTGACGCAAATCTCCATAGTTTGGGACTTATTCTATGGAAAACATGCATTTTTATACCAAAAACAGCATTTCCTGCATAGAAAGTAACATTTCTATGAGAAAATCAGTTACCTCCACAGAAAATGCTGCTTTCTGTGCAGACACACACACACACACACACATGCACACTGTGCAAATTTTGTGCAGAGTAAGTCTGAAACTGCAACTAGACTTCAAAAGTGCAGGAAGCGAAATTTCTAAAATTATTTGTTTGTTTGTTTTATTGCCTTTGTATGCTGTCTTTCTCCTGGAGTTGGACCGAAAGTGGCTTACAGAAATAGTCAATAAAAAAAATTCACAATAACAATTGAAATCATCACATAAAAACAGTATACAATAATTTTAAAAACAGAAAAGTTTAAAAGAAAAACTAGATAAATCGACTTCTGATCGCATGGCAGTCGCAATTGGCAGCACGGAGTGAACTCTCCACTCCAGGCTGTCATCTGGTGTGGACCAACTGGGGGAGAAATCATCAAACCCAGTTTTAAACCCCCCTGGTAAAGGGGGTTAAGAAAGAGTTCAAAGGGGGCAGATCCCGATCTTCAAGTTCCTGTGAGGAGCCAGCAAGAATGGATGGAGATCGAGGGACCAAAGAACAACCACGGACACACTGCCATCACAGACCGATCAGCACAAGCACCGCCGTCAACTTTTTAAACTGATCAAATTCTTTAAAAAGACCTAGGAGAAAGAACCTACTTAAGATTCAAGTTCGGAAAAGACTTCAGTGATAAAGTTCCAGGTGACGGGTCGTGGAAACTGACAAGGATGTACAGTGAGTTACCCAGACTACTTTAAGGACATTTCTTCTTACAGGGATTAAAACGGAGGATTAAAATTTCGGAGACTTTTTTAAAAAAAAAATTATAGCTTTGGGGACTTTATAAACCTTCACTAAAAATAAGAGCAGTGGGAGGACCATTGAACGTTAGGACTTACCCGAGGAAGCAACTTGGAGAGGGAAGGAAAAACCAGGACATTGGGAACAAGGGCTAAGGAGAGCAAGATCAACTCTAAGAGGTCATAAAATGGCATAAAATAGCAGAAGCCATGGAAGAAGTGAAGGGAGACCAAGAAAAGAGCAATACCAATCGAGACTTAGCTAAAACTTTGGACTTTAATAAAACTGTTTTAATTCATTGTTTAGGACCATTAAAAGACATTAAAAGACACTAAGGAACATTATTGGAATTCATTTAAGGAAATAATAAACTACAATAGAAGACAAGAAAAGAAGATGAGAAGAAAGCACGAGTGGAAGACAAGTATATAGGAGAACTGATCCTATAGCAGATAAGAGTCATTTTTCAGTATTTAGACCAGTGGTCTCAACCTATGGGTCCCAGATGTTTTTGGACTTCAGCTCCCAGAAGCCCTGAGCATTGACCATAGTGGCTGGGGCTTCTGGGAGCTGAAGTCCACAAACATCTGGGGACCCACAGGTTGAGAATCACTGATTTAGACAATAAGAATAGAATCAAGTAGTAATAGAAATATAGTTGTTTAATACCTAATTAGTGTAACATTATATCTACAACAATCAATTAAGGAAAGCTGCTTAGCTCAAGATATTTAATAACTGTTTACAAATATATATATATATGTAAGATAATAAGTTTAACTGATGAATTTTTACTGAGGGATAGAATACAACTGGAGTGATATGAATTAATTTATACTGAAACATAATTAATTAAGCTTTATGATTTTATATACTTGAATAGCAATATCATACAACCTCATATAATCTAATTATATTCTGTGATATATATATATTGACTGTTAAGTTAGATAGAATTGGGAATCTTGCTCATTATATATTGAATATTACTTTTTTAAAACTGCAAGTGTGAGAGACCATAACCTTGATCAACAATGGCAATCATCTGTGTCCTTAAGTTATAAACACTTTTTTTTTTTGAGGAACTAAATATTTGAATATAAATATAAAAAATAGAAGAGACACAGAAAGACACTCCTGAGACAAGACTGCCAACTGTTGATCAAATTTAAAATTACAGTGAAATAGAATTAAAGGCCTATATGATTGTGAATTTATAGAAATAATACTGGATTTAAGACTAGTGGTAAACTCTACTACTAAGAGATCTTTTATTTTGATTATAATAATTAAGAAGACTACAAATGGATAAGAGAACAAGAAAAGGAACAGCAACAATAACAACCACTTTAACTTCAACATCTGTCTCAATGAGAAGGCCTTCTTTAGAAGCACCAGAAAGATCAACTGATATGATAACACAAATTCTAGAAGAACTTAGAAGCTTTAAAGATGAAGTCAGACATGAACTAAAAGAGACTAGATCAGAAATACGAAGAGACATGAAACATGAAATTGATGTACTGGGGGAAAAAATGGATAACATAACAAAGGACATCTCAAATTTAAAAGCAGAAACAAAAATATTAAGAGAAAAATCTCAACAACTTGAAGACTCAGTAGGGTAGTTACAAAATACCCAAGAAGAAGAAAAAACAAAAATAGACCTACTAGAACTACGATACCATGATACATGCTTAAATTTAGAGGCATACCAGGGAAGATCTAAATGAAAGAATGATTACACAACTTGCTGAATATATAGAAATACCAGAAGATAAATTAGAAGCTTCTATAGACAGGATCTTCAGGATCTCATCAAAAACAGCCAGGGATAGAAATCTGCCGTGAGATGTTGTGATATATTTCACTAGAACCATCATTAAAGAAAAGATACTTCAAACTAGCTGTCAGGAAAAAAAAAATTGTGGAGAATAATGAAATGAAAATTTTCAAAGATATCCCCTTCCAGATCCTGAAAAAGTGACAAGAATATAAGCCATTGGCCTCCTTTCTTTTGAGGAATCAGATCAGCTACAGATGGCAGAAATATGAAGGTCTGTCTTTCTCATTTAAACAATGGGGACACAGGATTACTATTCCAGAAAAGGCCAAAGAAATATTAATTAGATTAAAAAGGGATCTGGAAAAAACAAACAATACACAGGAAGTATCCTCAACAAAACTGAAAGAATCACAAACAATAGATGAACAAAACTTAGGGATTGAAACTCAACAAAGTGAGACAGAAATCAGCGATTCAGAACTGGAAGCGGAAGAACAACAAGAAGGAGATCCAGAAGAATCAATACATCAATTATTGGGAAAAGAGGAGGAGAAGAAAGACTAAGAACCAAGGAAAGCAAATAAAATAAGAGAAAAGGACAAAAGAGACGAAGATGACAATCAAGATTCAATCTTGGAACATAACAGGCCTGAATTCAGTGTTCAAAAGAAGACAAATCTTTCATCTCTTGGAAAGACAACATGTTGATATTATTTGTTTGCAAGAGACCTGCCTCCAATCTCAAGATCTAAAGTATGGTCGTAATCCCAAACTAGGCAAATGTTATGCGTCAACATACAAAAAGAAAAAAAAGGGGAGTTTTATTATACATCAACAAAAATTACCCAACAGAAGAAATTTTCAGTGACAATAAAAGATGCTTTCTTGGGCTAGAAGTGATGGTACACCAAACAAAAATGTTAATTGGAGCATATGTGACTAATGAAAGTAAAGGTGATTTTTTTTATCAGACTCCAAAACGAAATAGTCAACTACTTATTGGATAGATCTCAAAACAACATAGTAACGATGGGGGATATGAATGAAGTGATAAACCGTATGATGGACAGATCAGCGCCGAAGAAAACACAGAAAAATCAGGGTAAACTCCCAAAAAGTTTTTTTTCAATGGTTGATGAACTATCACTGCTTGATATACAGCGATACAAAAATGGACAAGACCATGGATATACATATTTCTCAGATCAACATAAAACCATGTCAAGAATAGACTTATTTCTAGCATCTAAGACTGTTCTCATTTCAATATCAAAAATGGACATTCTGCCAAAACTATGCTCGGACCATAACCTCATCCAAATAGAAGTAAGATTAAAAACAAGGGAAAAATCATGGAGACTCAATGATGCTATCCTCCAAAAAGAAGAATATATACAAAAAGCCAAAAATGCTGTAAAACAGTACTTTCAAGAAAACATCAAAGGAGAGACATCGATGAAAGTAGTGTGGGGTGCCAGCAAGGTGGTACTCAGAAGAAGTGGGGTTCTGAGCTGAAGAAACAAAGGGATCAAAAGATTCAACACGTATTGGATAAAATGACAGAGGTAGAGAATCAAATAAGGAAAAACCCAGCAGATAAAAGAACTATGCAAGAGTTTAAGAATCTCCAAACTCAATTAAATCAAGAAAATCTGATTCAAATAGAGAACAAAATAAAAGAAGCCAGATAGACTTTCTTTGAACAAGCCAATAAACCTGGAAAATGGCTATCTTATAAACTCACAAAAAAGAGGGAGAAGAGAATAATATCAAAAATAAAGAAAGGAGACAAAGAGCTAACACAACAAGAACAAATAAAACAAGCCTTTGTTAAATATTGCCAACAACTATTTGAGGTGAAACAACCAACTGCTGCAGAAATCCAGGAAATATCATTGTACTTAAAGAAAAAGGAAATTATTACATTTTCTGAAAAGCATAAAGCTATTTTGGATGGACCAATAATATTGCTGGAAGTTCTAGAAAGAATTAGAAAATTAAAATTGGACAAAGCTCCCAGCCCTGATGGTATTTCAGCTAGATACTATAAAATATTAGAAGAACTTGCTAAACTGTTACAAGTGACATGTAATGAGATCATTTTTTCAGGTAGACCAGAAACATGGAGCAAAGCAAACATATCGTTAATTCCAAAAGAAGGGAAGGATCTAACAGATGTTAAAAATTATTGTCCAATCTCATTACTTAACATAGACTATAAAATATTCACTGCAATTCTAGCCAACAGGATGAAGAAAGTACTACCGGATTTAATTCAAGATGATTAAAACGGTTTCCTCCCAAAGAGGTCCTTGAAAAGCAACATAAGAACAGTTCTGAATATAATTGAACATTACAAAAGACATAACGAGAAAAAACTTGCGATGATATTCCTGGATGCAGAAAAAGCTTTCGATACAATTAAATGGTCTTTTTTAAACGCTACACTAAAGGAAATGGACCCAGGAAATAGATTCATGTCATGGATTGAGGCGATATATGAGAATCAGGAAGCACAACTACAGGTTAATGGAGACAAAACAAAAATCATAAACATCGAAAAAGGCACCAGGCAAGGATGCCCTCTGTCACCCTTATTATTTATAACAGTATTAGAAATCCTGAACAATACAATCCGAAAGAAAACAAAAATTAAAGGTGTACAGATAAACAAACATCAATACAAGTTGAAAGCTTTCGCTGATGACATGGTAATTTTCCTGGAGGATCCAATCGAAAGTATAAAATATTTAACATCAACTCTATAAGAATATGGTGAACTTTCTGGTATCAAAGTAAATAAAGAGAAGACAACAATTCTAACAAAGAACTTGATGAAGCAAGAGAAAATGGACATAACCAAAATATCCAGATATAACATTACTAAAAGAATCAAACATCTAGGAGTATGGATATCAAAACACAATAATGAACTCTTCAAAAATAATTACACCAAAAAATGGAAGGAAATTAAGAGAGAGATGGAAGCATGGTCAAAGCTCCAATTATGTTGATGGGAAGAATAGCTACAGTGAAAATGAACATCTCACCAAAATCTACCCATCATTACGACATGAAACCTTTCAAACAATGGCAGAAAGAAATATCCAAATTATTATGGGCCAACCAAAAACCCATAGTCAAATGGAAAATTATGACTGACTTAATTACAAGAGGTGGTGCCAGGATTCCAGATCTTTATGTATATTACCAAGCTTCGGCATTGACGTGGTTATCAGATTGGCTGACTTTGCAAAATGAGAAACTGTTAGCACTAGAAGGCACTAATAAAAGATTTGGATGGCAAGCTTATATATGCTATGAAAAGGCAAAAATAGATAAAGAATTTACAAACCGCTACATAAGGAAAGCCTTAACAAAGACATGGAACTTCTATAAGCCAAAGCTACTGAAGAAAATATTATTGTGGATCTCACCGCAAGAAGCCTTCTATGGAAGATGGTCAGACATCTCAAAAAAAAGTTAAGATATGAAGATTTAATTAAAAAAGATCATACAGGAAAACGAAATATTAAAACCAGAGAAGAGCTTTAAAAGGAGGGAACTGAACTGAATTGGTTGTTACCCTGATTTCTGGGGTCCCGTGAGGGACACCTCAATGTGCCCCAATTATTGGGGAATGGGAATTAGCAAGAGCACAAGCTAAGCAATGCAAGAGGCAGGGCAACCTAGCGAGATCTTGGACCCAGTGTTTACGGGGTCAGGCCGAGCCAATAATCAAACAGAAGAAAATTAAAATTGTTTTTCTTTATTTTGAAACACAGTCAATATGTATGTATGCAAACACTCACACAGACCTAATGAAAGAAAGGTAGGAGTTTGATAGAGGATTTTGAGAGGGATTTTTCAGGGAAATACTACACCTGATCCTGAAACCTGGGTAGTCAGAAGAAAAGTCAGTTGGAGTGGAGATTCTCAGCACGTGGAAGCTGATGGGAAGGCTTGGCAAACGGAGCAGAAGCAAGGTGGGATGGAAGCCAGGAGCAAACTGAAGAAGTGCTCAAAATTAGGGGGTCTTATAGGGGGAAATGTGCCTGTAGGCTAGTCCATTCCCAGGGAAAACAATGGGTTTCGGGCTGGAGACAAACCCTCCGAAAGGTCAGTATTTAGCATTATTGAATTATGACAGAGTTGTCAATAGTGCAGACAGTATGCAAACGAGGAGTGCTTGACAGTTGGATATTCGGCTCATCAAGCTGCCTGCTCGGGGCAGGGGATCCTTTGTACGCTGCATGCATACATAATGTGATCTTAAAGTGTACTTGCTGGAGGTCTCCTGAAGCTGCATTCCAGCAACTGCTGGCCTGCCTGGATTTATTTTGTATTGTTCAGCTATTTTCGACTGTGCCTGTGTGCGTGCTTGTCTGGGGGCCTCGCAAGCACATGGAGAGGAATGGGTAGCAAAGGCCAAATTCTTGATATCAAATGATATTTAATATACCACAGGCCTGGGCTAGAAACTACAGTAATATGGTTCCCCTACCAACAACTTCATGAGAGATTTCAGATAGACCTGAAGGATTTGAAACAGATAAAGAAACAAATCTAATAATCAAACATTTATTGGAGAATCCACCACACTTAATGGCAAAGCTGTACAAGAATTTATTACTTTATGATAAAGAAGAAGAAACAGTTAAAGAGAAAATGATAAAATGGGCACAGAATGTTGGACACACAATACGGTTAAGTCAATGGGAAACAAGGTGGAAAAGGACCATGAAATTTACGACAGCACAAAATTTGAAAGCAAACTATTTCAAAATCTTCCACAGATGGTATATGACCCCTGAAAAAATACAAAGAATATATAAAACTGGAACAGAAAGGTGTTGGAAATGCAGCACTCAGAATGGCACAATATATCATATGTGGTGGACCTGCCTAACGACACAACAATATGGGAAAGAAATACACCAAAAGATAGAAAAAACCCTTCACACTCAATTTGAAGAAAATATGTATTAAACGGTTTGAAGAAAATATGTATTAAACTAATAACGTTAATGTATGAATGTATGAATGTTATTTAATAGAATATTTAGAATATAAGGATCTGGAACAAATGTTAACAAAGGACAATTACAGAAGTACGTAAATAATTAATAACATTTATGAAAATACTATGATTTTAAGTAGAAGTATAGGAAGATAAGAAAATACAATTATCTTTCATGTATATATATAAATCTATCACAGAGAAATTGTTTTAAATATATGTTTTGTATAATAGTAGTAGTAGTAGTAATAATAATAATTAGAAAACCGAGATAAATCACCCCCATAATAAGCTCTCCTGCTCACACATTAAAAGCCTGGTTAAAGAAAAATGCCTTTTTCTTCACCTACTGGCAAAAGGAAGGCCAAGGAGAGGAGTAGCCTAGCCTGGAAGAAAGTTTCAGAAGGTGTGAGGAGCCACTGAGAAAGCTTTCTCCCATGTCCTCACGAAGTGAGTCTGGGATGGTATTAGGACAGAGAGAAAGCCTTCCTTGCAGGTCTTAAAACTCTGATAGGGTCATATGGGGAGATATGGTCTGTCAGATAGTCTGGAACTTAGCCATACTGGGCTTTATACATTATGACCAGCAAGTTGGTGCATTTTCCACATCACTGGCAGGGAGCTTACACAGAACCATCCAGACTTTTATTGGTTCCGTAGGTCAGATGGTTAGTCCTGGAACCTTCTTTACCCATCATAGGGGTGCTGCTATATTTATAGCAGTTGCCAAAGCAAGTTTTTTGATCCAATTCAAGATGGATGATCTGTGCACTGTCCTAGCTATGTTACTGCCCTACTCACCCCCGGAGACTGATATGGTTTAATTGGCAATGTTATTTGATTGACACTATATTAATTGGCATTAATATAAAATGGAAACCTGAGGTGAATATAAGGTCAAGCTGGAAAGAGGCAGATCACTGACTGTAAATGTGAGATTGCAAGGCGGGTCAGCCACACCTCCTGCTAGGCAAAAACTGAGTCATTGTCAGGCAGACTATAAGGCAACTCTACGAACAATAGGCTTATACTAAGAGCTGGACATCTCAGAGCAAAAAGGGGAATTTCTCACCAAACTGTGGCTGTTTTAACCATGGATGTTTCCCAGCTTTGTCTTTCCAACTGTGCCACAATGCAGGGCTACTACAACAACCATTATCCTTTTGTCACCTAAACACTAAGACCATTAACTCTGTACAGTCCTCATTGTTTGTGTTGCAACTCACATTGTCCAGTTGGCTGGTAGAGTGATTCGCTTCCATGCTTGCAGGATATTTTCTGGGTATAAGAACCCTCAGCTTGAGTGGTTCAGCACAGTCTCTCACCTTGCTAAACACCACCCTCTATTTGATTCCCAAATGAAAACTGTCCTTAAGTGCCTACCTAAGCCACACTACAGCTTTCTTCACTTCACTCTGAGCTGGTAATTATCACCCAAACCCTAAAAGTCATCTATGCACACTTTCCTCCCTTTTCCTTTAGTTAGTCCTTGTATGAGTGTGTGAGTGTTTGTATCTTTTGCATGCGTGTGTGATTTTTAGTTTATATTTTTGATTCTCTGGCTGGGTTTTTCCTGTGTGATCCTGTAGACACTGGTAGAAAGATCTTATTAAGTTACCGTCCTTTTGCAGGCCTCCTAACTTTGAGCTAAATTAATTCCCCATTGTCACGTGGAAGTACTGGCATCAAGGGTGGACCCTTCAGTCATCCACGTTTTGAGATAACAACTATATTTGTACATTTTCTTTTAAATGTATCTGTTCATTTGACTATGTACCAAATTCAGTTTGCAGTTTTCTACTACAAGCCTCTTCAGTATCTCTCTCAACTCTCAGCCATCTTGTTCTTTCTTTCTCTCTCTCTCTCTCTCTCTCTCTCTTTCCTTTTTAAAACAAAACGAGGAAATTCCATTCAAGAAAGAAAATAGTTTCAAGAAAGCCAGAATCCGGAAATTCCAAAGGTTAAGGTTAGGCATATAAAAATAACTCAGATACTCCTACATATATATCTTAAAATATGGTCTCTCTCTCTGTCATTAGGCAAAGAATGTGTTACCACCGTGTCCTGGCCTGGCCTTTGGTGAGTCAAAGATATCATTTTGATATCATAATTCAGCACTACTCTGCCACCAGCCAAGTGTTTGTGAGGCCCGCCGAACAAGCCCGAAGCTAGGCATGGCTGTTACTTGCTGCTCCCACCAAATCAAGCCAGATATTGCCAGATCTGCTTTAGGGAACCTCCCGAAACAAACACCTTCATTACATATGCACGCTACTACAAAGGGACTCTCTGCCATGAGAGGACACCCCGGTGAGCCAGGTACTCAACTGCTGAGCTAGCCGCATTTACATACCGGCTATATTATTGTCAACTCGGACTCTAACTCAATCATGCAAATTCTGACCTTTTGGAGGCTTTGTCTTCAACCCAAAACTTATTGTTTTCATCCGAGACCAGACTAGCCTGTGGTTGTTCTTTCCCCTATAAAAATCCCCCGCTCTGAGAGCTCTTCGGAACTCTCGCCGGATCGCCCGAACTTCATTCTGCCTTGTTGCCGCTCGGTTCAGCAGATTCCCCTCGGCTGCCATGCTGGGTTTCCACTTCTTCAATCAGGCTCCTTCAGGACTGCAGGACAGGTGGAATATCACCCATTCTCCTTGAAATTCTCTTTTCCTTTTCTAGTTAGGAGTGTGTCTGTGTTTTTCTTTAATAACTGTTTAAAAATCTTAATTGTTATTTGAACCATTTGCTTCCTCACTGACCTGATGCTGTATACATAGGGTAAAAGATCCTGCTGCGTTGCCCTGCCTCTCGTTAGCCAAGAGAGTGCACCAGCTAATTTCCCCCAACTTTACTTAGTTTGTTTGGTAGTTTGGGCACCCCTCCCGGGACCCCCAATTCACAGGGTAATAAATGGAATATTCATTGTGATCTGACACACAATGAAATGCAAACTGGCATTTCAGGTTGGATGAAGTAGTCAGTTTAGCAGTGGAATTTCCTGGTTCTGACACAAATGGGTTTGTGAACAGTGATGGCAGAAGCAGCATCATGATTATGTTTTATGCTGAAACTTATCACAGAGCAGTGGTTCTCAACCTGTGGGTCCCCAGATGTTTGTAGACTTCAGCTCCCAGAAGCCCCAGCCACTATGGTCAATGCTCAGGGCTTCTGCGAGCTGAAGTCCAAAAACATCTGGGGACCCACAGGTTGAGAACCACTCTCACAGAGGGTCGAATAGTCTAGTTTTCCCAGAGAATTTAAAATGAAATCATGAAACATAATACGTCTTGGGGTGAAGAGTTAAGAGAAGAAGCAGGAACACTACACAGATCTGAACAGTGAAGTCTTGCTCAGGCCTTCTTTCAGTACCCAGACAAGCTGGGAACATAAAGAGGGCAATGGGAAGCACCCTTTTTGTCTTGCTGCACATGCTGACCACACACTCTAAACCAGTGGTTCTCAACCTGTGGGTCCCCAGATGTTCATGGACTTCAGCTCCCAGAAGCCCCAGCAACTATGGTCAATGCTCAGGGCTTCTGGGAGCTGAAGTCCACAAACATCTGGGGACCCACAGGTTGAGAACCACTGCTCTAAACCAACACATCTCTGGCAGAACACTCTATATAAAGCTTCTGATATAAATGGACTGAAACTTCAGCACTAAAGATGGACTAGTTTCAACTGTTGATAGTAGAAACTATATGTGTAAAAGCACTGTGGTCCCCTTGAAACATAGTGATGGCATTGCTGTCCCCACTGACGAAACCGTGTACATACAAGAAGCAACCCTTTTTAGCCTGATTTCTTTCCCTGGCTGTTGACGTGCTCAGTATTGCCTTATGTTCAGAGCATAACAGTAGGGTACAATATAAGAAAATAAATTAGAGTTCATAGTTATGATGGTAATAGTGGTGAGAAGAAAACTTTCCCATCCTTTCACATTACACAGCAGTAGCACTATGAATTCACTTTAACCACCATGACAATGTTGTATGGAATCCTGGGAGGGGCATTTAGTAATCTCAGTCAGAGAGAGCTCCTTTAGTGCCTTAACAATTTACATATCCCAGGATTCCATAGGATGCAGCCATAGCGGTTCAAGTGGAATCGTAATGCCATAGTTGTACAGCGTGAAAGGGCCTTTGCAGAAAAAAAGAGGAATTTATATTTCAGAGACAGAGGTCTGGGAGAAATATGTGGACAGAGTGGGCCCATTGTTTTCTGGCAAATGAAACCACTGATTTTTTTGTCTCTCTGTGTGTAGCAACTAAACTGATATTTTGTTGACGTGCTTGTTGCAGCTATTAAAGCTAGGAATAAAATTCTTGCAAAACTACAAGATATTGTCTAGAAACTATACATCACAGTCAAACACAATTGTGCAGTTTTTCAAATTCCATAACAGGATGTGGAAGGAAAATGAATCTATTCCAGAGTATATAATACTGAGGTAAAGAATATTCCATTCTTTGCCTATGATGAAAAAAGAAAAACTGCCAAACACTAGGAGTTTTTATTTGCTTGTTTGTTTGCTTTGCCTCTGGATGAAAGAACCAACCTTTTTCTTCACTAGCAGAAATAGTGGGGGGAAAACGTATTTTGAACAAAAATCTATTTTGGGGAAGAAACAATGGCTGAGAACCCCTGTTGTGTGATGTCTCATAAAGATCAGCTATGGCAGAACTATGAAACATCTATCCCCCTTCCTTCTGGAAGAGTCAGCTTCTTCTCGTGCCTCCTCGCTGCCCATGATCACATGGGAGTCAGTGGGGAGAGGGGGACAGATAAGAAGCATTTGGCTAGAATCTCTAGATTCAGAGATATTAGTAGGATCTGGTGTGTTAAGCACACTTCCAGCTCTGATTATGTGGCCCCAGCTGTTTGCATTGAACAATTGGCCTCCCTAGATAAGTCAGGTAGTAAATGCTCTTCAGTTGCTGGAAAGAACTTTAATCGCTCGCCCTGTGAGAGACATTCAAGCCAGCTCAGAGACTTGGGCCTGCTTCTGAATCCAAATTACTCTTCTGCATGCCCTCCTGTTGGTCTTGGTTCCCAGTCTTCTGACTGTTATCCTGTCTTTCAGCTTTCAGATTGCTAGTCAACCACCTGGCTTCTCTTTTCTCCAACTGAACTACAACAGACTATAGCCAGATGCACAATGAAAATGTCATCTTCCAAGATCTCTGGAGGACCTCCAGAAGGTCCAAGAAGATGCCTTTACTATTGCACATTTGGCTACAATCACATGGTGAGACACCTCTAGGCCATCTCCTATGCTCTGTGGCCACTAAATGTACACAAAATTAAGGCTTCCACTAGGGAAAAAATAGGATCTGTAAGTGATTCCCTTATTCTATAAAGGAGACTAAAAACCTAAAAGGTTTTAGAAGGAATAGAGAAAAAGCCAAAAATCTTTGGCTGAACATGGCTGAACAGACCTGATTAGAACAAAATATGTCAATTATACAGAAAATGGCTAAAAGAAATTCTGAGGGATAAACCTGCAGCTTTGCAAGAGTGGTTCGGTAAACTGAAAGGACTGAAAGTTGGGATTTCTATCTGTGAGGGCAGCCAGCTGAAGTATTTTAAAGCCAGAGCAGTTCCATTCATCTTCATGAGAAAAAATGAAATTGAACTGGAGAGAATCATAAGACATTGTTTGCTCTGTGTAGTTTCTGGTGGGTCAACAGCTGCAGTACCTATGACTTCTCCTGACAAAACCATCAATATCTGTAGATACTATAAAGTCACTACCAATCCAATTAATCAATACTAGGCAATTATTTTTTCCGTAGATCAAGGCCTTCCTAGCAATGCTTAGTGGAGGCCAACATTTTAGCAAGTTGGATTTGTTCTTACTTACCAGCAGATGGAACCTGAGGATAACTGGGAAACAATTCACCACCATAAATATCTATAAGAGGTTGTATCATTATAACAGATTGTCCTGTGGATTTACTGTATTCCAAAGGGTCATGGAATATCTCATAAAGGAGACTGTTAGAAATTATGATGAGGGCTGAAGAAATCTTCAGCACAGGCAAAAGGAAGCAGGAACATCTCTCAACAGTCCAAAGAGTATTTCAAAGACTAGAAGAAATAGAGTTATATTTTAAACAAACAAGTAACAGCTTTTCCAGGAAATATGAAGTACAGTCCTCAGGCTATAAGACTAACAAGGAATTCACTCCATTATTGGTAACGTGTTGGTTAATCCCAACTAAAGTAGACTCATGAAACAATTGTTGAATGGTGAGCTAACATATAAGTAAACCCAACTGCTTCAGTAGGTCTACTCTAGTCAGAACTTAGGATTTATGAGAGACAAGGCCTCAGCTACTAAATAAGCACCATCCCATCTCAACAAATTATAGCAGAATTTCAGCTGTTTCAAGGAAAACTGAATTACTACAAATGGTTCATTGCAAATCATTCAGCTTTCCTAGGACCTTCCCACCACCTTCTCAGAAAAGGACCCCCATGGCACTGGAGTAACAGGCAAAAAACAGCCTTCAAGAATCTAAGAAGTCAGGGAAATCTTCAAAGGTTTTAGTTCCTTTTGGCTTCAGCAAAGGTTAATCCTATCTCATGATGTTTCATTTTATAGAGTAAAGATTGTGTTGTCCTATATAATAATTGCATAGTAAGAATGACCAAATGGATATATTTGGGTACCTGAGATAAGAAAGAAAAGGCTTCTTAGATGGAAAAAAAGAGCCTAACTATTGTATTTGGCCTATTTTTTTTTTTTTTTTTTGGCCCACAACCATCATCATTGTAACCAATTATAAAGCTTTAGTGTAAAGATTTACTGGAAATAAAGCAAAAGCCACCATGGAAACAGATTGACTACAGCATTTAGCCTTGGTCCAAGCAGCATGCATGAACATTATGATTTATAATACAGGGTTCATGAGAATGCTATGGCCTGAGGAAATTACCAGTCTCAAATTCAACCCCACCAAAAAGCAGCCTGAGAATGGTTGTTGAAACTTTTTGAGCAGACACAACTGAAGAGTTCCCAGATAAAGATGTAGGCCTGGCAAATTCCTGTCTAGGTTACTGCATTATACTTTTTCTGGGCAACCAAGAACAGAACCCAAGAGCAGAATCTTGTCCTTTTTGAACTAACTGAACTGAATAGAATATTGAGGATGATGGGTCTCTTTTTTTCCCCCTGAGGTGTGCAGTTATAGAGTCCCCTCATGCACAAAGTGAGGCTTATTTGGGATTTCTTCAGATCAGATTAGCTCATAGTTATGAGTGGTAGCAAAGTGAGTTGAAGATCTAGAAAGGAATGTCAAGCGCTAGGGATGTTGATCTTTGTAAATTTCATTTCTGGGTACAATGTCAGATAATCTTGCTATTTACTTTCTATCTGCTGTAAGAAAGTCCAAATTCTTTTTGCACATTTACTGTGCAGAAAAAAAAATGTATTTCGCTGTTTTCTGTGCAAAAAGTCCTAACCCTCCCCCATCCCATGTGAGTTTTCCTATGGAGAAAAAAATCCAGAACTATAATGATTCTTGTGGAAGGTTTGCTGACACATAGGAAATTCCTTTTTCATTCATTGAGTGAATAATTTTTGAATATTCTTTTTCCAACTCTATCAAGGGCCCTTTCCACACGAGGAGAGGAATTCGCGTAGTGACGGTTCCGGCCGGTTTTTTCCCGGGTTTTTTTGTATCCGCGTTAATGCGCGCTCTCAATCCATACATATGTTGATCCGGTTTAGTGCGGTTTGAGAAATCCACCTGTGCCGTCCTGACCACTCCTGCTATTAGCATAAACCCGCCCACTATGGCTGTGATAGGCTGATTTCGATTTAAAAAAAATGGCGCGTTGCGTGTGAGAGTACGTACATGCGCCAGTACGTACATGCGCACGGCACCGCACGTATTCAAGGTCCTCCCCAACGCCTCCCACCTTCCACCTCCACCCCCCCACTTCGGGCTAGTGCGTTGGTCGGTGCCGGCTGTTGTACTTCCTGCTTCGCAGATTTTATTTGGCTTGTTCATGGCTTTGCGATGGAGGACG
Organism: Iguana delicatissima; assembly: GCA_948472985.1. Classification (NCBI taxonomy): domain Eukaryota; kingdom Metazoa; phylum Chordata; class Lepidosauria; order Squamata; family Iguanidae; genus Iguana; species Iguana delicatissima. The sequence goes on along the minus strand of CAOKZL010000920.1, from coordinate 303,512 downwards.
AGGTTCTCGATGACCTGGTCAGGTTCCTGGGGCCCTTTGTCGCAGTTCTGGGTGTAGTGGTGGCCACCTGCAAGAACAGTGGGCCAGAGATAGAGCGAGGAGGTAGAGAGCTCCCCATGGCGGACCATGAGGAGGAGGACGTTTTCTATGCGCTTCTTGAGAGGATACTCGCGGCGTCTCCCACGCCCCAGAAGGTGGTGGGTCAGGGAGAGGATGCGGAGGACATGGTGGGCCGAGGAGGTGCTTGCTAAATGGGACGACGACCAGTGGCTCTACCACTTTCGTATGACGAAAGCCACCCTCTTCGAGATCGCTGACCGTCTGCGTCCCACACTTGAGAGGAAAGCCACAGAAATGCGTCAACCCATATCTGTGGAGGAGAGAGTGGCGATTACCGTGTGGTGGTTGACAACGCCGCTTATATTTCACAAAACGGTGAACACCTTCGGCTTCTGGGGACCTCCCCAGTCACTGTGATTGTCATTCAGGTGTGTCTGGCGATAGAGCAGGTCCTCCTGTCGTCCACCGTTTCCCTTGGAGACTATCGCAGAGTGAGTACTCGACATCCATCCGCGGCCCTCCGTTCCCACCTCCATCCACCCTTCCCCCTCCCTCCCTCTCTCCTCCCTCCCCGCACCCCAACGTCCCCCGTGACACTATCTCAGCCCAAACCGGTCCGGACACCATCCCCTGCACTGGCCATGCCATGCGCGCGGCCATCCGTGGCCCTCCGTTCCCCACTCCCCACCTCCATCACCCTTCCCCCCTCCCTCCCTCTCTCTCTCCCTCTCCCACACACCCAACGTCCCCAGTGACACTATCTCAGCTTACAGTACCTTGAAAGGAGTAATGTTTGCTTTTTGTGTTGCCACCCATTGCAGGTCATGGATGGATTCCATTGCATGGGATTTCCCCAATGCATCGGTGCGGTTGATGGTACATACATTCCTGTGCGGCCGCCAAAAGGAAGAGGGGGAAGAGTTTCGTAAACTCGCAAGAGCTCCTTCTCCATTCTCCTGCAGGGGATGGTGGACCATGAAGGACGGTTTTTGGATATTGTGCCCTTGGCTTTACAGGCAGAACACATGACGCATTTGTTTTCCATCACTCCTCCTTGTGGCGCCCCATGGAGGCTGGACGGTATGTTCCTGGGAACCCAACCATCACCATACATGGCGTTCCATCATAGTCATCCTCGGAGATGCGGCGTACCCCTGTGCAAGGTGGTTGATGAGAGCCATACGGAGGGGCCATGGACCCAAGGAAGTTGGCTTACAACAGGGTGTTCAACCGCTGTCGGCGTTGGTGGAGCGGGCCTTTGGAAGGCTCAAGGCACGGTGGGGCTGCCTCTCAGCTCCCCTAATCGTGTCCCAGAAGAACTACCTTCCAGTGATATCTGCTTGCGTGGTCCTCCACAACATCTGCGAATCCAAGGGCCACATCCTCCACCCTGACCTAGCTCCCCCCACCTCTGCGTCTTCCACAAACATGTGATGACTTCTGACCCCACTCCTCCGCCAGGAGGCTCCGTGAAGGGGAAACAGTTAGGAATGCCATCACAAGCCTTATTGCCGAGGACAATGTCCAGTCCTAGATTTGTAGTTTTCTCCCTTGTCTGAAATTGGAATTTGAAGGTTCTTTGCCCCTCCCTTTTGTTAAATACTTTCCCCTTTACAAATAAACTTTACTCTGGTTTTGTTGCTCAAATAACAGGGATTGCTTTTATTATTTCAAAACCACAAAAACGACATGAATGGCAAACAATAGTACTGACTTCAAAGCAAAACAAGATAAATGGCAACTCCCCTTTCATAGGAGAAATAGGAAACATAACTTTAAACAGTTAGATCATGGATATTGCTAACAAGTTATATGACAACTAACGGGGCCATGTTTACCTATCCAAATGGGCAGGTAGGTGGGGAGATGCATTTCTCAAGGGCTGTACCTGTGGCAGGGTCTCTTAACCCTTGGGAAATTTCGTCTTGCTGCTGCTGGGAGGAGGTCGATGGGCTTCCCGCCATTGCAAGGCTTTGGCCTGGTTCGGACTCAATTTGTTTGGAAACCGCTGTGCCATCATTCCTGGGGAGGATTGCAGCATTTCTTGCATTCACTGCATCCGCAATTGCGGACATAACCCTGATACATTCCCTAAGCAGGGAGAGCAGCTCCCTGCGTTCTTCTGTTGCTGTGGAACTCTCATGCTGGAACTCCCTGGAACGCATTTCCTGTTGAGCTCCTGCTGCTCCCGTATGAGATCCATGGTAGCTATGGTAGCAGCGGGAAGGTTCTCACTACGGCCCGCTGCAGTGACCCTATGGCGCGACATGCGTAGTCTGGACCGGGGAGACAAGCCCGCGGCGGTAGTGCTGCGTGTCACCTCTGGTGTACCGTTGCTTGCCTCATCTAGGGAGATTAAAAGCAAAACAGAAGTAGCATTGTACTGGTTAATGGGATGTGATTTTTGAAGTGACAGAAATGTAACATAGTATTTGTCAGTGATATTCCTGTGAGGGCCTCACAAAACTGCATGCCGGGCAGCAGCAAAACCAATCACATCTCTCATCGTCTCATGTAACAACATCTCTCATGTAACATCTCACTGAGGAGTGACAGCTACAGTGAATACCTAACTTAAGGAAAAATGTGGGCAGGAAGGGATGCAACAGAAACTGTGCATGTAAACAATTATATGTCTAGTTTCATGAATCCTGCTCATTCGGGACGAGACACCAGGCTTGACTGTTGCGCAAAGGTCCAGCAGGAAGGTTCCTGTACCTTCCGGGCAGCACCTCTAGTGCTAAGGTGACAAGGTGTCGAGTAAGGGTGGTGGTTAAAAACTCACCTGTACCAGCGGTGCTGTCATTTTCTGCTCTAGATGTTCCAGGGCGAACTGGCGTGTTGCTGGTGTCGTCTATGCCTGCATTGGGGGATAGGTTACGAGGTGTGAAAGAACAGGTCTGCTGAGAATGCATTCTGCATGGCTCCTGGGCAGACCCTCCTGCCATTAACCCCCCCATTGACCTATGCACATTGATATCCAGCTGGAAGGGACCAGGCACATACTGCGCGCTATTTGCATGCTCCCACACCGTTATCATACCCAGAGACCCCACAGGAATCAAAGAGTTCAGACAACTTGTTCGTTTTGTGGAGCAAAACGGTTGTTGGTTTAGTGATTAAGTAGTGATACAGGAATTTCGAGGTAGCATGCACATTGCCAAAGCATTCTTTCAGAGGGCAACGAGTTGATGCCCAGCTTCATAGCAGCCATGCCAAGCGCTATTGCAACCCAGGGAGATACAGCGAAGCTTATACGTTCTTGCCACACTAACAACCTGCCTTACCTGATGTCTCCGCATCAGAGGTATCCTGGGAATCCCCAAAAAGCTCCTGGCTATGGGCACGCTCTGGAGCACAAAAAGGGAAACGAATGGGTGGAATTTCCATGCATAGATGAGTTAGTGATACAAAACTAAAATAGAGAGTACCCCTTTTTGACATTTCATACCTTCTGATGCTGCAGCCTCCTCTACTCGGTGCTCCCCATCCTCTGCAATCTGCAAGCTTGCAATGACCTTTGGTGGGTGTGCACCCGCCTAGCCGCCCAAAATTCGAGATAGCTCCTCAAAGTAAGGACAGGTAACCCGGGACGAGCCTGTCCTTTTATTTGCAGCGACCGCATGATGGTAGTCCAGCCGCAGCCGTTTAGTTTTTGTGCGGCGTTCTTCCGCTGTCCTTTTGTGCCCTCTTCTTTCCATTTCCCTGGCTATTTCTTCAAATATTCCGATATTCCGGTAGCTTTCCTGAAGATCTGCTTGGTACTTCTGTTCGCCCACACTTCAAGGAGATCCTTTACCTCGGAGTGTCACCACGTGATCCCCCTGCCTTTTGCCTGCTTCTCCTAGGGTTGAAATCTCCTTCTCCAGGGCTAGACACATTTCCCTGGCTTGCATCTTGGGTCTTCATGGCCCACCTCAACAAAACTCTTCCACAAAGTTTGGCTGACCACGAGGTTGCTAGTTCCAAGTAATGGCTTCCTCCCTGGTCGCCCCAGAGCAGTTTCTTCCGGCGACGCTTCGCACATGCGCAGCGGCCACCAGGACTTGGTGCTGCGGGGTTCCCCACAGGAAGGCGGTGGAACTGCAGCCTCCTGTGGGCGTGTCGGGCGCGAGTGGGGACAGGGTAGAGGTAGAGCGTGGGAGTTTCTAGATTTACTACTTTTTATCCTTTTATTACCCTGCTGTCCCTTAGGTAGATAGAGGATAGATAGATAGATAGATAGATAGATAGATAGATAGATAGATAGATAGATAGAGGACAGATAGACAGATAGCTAGATAGGTAGATAAGGATAGCAGATAGGTAGATAGCTAAATAGGTAGATAGAGGATAGATAGATAGCTAGATAGGTAGCTAGATAGGTAGATAGAGGATAGATAGATAGATAGATAGATAGATAGATAGATAGATAGATAGAGGATAGATAGATAGATAGATAGATAGATAGATAGATAGATAGGAGTGTAAAGGTAGATATATATATATATATAGAGAGAGAGAGAGAGAGAGAAAGAGAGAGAGAGAGAGATGGAGCGTGAGGGTGCCCTCTGGGATGATTTTGAAACCAGGGAGATGCTGGCTATGGTCGAGTGGTGCGGAGGGGTCAATGTACTACTCCGTAGTACAAATGCCCCCCAATAGGGAATTCTATGAGACCATTGCAAGGGGGTTGTCACGGCAGGGGTTTGACAGGATGCCGGCGCAGGTCAACTCAAAATTCAAAGCCATTAAGGCGGCGTTCTACAACTGCATGGAACGCTTCAATGGCCACCCCACCCCATGCAGCGAAGCCTCCCCTACTTTGGCACCATGCTGCGGCTGTGGAAGTCTGCCGGGCGCCTCCTGGCGTCACCGCAGAAGAAGACGTGAGTAGCCTTGACAACCATCCCCCTCCCAATGAACAAGTGATGGTCAATCAAACGGTGGGGGGTTCCTGGTTCCCCCCATTATGTAAGCACACACTGACAACAGCATATCCATCCCAGGTGCCAGACGCCGTGCGACCAGGCAAGATTTTGATGTCACCGGGACCCCAGAGAGGGAAAGCAAGTGCAATACCTCCAGTTGTGATGAAGAAATTCCCAGCCCTGTCCCTGCATATGCAAACACGTGGGGAAACAGGTGTGCTTTACGAAAGGTCTGTCCGCTGTTTTCCAGGGAAGGGACCGCTTTGCTGTTTCCTGTTTCTCCAGAGCCAGAAACAATCCTGCCTGGGTGACACCTGGGCCCCGGGGAGGAAAGTGATGGTGGAGGTGCTGGGGAAGATATAGGTAAAACATGTGCAACAGCTTTGGCATGAAAACTTTATTCACCAGCTAGGAAGTTGATCTGTTTCCGGGGTGACATTTTTTTCCCGCTTGTTTCTATTTCGGCCACAGGTGCACAAGCAGAGAGCTCTCCGCCTTCTTCCTCCCCCGGTCACGGCGATCTGGTGATTGATGTGCCAGGGGAAGAGGAACAAGCAGCTGAAGGTACAGTAACCACCTATTTGGGAGAAAATGCAGAGATTAGATGCCCAATTGTTGACAGGGTTGTTGAACAGTTTTCTTCCTTTCGCAGTTGGCGCAGTGTCCGCAGTGGAGGAACGACAGGAATGTGTGGAAGACATTCCTGGCCCATCCTCACGTACAGCTGGCAAGTATCAATAAATTATTCCGCGGAAGGTGGCACACACAAAAGTACCTCCAAGGAGTCACTTTCCTGGACCCAATGTCATCTTTTCTTCCAGGTCCATCGCCCAGGAGCTGAGGTCCCTTGCGGATTCTTTGATGGCGGGGATGACCACGCTGGAAAGGAAAACAGCGAAGATGTGTAAGTTAGCAACATGGGTGGCCATGATGGAAGGTTGGCTACGGTGCTCTCAGCGAGCGTGTCAGCACGGCATCCTAATATCTGCTCTCCCACCCACAGATGAGTCTGCACAGAGAAGCCTGCTGGGGAGAAATAACTATAGTGAAGGTTGCTCGATAATTCGTACGCGGAAATAAGGAAGGAATTGGTATGAATATGACGTAGAGAGGGCAACCTCCTGTAATCTTTTGCAACCTTTCTTTGCTGGTTTTCTGTTCTGTTGGCTGACAATTTTATCTTATTATTTAATAAAATATATTTCTCCAAGACATTCCTGTAACTTGTTTTCAATGGTTGCATATAACCAGTTCACCCTTGGAAGCAGTCTACAGTTTGACCTCAATCCGCCCGCCGTAGCAAGGCATCACCATACCACACAGGTGTGGAAAGCACTTAAAGATCGTGTGAACAGGTCCCAAATCCCATGCTAACCTAGGATGCTAAGCAGGGTGTGTTAGGATTTAAACTTCAATCAGAGAGACACCACTGAATGCATGATTTGAAGGATTGGCATACAGCTTATGGCCTATACCTGCTAGTACTTGAAGCAACTGCTTCTTTTGAAAGAGAAGCCAGGCGACCAGTTTGGGCTGGGCTTGGAGAACTGGAAGCTGGAGGATTTCGCCACGGAGTGTTCCTTGTGTGATCCCTCTCTCAGCCTCGAAGGACGGGCCACCGGGAATTCACCTGCGAGGAAATAGGTGGGTTTTGGGGAGGCGTGTGTACACAAAGCAGATGGTCATCTTTCTGTCTGGAGCACCCCACTTAGCCCCCTCCTCCCCATCCTGTCAGACCGCGTCCCTGTCGTGGCCCCCACCAACCGCCCACCAATCAGGCTCTAGTTCTGTTGGAGCAAGGGATGTCAGTCAGCCACCCCACCACACACATTTTGGTCCATTCTGTCCATTTTCCCTCATGTTCTGGGCATTTCCGGGGGAGAGTCATCATAACCCCACGACGCTTTTTCAACGTGAAGGCGACATTAATTCCTATGACGGCAAGGCTTTCTGTGTCCCCTTGGCCCCTGGCTCACACATCCAGCGGTTTGTGGCAGGTTGTGAAATGGCGGTGCTGGATGGAGAGAGAGTTTGGGAACCCACCCCAATATGCCACCGCGGATGAAAGCAAACCCACAGCCCTGAAGCTTCCAGACCCCCACTGAAACTTCAGGTGGCTGTGGATCTTAGCTTGGTGCGGAGTGAGATATTGGGGGGGGGGGGGGTTTGAAAGAAATAAACCCAATTTACCAAACCTGTAATTGATATCCCCGCAGCGCTTCTTCAAAGTGAAGGCGCCATTAATCCGAGGCTTCCCGTGGGACCCCTTGGCGGCCACCATGCTCCCTTTCCGTCCAGCGCCCTCTTGGCAAGGCGCCCGAGGGCCCCCACCCACCGCCGCCGCGGCCCCCCTTGCCCCCCGGCTCACACATCCAGCGGTTTGTGGTGGGTTGTGAAATGGCGATGTCACTTGGGGAGCAACTCCAAGAAACTCCCCCCCCCCCCACCCCCACCCCGAATAGCCCACTCCAGATGAAAGCAATAAATCCACAGTCCCCTGAAGCTCCAACATCCCCACGGAAACATCAAAAGGCGATTTTAAGATGGACAGTAAAGAGAATAAGTCCAATTTAGCGTACCTGCAATGCTTTTTCTTTTTCCTGCTGTGTGCTCTCGCTTAGCGAGGATTAAAAAATGGCGCCGTCCAGCTCTTTTGTGGGGTGGGCCAACTGCTGAATCTGTCCACGCCAAAGGCCCGCCCCCCATTCTTCATCTCAGGGGCAACGACGTGAATCTGCGCTTCCACACAAGTCAGCAAGCACGTGATTCCGCGGCTGGGGGAAAAGAAACACTTTTTTCCGGTTTTTTAAAAAGCATGTGCAAGCACAGTTGGAGACGTTTCTGAGCGGATTGAGGTGGAACTGAAAAATTAAAGACGACTCAGCGCATTCTAAGGTATGGAAGACCTCCGTCGTATCGCACTACAATGCGCTAAAACGTTTTATTACCCTCGTGTGGAAAGGGCATTTTACTGCTTCCATTGTCAGGTAAATCAACAGTTCCTTTCGGCACAATCATTCTTGTGCCCATGGAAATGGCTGGGGGGACTCTGATTTAATCTGTTGTTTCCATCCTTGGAGAAAGGTGGAGTAATAATGGAATAAATAATTAAAATCAATAAATAATAAATAAAAATCTTAACAGATGTTCACTTAAAATAGTTGGAAGTGTACCCCAGAAGTTCAATGACCTCAGAGTCAACCCATGGCAAACTTCAGTAGATTTTGCAATACTATAGTAGTGGTCACTGGTAAGGCACCAAATTTCATGAGTCACAAATTTAAGGAGTTTTCAAGTAAAAATAGACTTAAATATGGTCCAACCAGACTGTGCCACCCAGCTTGTAATGGCCTTGTGAAAATTCAATGAAGAAGACCTTTAAAAAGGAGACAAAAATTAGTGACCATGGGAGTTTAAAAAATTAAATTAGCTCGATTCCTTTTGAAAAACAGAACAACACTCCCATTTGCCACAGATATGACTCCCAGAGAACACTTGATGGCAAAGGGATAAAGAATCATCTAAATTTACTATATCCCAAGCTGAAGATGGAGTGGGGGGAGGGCCTTCAAAAATAGAACCAAATTTACTATGCCAAAGAGAGAATCTTATTTCAGTTCCCACTGAGATCAGTGATGAGAAGGTCAGGGAACCTTGGGCTGACATCTGCCTCCTATCCAGTACACCTGAAATACTGGAACAGCCATTATAAGAGTGACTAGAACTCAAAATCATGTAATTTGGGCCTATACCTAAACACTCCCTGGAGGTATAAGGTGTTTGTGATAGAGAACTCCAAAGCTAGAAGAGACATTGACTCCTAAAGTTGTTCAGGGAGAGAAATTAAAAGCTTCAATCCTGGATGTTTACTGAGACTGATTTCAGGAATCATACAACAACCCTGCCACAAGAGCTCCATTGGCTGCCAGTCTGCTTCTAGACACAATTCAAAATGTTAGTTACAACCAGTTCAGGGCAACTGACATCCTGCCCTGGCTCTGAGATCTTCAGGACAGACACTTCTTTCAGTCCCACCATCTTCACAGGTATGTCTGGTGGACGCATGAGATATGGCCTTCTCTGTAACTGCCCTCTGTTCTGACAGGCTTTTAGAACTGAAGATCTATAAGGAAAGAGCTTGGAAGAAAGTGCCAGATTGTTCTAATTACATTAAAGAAGAATCAGGGTTCTATAACTATGTAGTCAAGAGACACTCACTTTCGGCTAAAGTGCAGAAGAATCAGAAGAGTGAATCAACACAAATAAAAGTTGCTGGAGGAGAGGGGAAAATAATTAATCCATTTCTGCTTCAACTGTTTGATCAATTTTCATGATTTTTTAAAAAATTAAATCACTGTTTCCTGACAGCAATAATCAGACCCAGCATTCCCAAAGGGTCTTCTCCAGCTACTGCACAAACACCAACATTGTGCTTAAGTCACTGACAATCTAGTCCTATGCACGTGTGGTAGGAATATATAATATGCGTACACTTGGTTTGTGCCAATTCTACATGTGCCCAGTCCTGTGTCCATTTTAGCGAATTTTTACATTATTATGCAATAAAAAAACCCATACATTTTATTTATTTTACTGTGTAATTTTCCATAGCATATTCTTTTTAATGCATCTTTTCCTAATATAGGTTCTAATATATGCATTTTTGTATATGTCTTTTCTTAACATATGGATTTTTGCAACTTTTCCCGTTGTTCCCCATTTCAGTTTAAACGCCTGAAGTGAGACTTGCAAAATCTGGCCTTTCAGATTATAGATGTTATTTTTCACTAATGTTGTGTTTGAAGGAATTAATGAGTAATTTTGGCAATTTCTCCTTCTGTGAAAAGGGCTTTGAAAACTGTTCACAGCTCCAGACCTATTCTGCACACAATTTGCTGTTTCCTGCACAGAAAATGCTCCTTTTTATACAAAAATACTATGTGTGATTTTTTTACAAGGTTAAGTCCTGAACTGCAATGATTCTTGTCATTCCAGGATTCTCCTTGTTAGACTCCTTTGACTGACACACTCACACACAAACACACACACACAACCCTCATTTATACCAATAATTTCCCAAATATTTTGCAAAAATTTATTAAAATATTTGTTCTACCTCTGCTTTGGCTGTTGCTGGACTGTGGCTCCCAACAGCTTTAGCCAGCATAACCAATAGTGAAGAATGGTGGGAGTTGTAGTCCAAGAACATCTGAAAGGCTATACTTTACCCACCCCTGATGTATAGGATTTTTGTCTGAGCCAGATGTGCTTGTCCAAAAAGGCCTCCTGTGATTGTTACCTATTCAAATCTTTTCCAAATCTTCACACTCATAACTAGGGTGAGCTAAAGTATCAAAAATGAAGCCCCTCTGGTGCTCTATGAAAAGCACTACTCTGGAAATCTCTTGTTTAGCTTTTCCCCCTAATAATAACTTTAATATTTTTTCCCTTAAATTCCTCAAATGATTTGTGATCTTAAGCTATAAGCGTCCCACAGGGTTTCCATTTTTAGCGACATTTTCTTTAAAAAAAAAAGAAATAGTGAGGTGGAAGTTATGATTAGCAGAAACAGGACTACCCTCACATTCCTGCAGCTGTGATCCTGCAATATTATAGGTGCTCATCATTTCTTCATAATCCTCCCATGTCTCATTCATGTGACATGGAAACAATTACATTAAAATGCAGATGTAGATTCCAGCAATCTCCTTGGAATAGACAAATATACTTTGAAATAATTCACAAAATGATGCACAAAAAGTCTGTGTGCCATCTGGTCACTGCTGGGGGAAAAACACATTTCTCCCCATAGGCTTTTTTTATGTACAATATTTCTGTTTTCACGCAGAGAAGAGTGGGAAAACAATGGATACATAGCTGGCAATCTGGATTTTTAACTCATTCTGAAACCAATTTGCTTCTCAAGGCTTAATGTAGCCTTGCTACAACGGAGAGAAGCAGAGTCAGGAATGCAACACATTGCTTATGACTGGCCGCTGTAAACTTTGAGGTCTAGCAGAATATTCTAAGCTGCTGACCCGACTAAAGTAATACCTATCCCAGTATATTACACAGATTGATCCCTGCACAGACTCACATAATGACACATTTATCCTCACCAGTAAGACAGCCAGTGTGGTATAGTGGTTTGAGGTTGGGCTATGACTCTGAAAACAAAGGTTTGAATCCCCTTCTTGTGAATAGACACGCAGTGGGAGACCTTGGGAAAGTCCCACTCTCTCAGCCTCAGAGAAAGATAAAAGCAAAGCCCCTCTGAACAAATCTTGCCAAGAAAACCCAGCAATGAGTTTGACTTAGGGTCGCCATAAGGTGGAAATGACTTGAAGGCACACAACAACAACAACATCAACAACAACAGCACCAGCAACATGTCACTGAATTCTGCACAAAAACAACATTACTCATGTTTCCCCCCCACAAATTTAATTTTTTTTTCCTGAGAATGAAATTTTCTAATCATTTTGTTAAAAAAGATTAGAAAAATGACATTTTCACAGAAAGCCCTGATATGTGAAAAATAAACAAAGGCAAATTACTTTTGTAAGATACTTTTCTCGTTGAGAACATGCAAATGTGTGCATGTTATTTGCATGCCTATAGCCTACCAGTTTATAAGCTGTGAATACTCATGTTGATCACACTGTAACACTAGGGTATATTTAACTTAAAATGGAAGTTAAAAAAAAAGAGTGCAAGAAGAAAGGCTACTTACTGCAGGATAAAGTAATCCAGTAACATGATTAAAATGGCAGTCCTGAATCCTTTTATGACATAGTAAATCCCACTGAATTTAACTGGACTTATTTCTCTGTGAACATTCATAATACTGCACAGTGATAGAGCAGACAGAGGAAAGACTTGGTCAGCAAACTTTTGTATGAGAATTTTAGTGTTAGAAGTCTGTCCCTCTTATGGTGTGTGCAGTGTTGGAAGATATAAGAAGCTCTTTTCTCCTGCATCAGACCATTGCTTCATCTTCCTTGATATCATCTGAACAGATTGACCACACTTTCAGAAAAATCACTGGAGTTATCAGGAATTTAACCTTGGCTCTTCTGGAAGGAAGCATGTGTTCAGTCATTGACCTATGGGCCTTCCACTGGGTCCTTGGGTTGACACTGTAACAGACTTGTGGTTTTCTTAAGCAAGATGACATGGCCAAGATAACTTCAGATAGATTAATGATGCCTTCTCTGAGATCCTGAATCATTCGCACTATAAATTGACAACTGTGTTTCTACCCTAAAATATAAATGGTACAGGACTTAGATCAGCCACAGTTCTGTTATTCAAATAGCAACCTTAGGTGTGATTGAGCCTATCATTATTAAAGGACTCCCTCACTGTTGTTGGTGTTCGACCAAGGAAATTTCCCTTACACCAGCTTTTACCAAACTGGAGTACTCCTATGTTGTTTTACTATAAGACCATCATACCTTGCTATTGCCCATGGTATCTGAGAATGATGAAGGCACATTGCAGCCCAGCAGCATGTAGCAACAGGTGGAGAAAGACTTCTTTCTATGTGGATCCAACAATGGAAAGAATCAGGAAAAAAAGACAGTACATTCTTAAGTCTCCTGAACCAGTCCACCTAGTCAGTTGAGGCTAAACTTAGTCCCTACCTTATCAGCTTATTCTTATCTTGTACCCCTGGCTTGACATCTTGTAACTTTCTCTGCCGAAATGGTTGACACCTGCAGATGTGGTGAAATATCACCTGATTGTTTGAGTCTGTGGCCCTTTCCGCACGCGGCGAGGGAAACGCTCCCTGCCGCTACTCACCGGCTTTTTGGTGGATCTGTTTCAGTCCATCCTGATGAGGAGCAGTGTGAGCTCATCGCTCCGCACTGCTCCGGCATCCAAAATGGCGGCTTCCGGTTGGTGGAGGCTCCCCAACAACCTCTGAAGCTCACCAGCCTAAAGCCCGCCCCCGGCAGATCTGCAGGCGCACACTGGTGTGCACCTGCAAATCTGCACCAGAGTGCGGGAACGGAGTGGCACGGAGTGGCACTCTCCATGCTTTTGGAAAACCTGTAAAAACAGGTTTTTAAAAAGCACGCTGTGCGACCACTTCGGGTCGCTCTGGAGTGGACTGAGGTGTGGAACTGTGACAAGTAGTCCAACCCAGTCTGCTCCAAAGGTGCAGACGACCTCCATCAGAGGTTGCACCGCGCCATTCTACTTACCCCGTGCGGAAAGGGCCTGTGACAGGCCTTTACTTTCTGCACATTGGTGTGGCAGTTCTCCAAGCTGATAAGGTGCCCTGTCTTTACCACACAGCTCTGCCTTCATCCACCTTTGCATAAAAGGGTGAAGGTTTTCAATGTTTATTTAGAGCCACTCAATAATGTTATGCCAGTGTCTTTTCCATGTTACTTTATACACTGTATACAAAGGTAAATTGTAATATTTATTAAGATAACAGTAAGAATAAATTAGCATGGTAGACTTCATATGCAACTCAAGGTTGATACATTTCCTCACTGCACTTTTTAGACAATATAATAGGCAACTTTCTGCTCAGAAACAGTTCAATTGTATCTTTAGATTTTCATAATTGGCACAATTGTCATATAACAGCGTTTTGGATAACTTCCACCAAAGGTTCAATTTCCAATCTAGGTCACACTCTCTGACCATATTCTACTAAGGTTCAATTATTCTTCTGCCTCTCACTAGGCTTCCACTGACAACTAAACCTTCCAAAACAGTCACACTCTCTGACTGACTGATAGACTCTGCTCCCCAGCTCCTTGCTAGGCTCTTACTGAAGGGATCCAATAATGCTTTCTCTCAGCCACCAGCCCCTCCCACACATCACTGGTCTTGATGTCTCTCCCGAGGTGCTATTCTGGTTGCATAGTAACTTGCTCCAGGCTACACTGACTCTTCAGATAGCCACACCCCTAAAACTTTGTCACAGAGCCCTATAACAGGTTGTGAAACTGGACAGCACACCAGCAATGGGAGGGGGAAGAAAATCAGCAAATGATAATTCACCACTATGAGGCAGGCTTGCCTTTAGAATTGGAGAAAGTCTTTTACAATTATTATCCTGTAGCTGCCAGCCACAATATAGTATTTTTCTTAATTTCTATTAATCTTGCTTTTTCAAAGTGCATACAGATGTGTGTACTCTCTCTCTCTCTCTCTCTGTCTCTCACACACACACACACACACACACACACAATCAGTCCTTGGATTTGAGAGAGAGGGGGCCCATTTTTATATTCCTTCTTCCACTAGGCAGAGTGCCTCAGGCTGAGACATGAGACAGGGCCTTCTCTGCAGTGGAGCTCCAGTTCTGAAATGCTGTTATCTATTTCAAAAGGCACCTGTATGAACCTCTCAGAATCCACCCACACACCATTTCTGACCCAAAGTGGGGAAAACATTTTTGACCCAGAAAGCACCCTACATGACAAAATATTAACTCTTGTCACCCCAAATAGAAGCTGTGGCATCCTAATGCAACACTCTGGAGTCTCCAAGGAGCCAAACGTTGCCCTCTGAGCACAAAAACCTGCTTATCTGTCTCCAAGAGGCACACTGAGTACCAGTTCGACTGGCATTTTGGTCCCAGGGTAAGACCTATCTGCTTTTCTGAGCATGTATGACTGGACAGTAAATATGACTGGATATTTATTGTATGTGTACTTCTCCCCTGATTGTCATTACTTTTATGACATGTGTTGCATTTTATTGTTTTGATATTATTTATTGCATTTAATTGTTTTACTAATGTTGCTTACATTGTTTTACTATTATTGCCCACACTGGGACTTTTTTTAAATAGAGGGTTGAATACATGCACAAGCATGTGCACACACCCCCACACACCACCCTCCATTTCCAAAAGATACTAATATTGCTCATATTGGGATTCTTTTAAATGGAAGACAGCATGTGTGGTATATTTTTTAAAAAGAAAATCCCAATGTAGGCAATATTAGTAAAACAATTCTCTCTCTCTCTCTTTCTGTGTGTGTGTGTATATATACACTCACTCACACACACACACACACACAAGCAAATACATCCTATTTGTGGAATTTACTCTCTGCACCCATAGACAGATCTCTGAAATAATCATGTTTGGGAGATTTTGATCCTGCCATGCTGTCATATTTGTTTCTGTTCATTAGCAATGTTCTAAGACTGGCAGTGTTCTAAGATTAAGGGTCTTTCTGCACCACACTATTAGGGTGCTATGATTCCACTTTCAACATCCTATGGAATCCTGAGGTTTGCAGTTTAGGGAGGGGCATTTAGAATTCCCAGCCAGAGAGATCTTTGGCCTCAGTAAACTACAAATGCCAGAATTCCACAGGATGTTGAAAGTGGAATAATAGCACTATAACAATGTTGTGTGGAAAGGCCCTAAGACTGGCACGTGCTTGGTGTGACAGAGAAGCATAATAAATGCTAGCAGATGTGTGAGAGAAGATAGCCCCAAGACAGCACATTTGAGGATAAATCCTGGCCCATTCAGCAATCTAGGTTGCTGTATTCTGGTGTATATGAAGCTCACTTACAAAGCTGTGAAGTTACCCATCAAAGAGCATCCAGGAACCATGAGTCATCACCTAGTGATGAGATTAAAATAATAACAGAGGGGGCTATTTTTAGGTTTGGTTTCTGAGGTTTTCAATGGCACTAGAGGCACATTTTCCAGCTGTTGTTTGCAAACTTGGGATGTAATCATGCAGCTGCAAAACCACACACCCGCCTCAGGACAGAGCAGCTCCCAAGAACTATGGAGCAAAAGAGATCACGGAAGAGAGAGTGGGCAAAAGTATTCATACAGTTAGCCAAGATATCCTCTCTCTGTTGCTTTGAAACAAGTTCTGGGTTATTCCAGTGACTGTCTTGTTCAGCTGTTCTGACACCATGTAACATTTTGGTGTCTATAAACATCTGCTCAGATGTCACCAATTGGTATTCTTGAGCACCAGTAAGAACCCTTAAAATTTCATCAGGTCCCACTAACACTGGCACCTGTCTTGGGACTCCTATCTAGTTGTAGCTGGCTAGTTCAATTGTCTTCAGTATCACATCGTGGTGCCCAAGGTCAAGTAAGCTCAGTGCAGCACTTTGCAAGGGTCCTTTCAGATCTGCAGCCAACCTAGATAAACACAAACCAGAGAATTAGAAGTCATCCAGCAGTTTGGACAGTATTCCCAGGACTTTTTCTGCTCTATCAGCCCCATGGAACCATAGGCTATGCCCAGAAATTGCTCTGTTACTGCAGCTTCTAGGCCGCCTTGGTGATAGCATAAAGAGATCATTTTGATATCAATAATTCGGCTTTCTTCCACCACCTCTCTCCACGTGTTTGTGAGGCCCCTGGACAAGCACAAAACTAGGCTCGGCGACTGATTGCTGCAATATTCCTAAACAATACAGGCAAGCCATTAATAGCCAGACTGCAGCTTCAGGAGACCTCCCAGCAAACATCCTACTATGTATGCACGCCACTTACAAAAGACTCCCTGCCCTGAGCAAGTAACTTGACTACGCTGAACGATCAACTGTCCAGCATCGCACATTTGCATACTGGCTGCTCCTTTGTCAATTCGGACCTAACTCAATCATGTTAAATTTTGACATTTCCAAGGCTTTGTCTCGCACCCAAAATCCATTGTTCTCACCAAGTACAGCATAGCCTGCAGTCACACTTCTCCCTATAAAAACCCCTAATTCTGAGACCCTCCTCGGATCGCTCCCGAGTTCCTAACCGCCTTGCTGCCTCTTTGCTTGGCGAGCCTCCCCTCAGCTCCATGTGCTGAGCCACATCGAACCCCAGCATCGCTCTCTATTCTCCCGGACTTCAGGACAGGTTTCATATCACCCAAACCAACTACCCCTCTGAAAAATCCCTCTATCCCACTCTCACCTTTATTTTCTATAGTTGTCTGAGTGTGTTGCATACACTGTTTGCCTGTATTTTAATAAAGATCTCATTTATTCTTTCAAAACAGTTTGCTTCTTGACTGTCCTGACCTGGTAGACATTGGGTTAAAGATCCTGCTAAGTTACCTTGCCTCTCGTAACACTAAAGCAGTGCTCTGAGCTAATTTTCCCCACCTATAGTTGAGCACATTTAGGCGTCCCTCACGGGACCCCCAGTAAACAGGGCAACAGTTCCTATTGTGATCTTCAAACTAGTGTTTCTCATGTGAGAGAATCATTTTAAATTATGATCCAGAAATGGGCAACAGTAGGGACTGATCACTTGGCATAGTCAATCCCTTCCTAACCTGTCAGGGGCTACATGAACTAACAACACCATGGGTGTGGTCAGGGTGAAAAAAAGGCCAGTTTTTAGTTTTAGAAAAGCCACTTCTACATTCAGACAGGAAAAAAATAAAATGCTTGCCTTAACCATGAGCAAATTACTGATTCTGGGAAATTTCCAGGAGATACACATTTCTTTTTTACTTTGTTTGAATGTCGCATTGAGTATTCATGAAAGTATTTGTAGATATTCACTAGATAATAAAGTTTGTGATAGGGATGGTAATCCTTGATTTTTCCAAATCCCAACAGATGTCAAGAACAATGAAAAAGAGGTTTTGTCCCATAGCTTTGGGATGCTCATGATTTTTTTTTTCTCTTCAGTGATGGGGAACCTTTCTGCTAAAGCTGCATAGCATACCCAGAAACTGCATAGTTTTCCAGAAACTGCAGTTTTCAACACAGTTTGAAAAGGAAACTTCACACTCGTGGAAAGTAAACTGCACAACATTTAAAATGACAAAGGCTACAGCTTCAATCTGCCTGAATTTCTCTACGTGTTGCATAACAATTGAGTTGTGCAACATTCAAGACACCAAAGGCTGCAACTTCAGTCAGCCAACTTTCTTTTCCTGACATACAACATTTGATTTGCACAACATTCACACTTGCAAGAACTGCAGCCACAGTGTTAAACCCATTGTCACATTGTCTGCAACCTTTCCCAAGTACATAGCAAAAACAAACAGACCATAAGCGAGGGTTTTTTTGGGTGGGAGGTGTGTTAGAAAGCTGCACAGTTTTCTATATGAAAAGGCTGCAGCATAGGAGTTCACAGTAAAGCTGTGCAGTTTCTCAAACTCCTGAACATTTTTCAAAAACTGTGCAGCTTATGTTGTGCCAGGAACCAAAAAGTTTCTAGCAGCTGCTAAAACTGTTAATCAAGTCAGACAAACATAACCTATTTTACCTCTTTGCTTATTGTGCTTTAGATAAAAAGAAATATCTTAAAGGAAACATAGGAAGCTACCTTATATTGAATCACACAAGTATACTTATGTGAAGGATGAAATGAAGGTATTGCTGCCTTGCCAAGGAAGAATTCTTCCCCAACTTAGTTTTTCCTCAGTCTCCAAATTTCTAGCATTGCAGAGGGTGAAACATGGAAAACTGTTCACAAGCTAGAGCTCTTCCATTTGCTTTGCTCACATTTTCTGTTAACTTTGCCTGTCCCTTTTCTTTTAATGCCTAAACTGAATTTCCAAATCCTGAAGTTTTAAGTGTCAGTGCTAGAAATTTTGAACCTGGAGGAAAATTTCATTTGGAGGGTAGAATTCTTCGGGGGGGGGGGCTGTGCCTTAATTTTGCCCCCTCCTGTAGTGTTAAACCTGCTGAATCAGATCATCCATCTACCTATGCGTTATCTATATTAATTTGCATTTGCTCTTTGTAATTTCAGGCAGGAGATGCCAAGGACTGAACCTTGGGCCTCCTCCAGGCAAAGCATGTGTTTCACCATAGAAAAGTCAGTTTAAGATATCAGATGTCACCATATCCTTGATACAAGTGAATGTGTTCCAGTCAACATTACACACCTGTAATTGCGTCAATTAGGAAGGGCTCAGGAATGTTTCAATGGTGGTTCTTCTGTGTCATATTACATGTCCAAATGTCTACCTATTGGTGAACATTATTCTTACTCAAATGACAAGTTTAAAATCAGGGTTGGACAAATGTGGAGGGTTAGGGGACCACATGGGCCCCACCAGGAAGCCTTGGAGGGTCATATCCCTACTGCACTCCCCATTAAAAAAAATGCCCCCAAATGCCCTATAGGGAGTCCAGGGCATTTTCACCATGTTTTTAGGCCCAGGAGAGGCCTTTTTTAACAATAGGAACTGAGCTGATGTTACTTACTACTCACTTCCTGTTTCAAAAAATACCTCTCTTACGTTGGCCTAGAGAATAAAAAAAGGTGTAAAAGTTGCCACATACACAGAGAGAGAGAGAACATTTGAGTACATTTGGGGTAGAAAATGTTTTTAAGAAAAAAAAATTAAAAAGAAATTTACCCCTGGGGCCCAGAGACCCCAAAACATGGTGGAAATGCCTTCCATACCCCCAGAAGACATTCTGAGGGCATTTGGGGGGCATTTTTAGCCCCTAAGTAGCTGTGAGATGCAACAAAAATAGCCCTGGGGGCATCAAGCACCCTGTAGGCAGCCCTTTGCCTATCCCTGTTCTAAATGCAATCGTTACATTCAACACATCACATACTCAGAACTGGGCTCATAAGCATGTGAATTTGCTCATGAGAGGTGATGGAGCATTGAGCAGCTGTGGCTGTTTGCAATGATAAGTGAAAAGTGAAAACTATGAAACACAATACAAAACTTGGATTTATTCTCCCCCACGCCAATATTAAGACAAAACAGAGGAAGTGGTCCCAAAGACAGTATCTGACAGCTGACTTAATTTCTCCTGCCTCAAACCATGATGGCTGTTCTAAATTCTGTTATTTTAAATTATTTATTGACTTTTTTTTGCTGAGTTTCTATCTCACACTCTTCCACCCCACTTCCTTTCAGTCTAAATAAAATCACTCACATATCAACTGAAATAAAGTTTGATTGTATGCATACTTGTATGCAGGTGCATATATTACAGATGGCAAAGGACAAATTTCTACTGAGGGGAAAAGAAGTGCAAAACTCAGCATGTTCAACAGTTCTTTGGAGACTCATTCCCTTGATCTGCTAAGCAGGTGGCCTTTAAATGAAAACTAGTTAATAGGTCTTGCTTGCTGATAGCTCCCCCTTCATCCATCCTTCTGTAAAATCAAACAGCAGTCAAGCATTCATACACTAGGGATAGAAAGAATATTTGAAAATATTTGGAAAATGCTTGGAAAACATGTTTCTTGAGAGTTGGGAAACTATGGTGATGAAAACCGTACAAGGATGAAGAGACTCTTCATACTATGGGAGTTTTGTGTGTGTGCAAAATTCACATATGGGGAGGGGACAGAAAATAGCATTGATCTCAATGTATAAAATGCTATTCTCTGTGCCAATAAGAACATCTATAACAACTGATATAACAGTAATATCCCACCATTTTCCGACCCAGGACTAAAGGAAGTTCACAAAAGTTAAAACAGATAGAGCTCGGGGAAATATGCCTGTTTTCTGCACCAAAAAAAAAAAAAAAAAAAAGGTGTTTTCTGCAGACAAAAAGTTTTGCTGAAATAACAAACAAAAAACAAACAAACAAACAGCTGTAGCATGGTCTGTCCAGGACACATAAACACACATTTTTTTTCTGCACAGAAAAGGCTGTCTCCAGTGCAGAAAATGCTGTATTCTGTGCAATAATTGTTGTTAGCTGCCATCAAGTTAGCTTTGACCTATGAATGAGAGCTCTACATGTCACCCTATCATGAAATACTCTGCTTAGGTCTTTCAGTTTCTAGGAGTGTGTTCCTTGATTGGGTCTATCCATATGTAATGTGTTCTTCCTCTTTTTCTACTGCCTTCTCCTTTACCAAGCATTACTGTATTATCTAGTGAATCATGTCTTCTCATGATATGGCCAAAGTATGACAGCCTCCATCTAGTCATCTTGGCTTCTAAGGGAAAGTTCAGGCTTAATTTGCTCCAGGTCCCAGTCATTTGTCTTTTTAGCAGTCCAGAGTATCCAAAAAACTCTTCTCCAGCACCACATTTCATCAGAGTTGATTTTCTTCCTAAGCTTTCTTCACTGTCCAGCTTTCAAAACTGTACATAAAAACTGAAAATACGATAGCATAGACAATTCTAAATTTAGTATTCAATGCTATATCTTTACACTTCAAAATCTTGTCTAGTTCCTTCATAGCTTCCCTTCTAAATTCTAGTCTTCTTTTGATTTCTTGACTGCAGTCTCCATTCTGATTACAGACTGAACCTAGCTATGAAAAATCTTGAACTTTTTCAATGTCTTTCTTGTCTGCTATGTAAATAATTTGTAGCCATTATTTTTCATTTCTTGATGTTCACTGTAAACCTGCACTTCCTGCCTTGATTTTCTTCAGTAATCATTCCAAATCTTTGCTATTTTCTGCTAGTAGTATGGTATCCCCTGCATGTCTTAAACTGTTGATGTTCTTTCCTCCAATGTTCATGTCTCTTTCCTCCAAGTCTAAACCTGCTTTATGTATGATATGTTCACCATACAAGTTAAATAGATAGGGTAATTAAAGGCAGCCTTATCTGTCCCCAGAGGTGACTGGAAATCATTCTTTTTCTCCATATTCTGTCCTGATGGCAGCTTCCTGAGTGCAGGTTACATATCAGGAAAATCAAATATTATGACACACCTTTTTCTTTAAGAGTGATCCATAGTTCTTCATGCTGTGCCCAATGAAAAGCTTTGCTAAAATCTATAAGCACAGACCGATTTCTTTCTGAAATGCTTTGGTGTGCTCCATTATCCAACAATATGATCTCTAGTGCCTGTTCCTTTCCTGCTTCATTTCTTGTTCCTAGGACAAATTTTCCTACAATCTTTGATTCTGCTCTGTTTCCTATATTTGCAGTCCAACTGCCTATGATTAAGAAGTTCTGTTCTGGTGTGCAGTCAATTTCCTCCTGCACTCCAGCATAGAATCTTTCAATTTCTTCTGCTTCTGTAGTTGGAACATTAACTTGGATCATGATTAAACTGGTGGATTTTCCATGAAGTCTTGTTGATATGATTCAGTCAGATTTTGCAATACAGTAAGCCAGCCATATCCATGGGTTTAACTGTTACTGGGCTATACACCCCTACTCCATGATATAATTTAACTGGCAGATGTCATTTAATTGGCATGAGATATAAATTATGTCCTGCTATGGCTGCAGTGCTATGCTGGTGAAAAAGGACTGGCTGCAATGCAAAAGTATGTCAGATGGGACCTCAGGGCATGGCCAGGTCATAGTCTGGGAAGCTCCAGTGATAATGGATTTGCAAATGTTCCCCAGTGACTCAAGTCTTTAGAAACAATGGTGTCCAAAACTGCCTTTACAGAGCAATTGATTGTCTCTGACTGTCTTTTTCTCCCTGCCGAATCTCTCCTTTTGTCTCTCTACCTGTCCTGCCATTAAGAAGCTATCACTATTCCCATCAGTCCTTTGTCACTTAATGCTGAGGCCATTAGTTCATGCTGGACCCCATTGTTTACTCTGCCGGGGGCAATTAACACCTTTAAACCCTGGCTCTGAACCAGATAGCTCATACTACTCTGGACATAGGCTGTCACTCTGCTGCTCCAATTCCTGTTCTTGTACTACTCTTGTTCCCTAGTCTGAGCCACATCACTTCATCTCTCCTCTCTAGATAGGTAAATATCACCTACTTTGCCCTAACTTCTCACAATCTAATTTACCCTCCCTTTTCCTAACTGAAAGCTAACTGAAAGCTTTGTGTGATTGTGAGACTGCTTGGATCCTGTGTGCATGTGTAGTTAATTCCCCCAATAAAACAAATATTCTTTGAATCTCTGACTGGTGTTCCTGCATTAGTATTGGTATACACAGGTATAAAAGATCCTTCTAGGTTTTCTCTCTCTCACAGGCCTTCCCTTTAAGCTAATATTCCCTACTATTTCACAGATGCACTGGCATTGCAGGTGGACCTTTGAGTCACCCATGTTTTGGGGTAACATAACATTCATGGATTTGATTACTTGTGAGTTTCTCCAACTCTGGCCCCTCCCTAAGTAACTCTATTCCAGGAGAACCTTCCCTTTCGGCAGCTTCAATCAGACTGTGCAGCCCTTTCAAAACCCACCTCTGATCCTCCTTTCCCATCAGCCACTGCCTGGCCAGTTAAAGACTGCTCACAACCTGATTACTCAGCATCACAAACTCTTTCCTAGTGCCCCATACACAAAGAAGAAGGAGGTGGGTATGAGAGAGGAAGTGTAGGGCCACCACGCTGACCCATCCCTTTTCCCTCTCTTTTCCCTGACCTAGTAAGGACCCTAGGTGCCTGATCTCCCCACTATACCTCAGCCCCCTTCCTCTACACACACACACACACACTTTGAAATTTGCATTTCTCCCCACTTTTACAGCATTCTTGAGCCCCTAACCCCAGCAGATGTGGAGGGCCAACTGTATTTCCTTTGACTGTTTTTGCTACATCTCTCCTCACTATAAATGACACCCTACTCCTTTTTAGATTTCATTTCATGAGTAAAACACTGTTTAATTATCTGACTCAAAATGCCCCACCCTGTCCACTTTAGCTCACCCACCTCAAATATTGAAATGTTTAGACATTCAATTTCATTTCTTTCTTTCTTTCTTTCTTTCTTTCTTTCTTTCTTTCTTTCTTTCTTTCTTTCTTTCTTTCTTTCTTTTTGTTTCACCATGTCTAGCTTCCTCTGATTCATGCTTTCCACATCCATATATCTTGTGCAGCTTTGGACTTTCCTTTCTCCTCTGAGCACATCAACAGCTAGACGTCCCTTTGGCTTGAGTCCAGTTGCATCATTAGCCACAGCACTATTCACATAGTGCCACCTGATCTGGGACATCTTCTGGAACTATCTCTTGTTTCATTTTGTTTATCTCCTCAGAATAAGTCCTGAACTGTGAATAGCATTTGAAAACTGTCCAGTTTTAAAAGACTTTCTTACAGTGGGAGGAAAATTGGTAAAGCTACTCATTGCTTTCTCTGAGAATGATATTATTCACCATTCTTCTAGGTCCAAGAAGACTTTTGCTACTAAAGTTTTGACTTTAGATTCCCACCACTTCTACAAGAATGCAGATCTCCAAATCATTCTTCCAGGATATTTCACCACCTGAAACAGAGCTTACATGTTGTTTTTCCCACCTAGAGCCAATGCTACAAAATATCTTGCTCCATTGTTCAGACCGCAAAATTCTTGCTGTCATCAATCTGTTCCACATCCCATTCCACCTCACCCATTATGCAACATGTAGCAGGCTGGGCCATTCCTTCATACTAAAAATGCTGCTTAGAATTCTGCATAGGCTACATAGTTATGTAGTATTATTAAGTAGCATCTTTTGATCTGAACCCTCTCAATCTACTTCATCAGGAACCAGCCACACTAAGAGAAGAAGTTCTGTTCTGCTGTGACTGTGCATATATGGAAGGCAACTTCAGTCTCCTCCTGCCAGCCGACAAGAGTGCAACACAGAAGTCACAGCCTTACTGGCTAACAGGAGTTGGAGTGCAAACATCTTCTTGTACTTCAATCACCAGCAGAACAGATCTTCTTTTCTTGTTGTAGCAGAGCAGGTTTGGTGTGTGAGGGGGCAGTTAAGATTATGGCATTAGTGCCAGAATCAAGACTATGTAGGGACTGTGAATACAGATCAGTTACAGATGTGTCAGTTCACATTATGCATGCAATACTGAATTCCAGCCACTGTCTCTGTGTGTTGGGGTGATGGTGGTATGTGTGCTCCTCTGTTTAACATCCAGCCTGAAGAAGAGTCCTAAAAAGGATATTTTCTATTATGTTACTTTTTGGTTGTCCTAATGAAAGTAGTCTTGATGATGTTCTTTTTTTTCTTTTTTGATACATTCAGTGAGTTTTGGGTACCATCTTGTCCATCTTTCTATATGAAAAAAGGCTTTGTGCTGGCCACAGATAAGTGCAGCCTATATTATCTACCAGCAGCACTGGTTCACATTCGCTCTTAGATAAATGTTCCTAACCATTACAGTGCTTTGCCCCCCCCCACCAACTATCCCTTCCTCTTGCCTGTGCACAAAGAACTCTGGGGCTGTTCATTCTTGAGAAAGTGTACAGCATAGGGAAACAAATCTCTATCTCTCAAACTACAGGCCCTAGTTTGACTGCCCAAGCCCTGGGCTAGCAATTTACTGTTCACCCTGCTGTTCTGCTCTAGCATTGCCCCTAATATTTGCCAGTAAATCTTCCCAGATAATACATACATAGTTCATGTATAACAAGTACCTAGATATACGTGCACAGAAGTAACTTCTACAAATGTCCACAAGCATGAAAGGGAAGAATTTAGCCTCAGCAAATCTCCTCATAGTGACAGTATTGCATCTTGGGCCAGATCGCCTGAATGCCCCTGACATCGCAAATGTAATTTTTTCTCTGTCACTGCTACTCCCACTCCCCTATACTTAGGTCCTGATCATGACATTCCCCTCCCCCTTTTCCTTCATTTTTCCTTCCTTGTATTTTCTATAGTCAGAAGCCAGAATTGGTCTCAGGGTAGAGGAGACTTACTGAAATCCATGGAATTTACATCAGTGGTGACTAGAGCTCTTTCTGCAGGACGGTGTCCTCCCAGCATGGGAACACAAGAGGAGCAGAACCTCATGATGATGCTTCCATATGACATCATTGTGGTCCCTCGCTTTTTGTGCCACTTGTCAGTGCGATCCCAGGGTATATCATTGACAGAAAAACTCCATCAGTGGCTTCCGATAGCATGAGCCTTCCATCACAGCTGGCCATGCAGAAGGGCCGGAAGTGCAATCACACATTTCCTTCCCCACTGCAGCATGGGAAGAAGGCCAGCTGTGGAAGGAAGGGGCTTGTCCCTTGTGCTCCCTTCTACAGGCAGCCAGTTGGGTACAGAGAGGAGTTCTGGGGACACGTTTCCATCTTGGCAGAGGCATTGCTGAGACTGCAGCAGGACGACACATGTGAGCAACGTCCTGTGGAAAGGGCCTAAGAAAGCCTGTTAATATCAATGGGCCTACCGTATCTGGATGGACATTAGATTAAGCTGTCTATAATTAGGTTGTCATGACCTTCCTAAAATGACAACTGGACACCTCTTATTTAAATCTCCTATTGAAGGCAAATTGTAAATAAGGAATGATAATTACAGCCATCTACATCCTAAGGATAACGTTACACTATGGTGCAAATTATTTTGGAGAAATGTAAGATTTTGATCATGGCTGTTCTTAAACTAAGTTCTGTTTCATCTTAGAATGACTTGATAACATATGAAATAATATTTACATTGGCCTGCTATGAGAGGAAAACATGAATATTTCCAGCCGCGATCCACATGTTTACTTTCCAAATCCTCTTAAGCTAGCTAATTTCTGCACTGAGTTGGTACATTGATTTTTTTATACTACAGCCTCATAGAAAATCTATATGGAAGGTCTTTAAGTCAATTCCCTGCTCATCTAGGATTATTTCCTGCAGACTATATGTTCCTAAGTGGTTTGTTTCATCTTGTTTTAAGAAGTCTTCTTCTAGGCAACTCCCACAGCTTTCCTTAAGAGACTATTCCACCGGTGTCATCAGGAAGTTTTTATTCCCTGTCCCTTTCAGCCCAACTTTTCCTGAAATGTATTCTCAGTGTATGTATGAGTTGTATACTTTGGCTGGAGCCTATTTGAAAACCTTTTTTTAAAAAATAAACACCCCATCCCAGATCTTTGAAAGAGAATACAGTTGAATCATATCACCAGAAAGAGGCTTACAACAGAGATGGTCCGTCTGCCTGTTCTCTTACATCAGGCCTGCATAAATTGTGACCCTCGGTCCCTCTCCCTGATGATAAGTGCATCTTACCAATCACCTATTGTAGTCTTTGTGTTCCCTGACAACTTGTCATATTCTCCTATCACAATTTTAGTTATTAGAAAAGCTTACTGAGCTTTTGGTGGGTTACTATATATAGCTGGGAGAACAAATCCTACCCTTAGGCAGAATGAGAAGCTCTCTATAGACAACCAGATGCCAGGAGGTGGCAGCATTATCTCCCTGGCACTGAAAGACATCCAGCCCTGCACTGGAGGTATGTTGCCATTTCCAGTGGTAGAAGGTTGTCCCATCACCGTCATTGATGAAAGAGTCAACAGACAATGCAATGTACCTTTGTATATGAAACAGGGATGAGATTAGGGATGCCATCTTGCTCTTGCTGTTAGGCCTAATAGGCTTTGAACTTATCCTGATGTTTCATGATCTGTTCTTGGCTAAATGACTCATAAGATGTCCTGCCCAAGTTTACATGTCACATTATCAGCTCATTTGTTTGAATTATTCTATTGAGCTTTTCCATTAATAATTCTCAGAGTATTTTACAAAATCACAAAAGATCAAGGAAAAAAATAGTTCGTAACAGTTTAGCCAAGACCCTCTATAGTTAGTGGAATGTAAATTTACACTAGATGGAACCTTCTGCCTTCTTTCTCCACAATGAAAAGTAATCTTCCTTCTCCACCCCCACCCATGATTATTTAGCACCCTGCTGAGGGCGGGGGCAGCCAATGAGCATTCAGCTATGTTTCTGTAATAAAATGTACAATGATGAAGGCATCATCCTAGCCCTCTTGGATGGGTCTTGCCACTGGGAGGAAATGAGATGCCTGTGCAGGGCAAATATTGTTTAGAGATCCCACAAAGGCATATGCAGGCAGACACTGGACCTGTACTTGCCTATTTGACCAACAGGATGCCAGCCTTTGGATGTGACCAACAGGAAGCCAGTCTTTGAATGGCACATAATTTTCATTAACCTACTCCCTTCTGCTTGACTTCCCCCTAGGTTTTCTTATCACTACTGTTATTGTCTGATTTACCAGGCCCTAGAAAGCTAGACTGGTACAGTTCTGTGAACGCTGGACTATGATTCTGGAGATGAGAGTTTAAACCCCCCACCCACCCATGAAAACCCAGTGGGTGACCTTGGGCAAGTCATTCTCTCACAGCCTCAGAGGAAGGCAAAGGCAAATTTCCTCTGAAAAATCTTGCCAAGAAAACTTCATGGTAGATTCACCATATGGTGGGGTCACCATAAGTTGGAACTGACTTGAAGGCACACAACAACAACAACAACAGAGTTAGGACTCTTTTCTTCAGCCTACTAGGAATTTAAGTAGCTCATGACCTCCTTGGCAAAGGCTTCAGGCATCTTTCAGTTCCTGCCGGATAGCTCGACTTGGAATGTTAAAAGCTCATGTGTTAATTGTTAATAAGCTCCAAAATTTAATTTACTGTTATCCTTAGCTCACAATAATTTTAATTTGCATTATTCTTTACTTTTTAAGGAGTTTATAGGCAGCATGTGCACCAGAGCTGGTCTCCAAGAAAGACATCCTGTTCCTTGAAAAAATTCCACTCTGCAGAGGATTGCTCCCAATCCATGAAAACCTTCCAGGGCACAAACCAGAGCTCATTTGACTGCAAAACCTTGCCAGGCTTTAGCCATTTCTGATCAATGGAGATAAGGACAGAAGAATAATGAAATAATAACTCAAAGCTCGCTTCTCAGTTTGCCAAAAAACAATTAACAAAGTATGGGTTCCATTAAGCAAAAAGCAAAAAATGAGGTCATTTCCCCTCATTTTTTTTAAAGTAAATTATCATAACACATTATTCTTAACACATAATTTCCAGGCTCTGAACTCAGCCTGCCTTGAACCATAGGTGACCGTCTTAGCCATTTTTGGCCAAGACACTATACTTCTTGCAATGACAACCATGGAACTTCCTTCTTATGGAGGTAGAAGAGGTTCAACCACCTTTTCCTAACATTTGGCTAACTCATCTCAATGGTGGTTGCAACTAGTATTGAAAGCAAAGGCAGTAGCAGGCCCTGCCTCCTAGAAATCAAACTCAGAATCATCTAAATAACTGTAGTTATAAACAACCACCTCCCTTTCAGAAGGATAGTCCAAAAAAATGACACAAGTACAGAAAAGACCTTTTCTCCAATTGCCACCTGCCTATACATAATAGCATCGTGGGGGGATAATGTTGATAAAAGTCAGCATCCAGGTTCCTACAGATGGAGTATGCCAATCCCTGAGATATTTTGGGCTCAGATAATCTTGGGCTTAAGCAACTGAAGGTTTTATGGGCTGAAGCTTTGTGACTGTGAATTGCACAGTTTAACTATTTGTGATGTGAAGATGTACTGTCTTTTAACTGTCCTGGACCTCCCACCATTCTGATTCCTTAGATAACCCCACTATTTTCTGGTATTAAAGAGGGAGAGAAAAGAGGCTCACTATCTATCTTCTCCATAAATGTCTTCTCCAAATGTTGCCATTTTTTCACATAAGGCAGTGGTTCTCAACCTCTGGGTCCCCAGATGTTTGTGGACTTCAGCTCCCAGAATCCCTGAGCATTGACCATAGTGGCTGGGGCTTCTGGGAGCTGAAGTCCACAAACATCTGGGGACCCACAGGTTGAGAACCACTGACATAAGGGATTTGCTCCAGTCCTTTGACCATTTTGGTTGCCCTTTCTCTGCATGTAGCTCTGGGAAGAGTGGATCCATGGAAATCAATGGAATTTAAAGCAGTCATGATTAAAAGCCCATTGTTTTCAATGGCTCTTCTTGTAACACAACTTAAGTCTTCCATCCATTGGATCCATTAGCTTGTATCCTGAAGCTGATAACTCATAGGACCTCAAGAAAGGAAAGTTTTCTCTCCTG
This sequence comes from Iguana delicatissima, assembly GCA_948472985.1. Classification (NCBI taxonomy): domain Eukaryota; kingdom Metazoa; phylum Chordata; class Lepidosauria; order Squamata; family Iguanidae; genus Iguana; species Iguana delicatissima. The sequence continues at coordinate 273,829 of CAOKZL010000920.1, read as the reverse complement.
TCCTACACTTTCAGTTTTTGTCTCAAAAAGCCAGAATTCAAGATAACCCAATGTAATAGATGGATAATAGCTTCAGGACATGAAAATTAAAGCAGATGTTCACATAATACATTATTAATTGGGGTATTTTCTGTCAAAATATGTGATAACCAGTAACTAGACTGATTTCTAAAAAGTGCTAGACAACTTCGTGGTGACTGCGGTTATATCTGGTAGCTGAACAGAACTCTCATGTTCAAGTGTGCTGTATCAGCCGCTGTGGGACAAAGAACAAGAATACATAGTAAGCTTGCTGGAGGAATCTAGCTGGTCACTGAGGAAACAGGATGCTGGGTTGACAGATCTGGCCCTGCCATCAGGCAGAATGAGCCAGGCAGCAGATGGTGGGGGGTGGTAGTAAGTTGTTGGGACAATAGAGTTGCGTGTGCCACACATGCTATCCCCTCAGCAAGCTTGCTACCTATTATGTATGGTGGAAAATGCTTTCCTGTGACCCATATAGTTGTTTTCTGTGCATAGAATTGGAATGAGAGGGAAACTTTTTGTTTCAGGTAGCAGAATGTTTTGGGACAGCCCTGTGGGTTGGTGCATGGACTCATTTCCCTATGCTTTCCTATGTAATGACTGGACTAGTTCTTGGGCCTGATTAACAAATACATATAGGTAATTCATGTCTTGGTGGTATATGATTCTGTGATGTCTTGCTAGTGTGTGATTCTATGTAGGACAGCAGAACTGCCTGAATTGATGATCATCATATGCATCATGTTAGAAAACCTGTCAAATTTCATGGATGATTTGATTTTTTTTTTTTTGGTTCATACATCCCATCATTTAGTTTTGGAGTTATTATTCCAGAAATGGGGAACTTTTGGCCCTGCAGATGTTGTTGGACTGCACTGGCTACACAGGCTAGGGCTGATGAGAGTTGCAGTCTAACAAAGACCACACACTTCTCACCCCTGCATCTAATGATAAACTTTTTATACACATAGTTTTTTGCTTGGCGTTCTCCCTCCCCCTTGTTTCCAGACCTGATTGGATGAAATATTGTGTCTCATTTTTGACATAGAGTTTCTATTACTGAGGAATTTTGTTTTACATGGGGAGGATCAGGTTTTAATATACAGTGAATTAGTCTGATGAAGATGGACTTATGTTTATGCTAAATATGAATTATAATATTCTGATTGTGATCTTCTATTTCAAATACCAGAGAGACCCCCTGTTCTAATCTCTGGATTCAAGCTCACTTCCTTCCTCCACCCTCCTCCACTTCACCTCTATCTTTATGGGTCTCCATTTGTGTTAGCCTCAAATGCAAATAGTTTCCTGGACTGGGAGGCAGTCTAAAAATGCTACATTTCCTTGTTTGCTACATTAAATGTTCAGATGTCCTTAATCATACTTAAGTATAATTTATCTTAGGTAATTCTTCTCTAAGGCAACCAGCCATTGAGAACTGTAGTCCCCAAAAAAGTAATATTGCCAAGCCACTCCTTTTTTCTGTTTCTTTGCCTATATGCTTATTACTGATGCAGAGAACTATTCATGTTTTCTCTTCTAAATGGTTGACCAGAGTTGCTTTTTCTGGTTTGGAATGATCAGTGCTGCTATAGAAACTGGAAAGAAACTGCTTTCCAGTTCTTTACATTGTCAGAAGTTTCCAAATGTATGCCTAGATAACTCTTATGTCAAGTAACTTGTATGATAGGGAATGTTTTCTCCCTTTCTTCTCAAAAGCAGAGGACCAATTTAATCAATCAGGAGAGCCAAGTGATAAAGCACTTTCTAATCTATAGTATATCTAGGCTTCAGCAAATGATTATGAAGAGCAGGACTGGTGATGGTGGCATCTCTGTATTTTGGTTTTGGAAAATGAATGCTTTACACAGAATGCTCCTCGACTCCTAGTGCAGCATGTTTGTTTGTTTCTTTGAGAGAGACATTCAAATATTGATTTTCATTAGAATTCTGAGAAGTCTCGTTTTTTACGTCCCATATTTGAGGTACTAGAGTCAAGTCTTCTGTTTGAGTGATACAGCAGGTCTCAAATCCCATATTGCCACGTAGGCACCATCTACAGTTCTACCAGTGTAATCCCCAGGCATTTGCAATGGATACAGCTGTTAGGCTTTACCTGCCAAATGCTGGTGGTCCATCTGCTGGGACTGAGGCTGCCATGATATCACTCTTCTTCTCTCTGTCCAGCTGCGCTGATGCTGAGCAGCAGAATAAAGTTCTCATCTTGTGATGGCTGACCTGCCATTATGAGATAGGCATGGGTTTGAGGGTTCCTGTGAGATTTCAAATCTCATGGTAGCCCTGAGAACCTGTGAGGGGCCCTCTTCTTAAGAAACTTGAGCTGGTCTTATAGAAGCCTGCCTCACATGTCCCATGTTGCCCTGGCAAAAACCTGACAGCCCTGCTTCTCATTCACATATGTAGTATGAGATATAGTTGCCATTTGATTCCACTGATAGGGATAAATTAGGCAGGATATCTTTCAGTTTTCTGATGCCCTTTTCCTTCCTTCCTTCCTTCCTTCCTTCCTTCCTTCCTTCCATGCATAAATATACAAATATATATATATCCACATGAAATTCCACTGGCCAATGGTCTTAGCAGGGGAGTGGACACCTTATACTGTTACTGTGGGGAGAAGTGCCCCTTCTGCTGAGACCACTGGCCACTGTTGCATGCAGACAACAACCCCATTATTGCATGTCAGGAATACAGTTTTTCAGCCATACCTCACTTTAAATAATATAGGCCTTTCTACTTTATTCCCTAAAGTAGAAAGGCCTATATTATTTAAAGTGAGGTATCACTGAAAAACCGTATTCCTGGCAATACAGAACAACTGCTGTATTGCCTATCTTCCACTTGCCAGGAGTTCTTTTATGGAGGAAAACTTTCAGGCATATGTAGAATAATAGAATAATAGAGTTGCTAGAGGCCTTGAAGGCTAGTGAGTCCAACTCCTTGCTTTGTTACAAAATCTCCAGTTGAAGCATCCCTAGCAAGTAGTTGTTCTGCCTCTTTTTGAAGACATCCAAAGAAGGAGACCTCACTGCCTCTCTTGATAGTTGGTTCCAATGCTGAACTGCATTAGAAGTTCCTTCTAGTGTTTGGTCGAAATCTGCTTTCTTGTAACTTCAGATCATTAGATGTGGCTCTACCCTCTGAGACAACAGAGAACTGGCCTGCCCCTTCTCTCTGTGATAATCCTTGAGGTATTTAAAGAGTGTATGTCCCCCTTCAGTCTTTTCTTCACCAAGCTGAACAAGCCCACTCCTTCAACCTTTCCTAATATGTTTTGTTTGCCATATCTCTTATCATCCTGGTTGCCCTTCTCTGAACATATTCCAACTTGTCTATAACCTTCTCAAAATGAGGCACCCAGTACCCTAGAAGAGGCCTGACTAGTACAGAATATAGTGGGACTATTACTTCCCTTGACATGGAAACTATACTTCTATTAATGCAGGCGAAAATAGCACTAGCCTTCTTTGCTGAAGCAACACACTACCAGTACATGTTCAACTTATGATCAACAATATTCCCAAGGTCCGTTTTCCTGTAGTACTGCTAAGCCATGTGTGCCCCATCTGATAACCTTGCATTTGTCTTTTGTGACCTAAATGCCAAATTTTTGCCTTTGCCTTCGAATTTCATTTTATTAATTTATTCTCAACTTTCTAGTTTATCTAGATCTTTTTGGATTCTGTTCCCATCTTCCAATGTTTTCACTGCCCCTCCCAATTTTGTATTATCTGAAAACTTGATAAGATTTCTCTCCAACCTGTCCCCATATCACTGATAAAAATGTTGAAAAGTAATGACCCAAGAAAAGAACCCTGAGGTGCTCCTTTGAGACCTCTCGCCAGTTTGAAGTGCAGCCATTGATGACAACACTCCAAGCACAGTTTCCCAACCAACTATGGATCCATCTGTCCGTGTTCCCACTTAATCCACATTTAATCAATTTGCTAATCAAAATATTATTGGGGGTACTTATCAAATGCTGTCTTCACATCCAGATAAATGGCACCCACAGCATTCCCACCACCTACTGAATTAGTGACTTGATTGAAAAAAAGATGTAAGCTTAGTTCGGCAGGATTTGTTCTTGATCAACTCATGCTGGCTTCTATTGATCACTGCACTTTTACCTGAAATCTGACATGGTAGAGTAGTCCATAACTTTGGAACTCTACTTGTTAATTCTGCTGCATATGTAAGTCCATCCTTTGTCAAAATTAACATTAGTTGAAATTTGTCCCACATTGTTTCTGTATTATTGTTGAAATAAAGTAATCAAGCAAATGGACTTTTAAGTTGTATGTCCCATGCACTATCAATATTCCCTGAACATACCAGCAGGCTATTATTTGCAAGGCCCTCTCCAATCAAACTGATGATGAGCGCAAACAGAAGTAATCATCAATCAACAGAACTAATCATCAACTAATAATCACTCTTGTAGTATCACACTGAATTAGCAACATAGTGGTTTTATTGGTTCTGTTCCAGAAAAACTGGCTCAATGATCCTTAAGGTACCATTTTGATCCACAAACCTCTATTCTGTTAAGGTACAGACCATTTCCTATAATTCAGTATCCCTTTATTAAACATCTTCTTACAAAATGTTGTGCAAAGAGTATAAGTTCCTCTTAAAATGATTTAGTTAAATTGGTAGACTAGCATTACACTTAAAACAAAGTGTCTAAATGCACCTGTTTAAGTCAGTTTCTTGTTCTCCTAGGTACTATTTAGGCATTGAATTTTCCCCATTAGTGGAGTGATTGACATCGTGGTCCTTACAATAACACATGATTATAACTCCTGAAAATAGCAATTACATAAAATGGAAACCAGATGCCATGTGGAATTTGACTCTCTTGGTTTCTGGTGAAGTAGGTGAATTTGTAAAGCAGAAAACCACAATCATTATTCAGATGGATTGTACATGAATCGTACATGAATTAATGACATAATAGCTAAATCATATATGGCCAAAAGTAATGCTTAACTTCAGCTATCAAGATAACCTAATGGAAAACAGATATTTTTTTTAAAAAAATATCATGGATCTCTGTTGTTTTTTTCTCTGCATTTTATCTTCATAGTAGCAACAAAACCAGACCCATTTAGAATGCTTCTTTGTGTCCACAATTATGGTTCAAACACAGTAAAAAGAAATTCCACGAGCTAAGAATAGCTTGTTTAACAATAGAGTGATGTGACAACATTTGTTAGATCTCTGATTTTTTAATAATTTCTACACGTGTGTGAGCAGGGACAGGGGAGGGCCCAAACCCTGTTTGAATGTACACAGAATGAAAAGAAATAGGGAGCGTGCACTTAGATTCTGACTGATTTGCATAGAAAATGAATCCTGTTCGTATTTTTGTGAGCAGTGTCAATGAAAACTGGGCCTTCTGTTTTTGAAAGGCCCTACATATAGGACAAAGGGGTGCTTCCTACACTGCTTGTGTTAGGGAATGACAGCCTAAGCGGTTAAATGTTAATCTCTAGCCCATCACTTTCACTGTCATGTGCTCCTTCTGACATCATCGCTGTAAAATTAGGAACCGTTCCGCCCCCTCCTGCTTTCTCCCTCCTTCCTGCAGATGTGGAAGTTTGAAATTGCATTCCATGGTCCTGTGCCACATTTCATCAGCGTTTTTCCTTTGCTTTCTCCAAAGGCTGGCCGCATGTGGCGTGTAGATTGCTGGTGCTGCTTGGGATCTCATATCAAATGCTGCTACCTAATCCCAGGCGGGCTTTGGCGGGCCCACACCTGCAGCTGATTGAATCCTCCTGGAGTACAAAGGCTTGATTTACAGCATCAAGGATACAGGGCCTGGTTGCAGCTGGGCTTCAGCAGGAAAAGGAAGTTGTTTATCATCTTGTGTGCATTTCATTAACAATAGTGTACCCGATATGCAGCTCATACAATAATTTCAAATCACTGACAGAGAGCTTTATGGTATTTGGCATTACTGGGAGAAAAGGCTTCAGAATGGGTAAATGAACTGTGAGGTCTTCTTCTCCTTCTTCCTCTTGTTCTTTTTCTACTGCTTCTTCTTCGTCTTCTAGTCCGTTTAAGTTAGAACAGCTAGTCTGTTAACTTAGCCAGTGTGACTTGGAAATGTATTTCTTTTTCTTTCCCCCCCCATACCTTTGATTCCTCTTCCTTCTCCTCCTCCTCTTGTTTGGTAGACTGAGGGAAACCCTGCCAGTAGCAAAGCTGAAACTCAGCTCTTACTGCCTCCTTTCTTCCCTCTGTCAACTTTCAAGGCTGCAAAGGGACAATGTGGTTATGTTTTGAAACAAGGTTTTGTTCAGCTCTCTTTCATGCATGTGTAGTCAGCACAAGCCAACAGCATTTGATCTTTTCCTGAGTACCTTCATGGGATTTCACACACACACACACAAACACACATACACGTATACACACATATACAGAGAGAGAGTGAGAGAGAGAAGGAAGAGTGGGGAGGGGTCCAGTTTTTGAGATACATAACCTTCTGGCTGGAGGGACTTATTTAAAATCTTTTTTTTTTTTTGTGAGTTCCAGAGGGAAACAGGTTGTACGGTGAAGTCCAATACATATTTAGCTCTGCAATACATATTTAGCTCTGCAGTTTTGATAATTGCACATTTCTCTCTTGTCTGAATTTCTTTAGCTAGATGCCTTTCTCCTTGGAGCAACATACAAGCCACTTTATAGATAAGTAAGCCCCACAGGGCTCAGAATCACTTACTTTGAGTTGTCCATAGGGGAGTCACATATATCAACTATTTCAGCATGTTCTGCCAGTATCCACCTTCATTTTTTTTTCAAATCCCAATATAGGTTTACTTTGAACACTTTCCAGTTCATGCCAAGTCAATGTTCACTTTTAGCTATGGTACCAATGAAATCTCCAGAGTGAACGGCCCATTCTCAATCAATAAGAGCAACTCTCCCCCATTCTGAGAAACAAGCCTTTATGTCAGTGTGTCCCAACACAGTGAGGCAGCACCACCTCCTAGTGCAGCAACTGTTGCTGTTGCTACTGAGTACAATTCAGCAGTAATAACCATCAGATCATTGCACTAATATTCCATGTTTGTGTAAGGGGTTGAAAACCTTCCTCTCTGATTCACTGGATTAAGCTGCTGAGTTGTGTCTGAGGTTGCTGAAGTGGATAATGGCTGGTGGGATGTTGGGGATTTTATTTATATTTATAGTATTATGGGTTTGTTTGTTTTTTGTCTTTGTCTTTGATTGTATATGTTTGATGTTCCACCCTTTGGGGAAGAGAATGTAATAAATAAATGTCGTCATCGTCATCATCGTCATCATCATTGTCATCATCATCTGTAGGGTGAGAAATATCAGATATCCAAGCTGAGTTCAAAAAAGGAACAGGCACTAAAGAACATATATCAAACATACGTTGGTTAGAAATTCCACAAAAAATTTCAGAAGAAAACCAGCGTGTGCTTTATAAATTACAGCAAAGCCTTTAACTGTTTGATTGTCCTAATGTGCAACCTATACTCTGGACAGAAGTCCATTGTCAGAAAGGAATAGAGAGAAACAGACTGATTTTCAATTGGCAGAGGAGTCAGACAGTAACACATTTATCGTTCTGTGTGTTTAATTTATATACTGAATGTACCATATGGAAAGCTGGGTTAGAATGGAGGAAGAAAGTGTGAAAACTGGACAAAGAAACTTCAATAGTTTAAAATCAGCAAATGACTACTTATCAGTAGTAAAAATTACCAAAAACTTGGAACAAGCCACCAAGGAAAGTTAAAGATGAAAGTGCAAGAACAGGGTTATAGCTGAATATTAAGAAAATGAAAATAATAACCACAGAAGATTTATTTAACATTAAAGTGAGTGATGAAGACATCAACCCTGTTAAATATTGACTATACCTTGGCTCAGTCATTAGTCAAAATGGAAAGTAGCCAAGAAATTGGAAGAAGATAAAGAGTTGGAAGAACAGCTATGAAAGAATTACATAAAATCTGCAAATATAAATATATATCATTAAATACTAAAGTCAGTGTCATTTTTTTTAACCTTTTAAGTTAATGAATGGGATGTGATAGTAGATTGAATTCAGCAGTTCATTTAAGGATACAGTTCCGGATGGGCTCTGGCTTGGTAGCTCAGGGCTGCATACCAAATAAGCTACTTTACATAGTATTCTTATAAAAACATGCAGTGGCAATGGCAGCAATTGAGAAAAAAAATGGCAACGACTTAATGCAAATTCACCAATAATGAGTAGTCAGGTGTTAATGGCACATAACAACAAGGAAACAAAGCAGCAACTCTCTGTGGTACAGGTAGTTGCCAGAGTGTCCTCCTGAATTCTGTTCCTAAAGGGCTTCCTATCTGAAACAAGGATGCACATCACAATATGTTGTGGCTCCAACTTACCAGAAAGCCAGTTTTGCAGAGCAGTGGGGTGGCATGAATTGGTGGGAATGACACCAGTGTTATATTCTGGAATGCCTCCTCAAAACTTTGTCTGGTATCAAGCATACATTGATTCTATCAGATAAGCTGTGCTGGTTGTAAGTGGTGCAGCAGATGGACTACAATGATGAAGCATTCTATCCCTTTCATTGATGTGGTGCAGCATCTTCCCAGAAATCTATTTGCTTTTCAAAGGCTTTATGGGTATCAGCCAAACAGATGGCTCCTTGACACATGGAGGAGGTGAGTCCTTCACCTAGGGAAGAGTAAGACTGTAGGTTTCACTCAGGTCAACTTGGAGAGAGTATAAGACACTCCCTGGCCATTCTCCTGGTAATCTGGTTCTTGATACCTTTCCACCAATGTACCTTGTTAATAATTGCCTTATTATGTTGTGCTTAGTTATGGTTGACATACCCCTAGTTTGGCCAAATTTTACCTGGATTTAAGGCATGGCACTTGGTGCCAAATTTTGACCATCACCTGCTATGGATTCCAAGCATTCATTTTTTGTTTGTTTGTTTGTTTGTTTTAAGTAAGTGTCCAAACATTGTAGGAACTCAGATGGAAGGCAAAGTGTGAAAGCATTCTTCTCAGAAGTTGTTCTTTGAAAAGTCCATTCTTATCTTTAAGATATGAGGGAAAGGAAAGTGCATGTACAGGTGGTGGGAATGCTAGAAGCAATGGGATCACACTGCAAATGTATGTATAGTAAAGAGGGGGAGGGAAGAGGAGGGAAGGGAGGGAAGGGAGAACAAATGATGCAAGAAGCAAGGAAGCACATTGTGAGGGCATGACATAAAGCAAGGGAGGGAGATGAGGGAATGGAGGGTTACAGGTGGGAGAGTACATTATAAAGACAAAAGGTGTAGTGAAGGATGGAGTAGAAGGGGAAAAAGCGGCCATGTGAGCAGCAGAGTGCAAGAAGTAAGCAAAAAGCAAGGTAAGCAAGTGAGTGGAAGGAAGGGAGAGTGCAATGAGGGAGAGCTGAAAGGAAGGGATGGCAGAAGCGAAGGCAAGCAAGCAGCAAGGGTGAAGGTGTGAGGTGAGGCAATGGAGGGAGTGGAAGAATGCAGTGTTACTGGTGGAATATGACATGGAAATCCAGAAGGAAGAGAGGAGCCTGTAAGGTAGGTTTGCAAAACAGGAGTAGCAGCCCAAAGTCACATGTAAATTCCATGTCAAAACAGAGATTTAAACTTGGATTTCCATGTTCAAGTTTGGCACTTTAAACATTAACCTGTGCTGGTTCTCTCAGATCAGTTGCAACTGTAAAAAATGGTTTCAACATTGAAACATAGCTGAAATAAACAACCACAATTAATGTGCTGAATTTGCAGCCTCCTTATTTCTTAAGGACTTTGGGGTACAGGATATGAAGCTCAAGCCAACCTCAAGGGCAATTGGACTTGCCTTACTGCCAGGTGGGATGGCTCCACACAAATATCTTTGCACTCATTATGATTCCATGGCTGTCACTCCAGGTGGACTTTTGTAAGATTGGCTGGAAGTACAGTGTTATTAGATTACACGCAGTTTATCTAATCACTGGATCCTGATCTCATAAGCAGTTCTAAATAAAGTTGTGGCCTTGTTTATCTCCAAAGTGGCTTGCATGGTGTTTTCACTTCCCCACCCACACCAACCCCTTGCTACTCATCCTACAAACATTCTAATGTGCATTTTGGTACATCTGACTTCAGAATAAGACAAAAGCAGTGTTATTTGTAGTGATAGCTTGTGGACTGGAGAGAAATGCTCCCTGCTTGATCCACAAGCTTACTGTGGTGTGTCTACTTACTTCACTTGTGTCATGATACAAGCAAACCCATGAGAATATCATGTTTACTAGGAGGTCCTTAACTAGCTGGGATTTCAAAGTGAATTTTTTAAAAAACTTTATTAACATTTTTTAAAAAGAAAATACCAAAGCACAAACCAATCAGAGATGTAGCTGCAAAAGGCCATAAGGAGAAAATTTTTATGGAGGAGGAGATAAGATTTTTTAAAAAACATTCTTTAAAACAGATAAAAATTGGGCATATTTCTACTTGTACTGCATCACCCCCTTCCCCGTCTCAGCTTTCTCAAGATAATAATTTGAGGCTGAGTTTAGGGGTGCATGAAGATTCTCTTTTATCCCCATTTTTAGGAGAACTGACTTAATTCACACATCCTGGATTAACAGACAAACTGTTGTGTGGTTATCTGTATGCTTTCAGTTTAAACAAAAATCAAAACTGACTGGATTACCTTGGGCATGTCACATACTCTTAGCCCCAGAAAACCCCATCATAGTTTTGCCTTAGGCTCACCATAAGTCAGAAACGAAGGAACAAGACAACAACCATATAAAACGCATGCAAAAATATCTATTTTATGGGGAAAAAAAATAAGTTAACCAATGTGAAAGGTGGTTGTCTGAAAGCTGCACAACAATGCAGATGTTGACTGGAACAGATTTATGAATGAACAGACATCTGTAAAATTTATAGAGAATGGAAATGGATGAATCTGCAATTTTCTAGTTGAAAAGTGCAGAATTAATCCATATTCAGAATATTTTCCTGCCTCACTCATTTAAATTGATTTCATTTGTTCAGGTGGCCTTTGAAATACCCCTTTAGTATTCTTTCCCAATTTATGGTATTCTCCTCCTCCTGCCTGGCCTCATGTAACAATCCTATCAACCAGCACAGTGACAGACTCAAGTTCAGGGTCTTGGTTGATATTCCCACTCTACCTGTTTAAAGTGCACTTATGGAATAATTCATTAACGTTATTCTCAGTTTAAGGTGAAAGGCCTGCCTCCATTAAAAAAAAAAAATCAACATAGTATAGAATCTGGAAATACGGTAGAGGGGATGGTCATGACTGCTAAAACTATAACATCTGGAATGCCATCCTGGAAAGCTTCCAAGAGATTTCCATGAGGAACACTTTGTAAAAGTTGTAACCCTTCTAGGCATTTCAAAATTTTGTAAGTCAAATGTGTTCCCAGGCCTGCATAGGAGCAAAGATTGGATTATAAAGTGCTAAATATTTTTTACAACTGTATAAGCAATGATACTATATGGATAATCATTCAGGGCAAAATTATTTTTACAGACAGTTTTAATGGATTTCTTCCAGCCTTCAATTAGATTCGTGTTTCAGGAATCCAGAAATACAAGACAACCTCTCTTAAGCTCATCCCCTGCCTTGAACCCCAGGATCCTATCCTGGGAAGGAGCCGTGTGGCATCTTCTCTGTTTCGTATTGCCTCAAACACAAAAGGTTGTTCAGAAGGAAAAAGACAGCTAGGGAAACAAGCTGGGCATGATTGCACTATGATTACTTACTCTTGGGACAAGTTGTTTCCAAGTGTAACTGTAACATGATAAGAACCACTTAAGTAGCAGAGGACGCTGGAATAGTGACAGTTGTAAAACAGTGCGTGTGAGGTAGTTTGAGAGTCAGATGTAACACTGCAACTCTGTGTTCCCAAGAGAGCTTAATTTTGATTTTTTGATGTATTTTTAAATATATGTTAATGACTAGGGAAAGTACACAAATTTGCCCAGTTCAAAACCCTATTCATTCCAGCGCTTACTTTCTTTTTTCTCTATCTGCAACCAGTGGCGGAGCTTGGAGTGTGTGGAGGGGGGCAGGAGGGGAGTAGGGCTACAGCACGAGAGGTGTGGCCACTGTGCATGGGGCATGGCTGCGGTGCATGGGAATGTGGCCAGGGCATGCAGAGGCATGCCTACAGGCTGGGACGCCCCAGAAATATTGCCGCCTGGGGCAAATCACCCCTCTGTTCCCATATTTCTACGTAACTGTCCACAACTCTATTATGTTGATGCTGTATTTTCTCTGCCACCCTCAGCGCCCCCAGTACTGCACAAACTTGGCATGGCGTAGAAGCCAGATAGCCTTCATGAGTTTTTTATGGGCTCATATACCCTTTCTCCTGTGTCTTTTCCCTTTGTTCACTGATTTGAAATATCTGATATCTGCATAATATAATTTTCTGTACAACATGTTTTGATGCAACCCCTCCAAGTTTACATTCACCCACAAGAAAAGACTCCTATTACAAAAAAATCTCATTGTGGTTGATGATTTTCTTAATGGTATGTCAAGGATGAGAAACATACAAGTATTTTTCATATCCCTGTATCATAACTAGGGAGCTGTAGGGTATCCTAAACACATACAGCTTCCAAACAGATCAACTCAGAAAGAATTGCAAACACAATGTGGAGTAAAGGAGTACACATTAACATTAACAATTATCCTCCTCCATGACCATTAATGAGAAAGTCCAAAATTACATTTCTGCTTCTATGGTCAGACTCATGCCCACAGCCTGTCTGTACAATGGGAGCAATCCTACTGACCTGGTCCAGCATTAGGGTTTTTTTAAAGAAGACTGAACTAATGTAGCAAATGTGCTTATAATGCTCAAAATACTTCTAAAATGCCAAATACTATTAAAAGAGTGGCTTCGACTGTAAAGATAATGATTACAATGATATAATATGGTAAAAATAATAAAAATGTATTGATTGGTTAAATGGCAATCTATGATCGATATGCTTGAGATACTATATACTGTAGCTGACAGTATTCCTTGTGTTGTATTGTATTGTATTCTTTGTTTGACTCAGCTGGGTAAAACTGGAGAAGAAAATTTGCTGCAGGAGTTGAGATAGGGAGGGGAACATTTGGAAGAAATGTCCCCATTTTATATTTTTTTTGAAAATTTTAATAAAAATATCTATAAAAAAATAAAATAAAATGCCAAATACTATTAATAGCAATAACAATGTAATAATAGCAATGGCTGAATTAAATAATGCTTCTCCAGAAATCCTTTCATCTGAACAAAAAACAAAAACCCAGCTTTGGGTTAAGCATGGCTCTCATGGCCACTGTCCATCTTTGACCTATTTACTTCCTTTTTCTAAAAAGATTGGAGGGCAAACCTATCTATGCCTGTGCCAATGGAAGCACTGTTGAATTCAATGGGTTTTATTCCTGGGTAAGTGGAGATAAGATTGCTAGTGTGGTTTGAGCATTGGAATATGACCCTGGAGAACAGGGTTCAATTCTCTGCTCAGCCACAGGAAACCCACTGGGTGACCTTGGGTGCATCACATACTGTCAGCCCCAGAAAATCTCATGATAGTTTCACCTTATGGTCACCATGTGTTGGAAACAACTCGAAGGCACACAACAACAACAACAACAACAAGTGGGGATAGGATGGATTGCAGTATGTAAGAAAAGGGGACCCTAAAACTTTTATATCTGCTGCTGTGTTTCCCTATGCCTCATTTTTTAAAATCTGATATTTTCCTGTGCTGTAATGTTTTATTGCCTTTGTTGTACTGCTATCTTTTATTCTATGTGTTTTTAATGTATACATTAACAGTACAGAGAACTTTGATGGCTGCATAGTCTGAACAAGTAATAAAATATTCTGTTTGTGTGTGTGTGTGTGTGTGTGTGTGTGTGTGTCTGTAGAATGAAATGTCAATGTCACACCATAGACAGTAACTTGCAGCAAAAAAGTGGGGAGAAGACCAGAACAACTAACTTTGCCTCCCATTTATCCTTCCCCTCTTGTGCTTGTTGCTACCATCACCAGACAAAATGGATTTGTTCCTATCTGCCCTCATTAAGATAACTCATTATCCAGAGGTATTCAGGTCACCAGAATGGCGAAATCAGTCTAGCTTTTAGTCTGAACGTTAAAGTTGCTATCCAAAGTGCTAAACCTATGTTGGGCTTAGGATTCAGGATCCTGGACAGGTTATTTAAAATTTAAACTTGGACCTAGACTGGATTCACTTTACCTCTGACATGGGAGCCATTAGCAGTCAATTCCTTTCTCCCTTTTAACTTTGTGTCACATGGATTCCCTTCCTGGCCCAGCCAACTCATGGTCCTCATCAGAGTGTGGATTTATTGGTATGGTAAAATACATGGGGTCATTTTAAAAGTTTTGAGGAACTTTCTTTACACAGGATTTAAAACAAAATGCTTCCATCCTTCTAAAATAGAAAATGAATGCTTGACAGGGTGATCAAAAACAGTCCCATCCCAGTACAATTTGTTAACAAGAGTGTCCCTTTTTGCTTCTTTTGCTGGAAGATGTCAGTGGAGGAAATAAGTAACCTGACATTTTCAAATTTCTGTGGATGAAAGAAACATCATAGTGCAGTGGCAGAAATTTGCTTTGTTTGCAGAAGGGACCCATTCTAATCCCCATCAGCTCCAAGTTGGGCTACAAAAGCCTACAAAGCTGTCACCAGTGAATAAAAGCAATAGTGTTGATAGGCCAATGATCTCAATGGCCTAGAGAAGCTCCATATGTTTCTATAGGAGTCACTGACAGCAGGCCAAGTAGCCTGGCACCATGACCTTGTGTAAGGCCTTGAATGAGATACAAATCTGTGAAAATGGTTTGGTGTGAATTGTTGGGTATCCTTTTGTCAAGAAGCCAAAACCGCTGTTTTGGTCATTGCTCTTGGTCTAATCTTATTTGTTTCAAAAGCAATTGAGAAACATGGCCAGCACATCAGCTTCCAGAGAATCCACTGGGCAGGGGGAAGAAAATATTTCCTATTGTTAATGATCTTGTTACCCTGTTTTCTGGGGATCCTGAGTGGGACACCAAATACACTCTCAATTATACAAGTTGGGGGAAATTAGCCAAGAGCACAAGCTAGCAATACAAGAGGCAGGGCAACACAGTGGAATCTTTTACCCAATGTCTACAGCAGTGGTTCTCAACCTGTGGGTCCCCAGATGTTTGTGGACTTCAGCTCCCAGAAGCCCCAGCCACTATGGTCAATGCTCAGGGCTTCTGGGAGCTGAAGTCCAAAAACATCTGGGGACCCACAGGTTGGGGACCCACTGGTCTACAGGGTCAGGCCAAGCCAAGAAGCACACCAGGTTATAAGAATAATTATGATCTTTTTTAAAATACAAACAAACAGTGTATGCAATGCAATCACACAGAGAACTATAGAAAAATAAAGGTTTGAGTGGGACAAAGGGAATTGTGAGAGGGATTGTAGATTTGGGTGATACTATACCTGTCCTGAAGCCCGGGTAGATCACTGCGAGAGTTCGAG
This sequence comes from Iguana delicatissima, assembly GCA_948472985.1. Taxonomy (NCBI): domain Eukaryota; kingdom Metazoa; phylum Chordata; class Lepidosauria; order Squamata; family Iguanidae; genus Iguana; species Iguana delicatissima. Next base: position 258,209 of record CAOKZL010000920.1, on the reverse strand, counting down.
GGTGCGTAGTCTCAGTACGTGGAACTGAGGGGAAGGCTCGCCAAACCAAGCGGCAGCAGGATGGAATGGAAACTGGGAGCGATTGGAAGAAGCTCACCAAGTCAGGGGTTTTTATAGGGAGAAAGGTGACCACAGGCCATTCCGTATTTGGGAAAAACAATGAGTTTTGGGCTAGAGACAAAGCCTCAAAAAGGTCAGAATTTAGTATGATTGAATTTGTTCCGAATTGACAATGGAATGGACAGTATGCAAATGCAGAGTGCTTGACAGGTGCGGACACTTCTAATCAAGCTGTCTGCTCGGGGCAGGGAGTTCTTTTGTGAGTTGCCTGCATACATAATTGCGCACTTGCCCTTGAGGTCTCCTGAAGCGTCGGGATGGCTATTTCTGGCCAGCCTGTAGTGTGTGGGATATTACAGCAATTATCAGCCATGCCTGTCTTGCGAGCTTGTCCGGTGGCCTCGCAGACACGTGGAGAGGGGTGGTGGAAGAAACCCAAATTATTGATATCAAAATGATATCTAATGTTATTTCCAAAAGCGGGATGGCAACGGCAATAACAATCTCCTAAAGAAACAATGGCCCTTTGAAGAGAATTCTGCCACTAATAGGATATCCCATCTGAAGAACTTTCACCTGAAGAATCTATCTTCATAGCATCAGGTGGTGGATGTTCTTTTCATTGTGGGCTTTGCTTCCCCATTGAACATTTCTCCAGATGATCTTTTTCCATCTTTTCTTTTCCAATTCACAGCCCCTTTGTTTTCCAGCCAGAGTTTCACTTACTTGGTTAAGCAGTGGACCAGAACAGTAGGCGTACATCAACAATTGCTTCCGAATGAATTTTCTGCCAGAAACCTGCAGAGTTTTAACTAAATTGGCAAACTAATGCCTGCCTGTAGTGCTAGGGTACAATACTTGGCACCTTTTGGGCTGCCAGGTCACCACTCTCAATGGTGCCAGTATATGAATGTCTCCATGGTGGGCAGTTCTCTTCATACTCTTCGGTGATATTAACAGACCCTTGAATCATTCCAGCTGGAGCAATTTCCTTTACTTCTGTAAATTTTGTTGAGGAGTTGCCATAGCTAAGACATTGGCCTTTGTAACTTGCATAGCGAAAAATGTATTTCCATTATTGCAATGGTTTCCCCAAAATACTGGTGATGAACTGCTTGTGTTGTGGTGAAAGGCTCACTCCATGAAATTTGCATTCATTCAGCAGGTTTGAATGCTGTGTGAAAAGGATTGCAAAGAAGTATTCAGGTATATCAGATCAAGCAGCTCATAATGAGCTGGTTCAATGTGTACCATGTCACACTTGCTTAGTGGTCAGATATTGATGGAGTGTGTGCTTTTCTAAATCTGGTTTCAATGAGATCGTATAGTTCAGCAGAGCTGACTGCACTTACTCCAATATGCAGGCAAAAAATGGAGGCACAGGTCCACTTTCACATCTGATTTTTGCCAAACGCTCATCTGTCTTTCTGCTTTTCATCATATATTGTTGAGTATGCAAAGGGAACTCACTCATCTCTACCACTAAATGTGGCAGAAAGCTGAAACAAACAAGCATGTGTCTTTCCATATGTATGCGCCCCTTATAATGTGTGCATTTGGAGGATATTCCCATTCTTCAGAATAAATTTCTAATCATTTGAGTCAGAATTCAATATGCACATTCCAACAGGCTGTGCAGAATAGGCACACCTTGCAGGGTGTGGGGTGTCTGTCATACATTCCATTGCCCTGCTCTGACTTGTGGCCTTTCCACACTAAACTTTTGTAGTGCTATTATTCCACTTTCAACATCCTATGGAATCCTGGGGTTTTCAATTTAGAGAGGGTCATTTAGAATTCTCAGCCAGAGAGCTTTTTGGCCTCAGTAAACTGCAAACCCCAGAATTCAACAGGATGTTGAAAGTGGAATCATAGCACTATAACAGTGTAGTGCGGAAATGGCCTTGGTCAGAGAGAGATGTCATTAACAATGGTATTCCTTGGGAACCAGGGCTCACAGATTAGGAGGGCAGGGGCTTTTGCAAGAGTGATGACATCATCTGCTACACTCAACTGCAAGCCTTTTATTGCCTCTGAGCATTGATGCAATCCTCACAGTAGCTGTGGAGGGAAATAGATTTTTCCAGCAATACTGTAATGTTGTGTGATTGCCCTGTTTTAATGGAAGATATTGGGGAATGGTTTGGCCCTGAACAATCAATGAAGATCTGTTAGCTTAACAAACAACAATCAGTATTCTAGGTTAGTTACTTAGTTATGTAATTACCTTACTTCTGTAGCTAAGTAGTGTCTCCACACCTGTCCCCATCCCCACATAATGACTTATTAATAAGTTGCTGCTGTGAGTGATGAGAATCTATTCTCATGTTGATCAGGATGCAGCAGACTGATGTCTCGCCTCTTCCCCATGAGTGATCCCCGGTGCAACAGTAAGAAGGAAGATCCCTGAAGCAGTTCCTTCTTGCACTGGGGATCACTCATGGGAGGAAGTGGGAGCATATCCTGGTTAACCAGAGAACAGACTTCCATTGATCACTGTGGCTGTTGCCCAGCATAATGACCCTGCAAGCCCAAGGGGACCAGGCTATAGAAAGGGTTGACGCAGAGTCTCTGAGTAAAGGATCATGGGGGAGAAACTGGATTGTCCCTGATACTCACATAGCTTACGTTAGCCAATAGGAGGTGAAAAGAGGAAAAAGGTGAGGTTTCTGGATAGAAGAAGAGAAAGTGGTTGAATGGTGTAAGCATGCAGCTAACTGCTCAGGTCAGAGCAAGGGAAGGAATCTGAGGAAGAATTATAAGGAAACTAGGGACTGTCTACCTAGAGATGTTAGATTTTCAGTTCTTTTGAAAGGGATTGGAGGACTGAGAAAGGCAACACATGGAGTGTCTATGCCTATTGAGTTTGGTTCTTCCTCTTGCAACCAGAGGGGAGGTATATAGAGGCCCAGTGTTTTAAGCTTAGTTGAGTTTGCTTCATATGCTTTCAGTTACCTCTTAGTATGCAATTTTCCTTTTTTTTTTAATTAAAGAGTTTTCACTTGTAAAATGCCCATTTTGTTCCTTGAGGGAGAGTAGGAAGCTCTGGTCACACATCCACCTGTCAAGGTCAAAGGAACTTGGTAAATATTACCTTTTTTCTCCCAGTAAATATAAGAGAGAGAGCAAGGATGTTGAACTCTTACATCCTCAGGAACCTAGGGAAGGAAAGAGAGATTGGATCTCCAAAGAAGGCCTTGGTAGCAGCACTGCTACTTCCACTGAACTGGGAAGAGGTGGGCAAGCCTGAGTAAAACCCAGGCACACACTGGCACCTCTTTTCACCCTACCTGGTAAGTCAGGATAAGGGACTTTTAAAATCTCTATATGTTCCCTGCACAATTGGATATGTACGGATCATGCATATGAACCAGTTATGAATGTCGAACTCTAGGTTACACATTTGTAAATGCAATTGTGAATTCTAGTCAGCTTGTTCCTGTAGAGAGGAAAACTACCAAAATCCCCCCAATCTACCTTTTCAATGTGGCAGTTCTCTCCTAAGATGGTCATTTTTGTGTCAGTGGAGAGCAGAGGGAAGCACAGAGATGTCTCCAGCTATTTTCCTATAGCTGGATGCACAGCAATGACATCATCTTCAGGAACTTCCAGAGCGCTCCTTCAAAGTCCTGAAGAATGTCTGTTGATGTACATTCAGCAAAAGGGAAATGGCTGGATGCCACTCTACTGCTCTTCCCACTTTCAACCAATGTGGGAATGGCTGTCCTGGGGGTGCCTGTCACACTGGTGGGGTATTTGGGTGGAATCCTATTGTAGCTCCATGCCAGAGATCCATTCCCTGATGCAGAATCTTGGCCATGAACTGGAAGAAACAAGTTCAAGTGCACAACATTGCTACATTGCATTTTGGTTGTAGCATTCTTGCATCAGTCCATACTCCTCTGCAACTACTGGTCTTCGATGACTAATTTAAAGCTAGCCTGCAGAGAGGCAGTAATGTACTAAAGGTACAGAATGCTGGATCAGAGTGTGACTTTTTAAAAAAGCGTATGCATCCTTTTTTCCTTTCAGTTTGGGGTGAGGCACAAATAAACTATGCAGATGGGAAGATTGGAATCTTTCATGCCCATCTTGCGCTGTGAGTTTATCTTAGAGTGTGCAGGTTGGGAATGCCTTCTGTTCTCATCTCCTCCCATGGGATTCCATTCTTTAGCAGGGACAGGAACTTTGTGTAATGGTACTTGGACAGGGTGTCAGTGATGTGGCAGTTGGTAGGTGTGCTACTGATCTGGAAGCTGCTCTTGGAATGGAGGGGAGGGAAATAGGATTATATGGAACTTTATAGGCAGAGGAATACTGTAAATTCAAAAAAGGGATGCCCATAAATCCTGGAATCTGTTTCCAAGAACCTATTTCAAACGAATGCATAAATCTAACTTCACAAACCATTTTTTGGTGCCTTGAACAGTGTTGCAGCCTTACCTCACAATAGAATGCTTGTCAATTGATATGAGACACCACAGAGAAAATTTGTTCACTATAATATTACACCCTCAGGAATAATTGGAAAGCAACAGGAGGAGAGTAGTTCATCTAATCTAATCTGGCAGATATCCAAAAAATTTATATCACTTGTCATTTCCTGATACCAGGCAATCAAAGAATAAACTGAGGAAGTTTAAGACTGGTAACACTGTGTGTGTGAATAATGTAACCCCAATAACAGGAAGTTCTAGATCATTGTTAGTAGAGATGTAAAAGGATTTCACTTCTAAGTGCCCTGGAGCCAAAATGTGCCATATCCGCTGAACAGATGCTCCACTGCCTATGGACATAATTGACACAAAGAATTTTGTAAATGTTTACATGTGACCAGCTATTCTCCTTAGGGCTGTTCACAAATGACAGATTTCCCACTTTGTTGGAATGTTTTAATTTGAGAGTATCATATCCCATTGATATTTATCTCAGACTATCATTGAGTTGGTTGGGAGGGGAGGAGGTGGTGGGATGCTTGTGTAGACAAACAGTCAGAAAGCTGAGAGAGGAATGAGGAAAGAAAGGTTGTTAAACAGACAGTTGTTTTGTAAGCACACACACTAACACACAGAAGGGGGAGAAGGAAAGGTTCACAAAACATGTTGTGTGTGCATGCGTACATACACACTTTTCTCAGCCTCCATCAGGACAAACAGCATTCTTGGCAAGCTGGACAGTCTGATCCTGATTGGGCAGCATTCTGTTGTGCGCAATTGAATGTGTATATCCACATATGAACTTGGCTAAGAATGGATATGAGGAACAAGATTATACTTGTGATTGGCTAATTAGAGGGAGAAACAAACTGAGTTAGGGTCATATATCCCTAGTTGTTAGGTCTTTTTCCAATCTTCTCCTCCTTGTTTTGGTTTTGGAAGTTGTCTCTTGTCTATCATTAAATCTTACTGCTGTGAAAGAATAAAGAAGTATACTTTAAAGACATGTATAGCTGAATATGGCAGTTCCATTTCAAACCCAGCTCAAAGGGAGATCAGTCTTTCGAAAATTCTTCTTTTACTACTGCCATTCCATTTCTCCACCTCCTCCTCCTAATACTAATAGTGGTAGTGTTGCTTTTGTGTACACATTATTTTTCAAGGGAAAGGAGTAACCAAAAAAAGGCCCTTGCCTCTTTCCTTGATGTCTTAGTGAATTTTACATCTTTTCCACTCTTCTTTCTCCCAGGCATAGGTGGGAGGGATGTGCACAAGATTTGGCTGAAGTCCAAAATCTAAGCAGAAGTGCCCCCTTCAGACAAGTTTTCGTGCTTCCTAAGTGTAGGTTTTCTCACAAAGACAGCAGAGCCAAGTGCGCTTAGGGAAACTGCATCAAAGCCGAAGTTCCAAAAAAAGCATATGGTATGCTGTCCCAGGCAGGATCTTCTCTGTGTAAAATGGCATGAATAGGAAGCTATGAGGCTAAGTGACTGGCAGAGCCACTTGCTAATTCTGTGACATGTTTTACAAGGGCCTTTCCAATTATTGTTCTTTGAGGTAAGATGGTGACTGTGGTTTCAGTAGGTGGATGATTTCAATAAAGGGGAGATAATTTTTGAATGTGTGGTAGCCATTTTTGACATTCCCCATAGCTGGTAGGCTCTAACCCATATGAAAAAAAAAAAGTTTTTACCCCCAAATGGTACATTGCTTCCTCAGAAGTCATAGGAGAGGGAACACTTTACCACACTTTAAATTTGACTCCTCCCAGTTTGTTTTTGTTTACTTAAGTTTTATACCATAAACGTCTTTGGCTACTTCACAGTGTTGAGTATCTTGTATAAGCCAAGTGGTAACAATTCTAATTAAAACCATTTCAATTCGAGATTGCAACACAGCAAAATGGGGAAAAGTCAACAGAAGGTGAATAGTTTGGCAAGGTGCTGTAAAGATACTGGCTTGTATCCAAACTTACTCATGCTTACAGTTGAAATTAATTAGACTTAATTTAGACATGATTTCAGTGGGCCTACTCTAGCTATCTAGAGCCAGTTCATTGGTTTGCTACAAGATAAATCTTTGGAAAACCTATTAACCATCAATTAATTAATTAATATAATTTATAGCATATTCTCAAATGAAAAGACTCTCAATGATTATACATCAATTTGTTGTTGTTTTTTTAAGAAAAGACAAGCAGTCCTGGACTTGCAATCTAAGAAAGAGCCGACACAAAAGAATAGCAGAAAAAGAAGGAAAAGCAAAGCTCAAGAAGTTTTGTTCCTCCTCCTCCTCCACCGTTGCGGTCACTGCTGATCTATGCCCTGAGCAGTTTACAATTAAACTAATAGCAAAGGAGACAACAAAGGGCATAGAAAGCAGGAAAGTAATCAGTAAATTCAGAATAATTTTATAGATCTTGCTTTTCACTTCCCTTTACTCTCTGTAATCTATTCCTTTTTAAAAAATGTCTTCTCCCTACTAATAGTTAACCACATGCTCAATAATTGAGATCACACTGTAAGCTATTTTTCCTACAGGCTGCTATCACAATGGGTGGTTGTTATTCTGTTCATTTCAGTGGAGTTGTACCTGCTTATATCAGCACTGAACTTGACCTTGATGAACAAAAGCAATATACTCATTCAGATGAGCATTATGGGGTCCCCCCCCTTTCTTTCTATCAGCATATTAAACAAAGGATAATATTAAGTTTGGATAGTGGATAAAGTTAAGCCCTGCTAATGCTTAGCATCAAGTACCACCGTGTTGAAATTAGAAATTACACATTCCTAAGGTTTCTAGCCATTTTGCCTGCCAAGAACATTGAGCACACAAAAATCTGGACTGCAGCAACAGGTCCTTGTACAAGAACAACTATGTAGAGTCTGCTTCTAGAGAGAAAGCATTCAGAAGTCAACTTTCTCAACAGGAGAATGTAAGGCTGATAGTAAATACAACTGTGCTGAAATAAACAGAACAACACCCACATTTCACAGGATCTTTTAAAGAACAATTTAGTCCTTAGGCCTAGTGTGAGCGCATGGCTTTGTTGTAAAGCTGCCCAGGATCTTGGTACCTTACTGTACTGGCCCACCAATCCCCCAGCCCTATTGGGTAGCTTGGGGATGTTATATTAAGTTCTAACAATACCCTGTAGCAATAAAACTTGGGGGTATTGCAGACTGCCGTCTCTGGCCATTTCTGCACTAGACTGTTATAGCGCTATTATTCCACTTTCAACATCCTATGGAATCCTGGGGTTTGCAGTTTAGGGAGGGGCCTCAAAGGCCCAGGATTTCATAGGATGTTGAAAGTGGAATAATAGCACTATAATAGTCTAGTGTGGAAATGGCCTGAGTTTAGCACCTGTCAGTACAGGAAGAGGCTCACAAAAGGGTCCTTTGCTGACGAATACCTCAAACCTGGAAATGGCCCTAGCAATGTCAAATAAGAAAGAAGCTCCCTGGAATCTTTTATGAGACTTAAGTAAAACCTGGCTCCAAGTTCTGGTATTCTAGAGCTGCTAGAAAACCATGGAGTAGACTTCTAAATATACAAGAAAAAAAATTCAGTCCTTTTGTACTCTGTGGTATCAGATTGCACTCAGCTGTATTTCAGATTACACCCAGATGTGCATTGTTCCAGATGTGAAATGTAGAAAGAGGCATGGCTTAGACATGTGGATCTGTGGTAACATTCATCATAGGAAAGGAGTTGGGAGTGTGTATATCTGACACCACATGACTGATGCTGTGTGCATGTGCCAGCCAAGTTTGTATACACTTTCTGTCATGCATGATTCAGCTGATCTACATGAATGTCTTTCACTCCTTTGAAAGGGAGAAGCTTTATTCCTGTGCGCACATCTATTGTACCATTTTTCCAGGCCAGAGTAGAGTGACTAAGCTACTTCACACTAGTGATGAGAAATACATTCATAAATCTCTAAATCCTTGATGAAAAAGAGGATTCTCAAGGGAAAGGAAACCTGACAAGGAGAATCCTAACTGGATGAGAATCTTCGCTGCTCAGGATGTATTCTGTGAGAAAATGCAGAAAATTGCAAAAATTTTGGTACAGAAATGTCATTTTGTCCACAGAAAGCAACTTACCTGTTCACAAAACATGGTTTTCTGCATGGAAAGCAATATTTCTGTGCAGAAAGATACTGTTTTCTTCTGCAAAACTGCTGTATGTGGATTTTTTTGTTGTGTGCCTTCAAGTCATTTCAAACTTATGGCAACCCAAAGGGGAAGCTATCGTGGTGTTTTCTTGGCAAGATTTGTTCAGAGTGGTTTGCTATTGGCCTTCTGAGAGTGTGTGACTTGCCCAAGGTCACACACCGGGTTTTCCTGACTGAACAGATTTTCAAACTCTGGTCTCCAGAATCATAATCCAATGCTCAAACTGGCTTTCTACACCATGCTGTGGATTTATTTCAGAGTAAATGACAAATGACAAATAGTCCTTGAAAACTACAGTTTTCATGGACTTTATGGCAGCAGTGAGAAAAATGGTTTAATTATTCATTCTTGCCCATAAGAATGAAATAGATGAAAATTTATATTGCTACTGCACATTTTCATGCTTATTGATGGTAAAGCAAAAGTGCATAGGTCCTGTTTTCCCTCGTGCAGTAATGGGTGCATGCACATGTCCAATTATGTGCCTACTTTCATGAGTATGGCATCAGAAGTATGTATTTTGTGTTGTTTCATAATTTCAGACTGAACCAAAGTATCATTCTTCTGACACTGCTGCACATGAGTGACTCACCATTCAAAGCCATTTAGAATGGCTTCTATGTAGCTTGTAACCTGAATGTAACCTCCCATATAACCCCCAATCAGTCTTGCTCCAACCTCATCTTGTTGAGAATCTTTATTCCCTCCATAATGTTCAACAAAAAAGTGGAGAGGGGTGTAGCTTTGAGGAAATGTGCTCACTTCTGTGCTTTACCATTTTTCTTCAATATGAAGCATATTTTCTTTAGATTTTGCATGCCTTTTCAGATCAGCTGCTGTAAAAATACTGCAAAGATTTCCTTGTAATGGGGTAAAGCTGAAAAATTATTTGAGTTATGCAATGTGATTCCTGTCATGTTCCAAATAGACATTCCCAAGTCATTTGGCTAATGTGCAGCCATGAGCTCAGTCAGTCTGTTTCCAATACTTAAAGAGTAAGATTTACCCTTTAGGGGTGCAGGTATTTTTGGCTGAGGAGATGGTCAAATGCTTCTTTGAAACTGAATTCACTTTTATTTGGTAGAAAGGATATTTTAAAAATAAATGTAAAAGTTAAGAAAACACATCAGGCTTAATAATTACCCATATTGGAGGGGGGTAATGTAGCAACTGTTGACCCTGAAAGGTTCTTATATATCTTATACTAGCGTATATACCCAGCGTTGTCTGGGATTTTATTTTCTCATAGAATATACTTGTTAAAAAGATTTGAGATCCTGAGTCTCTAATTCCCCAATCTGTCTTGTCCAGTACCTGTCACTTTTCCTCATGTTCCCCAATCCAACCTGTATTCAGAATTATTCACATACCGAGGTTCAGTTCCTAAGGGAATATACTGCCCTCTTCCTTGCTGCTAGGCCTCATCTCCATAGCAATTGGCCTATTCAAAACAGACACAGTTGACTGAGGCCCAGGAGCTCTCATGCCAGGAATTCTAAAGGCTCCTCCCTAAACTGCAAACTCCAGGATTCCATAGAGTCTTCTTAGGCAGCCAATCATATGAGGTCTTCATCTGACACAGCCAATCATAAGAAGTCTTCGCCTGACACAGAGAAACAGACAAACTTTGACTTTTATATGTTAGATTATTGCCCAGTAGAACACTAGTAAACTCCAGCCCTCATGATATCAACTCCAGGAATATATTTGAGAGAGAGGTTTGGTACAGGAGTCCCTTGCACTAGTATGACACAGCTGCAGGAACTATTTTAATCTGTGACTTCTTTGTAAAAGCTTTGAAGGGCTTTCTGTGTGTCTGATTGGGTGGATAAAAGTAGAGAGCGTACAATGAGTTACAGAACAAAAAAGCAGGAGAAGATAAAGGTTGAGGCTCAAGAAGCCATGATGAAAGAGAAACAGCTACTAGTGCAAAGGAACTGATGAGATAAAATGACCAAAAGAAATATTTCCATCTTTTAGTCTAAAGTGTTTGCATTTCAAGCAAACATAATATAAAGAGAAGGCCCTAAACACACACACACACACAAATATATTTTTCTACTATAAGCTGCTTGTGTTACAGGGAATAAGGTAGGGAGGCTCTTGAGGAACCATTGATGTTGCCTTTTGGATTCAGTGTGTCAGTCAGCTAGGAAGCCACCTAGCAATAGCATCATCTAGCCTACATTTCCCTTGCTTGTCTACAAATAATATCATGGAAGCATTGCTGAAATCAAGATGAACTACATCTCTAGCATTCCTCTGATCTACTGAGCTTACAACTCTATCAGAAATAGAGTTTGTTTTCTAAAAAGTAAATAAATTATGAATAAAAAGTTAATAAATTATGGAGTTTGTGGAAATCGAAGATGAACCAGAGTATTTGAGATTATTTTGCCTATAATAATTCAGCAGTTTAAGTTATAATTATCTTATTGTCTAAGCATGGCCAGCCCCATCTTAGTTAAAGTGAGCTAGCTGCTGCAGACACTAGGTTCTTGTTGTCATGAAAAGACAGCAAATAATTATTTAATTTGCTGTTACTCTAGTGCATGTGCCAAGATCACACAGTTAACCTTGAATACCATGTGCTTTGAATTTGGTGGGTAGGTGCTGCTTTTTTTGCTGCTCCATCTCAGGCAGTAAAATGTCATGGGTTGGCACATAGCCTTTTAATCAGCATTTATTTGTTAGTGTGAAGAGGGAAATCAAGGCTGATTTTAGTGCAATAGCAAACTATCTCAGTTAATCATTTCTTTTCTTTCTCTTGTTATTTCCTTATAGAGTCTTCCTGATTTCTTTACTGTCTCTATTCCATTCTACCTCAGAACAAAACTCTTTTTCATGATTTTCATAATTACATGCATAATTTTATTTCCATCTTGCACCTGGGGCAGAAGAGTTAACACATTCATCAATTCACAAGCCTCCATCCATGCATTATCTACTTGCTTAGGCTGAATTCATCACTTATGGTTTAGTAATACCTGTTTAAATAAGGCTAGTAGTGAAGCGTGCATCTGAAGGGAGACCATTCATTTCTTTCACTCAGTTAGAGATTTATGTGGGTGGCCTTAGTCATAGATGGCTCCACTGAGAACACAAGATCAGCACTTTAACAAATATTTCTCACAGGGAAATTCAATAGATGAGAATTAGATTAATCCTTGAGTCTTCCTAGTCTTTATACTTCATGGCAAGAAAGAGATTATTGCCTAGCCAAAATTGGCTACCACTTTGGTTTTTCCTACTTGCTTCTGCCAACAGTGTGTATTGTATTAAATCTGTTCAGCAAAGTTCACTTTGGTCATCTTCCTGTCTGCTTATGTCTTGCTAAAACCATTGTAGCATGCCTGGACTGGTTGGGGCCACAATCTGAAGAACCTAAGGGCCAATTCACACATTAAGGAATTCTCACTTGGCTTCTTATCACAGTATTATTTGGTTCTCTCATGTATGATTGTCTATGGGATTCCCCCCTCTCACCTCAATGTTATTATCCCGTTTTAGCATCAGGCTCTGGAATATGCCAGCTGTTGCTGAATTACAACTCTCATTTTCCTTAATTAGCACTGCAGAGGTGATGATGGGTGTTGCAGTCCAACAATAGCTGGAGGGCAATGCATTCTCCAGCACTGTTTTAGCAGATACAGACAAAAGTTATCCATTGTTTCATGGGCTCAGTGTTTCCTGAAATGAAGCACAAATCTACATAGAATTTCAAACTGCTGAATTTTGTATTTGGATTGTGGAACTTGCTGAATGATACAGAAGGTCACTTGCAGCAAGGAAGTTCCCTGTTGACTGTACATTGGAGAAAGCCTATGAGTTTGGAAAATCTTACACTAAGAAAACATGCACCAAGCTCAGCCACTTAGGGTAGTAGGATATGAATAATTACAGCAGAGGATGGGGACCTCTTTCTTCTCTTTCCAAGTTAGTTCCCCTTTGGGAGATTGCTCTCAAGAACAGATGTCAAAGAATTCTAAACTGTACAGCAAAGAATGCTGTGATTCTGAAGAGATCCATAGTTAAACATGACCAGTGTATAGTTTGCTTTTAGTTCCTTAAACATATGTGGCTGCTGCTAATCCCCTTTCCTCCACTTTGAGTTAAAGAAGTCTTGTTTGCAATCAGAAGCATTAGTTACTATAAGCAACCATTTCTTAACATTTTGGGGATAAAGAAGAATATTACAGAAATTGAATTCTTAATACGATTGGATCTAGATGTGGTCATTCTTAGAATAGATCCATTGGTATCAGCTGGTGTACTCTAATGACAATGACATGTGGATCCAACCTAATGACCATTCAACATGTTTTGAGAAAGGGAAAGTAGACCCTCCCTCCCTCTTTTCAACTTCATGTGAATTTCAATGTGTGTTTGCATGTTAGCTGAAAGTACTCCACCATTTGTCACCCTCCCTTCAAGATGTGTTGACCCCTGTAATACCAAAGCTTAAAAAGCAATGCTGTAGAATCTGGGCACAGTGAGATGATTAGATTGTATCAAAATCCTTGTGATGATGTACCTTCATGATCCAGGACAAAGACAAAAGAACATGGAACTATGCACACTGAACACCAGGCATTTTTATGTTTTAATGTTATGGTGTCATTTTCAGTGTTTTGTCTGTTGTGTTCTTGCATTAGCCTCACGTTAAGTTGGTTGTATACTATCCTGCAATATAGGGAAATGAAGGCTAGTACATAAAAGGTTTCAATACAGTAGGCCCTCCACATTCGCGTGGGATAGGGACACAAATCCCTCGCAAATGTCAAATAATTGCAAATAGGATGCCCCCCACTACAGGCTTCTGCCTAGTCTGTGCACCCACCCAAGTGGGGGCAGGGAGGCAGGGAACTGGTGAGCAGCCTTTCTGGGCTTTCGTGGCACCCATGTGGGCTGTACCCATACCCATGGCGGGGCAGTGCAAGGAGCACAGGGAACCGGCAGTCGGCTTCCCTGGGCCTACATGCTGCCCGCATGGGGTTTGCCTGCACCAGGGGCAAGGAAAATGGGAGGAACAGGTGGGGTGGGAGTGGGAGAATGAGGGGGCAAGCAGGCACCTCATGAATAATCAAATTCATGAAAGTGGAACCTGCAAATGTGGAGGGAGAATTGTAAATAAATGAAGCATCTCACCGTGGTCTGTGAAATGTGTTGGGACTATACAGGGATGGTCAGTGTTACATGCAATGCCCCAAATCCAATTGTTAGTCCCTGCTTGCGCAGAACCACTGAACTAATTAAACTTACGTAAATGTTGATTTATCACGTTCTCATTGATTTGGTGGGTCTATTTGAGTTGAAACTAATGCTTAGATTTAGGGCACTATGGCCCTTTCCCCATCTTATCCATCTCCATCATCATCCTGTTGCGGTCCCAGCAGTGCCACTGCTGGGATGGGAGAACGACATGAAACCTCCTCTCCACACCTGGCCAGCTGCCTGCAGAAGAGTAGCACAAGCAACATATACCTTCCTTCTGCAGTGCAACCAGCCACTTCCTGTGTGTACTGGGGAAGAAAGTGCTGAAATCACGCTTCCTCCCTTTCCACATGGCCACTGGCAATAGGAGCATCACACAATCGGGGCTGTTACTAGATTTTTTTCAGTAATGGAATATCCCATGATTGTAAAGGATGGGAACATATTGGCAGGGGGATGGAAATGATGTCATGAAAAAGCATGACTTCCAGACTGCCAGCAATGTGTCTCCATTGCAGGACAGTGACATCATGTGGAAATGGCCAAAGTGGATGAAAGGTGGGCTTGGACAGGGTAGATCAGTGAAAGAAAGGAACAAAGGAGGTGCACAACAAATAGGGAAGATGAGGGAAACTATGCCCCCCCCATGCAGTCAGATTTCAAATCCAGTCAGCCTTAGCCAACCAGTAACAATGAGGATAGGTGATAGGAACTGTAGTCCGACAACATCTCAAAGGCCACAGATTTCTCACCCCTGATGTTCATTTTCATCCCCAAAGGTTGTTGGATTACAGTTCCCAGAATCCCTAACTATTGGCCATGTTGGCTGGGGCTTCTGGCAATTGAAATCCAATAATATTTGGGAAGCACTGGTCCTAGCACACGCAGCTGTCCTCCTTCTCTTGTTTCACCAAATGACTTACTTCATGGCATCAGTTCAGTCATTTCTTTAAGTCTAATGTTTCAAACATGTAGTAGAAGCAAATTCTCTCTGTGCAAAGAAAAAAGTGCTCAAATAAGATTTGCGTGAATGACATTAGGGGGACATATAGTAGTCTCTAGCACTTGGTGTTAATGCTTTCATATGTCCAAAAATCGTGTTTCCAGGTTGAATCCCCACTGCACCTCCGCAATATCTTTGAGGGAATAAATTTAGGACAATGGCTCATTGATTTATACTGAGTGTAGCAATGGGTTTATAACTGCATGAATCATGTGGTTTGCTCAATTCACCACATGCCTTAATAAAAGTTTCACTTTAATAAAACAAAGTTAAGGCAAATATTCCCAGAGTCTGGGTTGACATTCCTTATACATTACCCTGACTCAGGAAATTATTACTATATATTTTACAGCAGTTACAGTAGGTTAGGGATCAGGATTAGAAAATACTAACTACTGTGACATTTAGCAGAACTCCTGTGTATATCTGGTTAACTCTTAAAGGGGCAGAGTGGGGGAAGGCATCATGAAATGCAATGGTTACACATCATGCATTTTTCATAAGTTCTTAACTGTAGTAATTCGCATGTTTCAAAATAATTTCTGCATCACACTGGCAGCTCTGCAAGCATGCTAAAGTTGCTTCCATACAGCACTGTACATTGGAAGACACTCTGATAATAAATCAGAATCTTGATCCAGCTGGCTCAGCATTGGCTATATCCACTGACTGCAGCTCTCCAAAAATTTCAGGCACAATTCTTTCCAAACCCTACAAGGGACTAAACCTACAACTTTTTACATACCAATCAAATGCTTTTTACAAACAAATCAGGTGCAAGCTCCATGGAGCTCCTTTCTACCACAAATTCCACCATTTACAGTCAAACCGAGTAACAGCAGACCTCTGAATTGATACTTTGCAATGGGCAAAACCATGACTGCTGGGTGACCTTAGGTCAGCCATTCTCTTTCTCAGGCCCTTTCCGCACCTTACCTTTTAACGCTGCTGGGGTGTGGGGCTCGCGCAAGAAGCCTGGGCAGGAAGGCTCTCACAAGCCTCCTGCTTCAGCTCCGCAGCTCCTTCCTGCTCGCGCAAGCACCCCACCTGCATCCCGACCCTTCCTTCCACAGCACAGCCTGGGAGTTGGAGGCTGCACTGAGGAGGGGATGCATGACCGGCCTGGCTCCAGAGGCTTCACATGGCAGGTAAGTGCGCATGGGGCCCCTCACTAGCGCGCAAGTGCGGATCATTTTTGGCTAAAAGTTGAAAATAAAAAAATGTGTGTGCACTGCGCATGAGGCCCTTGAGCATCGCGTAAATGGGAGTGCGTCATGCAGACCGCTCCTCACATTTACGCGACACTCAAGGGGCCCTTTCACTTGCAAACTGCTGTGCGAAAAGGGCCTCAGTCTAAGGCTATTTCTGCACTACACTGTTATAGTGCTATTATTCCACTTTTAACCTTCTCTGGAATCCTGAGGTTTGCAGTTCAGGGAGGGGCATTTAGAATTCTCAGCCAGAGTGGTCTTTGGCCACAGTGAACTACAAACCCCAGACTTCCACAGGATGTTGAAAATGGAATAATAGCACTATAACAGTGTAGTGTAGAAATGGCCAGAGTGAGGGCCACAGTGGTGGGAATTGCTATGTGTTGTTCCTGGTGAGTCAACAGTTCTTCCCTATTTTTGATACAATGTAGTGCTAGTGAAGAGCGCAAGATATGATCTTGGAGGTCTATAATTTCACATCCACAGTCCAAGTAGGATGTAAATGTGTGATATGTTCCCTCCTTGCTCAGGCCGTGGCTACCAGTGCCCAGTTCTAACATCTACCATGAACTCTGAAGGTAACCTGTGGAAAGACTGAATAGATCTATTTTCTTTCCTCCTGTGTCACTTTTCTATGCATTCATTCACAAGTCTGTCATCCCATTTCCACAACAATCTGTATTTTTTTTAAAAAAAAAATCTACATGAACGTTGTCACTTGGACCTGTATTTAAATGTGCATTTTTGAACACACTTCCTCACAGTTTCTAAACATATTTTTTCTCCTAGTGTATATTTCTAAATGCACTGTGCCACAACATACATAATGTAAGAACTGTATTGTAAAATTCAGAGAAGAATGCAAAATCCAAAGGATAATTGTACTTGGTTTCACAGATTCATCTGGAAGTTACTGATTGGCTTGCTTCACACTGAGGCCATTTCTGCCTCAGTTTACTGAGGCCAAAGAGCTTATCTGTCCCATTATCCTCCCATCACAATTCCAACAGCATCTTTTCCAGAAAGAGAGCACAACATGAACGCTCCCCTCCACACCCAACTGGCTCTCTGTGGAAGAGAGCATGAGCAACATGCACCTTCCTTTTTCCCATGCTGCATTAGAGAAGGAAGCACCTCCATTGTGCTTCCTGCCCTTCACCGCATGGCTGGGAAGGATGGGAGCATTGTGCGATCATGGGCACTTCATAGATTTATTCCTTTAAGTGAATATCCCATGATCGTGACAGGTGGCGATGGAATGGCAGAGGGACTGCGATGATGTTGTGTGAAAGCTGCAGACCACTGCCATCCTGTCCCCATCATGGCACTGCCATGCCATGTGGAAATTGCCTGAAATTTTCAAAGATCAAATTCCTTCAGTCTTCCTAGCTGCTGTTCTCTCACTTTCAGTGGTCCCTTTGGATAATATAGGCATATCTTTGTAAGACAGTAAGAGATGAGATATTTACTGTGGTTTTATACTGGAAATGGGATATATAAATGCAAAACAATGCATTTGAAAGTTTTAAATATAGTCTGGATTCAGAGTTCTTAAGGAACAATGCCCTTATCACTTTTGCATATGACAAGCTTCAGCCTACAGGCCTCCTGGGTTGTTTCAGCTTCCTTTATTAAGGAAATTATATTGAAGTGTTTCCTGTTAAAGTTCTTTGTGAGCCGCTATTATTTCAGAATAATCTACATAGCCAGTAACTAGCAGAGCATACACTGAGCACATTTTACCAAATATACAAATATATAGGACTTATGATGGAAAAAAAACCTTTCTAATGAGCAAAAGTAGGTCTTTGCAAAACATAGAATTCCCTCTGTGTCAGTAGAAAATAATATTTTATTTCAAGGGGAATATACATTAAATAGCCCACTTTTACGTGACAAATATATTGTGCTACTAAATCTTCTTAAAAGAAGAGGGAGGGAAGAATATCTAAGAGGATAGTGATATTTTCAGAGTGTGTGAGAGAGCAAGAAAATCCACACAGAGAAGTGGGCTGGGAGATTAGGAGTCAAAGGGGCAATTTCACTTTTCCCAGGGTGATGAAGTTTAAAGTCTGGGGATTGTGAAGCCTGCAGGGACAGGGGAAAATTTTCTTCTCATTGAAGGCTTGGTTGATTGGGCAGATAGCTGAATAAGAACAGTACAGCAACAGAAAAGGCCAACTAAAGTTCTTTTCTCTCTATATTGACGAGGCCAGAAACACTTTTATGCTACACTATTATAGCATTAGGATCTCACTTTAACTGCTATGGCTGCATCCTGTGGAGTCTAGAGGACTGTAATTTTCTGAGGCACTAGAGGAGCTCTTAGACTGAGAATCCTAGGTATACTTCCTTTACCTGCAAATCCTAGGATTTCATAGGATGTTCTTTGCATTCCTCCATTGCTCTGAACATAGGCTGGAGGAGAAAAGAGATTGAGAGAAGATGGAAGGGTAGGAGTAAAGAAAACCCACCCTCTTGTTTTAATCCAAAGCTTAAGGGGAAGGAAAATTTCAGGAATGAATAAGAAATGGGACTCTGCTAGGCCCCAGTTGGAAGTCCTGGAGCGAATTATGGATGGGCGGCAGGATCAAGCCAACAAATTTTGTTGCCTCAATCAAAAGATAAGATGGCTTTCCCTCTATATGCACTTAAACCAGCCAAGCAGTTAAACCTTCAGAATTGGTGACACAGTAGTGTCTCCTGCCATATTTGAGGGCAGCAGTCTGCCTTGTAGTACACAGGACAAGCCAGATGTTGAATGCATCCATGCAGTCATGCACACACACACTCACACAGGTAAAGGGGAGGGCTGCCCTTCCAACATCTTGGCACCATTCTTTGCCTCCAACCTCTGCTTCCTGAGGCAGCCACCTCACTCTTCCTAAAGCAGGGGTAAGAATTATGTGGTCCCTCAAAGGTTGTACTGCATCCCTCAGCATTCCTTTCCACTGTGCATACTGTTTATGGCTGCTGCCCCTGCCAGGCAGCCATGATAGGTGGAGACTCTAGAACAGGAGTTGACAGACTTATGTCCTCTGCATGTTTTGAACTCCATCTCTCTGATCAAGTTCCTGACCCTTGACTGTGCTGGCTGAGGCTTGGGGGAAATCTAGTTCAAATGTCTAGAGGATACCATTTTAGATATACCAACAGGGAGCACAGTTGCCACTTATGAGAATCAGTTTCCTGAGCCTTTTTGACAAGGTATAGAGTATTTTCTCAGGCTCTTGGGGAGGATGTTAAAAGGATACAGCAATACCACATTCCCTTCTGTTGAATGCTACCTCAAGCTGTCCTGAGATAAATGTGCCTTTACTTCCATACCTTGGTAGTCAATGTGGCAAAGATATTGTACAGCTGCAGCAGTGGCACACATTATTTGTTGCCTATTAAAAGTAAGCTTAACATTTACTGATAGCCATGGAATAAGCATGCCTTTGTGAGAGATCGCCCTCTGCCTGGGCTTTGCACCACTTTGCTTAAACTGGCCTACAGCCTATGTAAAGACATGTAGATTATAAAGAAAACACTTCTTTTCAGAATGCAATGTGAAAACTTGTAAAACATATCATCTTTGTCCACACAACATGTCTTCATTGAGGAATGTTAAACAAACACCATAACATTTCAAGTATTTTTTTTCTCCTCTCTCTTGCTTTCTCGTTCTTTCCTTATGCAGCTTAGGGTCCACATATAAAGTATACATTCCTGAGTAAGGTCAGTGGAGCAGAGCATGAAAACAAGTCTGAGAAGTGAGCTTGTGTGTTTCTCTTTATAGGAAAAGGACAAAAGCACATTCAGTCCAATAACCTTGCTGAGGTGACCCAAGTTTGAGAAATTACTTGTGTACAGAGCTAAGGGCATCAGAATTGCTTTTCTGTGTCAGACCAGGCTTGCAACTAACCTTCAGTCAAAGCAGTCCTTTCCTGGTAGTTCCACCCGGCAATATTCCTGGACACTCACTATTCCTACTTCACAGCTGGTCTGACATGCTTTCTCCAGCTGCAGAGGGTTATGGTTCAATTACAACAGTAACAGCTTGACCCTCTCATGTGTCCTTCCCAGCATCTGCTAGCAAAAGGCACAGTGCTTCTGAACTTGGACTTCCCAATTAGCAATCATTTAGAAGCAGTCCTACAATTAGATGGAATGAGCTGGTCATCTCTGGTGGCAGATGCTAGGAGGCAGCAGCAAGGCTTTGGAGAAAAGGGCCGTGTGTCACACACCACTATCTCATCACCAGTGTGGGCCATAACCAGGCCTGAAACCAGACTGAAATGAATCTGGATAATCCATCCCCTTCAGGAATCCAAGGAACTGAGAAGCTAACACAAGCTCCAGAACGTAGTCCAAAAGTGAGATGGACAACAATTACTGAAAATGATAGAGCTCAGGGAAAGCTTTTTAAAACAATGCTCCATCAGTCACCCTTTTTATGCATGATGGAATGTTTCCTTATTGTACAGAGGCATTCACCATTCCCTTTATCAAATCAGGCATTCACCCTAACCTGGCTGCTTTTCTAAGCCAGAAAAGGCAAGGACCTAGTGGATATAACCTCAAAAGCCTGTGGTTTGTACAAGAAAGAACCTCTCTGATTGATTTTCCATTCATTTTGATGGAATAGGCAGCTTGGCTTGTACAAATGTCAAGCTGTGTTCAATGGTTATAGAAGCCTGTTTGTGTAGGGCAGGCATAAACAGTTGTAGCTCTCCAGATGTTTTTGAACTGCATCCTCAATAGTCCATCAACAGCGGCTAGGATGTCCAGGTTACAAATGTAATTCTTTGTTAATTTTGTTCTTGAAGTAAGCAATGATTATTTTGTTGCCTATAAAAAGTAGGCAACAATTTTATTAGGTGCCTATAAAAAGGGTTTTTTTATGCAAGAAATTCTTCAAAACCTGTGCATTAAAAGTGTTCATAATTTGGGACTGCTTCTGTGCAAAATTGACAAAACATTTTCTTTTGTATGTAGAAATAAGTGCTTTCTATGATAAACAGCAACGTCTTCACAGAAAATAATAATCTGTGCAGAAAATGTTGGTTTCCTGCACAGAAAATGTATGTGCAAATTTTAAAAAGACTAGGTCTGAACAACATTTTCTGCATAGAAAACAGCACTTTTCACAAAGAAAATAGTATTTCTGTGCAGAAAATGCTTTTTGAACAAAAACCCACACGCACATTTTGTGTAGCTTGATTCTGCATAATAAAGATTATTTTCAGTGCCCAACACTCGAGAAACATAGTTTTCAAACTTTTTTTTTTAAAAAAAATTTCAAATATTCTTTCCATCCCTAATAAAGGTGATAGGAGTTCTAGGCCAGAAAAACATCTGGAGGGCCACAGTTGTCTGCTATAAAGTTCTGTATGTGCATTAAGAACATAGATAGGATTTGAGTTTAGTGATGCTGACCTGTATGCTGCTGGTATCCTTCACAAAACACGGTGATCATCTTTATTATCGTCACTGTTTTGTATTCAATAAATTTACCAAAAAACGGACTATGTAACATATAAGTAGAAAGAAATATCTGTTCCACCAAACTTCCATGATTTAGTTAGATATTCCATCTCCTATCTTAAATATTTTACTGTAGAGATATCTCCGTTAAAAAAAAAAACTTGCATTCCTTCTGATTTTATGTCCATATATATGCCATCATCAAATTATTAGTTGTCTCAGGGGACATATGGATTCAAGAGACTCAGCTGGAAGAGACATTGAAGACATGGGACCACACAGGCCACAGATTTCATGTGAATAACAACAAAGAATTGATTTTGCTGTATGTGTACAGGAATGTACCCCTATGAGTGGGGGGAGGGAGGGAGAGGGGGAGGACAGGATGTCCAATCTTGGCAGCACTTTTGCAGGACTTAACATTGTTACCCACAAATCAGTTCATTTGCTTGTTCACTTTTCAGTGTTCTATATTCCATCAACTTTCAGTAGTGAGCTTTTGCATTCTGCCTAGGGCAAACAGGACAATCTTTATGCAAAACAATAAATGGATGCAAATCTAACCTGAAAGTGAGCAGTCATTAAAAAAAAAACCCTCCAAAAGCAAGGGGAGAAAACTTCAGCATCACAGAAAAGTATCACTGAGAAAAAAAATCTCTTTTTCTCCCACTCCCTACACACCCTGAGAGACTCTCTGCCACTCAAAAGGATACCACCAGTTCTGAGCCACTTTTACACTTAAGGAGTATACCTAACCTTCCATCCATTACCAAACCATCTTTCACTTACTGATCTAAGTCCTATGGTCAGCTCTGACTAGAGTAGACTCATTAAATCAATGGGATTCATCTATATGTTGACTCTCTATTCAACAACTGATTGAATGGGGCTGCTCTAGTTAGGACTATAGCAGAGACAGCATCTCCTTCCCTTTAGTAATGTCCAGGTGAGTGTTTGCTTTCACATTGGATCATGTGGCACTCATCTATGTTTGGGGAAGTCAGGGCTGGCTGTGTGGTTCTTTCAGTAATTTCAAGAGCTACTTCAAGAGAGCAAGAAGGCTGTGCAGGCTGTGTTTTTCTGGTATATAGTTTGTTTCCTTTACCCCTGGCTTCTAGAAGGGAAAAACTGAAGCTCTCTCCCTGTGCTGACTCCCATTACTCTTTACAGTCTCTAATCTCCTTTTATAATTTCCGCCTAACCTCCCCGTACCATGAAATTTGACAAGAGCATCTTTTACTCCCCTCCTCTGGTAGTGCTTACTATGACCTCAGCCTCCTCTTTCTTATTTTCCCACCTGACTTGGCACCTGTTTCTGATTCCATAAATAAGCACAATTATGAAACATCTTGGACTGGTACTCCGTTGGCACAGGTGTGAAAACATTCTGTTCCTCCATGAGGAACCTATCAGCATTTTCAATCTTTCAAAATGGAACAGCAACCACTGTGTACACACAGGCATACACACACACACTTCCATATGCTTTCAGTTTCTTTGTGCTTGATTTGAACATGAATACGTGTATGTGATCAGATGATTTTTTCCCCCTCTTTATGATCCACAGAAACATCCTTTTAGGAGAATGCTTTCTCTTCACATGGCCTATTATTTGTGTCTCTGGTGAGTTGGTTTGCACTATTCCCTTGCCACATGTTCATCTCAATTTGAGGTGAGTTTTATTATGCTTTTTGAAGAAGGCAGCTCCCTCCCCAGACTGTGAAAAGCAATCATATGAAACAATTTGAGTCACAGCAGCCAACTCAAATGAGCATTTATTTCAAGGGGCTGCCAGTATGGGTGGGAAAGAAAGGGGGTTATAATCATGACAAGTGGAAAGAGTGATGCTGGGCATTTTGAACCCTAGCAAAATAAAGACCTGCCCATGGGACAGTGGCTACTGGTAACTTCCACATCAGTAGGGTGGTGAATCTTCTTTTGTTTTTGTTTTTTTGTCTGAACTTTAAAGATATCTCAGGCGCTGACCCCTACCTTGAAAAAAAAAGTTTAGCAGCTTGGATAGATCATTTAGAGTAAAACAATTTATTGACTCCTTCACACACATTCTCATAAACACCGTAACGTGGGAGCTTCCAGTAACTACTACTTTGGGCCATAGAAATACTCTAAATGGTCCCTTTTTAGGCTTAGACTGCAGATACAAGAGCAAGGAAAAAACTTGTTACAGGTTAGCAGTGATTTGTCCCTGTATATACTTTAACCAAGGCATAAATAAGCCACATTAACCACTGTAACATTACAAGCAATCACTGCTTTTTAGAGTACAGCTATAGTTTACTCTTTTTAGTTTACTTTCACTTTACTCTTAGTTACAATGAGTGCCTAATCTCATTACTTAAGTGTGTTTTGTGCCACAAGCCAGTGGCTTGTAATGGTCAAAATTTTTAAAAAGTAATTAAAAGTAACTATTTGTTGTTTTTGAGAAACAGAAAATAAAGTATTATGTTATATATAACGGTGAAACAACTAATTACTTTGGGGAGTTGGAACTAGAACTATCAATACTTTTTTTAAAAGTAATGTCCCAACACTGTTATATAAGCTCTCATTTTAAAAATGAAATCAGTGTACTTGTAGCATTATTTGGTTGCTTTTTGCCACTTGTTTCTTCTAATTGCTTGCCAACGTCTACCTCTGGTACTGTGCAGAGTTTGTTCAGAGACAGTTTATCCTGTATCGTTTATGTCTTTCTTTTCCATTCCTTAGGAGCTACTAGGTCTTTCCATCTTTGTGCAGTTAAAAAGCTTACTATTGCTAGCGATCTGTCCGCTGTTTTTCTCTTTAACTGACATACGATTGGCCTAGAGCCAAGAAGCACTGGAGTCCATAGCGAGGTGGGTTTTTCTGCTGACTTCAGTGGACATTGGATCAGGCTCATAAAAAGCTAATTGGCTGTAACATTCTGCAGCTGATCACTGCAGATGTTGTACTTATTCTCTTTTAGTCCCCAAACAGTTTCATGAGGAAGCTTCTGTTTAAATTTGGAGAAGCTACCACATCATCCTCTTTCCACTGGCAGTATGCCATGATTGCCAACATATGGCATGCAGGCTGTACACAAGACTTCTTCTCCCTACCTTGCTTCCAACAGCAGAATCCTTTGAAGGCCTTCACTGGCAAAAACAGATTCATCACCTGGCATGACAGAAAATGGAAACTTGAATCAGGATTCTCACCACCAGCCAGGCACTAGACCACAGACTTCTGGCAAAAGGGACTGAAGTGGGTGAACAAAATATTCTCTTTCCACCACACCAACTCAGATCATCACATTAAAGGACAGGGACTAAGAGCTGCATGTTCCACTCTTTGACTTGTTTGCAACGCAAGCAGCTTCCATAACAGAACACAAGTGCCACTGTTACTCTGCAATCAGCTAGCCTTATTTATAGAATTTTAATTGTATTTTCCTTTTGTAATCTCCCAATGTTTACTTCTTCCATCTTTTTTTCTTTGGGATTGGGTGAGGTTTTTGCTTGTTTTTTTTTTCTTTTCTTCCCCCCCCTTTTGGGGGGGTCTTTTTTCAAAAGAGATTTGCTAATTTCTTCCAAAGTTTGACAGAAAGAGCTTGAGGTTTTAGAAAATGCATGTGTTAGAGAAAAGGTACCTGTCAGAACTGCCCATCCAGCAGTAGGCTTTCAATGTTTAAATCTTAAAAGTCTAGCTCTGAATGTCTGCATATTTAGCCACATTTGCTGTGTCAAGATTAGGGTTGCCATTTCTTTTCCTTTTTTTTAATTTTGGGAAGGCTCCTTATCTGTAGTAGTTAGTTGATAGGCAGGTACAAAATGGTTATTGTTAAGCTGGTAATAACTATGCCTGTTGAATAGGGCCAGTGCAGATACTAAGAATTTTGTTGAGTTAAGTTTGTTTTTATTTATTTATTTATTTAAAAAATGATCCTTTCCAAACTCCATTTTCCC
Source organism: Iguana delicatissima (assembly GCA_948472985.1). Lineage (NCBI taxonomy): Eukaryota > Metazoa > Chordata > Lepidosauria > Squamata > Iguanidae > Iguana > Iguana delicatissima. The sequence goes on along the minus strand of CAOKZL010000920.1, from coordinate 232,685 downwards.
CCATAAACAAATAGAAATAACTTTGGGGGAGAGGTGAATGTGGGAGAAAGTGGAGCTGAAAGACCTGTCCATCCCTGCTTATTACAGAAAATTTGTTAAGGAGGGTAAGACACAATAGCTTCACAATGCCTTTTGATTGGTAGTGCTAGGTGCTGTCAGTCTGAAGACACCCAGTGTTGAGCCCTGTGCTGTGATCCTTATTAGTCTTATATCAGTAACATTGAGTTCATTGATTTTTACTCGGGGATTTTCGTGCATAGGATGGCTTCTAGAGGTCGCAGTCCTCTGCATGTTTGCTCAGTATTGTGAGTTTAGTTTAAAATATGGTATGTTTTGTCAAAGTGTACAATGTGTTGTGTTTCATCAAAAGAAGTTCCAGAGCTTTTGCATTTCAGTTCTTTGATTTATTATGAACTTGTACATATCATTAACATGTGCTTTAAAGAAGAGGTCTTCTGCATAAGCTTCTTCACACACACATCTCTCAGTAGCCGTATTTTGGTCTGTCTGCCACTTGCTTGCATTCTACCTTCCTCCGTTAACCCCTCAGATGTTTCTCTCAAAGATGTGAACAATTTTCTTAATGGATTTTCTTCCTGTGATCCACATCCCATTGAAAACAGCTATAAATTTGTCATAAAAAGTATTATGTGCTCAGCAGTGTGGCGCACAGTTAATAGATTCCTCCCCTCCTCCCTTTCCCCTCCCACACATGGAAGCCTCCTTTTTCTTATAACCCTTGGTAGACCAGAGTGAAGGAGACTTCCATCTGAGCAATCCTGCTCATTCACAGCATAAGCTACCCATGTGTGTTATTAAAGATGTGTAGTACAAAACCCAGGTCCCTCCATTGACAGTGGCTGAGATTAACAGCAAGGTAGGTGGAAGTCATATTTGATGGGATCCTAGCTTCATTGCAAGGGCCAGAAAAAAGGCATTGAAGGTAGATTGCCTGTCCACATTTTCACCATCACATTTGGAAGAACATATTTCCTTACATGTATCTATTCCATACATCTATGCCATTCAGCAATATTTAATTAGTTAGTTTGTTAGTTAGTTAATTTCTATACTGTTTTTCTCTCAAATGGGTCTCAAGCTGACCCAGAACATGAACAGAAACACGGTAACACCTAATAATAATTTTAAAAAATTAAAATACAATAAAAAGCTATATTAAACCAGAGCTTTAAACCCTTTCTGGCAAAATACAACATCATTCCTGGAGTTCAATAAAATGGCAAGTTGTTATCAATGAATAAACCTAGGCCACATTTCTGCTGTCTTGGCTTGTTTTCCACAAAAGGCCAGGCTTTAATTGGAAATCTTGATTATCTGTCAACACATCATCCATCTTTCCTGACTCTGAACAAGGAGAATAAATATCCTCTTAGCAAAGAGGAATGAATACTCTGTTTCCCAAAAACAAACCAAAACGAGTGATTCAGCAGCCACTTGTGCAACCTCTGCTTTGTGACCTATTTGTAAATCCTGGGTCCATTAGTCTCCTGGAGATTGTTTCAGAGGAAATGTTTTGAAATACATATTTGAATAGATAAAATGATTGCATCCATTTGAAATCTCCTTTAGTCTTTGGTTAGAGCCTATCTGTTTTCTCCTTTAGTGGTTGCATATGCATTGCACATTCATTTCAAGTCATTTTGACATATGCTAAAGCTGATCATAGAAATGATATGGTCTCTTTCCAGAGCAACACATTCAGTCTTGGCATATTTGCTGGCCAGCAGGATATGAAGTTTTCAGGAAGAGCTTGGATCACCTGAAGACATTTTGCTGTCCTGAAGTGAAGTTTTATGGAGGAGTTTGGAAGAAAAGCTAAATGAACTCACACGGTAAGTATCATTTCAATGCTTTTTACATGGAGAGGAGGGCATGGAATTGAAAGGAACGTAAATTAGATGAGTCAAGTTATGAAAGAGCACGGGGTACCCTAAGTGAGGAGGTATGCTTGTGTTCAAAAGAGTTTCCATTTGCGTTGAAGTCAGCAGCCAAGTACAGTTGTTCAAAGAGAAAACAACTTCCTGCCCACACAAGATGGTTGCCTTCCAGACTGCGTAGGTGACTAAGTCTACTTCCTAGACACCACAGGTGGTTTTAGGCTAGCTTCTGTCTACCAGCCTGTATTGCTTAGTCAGTTATATTCATCCCACCATTAGGATGGCATTTATTCCACAGATTTCCCCTTTGGCACCAACACTCCCTCTTCTCCTCAGAGGAAAAAATGCTGCTCCTGGGACCAAACTTTCCCAACATATATCTTCATGTCTATCTAGCACACGGCCTCAGCCCCTCACCTTATTCAGTCATTCTTGGAAGTTTCTGTTCAATAATGTGTGAGAGCAGCAGAATGCCTTGAGACGTTCCTGTGATAAGCCAGGATATGAGATTAATTTATTCAGATACAAAATTCTTTGGATGGCTTCAGGGTAAAACTGCTTAAATATGTGCAAACAACAGTTGCTTATCTCTGACAAGCTGTCTGTTTGAAACTCGCCCTTGGCCTAGCAAAGACTCTTGCATCCCTGTACTGATTAAAGGGCAACTAACTCCTGCCTAAAAGCTGTGTGCATGTATGTGTGATACAAACACAACATAGCAGAACAAAACAAAACTTAACAAAAACTTGTCTAAAACTGCTACTATTCACTAATATTTCATTGAAAAATTTTGTAACAAAAAAAGGAGAGAGACACAATGCCACCACTCATCCCTTTGAAAGTCAGTTCTGTGCAGTGACTGGAATGTGTGACTCAGGCCTTTTTCGCACAGCATTTCCGAAGCGAAAGGGCCCCTTGAGCATCACGTAAATGTGGAAAGCAGTCCACATGACACACTCACATTTGCACAACGCTGAAGGGCCTGACGTGGACCGCACATGCATTTTTTCATTTTCGGCTTAAAGCCCAAAATGCTGCGCAGTCATGTATCACTCCGGGGCCCCGCGCACACTTACCTTGTGTGCAGAGCCTCGGGAACCAGGCCGGTCACGCTTCCTGTGCAGTGCAGGTTGGGAAAGGTCCCAGGCTGCACTGTGAAAGGAAGAGGTGAGGCACTTGCAGGACCAGGAAACAGCTGCGGATCCAAAGCAGCAGCGATGTGAGAGCCTTCCTCCCCAGGCTTCTTGCACTAGCCAGCTTCATGAAAGGGTAAGGTGCGAAAAGAGTCTCAGACTTCAGTCCTCTGGGTGCTTAACTGTTGCATTCCATTAGACTCAGTAGCATTTATTTCTGAGTAGTCTCAGAACTTGGAAAGTTATTTTGTAAAAGTAATTTGTTATGTTACTTATAACAGTACTTAAAATGTAAGCTGTCATATATAACAATGAAAACAAGGACCAGAATCCTATTAGAGGACTACAAATTCATAACCACTAGTTACACATTTGTAGCCTGGAGTTATATATTCGTAACCATGTAGTATTGACAATCCCTAAGTAGTCCCTCGTTTAAAGTACCCTAATCCACACTTATCCAGAAGCAGCTGCTGTGATAGACCAGGGTCCATTTCCCTGTCACTTCAGAAGCAGCTGGCTACCTTCCCATCCCTCCTACATGAGCAATCGTCAGTTTGAGGAGGAATTGCAACTGGGTCCCTGTTGCTGCCTGTTGCAATGGAGACCACTCATGAGAAGGACTGGCAACATCAGCTAGGTGCTTCCTGAGTGGCAGGGAACAGAACCCTATAGATGGGAGTAGCTGCTTCCTAGTAAGTGGGGACTGTGGGGGTAGGTGGACCAGGATTCATTAGGTAGCCCCATAACTGTGATGGTTATACATCCATAACTGCCCAATAAGAGTCTGGTCAAGTAACTGGTCACATGATTTGGGACACAACATCTTACTTTACCATTCCTTTTTTTTTTTTTTTTGAGGAAAAATAAACCCTTATAATTGATAAAAGAATGGCATACTGCATGAGAAATTCATGTGAAAGTAATTGTAAAAATGCTCTTTAAGAACAACTTATGAAAATAAAGAGAAACCATTATTTGTTGGATCAATAAGGTAACTTTCTCATTATCTGATATTAGAAATGTGGTTTTATTACACTCTTATTATCCCAAAGTAACTTGTTAATTCTGAGCCGTGAGAGAACCTGAATAGGAGTGCTGTGTTAAGGCTGCAGAGACTTAGGCTGCTATTCCTGTTCAAAAATCAAGATTTCTGAGCTACCATGAGCCAGTCACATTTTCCCAGACTGACTAACCTTACAAGGTTGTTGCAAGGCTAAAACGTTAAAGAGAACACGTGCCTCACCTCTGAGATTTGGGGAGAAAGAGTTGAATGAAATTGTACTAAATTTCTTCAAAGTATATCAAACTTCAAATAATCAGATTTTAAATCGTATCTTACTTGTTACCCACTGCATTTTTTTTTTAAGATAACTGATAATCAGTAAATATGCTAAAGGGACCTGAAGCTGACCCTGCGTAGAAGCCTGACATGAAACTGAGAGGACAAGGCAGGGATACAAAGCCCAGTTCAAACGCTGATGCTCAGGGCCATTTCTAACACCAAACAGACTGGGACATTTTTAGTCTGAGCACAGAACCAGAGGCCAAGTACAATTGCCCTTGGGCTGCCCAATGGCCATTGCAAGAAAGACCTGTGTTGACTACAGTATAAGCATGGCTTAGGAAAGGGGAGAACATTTGAAATTATTTGGAGAACAGTGGGGGGGGAATGTGGTTCTCAACTTTTGGGAAACAAGAAGTTTGTAGTTTGAAACTTATTCTGCACAAAATTCGCATGTAGCATTTTTGTATGGAAAACAGCATTTTCTGCACAGGAAACAGCATTTTCTGTGCAGAAAATAATATTTCCACACTGTTTTTTGTGTAGAAAACATTGTTTTCTGTACAAAAATGTTATATGTGAATACAGAGTAAGTCCTGAACTACAGCCTTTTTTATGCAGAAGACAGTAGTTTTTTGTACCAAAAAGAATATTTCTGTACAGAAGTATAATTTTATGTGCAAAAAGTGTTTGCCGTTAAGCAATTTTTTTTCTCTTCACAAAAGTACCATGTATGAACTTTGCATGGAATACGTCCCAAACTGCAAAAATTCATAGTATTTGAAAACTGCACAGTTGTCACAGGTTTTTCTCACAGTGGTAAGAAAATTGTTAAGATTATCCATTGCTTCCTTTGAGAACAAAATTAGCAAAGGTCCACATTTTTAGCATGGGTCATCTGGAATGAATTCAAGTGATCTAATCTATTGCCTTTTTGCATGGCATTTGCCATGCAAAAGAGCCCCTTGAGCATCGCACAAATGTGAGGGGCAGTTCACACGATGCACTCACAATCACGCAACACTCCAGGGTCTGGCAGGCGCCACTCTGCATTTTTTCATTTTCAGCTTTGAGCCGAAAATGGTACGCAATTGCACATTGCTCTGGGGCCCTGCGTGCACATGCCGTGCATGCGGAGCTCCAGAGCCGCAGTGCTCGCACTTCCTGCCCCAGCATAGCCTGGGAAACTCCCAAGCTGCACTGTAGAGGAAGAGGCAGGGCTCTTGCACGAGTGAGCTGCAGCTGCAGAACTGAAGGAACCAGGACGCAAGAGCCTCTCGCTGCAGACTGCTTGCGCAATCGCCGCAGCCCAGCTCCATGAAAAGGTGCATTGCGGAAAGGGCCCTAGTCATTTAGTGATGGGATCACCTGAATTGACATGATTACCTGGAGTTTTCATCAGATACAGAAATGTTATGAGGTGTTCCTCACTACTATAAAGACTATAAATAAGTGACCACTTTATCCAGTCACTCAGGCAATATACTTTTTTCTCAGTCTTGTAACTCAGAATGGGTAGAAACTAGATTTCACTTTGTTCTTGATTAAATATTTACCAGTTTTATCTTAGAATTTACCAAAATTTGCATCTGTCTTAATATTCAGAATGGAAGAAGCTAGATTATTTTTTTATTTTTTTTTTGAGTGAGAGAGTAACAAACTGGCAACAGTGGAAAAAATCCGATTTAACACTGGTGAGGAATGATGTTCTAACATCCACAGTGTGCAAAGGTAATGATTACAAGTTGGTGATGTATAAGGAAGCTCTCCCACTTCTGTGACCAGTCAGTGGCCATTTGGGTCAGACCAGAGTGGTGCCAGACACCATCTGGCTGCCATTTCATAGCCCTGGAAAAAGTATTTTACTGGGAGGTATGGGTCATTTCCTTGAGCAACATCAAGTAAGGTAAAAGTCTCAGGAGTGACCAAGAACATTTTGGCTTTTGTAGACCCAGGCTGCGACCTTTGAGTGTTTAATTCCATGAAATCAGGTTTTTACTCTCTGTGAATTCAGTTTGCCTCCTCTTCTGAGAGATTCTTTGTCTTTAATATCCATACAGCAGACAGAGCACAACATAATGCTTCTCCCACTGGGATTACCTGTGTCATTTGAATTAGATAAGTACAAATGGGGAAGAATCTTTATTTCCTTTCATTTTCAGAGGATTTCCAAAATTTACAAATTTCTCCTTTACATTCTTGGCATGGGTCACACCGAATAAGCTTGGGGTAGAAAGACCTAGAGTTCTCAATAATAGGAGCACAAGTGAAACTGAACTGACAGATTGACCCAGCAACAAATGATTCAGTGGCAATCTCCAGAGTATACTGAAAATACAGGAAAGATGGCAGATTAGAAATCAGCTATGGAATGGAATACATTGGATGAAATGAAAGAATGCACTTCTCTCAAGAACAAGAATCATTTTTCACAGTCTCTGGGATTGCTTTTTGGCTCCCTGAAAAATACATTTGATGTGGAGTCAAAGGGCAGCTTTCCTTATGCCAGCACTGTAAATTAGAACATAATATTTGGATCCAATATAGGAATTTCATATTCCAAATTACTCTATAATATGTTTGTGTTATGGCTTGGTTCTGTGCCTTTTCTTTCTTTCTTTCTTTCTTTCTTTCTTTCTTTCTTTCTTTCTTTCTTTCTTTCTTTCTTTCCTTCCTTCCTTCCTTCCTTCCTTCCTTCCTTCCTTCCTTCCTTCCTTCCTTCCTCAAATAACTCTTGTTTCTTTTTAGATCTCTGTTTTAATAAGGAAAAAGTAAGGAGAAGCAGCTCAAATGATTAAGAGCAATGAAAGTCTTGTAAAAATTGCTACCAAAATAAAGGACATGAGGGAATTCTTGGGAAATGGTAACATACACAGAACAGCAAGAGAAGGCAAATAGAAGCTGAGTAGAAGGTTGGCAGAACATTCTATGAGACTGTGGGGAAAGCAGTCAAAAGAAAGAACATTTCACTTGTGACATTTAAGGCTTGTTCATGAAAAAAAATATGTACATGAATTGATTGTAGCATTGGTGATAAGACTAAGAAGTTACTGATTTGTCGGGTTTATCTCTTATTCCAAACATTCCCCCATAGGATAATCCTGTGTTTCCTAAAATAAGTCTCATGTAATTAATAAGATTGTTATATACGTTTTTCTAGAGTTCAGCCCTGTGGAACATGAAGCCTTTATTTATTCATAAAGAATCACAGGATAGCAAAGTTAATTTCAGATTTTTCTCTTCACTCATAAAGTGTGGAAGACAGAAAGGAAACATGAGCTCATCTTTTTGACTCTCTTTTTTCAGTCACATTATTTGTCCACTAGAACACTCTCCTTGGTGTCAATTTCATACCAGTGAAAATTTTACCCTTAGAAGAGAGGACAAGAAGGCAAGAGAGACAAAGTGAAGTAGTGGTTTGAGTGTTAGACTACAACCCTGGAAACCAGGGTTCAGTTCCCCACTTAGCCAAGGAAACACACTGGGTGACCTTGGGCACGGCACACACCCTCCATCCCCAGAAAACCCTATGATAGATTCACCTAAGGGTTGCTACAAGTTGGAAATGACTTGAAGGTGCACAACAACAACAAGAGGAGGGTGGGTGACCAAAATGGTGAAGGGTCTGGAAGCCATGGCCTATAAGGAGCGGATTACGGAGATGGGTATGTTTAGTCTGCCAAAAAGAAGGTTAAGCGAGGACTTGATAGTCATGTTTAAATATTTGAAGGGAGGTCAAGTCGAGGAGGGATAGGGCTTGTTTTCTGCTGCTCTAGAGACTAGGATAAGGAGCAATGGATTCAAGCTCTAGGAAAGACGATTCCTTCTGAACCTTAGGAAGAACTTCCTGATGGTGAGAGCTGTCTGGCAATGGAATATGCTGCCTTAGAGTGTAGTGGAGTCTCCTTCTTTGGAGGTTTTTAAGAGAGTCTGGAAGGCCATCTGTTGGGAGTGCTTTGATGTGAGTTCCTGCATGGCAGGGGATTGGAAAGGATGGCCTCATGGTCTCTTCCAACTCTATGATTCTATGAACAGTAACAAGGCAAAAATTCCTGCTTTCTGACAATTGCAGTCCTCATAATTGTTAGCTCACTCCCATGCCCTTTCCTCAACTCGTCTTTTTGCGGAGCTGGGGTACGGGGATGGCGTAAGCAGCCTCTAGCGAGAGGCTCTTGCGTCCCGGTTCCTTCAGCTCCACAGCTGCTGCCTGCTTAAGCAACAGCCCCTCCTCTTCCTTCTGCAGTGCAGCCTGCGAGTTTCCCAGGCTGCACTGGGTCAAGAAGTGTGAGTGCCGCAGCTCCGGAGCTCCGCAGCTCCGCACACATGGCAAGTGCACATGAGGCCTCAGAGCAATGTGCGATCGCGCACCATTTTCAGCTTACAGCCGAAAATGAAAAAGCGTGTGATCGGTGCCTACCAGACCCTGGAGCGTTGCTCAATTGCAAGTGCATCATGTGGACTACTCCTCGCAGTAGCGCGTCGCTCGAGGAGCCCTTTCGCATGGCAAATGCCGTGCGATAAGGGCCCCAGTTGATGTCCTTTACATTTCTATAAAAATACTGCATGTGAACAGAGAAGATTCATTTAATGAAAATCTTAGAAAGTTCCTTTTGAGCAGTAACACATTATTTTTTAAAAAGGAAAAAGAATTAAAGTAGCTCATTGCATTGCTCCTTAGTAATGCACTAGTATTTGTTACCTTTAAATTATAGGCATACCTCAGTTGAAAAAGCCTCTGACAAAGAAGCTTCTTTTTACAAAGTCTCTTTTCACCTCACCAACCTGCCCCTCTTTTCTTCTTGTCATCTGTCTATCTGGAAAGTTTTTAGTAGCATTGGCATTGGAAGGATGGTGAAGAGGAATGATGCAATATAGACTTTTCAGTATCAGGTTTCAGCAGCATGTCTGCAGTAGAAAATGCAATAAAGCTTAAGCTGGGAAATAACATTACTCATCACATTAAGTATTTAAAAATGTTTCTGTTGTGTTATTTTTTTTTAAAAAAAACTAAGTTAGATAGCATTGTTCCCCCCAAAGTAATGAGGTCTACAGATAACATTGTTACTTATAACACATTATTTCTAAGCTCTGATTTGATGTCACATCTAGTTTATGATGTCACATCTAATCCTCTGATGCCACATCTAATCCACAAATCCAGAGAAAAGGAACTAAAATCAATTAATGACAACATCTGTGGTGTTTGTTTGTTTTTTACTACTTAATAGCACAATTTTGAGAACTGTCAAATATTTTAATTAGACTTATGCATATATTATAGTGTTTCAGATTGCAACTATTGATCAGTCTTCCTGAGGATGGTTATTCATCCATTTCTGGTTAGACCAGAAGAATTGACTTATTGGGTTAGACTAAGGCCCTTTTCGCATGGCATTTGCCATTTTCGGCTAGAAGTTCAAAATGGTGCGTGATCACACATCACTCCGGGCCCCGTGTGCACTTGCCGTGCGTGCAGAGCTCTGGAGCCACAGCACTCGCGCTTCCTGCCCCAGCACAGCCTGGGAAAATCCCAGGCTGTATGTGGAAGGAAGAGGAGAGGCTTTTGCGCATGCAGGCAGCAGCTGTGGAGCTGAAGGAACCGGGACGTGAGAGCCTCTTGGAAGAGGCTGCTCGCATGATCTCCGCACCCCAGCTCCGCAAAAAGGTGAGTTGCAGAAAGGGTCACAGTCTAGCATTCTGTTTGCCACCACCAGCCAGTTATTTTTTAATCGGAATATCAGAAGCATGATATAATGTTCACATCCATATTACTGCTGTTTATAGAAGGAACCAACCTACAGTGACGACTCCTCCTTTTTTGCAAAAATGAGCAAGGAAAGAAGTAGTGGTTTAGTTCTCTTTTCTGACATTGCAGAAAATAAATCCCTTTCCAAATTGTTTGAGTGCCACCTTATATCTCAGCAATAGTCTAGCAGGCATTTTTTCAACCAGAACTGATGTTTTACCAACTTGAATCCAAGTGTTGTAATGTTTCTATTTTATCAGCCTACAGGAAGCTTCTGCTTATTTGGCAGGTTAGGGACCAGAGGCCAGTTGAAAAGTGGAAAGCAACAAATTGCAGAAGGTGAATTGACTTGGTACCATCTTTTTGTTCCATTTGCTCTGTCTTCAGTGCTGCTTTCTCATCCCTCCTGGCCAGGAGCTCCATTCACTATCACGCCACGACCCACTCTTCCAGCCCTACCAGACAGATAGACAGGTGCAGACTCACCTCTGGCCAAGACACACGAACACACTTCTGAGGGTGTCAGGGCAACATCACAATGCATGATGGCATCAGCACACATGATGTCCACCATGCACACGCACTCAACCCACTCCAGTCTCCTCTCACTGGCTAGCCTGCTGGCTCGTGGGCGCACTAAGTCACCCTCTTTTTTCTCTGTAGGCTAGTGCTGTGTGGGGCCTAAAGCAGGATGGATGGCCCCAGGAGTCAGTGAGCGGGTTTCTGGGAAAAGGATACCAACTTTACCTCCCTTAGGAAACTTTGAGTGGAGGCCCACCTCCGCAGCCTCTTCCTCTTTCAACTATTCTAAATTATAGATGTGCACCATTCCTTTGACACAGGGTTCATTCTTTTGACCCTTTTCAATTAACATGTGTGGTCAAAAGAGCAGATCCTGCATCCAAAGAATGGTACATGTCTATAATATAGCATGGTTGAAAGAGCAGGTTGTTGAAAAGTGAGGTGTCAAAAAATGAGGGACACCTATATCAATTTTCTCTCATAAGTGATATCTTAGAAGTTAGGATTCATCAGAGTTTCAATTTGTGTTTAAATTTTGTTGACGGTTAGTCCAAATTTGTTCGAATAGAACCAGACTTAGCCAAACAAACCAAATTTGTTGAAATAGAACAAAATTTAACCATGAACAAAATCCTGTTCCAAGTTTTGTTTTTTTGTTGTTGTTTTTTTTTTGAAAATAAACACTTCCATCTAGGTAGTGGTTGAACTAGACAGTGGTTGAATAGTTGAAAGCCCAAGTAATGTACTGGCTAGAGGACTGGACCAGGATTTTAGAGCTATAGGTTCCAGTCTGCACTGAGAAACAGGACTCTGATAGATCTTGGGACAGTTATTCTCTCTCAGCTGATTTACTCCACAGGGTAGCAATTTATTCTGTTTATCAGATATTTGATTGAAAGCAAATTAGCAGATCTAGGCCTGATTCTGTTGCTATGTAAACAGTAGTATGAGTTGTACAGGAGAGTGTATAATGGTTAGCTACATTTCTATCCTGTCTCAGGATTTCATCTATGACTTTCTTCTGCCATTTTGCAAACAGAAAAGTGGATGATGTCTGCCATCTGCTCTATGTTACTTAAGGATGATTTCTCTAATTAGGTCAAATTGACTTGCTGTCAATGATTAAATGTAATAGGTAATAATAACTCATCTTAATCATTGGCCACCATTATTTTTAGTTCATTGATTGCAATAATTTCAAAAATTACCCATTGGAATAGAATATGTTTAGCACCTGGTGTGTCCTTTTTTGTCTTTCTTTTTCTTTTTTCTTTTGGAGGAACATCTGTGGTAAATATGTAATAGATGTGGAATTTTATGTCTCTTGATCTGATGGAAGTAAATAATCCTTAGTTTTAAGTGTGTGAATGGGCATGGATTTATTATTGGACAAGGAGAAGATCAAATAAAAAGCAGTGTAAAATTTACTGCTGGTACTTACAGAACTGTCAGATTGAATGAATCATGCTCACCATATTGAGGATTTCTGACAATGTCTACTAGTTTCAGTTCTGTAGAGCTTTCTGGCTTTGTGGTAAAAACAGCTGCACATGGACAGGATAATAATTGATCCTAATGTGCTAGGGATCTGGGATCAAAATTTGGAAGGCAACCTGTCACTGATCAGAGATGGTCACTTCTTCCCGAACAGGGAATAGGGAACTGGTGGGACTTTGGATTTTGTTAGAGCATAGCTTTTGTCAACCTAGCTGGCACAATTCTCATTGGAATGATGATACATGTATTCCAACAACATCTGGCCAACGTATAAAACTTATTCTCAGATTCAAACTTGATTGCAGGTGTTCACAAGCTAGTAGGAACACTACACATTTCACATTCAATTGTATGATGCCTTAATAAAACTTTTATGTTCTATTCCCTTTTTACTGCATTTTCCTATTGAAGCTTTAAATGAAATTTCTGTCTATGCTTATCTTACTTAAAGATGCTTTATGGGAGAGGAGAAGCTCAGCCAAACAGAACAGACATAGGAGGATCTGCAGCAGGGGGAATCATTGAACTGAAGTTCAAAAGTCTTTGGGCAGCAAAAGAAATTCACCATAGCTGAGATCACGTTTTCATTAGCTTGGCTTTATATTTCTCAATGCATGTTGGACTGGTTGGATGGCCATTAACAAAATATGTTATTGTTATTGTTGTTAACTGCTGTCAAGTTGAAAAGCAGGAGTTCACATCTTGCACTCAGCACTATGCCTTCCTTGATTGAGTCTATCCACCATAATGTGGTCTTCCTCTTTTTCCACGGCTTTCTACCTTACCACCATATGCTAGTTCCACATTGCACTAGCATTTAACAAATAACACAGTGAAAATTTCTTCTTGTCTCTACTTCCCTAAAGTACTCTATATACCAACTCGTATCTAGCTTCCTAATATGAAAGACTGGCATATTTTTTTGCCCAGCATGCTAGGAAAGAGTGCCATATTTGTCTCTATTGACTGCAAATGTTTGCTTCTTTCCTAGGAACTTGACAGAGATTAGTAGACTATTAATATTGTTGTTATTGCTGCTGCTTCTGACTTTATTTATATCCCTCCTTTTCCGCAGGACTGGGACTCAAGGCAGCTTACACATTAAAAGGTTGGCTGGAATCTTGTATGGAATTTACAGATGCATAAGCGTCATAGTTACAATGTTGCACAATGAATCTTGTTCTCATTCCTCCCCCAACCTCTACTTACTGGGAAGCAGCCGCTGTGATCAATGGATCAATGGGAGTCTCTTCCCCTCCTGATCAGAAAGCAGTTGATGGTTCCCCCCTACTTTCCCATGAGCGATCTCAGGTGTGACAGGCAGAAGCAGGACACCTGCCACAATTCCTCCTCATGAAGGAGATTGGAGATCAGCCACATGAAGGGAGGGTGGGGCCATCAGCTCTATGCTTCCCCATTGGCAGGGGAATAGACTGCTATTGATCTCAGTGTCTGCCTCCTGTGCTCTTTTAGGGCCAACATAGGGATCATGAACATGTAACAGTCATGAGTAATAACTTTAGGTTATACATTTGTAACTGCAATAGAAGATTCCACCTATTACAATTAAAAATGTATTCCACAAGTCAACATTAAAACTGAATTAAGCTATTAATCATATTAGAAACAGGCACTCTAAAAAGATATAAGAAAGTTAAACAATACAGTTGAAAACAATACAGCACTTTTGCTTTCAATTCTAAAATCGTCCCTGAATAAAAAGTATTTGCCTGCCAACAGGACAACAAAGAGGGGGCCATTCTAGCCTCCCTATAGAGGGAGTTCCAAAGTCTAAAGGCAGCTCCTGAGAAGTTCTTTTGTGTTCCCAGTCACCATACCCCTAAAGGTTGTGGAAGTAAGAGAAGGACCTTTTCTGTGAGTCTCTAGGTCTCAGTAGACTCAATAGGGAGATATATTGTGTCAAATAGCCTAGCCCCAAATAGCCCCTGAGCCCCAGTGGCTCAGAGATCAGCATTGGCCCATGAACTAGTCCTGCTCTGCACTGCCCAAAAACCAGGCCTCAAGAGTAGACCTTGATGGTTCATGAAGGTGGGGGCTACTGCAGGAAGGGCAGATTACCAGTTCTGTTGACTTAAGCTGTTTCACGAGCAGAGCAACTCTATTAGATCCTGTCCTTTGACTATTTCCCAAGTTCTTCACTACATTTAACCATTAAATTCATGCCACTTGGCCCTCTTTTTACGTTTGCCCTGTGCTGTTAAATCAGGAGTGAGGTTGCTCGCAAATGGTCCTTCCAAGTCAATTTTCCCATCATATGGAAATACCAAGGAAAGTATGATGTCTGAGATTTTTTTTTTAAAAAAAAAGATAGCTCAGACACCTAATGATTTCCAGCTTCTGAGGATGCCAGATAGCTTCCTGAATCTGGCCATTTTAAGCACCATTTTATTTAAAACAAAAACAACCAAAGACATAAGTTGTCCGCATCCCACAGTGGGGTATGTAAGGTATGCATATTTATATTTTTCACTTTCTTCAATTTCCTCTTAAACACATTTGTGATTTGAGTTTTATTTTCAGTAACGCTCCCACTTGTTACAAATTTGAAAACAAACCAGTGAAGCATCTGGGCGTACTATTCATCCATGGGACTTCTTTTTTGACTTGCCGGATTTACTGAACATTCATTGTGGTTGCATACTTTTGCGGCTACAAAGAGTTTGACTACATATTAACATAATAATAATAATATTAACCACCACCACCACCACCACCTGGCCTTGGAAAAATGAGAGGGAAGCTTGAGTCAGCCTCATTATTTGTCAATCACTGCATTGTCCGTTTCCCTCAGATTCTTGACATCTGGAATGCATATTGAATTAAAATCATAATGCCATTTTATCAAATGTTCATCATTTAGCTACTGGAGATGCACATTAATAAAGTTATGCTCATTGACTCTTGTTATTATTCACCTGGAATGTTATACAATGTCTTTAGGAAAAATCATGTTTCAACTTCTGATTCCCTCGCGCGCACACACACACACACACCTTGCTACTAAGAAATATTGAATCTCTAGGACCTCAGCTGCCTGCTGGTTATTTTATTATTTTCTTTGACATAAAATACGTGCTTCCATTTTTTTTATAAAAAAATGCCTATTGTGGGGTTACTAGAAGTTATCACCTTTCTTTTACAAGGAGGAGATATCCCACAAAGAGATCTGGAAACTCACCCAGTGTAATGATTTAACATCAGAAAACCTGCATTAAAGTAAAAATCTAGATGGTAAATGGTCTGAAGCTCATTGCAGCCTTCCATACCATATCACCAAATGGCTTCACGCACTTATTCACCAAGCAGAATTCAACAAAGATTAGCAGATAGCATCAATCATGGCCAAAGTCTGGAAAGTTGCTTTTAAAAAATAATTAGTTGCAGTTATATTTCCAAAGCATTTAAGCTGTTGTGGCTCTTAAGCATTTAAGCTGTTATGCTTGCAGTTTTAAAACAGTAACTCTTTATTTCCTATTTCTCAAACATAACAGAAATAATTCCTTACAGTAGTTTAAAAAAACCCCACTTCTGAATGGCATAACACAAGTCACAGCACCAGATAATACTTGAAGCATGTGATATTCTTCACCCACCATTCAGTGAAACCAGACCCTGTAATGACAAAAGAAGTTTGAAAAATTCATTGCTGCCCCACAGAAGGAGTTAAGTTACAATTGTAATGCAATGTATTTATATTGAAAAAAATTAACCAACCTACTTACTTTGGGGCTTGGAAAAGTTACTTTTACAAGCTCTGGCCATTGAGCAGAAGAATGAAGGGATGCTGTGTGTCTGTGTATTCCGTAGCAAGACAGAAAAGAGGTGAGGGGGGAAAGAAGGAACAAGGTATAGCAGGGGGAGAGAGTATTGTGTTTGTGCCATGGGAGCCACTGTAATGTAGCTCCTTTCTACACCACAGGAAGGTAACATCAGGATCCCCATTTCACACAAAAGAAGCAACAATGGGACTCTTCACTTACCTCAACATCAATTTGATTTCTGGAATCCTTTCCCTTGTAGTCCTGGGGATGTTACCTTTCCACCATGGAGAAGATTCATGCTGTGACAGTTCTGGTGCCTTGAATATAACATGAGATGCATACTTTAATAGGCAGAGGAGAAAAGTCATTTTAGTAGAAAACATGTTCTTTAGAGCTGAGAATTTTCATAAGCAACTCTACCCATCATCCAGAAAGCTGTAATGCAAGCAGCTTCACATGAGGATTTTATCACACTATCACTCTGTCTCATTGACTGAATTTTATGGGAACTTCAAACTTTGTCATTCTGTTACCCTGATTTCTGGGATCCCTTGGAGGACACCTTAATGTGCTCCATGTGATAGGGAATTGAAACTATCCAGAGCACAAGCAATAGCAATGAGAGAGGTAGGGTAACCTAGCGGGGTCTTTTTACCCAGTTTTTACAGGGTCAGGCCAAGCCAAAAACCAAACAAAAATATCCAATAAATGATTTTATTGAATGAAAGTCTCACACACAAACACAATCACCCACACACTCACTCAAGACTTATTAAGAAGAAGCAAAAGAGAGGAAACTGGATAGGGGAATATTGAAGGGGTTGTAGCTGGGGTAAGACTGTGCCTTTTCCTGAAGTCCTTGGTCTGGGAAAAACAGTGGAGAAGTGGAGCTCAGCATGGAGAGGGCTGAGGGGATTACTCAACGGACAGAGAAATGGTCTGCTGGGATGACCGGGAGTGATCCAAAGAACCGCTCAAAAACTGGGACTATTTGTAGAGGGGAAAGTACCTTGAAGGCTAATCCTTTCCTGGGGAGAACAATGGGTGTTGTAAAGAGAAAGAAGCTCCACAATGGTAACTTCCTTTGCATGATGGGATTACAAGGTGTTGCTAAAGTCTCAGGATCTTCGGCTGCATTGGATTGTGGTGTGACTTCATGTAAATGGTCCTTTGCTGACAAGATTTTGCTCAGCTTGGGGCAAACACGCTAATCCCCATCAAGTCAGCTTCTCAGGGGCTGAGGACCCTTTGTTTACTGTGGGTTTGCACAGCTTGAGGTCTCCTGGGGCTACATGACTGGGGATTTTACTGGCCTGACCTGGTTTTCTATCATTCGACCGTTGCTGCCTACGTGTCCATCTGGGCAACCTCTCAGGCACATGGAATCATATTTTTATACCAAAATTGTAGACCTCGGGACAGGGTTTTCCAGTGGGGTAAAAATTCTCCGCTTGTTATCTCTGCCTTTTTACTTTTACTGCTCCTTTCTGTCTTTTCCCTTGTCACATAGAATCTACCTCTGTGTAAGGCGCCATCCACCTGGAATTTAATTTAATTTCATCATTTCAGCAGCAGCTAGTAAACAGATTTGGCCACCAAATAGCTGCAATTTTGAATCATCATCTTCAGCAATACTAAAAATCATTCATCTTACTGAATCTTTTTGGTTACTGTGACAATTGTAAGCAGAAGAGCATTTTTGTAAAACTACAACCTGTTCCTTATTAATGAATAACAATGGCATATGTCCAACTTATGCCTTAATAACTCACTTTTTGGTCACTGTGGAGGTCAGAGTTCATTTCCAATAATGCAATGACCAATATCTTCCTCCAACACCCCCCCCCCATGTTTTCTTAATAATAACATCATAATCAGGGATCTCTGAAGACTACCAGTTTCCTGGTCATAGTCCAATCCCCTTTTTAAAAAACAAAAACAAAAACCAACTAGATGGATCTTTGGTGCTTCTTTGGCTCTCTTCAGACATGGAAATGGCTGCTCAGAGGCTACCACAGAGCAAATGTAGATTGATGGCTTTTGATTAGGAGACATATCATAGCTATGTGCCAGAGTTAAGTCTCTTGATGTAGGATCTCAGCCATGTTGTGTCTCTGATCCTTTCATAAAGTTTATTAAGTGGATTCTATTATTTTTTTTCATAGATCTCTCTACATGCATCTGAGATCAGGAAGTGAAAATTTATGGATGACACTTGCTTTCAGGTTTTACCTCTTGCCATTCATAGTTTCGTATTCAATTAATACCTTTGGGGCCTGTTTTTCCTACCATTTTCCAACATGTCTGTCCAGAGTTCTTTTCAAAATCCTATTTTAAATATGGCTGGTGTGGTCTTTCAAGTCATTTTTGACTTAAGACGGTCCTAAAGTAAACCTATCATGGGGTTTTCTTGGCATGATTTGTTCAGAGAAAGTTAGTCTTGGCCTTCTTCTAAAGCTGAGTCAGTATAACTTGCCCAAGGCCACCCAGTTGGTTTCCATGGCCAAGTAGGGGATTTGATCCCTGGTACTAGGTTCATAGTCCAGCACCTAACCACTTCATCATGCTGGCTCTTATTTTGAATATTAGTCAATTCAATTCACTTTCAAAAGGTGTGCTTTTTTTTCTCTTTCAAATATGTGTATTATTTCAAAAACCACAAGTTTGTCAATGCTTAATAACACCTTTTATGAATAATGAAAAGTGAAACAGAAACTAGGATAGTTTAATTTGAAGGGAAAATAACAGATATGAGAGGACTTGCTGCAATGATATTTTCAACACTAATAGTCTCAGTGTGGAAGCCAGTGTGGTGTAGTGGTTTGAGCATTACACTATGACCCTAGATATCAGAGTTCAACTCTCCACTCGGCCATGAAAACCCACCAGGTGACCATGGGCACATCACATCCTCTCAGCCCCAGAAAACCCCATGATAGGTTCACCTTAGGGTCACCATAAGTTGGAAATGACTTGAAGGCATATGACAGCAGCAGCAACAACCACAAAGTTGGGCACAAACTACTGTGTGTTTCCCAATAGACAGCTAAATGACAGTATCAAAGGAGAGTGTGCGAAAAAACCACAAGTTTCCAGAGTAGTGTTAGAGACTCATCTATGGCCCTTTTCACATAGCGTTTTGGAAGCGAGAAGGCCCCTTGAGCATCGCATAAATGTGAGGAGCAGTCTGCATGAAGCACTCACATTTACGCGACACTCAAGGGCCGGACGCAGAATGGACGCATACACCTTTTCATTTTCGGCTTAAAGCTGAAAATGGTGCGCTGTTGCACAATGCTCCCAGGCCCCGCGCACACTTACCTGGCGTGCGGTGCCTTGGCAGCCGGGCCGTTCACGTGTCCTCTCCTCAGTGCAGCCTGCGAAGTCCCAGGCTGCACTGCAAATGGAAGAGGCGGGGTGCTAGCGCGAGGAGGAAGGAGCTGCAGAGCCGAAGCAGCAGGGAAATGGCAGCATTCCTTCCAAGCCTTCTCACACGAGGACCCCAACCCAGCAGCGCGAACAGGTAACGTGTGAAAAGGGCCAATGATTAGGTATTTATTTTATTTACTGATTATTTATTTATTGCATTTGTATGCTGCCTTTCTCTCAGAACAGTACCCAAGGTGGCTTCCAGAAACAACTGAAATCATTCACAATAAAATTTAAAAGGTAGCGTAATCTAAATAGTGTCTAGGGATTCACCCATTGATCTTAAGGTATCCCCTACCTATGCCTCACACAAGTTAGCATGGTTAGCATGGAATTCTGTATCTGATTTACATCTCCATTATCTTCAGTGATTAGGACTATTAGCTACATGTATGTTGTTGGGGACTTCTACAAATACTGAACCACAGACAGTTAAAAAAAGACAAATAAATGGGTCCAACAGTATGCCTAAACTCTCACCAGAAGCCAAAATGAATGAATGAATTTTTCATACTTTGGATATGACATGGGTCACTAGAAAATATGATAATGCACAGTAAGGTTGAAGCGAGAAGGAAAAGATAAATATTACAGATGAACAGACTCAGGCCATTTCCACTCAACATTGTTAAAATGCTATAACAGCTGGTTGTTACTAGTCCAGGAGCCAGTACATGATGTTGTCGTTATCCAGCTGCTATCCTGTCCCCGAGCATTGCCAAATCACCATATTCTATTTCCTGCTGTTATGATTTTGTTGTATTAGTATAGCTTCCAAAAACAAACAAACAAACCAAAAAATCACTGCCTAATCAGGGGCGGTGGGGCAGAGTGAAGGTGGGGCATGGGAGTAGCCAAGGACACTGTAATGTAGAAGGAACACCGGTGGCAATACCACTACCCATCCACTTAAGGGGGAAGGGTGCAGAAAAGAGTGCCATCATGCAAATGGCTATGCTGCCATTATAATGGTATAATGTACTAATGGCCTCTAGTGCAGAAATGGCTGAAGTCAAGGAAGCCACAGCCCAGAGTGTACAAGAACTGAGTAGGTTCTTGATGACCCGGACTACTGGAAACCTTTCATTCATAGAGTCACTATAAGCCAAAGTTGACTTGAGGCAAACAGCAACAAGAACAATAAAACAGTTGAATCACTTGGTTCACATGCTTGCATGACAACCCACCTCAAAGACACAGAATGGAAAAGTAATAACTATGTAGTAATCAGGTTTTTGTAAACCTCTCCCATCTGTAAGTAGACCATTACAACCATGTGTCTCGTTTTGGTCTTTGAGATGAATGGAGGTTGTGCTTTTCATAAAACCTTCTCTGTTTGCACCAGATATAAACAACAAAGTTGTGCAGTGAACTTCCTCACCTTGGAGATTTCCTGAAGTACAATCCAGTGGAAGCCATTTGGAAAACACTGTACAGTCCATCTGTTTGGCTTTGGCAGGGGGGTGAGTTAAAAATTTTGAGAATAGGCAGCTTCAGTCAGTTTTGTTTTGGTTAATTAAGCTGATTTTCTATACGTTTAACTCATCCTTTGTCTAACTACGGAAAATCATCTATGGACAGTCCAACTAGACATGACAGCAGAATTTCAATAACCAAGTATCTCTTCCTCTTTCCCTCTCTCTCTCTCTCTCTCTCTTTTAATAGCAAATGAAATCATGACTGGACCCCAATTCAGACTAGGATTGCAGCATTTGGGAAGGGGGCTTTAAGATTTTCTCACGGGTATATTTCTCATCCAGATTGCCCCAGGCCCAAGTAAAAGATCAAATGCTCAAACATTTCACAAATGAAAATGACCATGTAACACCTGAGTACGGTCAACAGTTATTAATTGAGAAGAACACATAAGCTAGAAGATGCTGCAGCAGTTTGCTCTTCTCTGAGGTTCCTGTGAAGAGCAAGACTCTGGTCCTTTTTGTATGGCATTTTCCATGCAAAAGGGCACCTGGAGCATCAAGCATTTGAGAGGAGTGATCTGCACGATGCACTCACAATCGCGTGACGCTCCAGGGTATGGAAGGTGCCAATCGCACATCTTTTCATTTTCGGCTAGAAACTGAAAATGGTGCGCGATCGCACATTGCTCCTGGGCCCCTTGCTCGCTCACCTGGCATGCGGAGCCTCTGGAGCTGAGCTGGTCGTGCTTCCTGCCCCAGCGCAGGCTGGGAAAGTCCCAGGCTGCACTGCGGAAGGAAGAGGCAGGGCTCTTGTGCGAGCAGGCAGCTTATGTGAGCCAAAGGACCCTGGACGCAAGAGCCTCTGTCTGGAGGCTGCTCACGTGATCCCTGCACCCCAGCACCAGAAGAAGGTGAGGTGCAGAAAGGGCCTCTGTCTCTTTCTCTTCTCTCCCCCAAATGAGTCAACTGAGTACAAACTACTTTTTCACTCTTGCAGCAATTGAAGTAAACTGAAGACAAAGGGAGACGTGGGAGAAAGAGAGAGATACTGGGGTTTTTTTAAAGCAACTGCAAAAGTAGGACAACAGAAGATTAATCAGGACAATTGGAGGGCACGAAAATTTCTCTTTTAAAGCTGTAAGGATAGCACTAACTTATTACTTTTGGGAGTCTCCAGGCTATAAAAAATTAGCTAAAGTAGCTTCCCAAATTTTGGGAAACTTCAGGACAAATCAGAGATGGGGGCTGAGCTTCAAACACTAACCCATGTTTTTGAACCTACAGTTCTATATTCCAAAATTCATTTTAGAGATAGCAAAGTAGTGAGACCAAAAACAAAAACAAAAAGTCTCTGGTCAAGAAAAGGAGAATAATTTAGAAGTAGGATCTAGACCACAAATGCTAACATATATATATTTGCTTCCATGACGCACAACACAGGAGGCAAGGTTATGATTTTCTCAGAGAAACAAAGACACATAAAATCCAGGTAACAGACAAAAATATCCTACAAGCAAGCAAGCAAGCAAGCAAGCAAGCAAGCGAAACCTTGCTCCCTGTCCTCACCTCCATGTCAAAAAAGGGGACAAAACATGGAAGCAGTGCTGGCAAATATTGCCTTTCTCTCTACTATGCTTAGTAGGCCTCTGGACACTCCCCACCACAACCAATGTACTTTTCATTTTTCCTGAGTGATGGGCTATGTTTCCAAATGATTCCTCCACCATTTTGACTGTAAAAAACAAAGAAACAAACGTCCGAGTTCCACATAAGACCCCAGAGGCATTAGTGGAAATAAAAGCATTGCTGGAGAACAACAATTTTCTTTATGGTGTGCCCATCTCCATGCTATTTTTTTCCCCTGAAAATTAAAATATATACCAAATTAAATTCTGGAAGATCATAGAACTGGAAGGGTCTTCATGGGCCATTGACTCCAACCTCCTGCTCAGTGTAGAATCTCCAGCTAAAGCATCCCCAGCAGGCAGCTGTCCAGCCTCTTTTGTAAAACATCCAGAGACCCCACAACCTCTCTAGGCAACTGATTCCATTGCTGAACCACTCTTTGTGTCAAAAAATCACTTCTAACATTCAGTCAAAATGTACTCCCCAGTAAAAAGCATTTGATAATATTTCCTGGAATTGTATGCATTACACTTTAAGAGAATATGGCCTGGGAGAAGTATTTTGTAGTTGGTTGGAGAAGATATACTGGGATCAATCAGCGAAGTTAATAATAAATGAGATAAAACACAAAGCTTTGAAATAAAGAAGGGCATACGGCAGGGATACCCATTATCACCGCTATTATTTATAGCAGTATTAGAGGTATTACTGCTAGCAATAAATGAAGATCCACAAATAAAAGGATTAAAAACAAAAAGGAAGGAAATAAAGTACAAAGCCTTTGCAGATGATGTAATAATATTTCTTGAGGAACCACAAGACTCAATACAGAGGTTGAAGGAAATCTTGCAAAAATATGGACAAATAGCAGGATATAAGATAAATAAAGAAAAGACAAAGATGATGACATTGAATATATCAAAAAAAGAACAAGAAGATTTGGAAAAAAGATCAGGATACCAACTAGTAAGGAAAATAAAATATTTAGGAATAAATATAACAAATAAAAATCAAGAATTATTTGATAACAATTACATGAAGACATGGAAGGAGATTCAAAGCAAAATGGAAAAATGGGCAAACATGAATTTATCTCTTTTAGGAAGAATAAATGCCTTTAAAATGTCCCTATTGCCTAAGCTAATGTTTCTTTTCCAAAATTTGCCAATAATAGGAGAAGAAAAGATTTTTAAAGAACGGGAAAAAAGGCTACGAAAGTTTGTCTGGCAAGGCAAGAAACCAAGAATAAGATTTAAAACATTACAAGACGCAAAGGAGAGAGGGGGTTTTGACGTGCCATCATTGAAAATCTATTATCAAGCATGCTGCTTAGAAACAATTAAAGATTGGATTCAAGTGGAGAACACAACAATAAAAGAAGTTGAAGGAATAGAAAATAGATTTGGACGGCGTGGATACTTATGCTACGATAAAGTAAAGGTGATTAAAGACTTTAACAATCATTGTATCCGAAAGGCTTTACTGAAAGTGTGGATACAAATAAAACACAAATTTTATAGAAGACTTCTGCTGTGGACCTCACCCCAAGAAGCATTTAATATTGCTCCAACAAAACAGGGAAAATTATTGACGTATCAAGAGTTGCTGAAAAAGGACGGTACAAAGTTAAAAATGAGTACAGAAGAGGAATTAAAAGAGCAAGGCCATGAATTTAACTGGTTCCCATGGATACAGTTAAAAGAGAGATTTAAAATGGATCAAAAATTATATGGATTTGAAAGAAATGAAAATGAACTAGATGTACTGATGATAGCGGACCAGAAAAAGAGAATTTCTAGATTTCATAAAATATTGCTATAAAGAGAGATGGAATCAGAAATTGTTAAAAAATAACATGGTTAGTGGGCTCAAAATATGACATCCAATTGAGTTGGATACATGAGTGAGGGCATGGAAGACAGACGTACAATTTACAACAAGTTTGAATTTAAGAGAAAATTTTTATAAAATGTTATGTAGATGGTACATGACACCTGTAACAAGAAATGGGAATGGAAAATGTTGGAAATGTGATGAGAAAGAGGGATTTTTTTTCCATATGTGGTGGACCTGTAAAATAGCAAAAAAGTTTTAGAAAGAAATACATGATGAAATTCAAAGATCATATGGTTTTAACTTTGAAATGAAGCCAGAACTCTATTTGTTGAATATGTTAGAGCAACAAAGAGAAATAAGATCTCATCAAAAGACATTGTTATATATAATAACTGCAGTAAGACTGATTTATGCTCAAAATTGGAAAGAAAGAAAATATATTGATATAAAAGAATGGAAATTCAAAGTCCTGGATATGATGGCGACAGAAAAGTTAACTTTTTCACTCAAAAATAAGCCAATCCAGGGCTTTGAAAGAAAATGGCAAGAGGTATTGAACTGGATAAAAGAATAAGATAGGGGAAAAGAAAGAAAGATTGCGAGAAAGGTGAAAGACAAAATGAGGTGGTAAAAGATAAAATGTAAATAGTTAAATATAAGCTAAAAGTAATAGTTTATGATTGTTGTAATATAACATGATATATAACAAGATATAATGTATGGAATGGAATGTTTATATGGAATGGAATGTTAAACTCAGATTCAACTGGGAAAATTGATGCCTGGAAGCGGGGAGGGTTTTTTTTTATTCTTTTTCAAAATTTTAATAAAAATTACTTACAAAATCTACCCCCCTGTAACTTCAAACCATTAGACTTGGTCCTACCTCTAAGGCAGCAGAGGGCAGGGCTACTCCCTCCTTTCTTGAGGTATTTAAAGAGTGCAATAATGTCTCACTTTTTACTTCACCAGCTGAACACGCCCAGTTCCTTCATAATGTCTGGGTGGAAGGGCCACAGATACAAGTATGCCCACTGGAGGCTGGCTGTGGAGCCCTTTTGATCATTAACACAGTGGCAAATCTGAATTTGTTATGTGAGCTATGAAATGGTTTCAGGAACTGTTTGAACAGACTGAAATGCTTCTTTATACATTTAAAGCAAAACAGGGGTGGGAAGCCTTTGATACTTCAGATACTTTGGACTACAACTCCTGCAGTCCCTTAGCTTTACCTGTGGTGGCTGAGGTTTCTGGGAGCTGAAGTGCAAAACATCTGGAAGGCCAGAAGTTCTCCAATTCTACTTTGAAGCAGGATGTGCCAACAACATTCCAGTGTATAACTCGAGCTCTTCAGGTGCATTCTTCTTTCAGTGGAAGTGTACTGTTTAGTTCAACAATGTCTTCTTTCTCTTTCCAAAGATCCATTTTCTCTTCTAGGGTGATGACTATGAGATGTTCAAGGAATTGCAGCAGGTCAAGCATTTATCGTTTCTTAAACATAACCTGCTTCATTCTCTGCTGCTTACACTTAACTAAATGCTTTTCCAGGTGTTCATGCCTTTATATGAGTTAAAGTTTCCAAAGCCTTTCCCTCTAGCAGATGTGAAATACACTGATCTCCAGTTTCCTGGTCTTTAATCTCTTGACCCTTTTAAAACTAATGGAGTTGTATTTGCCACTTTCTAATCTTCAGGAATTATACACACACCCCACCATGCCCTTTAGTCAATTCTAAAAAAGTGAAATTAACCTGTATGCCATCTACCTTGCATGTGTTACTTGTTTCAAAAACCAAATTAAACAAAATGGAAAGAATTTGAGAGTTGTGGGTTGTTTTTTTTTAAAAAAATAGATATATAAATGTAGAATAATGCAAAATTGCAAAATTGATGGATTTACCCACCCAGAAAACATTTCCCCCTTGCCACTTCTTCCCCAAACCAAGACCTTCTGCGTGCACTATGTGTTGTACTGTTTTTGTAAATTAAATTCCACTTCTTTCCCCTCCTTATCTTTGGTGAAAGAAAGAGGTTTAAGGAGGAAGTTTTTTAGGGGTACTGTAATATTCAAGACAGACCCATTCCTTGATCAAGGGCAAGTTTATTAGAATGTCATGGATTAAGTATAGATAGTCCATTTTCTACTGATTGTCTGCGAAGGGTAGGACAGGCCTGGAGTGTTCACTTTCCAGGAGAGATAATGCCATCAACATCAGCTAGAAAGAAGAGAGAGAAGAAAGACCTGCTGTGCTGCTGATATCCTTTCCTTCCTGTCTCCCTGGGACTCTTCCTCTTATTCCTCCGTCCCCTCCAAGACTAAGTTCCTCTGGTTGTGAGCCAGCTGTTGGCAAACCAGCCACAGTATCACTACCATCACCTTTTGAAAGGGGGTATAAACTGGTTGCCTGAGCCAATGGGGCCACAACCTAAGGGAGGGCACAGAATGAGGACCATGCCCCATCCCCTTGTTTGGGAAAAATAAAGAGAATTTTTTGAAAAATACTGTATTGCTTTGGTTCCTTTAGGAACTTGGAGAGCAGCCATTGATATGATAGTAAGCATAGGAAGATACAAAATGGGAAGACAGTTTTATTATCACTGGAGACAGAAGAGCCACAGGATGTTGGCTGTCCTCCAAAATGTCCCCCATATCAAATAGAATAGCCTTGGCAACAGGCCACCTGGGCTGGAAATACTGCTACTCAGTGTCAGGTTGGTAAGTGGGAAAACTGCATATCTAATGGCTATAAAACATATGATAATATATAAATAACTAAATATTAATAATTTTATAATATATAATATAATATAATATAATAATAGATAATAATAGATATAAAACATATCTAATGACCATGCCATCCCAACTTGTGTTATGGAAATCTAAGTAAGCAAAGCTGGGGTATGGTATTCTCCCAGTTCTGTCTGCTTGGGTTCTCTATAGCACAATGGTTCAGCCACCTAGTTTGATACAAACTGTAAACACAGCCAGGCAGTCATAATCGATCCTTAATCCTTAGCATTTTGCTAATCATTGCCTCTCTAGAAGCTACCTGCTATGAAGAGTGTTGTAAATGTCAATAATCTAATACTTGTCCTCTGGGACATAGAACTGGTGCTAGGAAAGCTGACTTCCCTTCTTCATTTTGCTATAATTTTTCTATGCTTCTTTATGCAGCACCATAATACAATTGGCAGTGTCAGTCAGGCAAAACCTTCTTGTTCAACCAGTGTGGATTTGCTTAAAGAGAAGTACTTAGGCCTAGAATCAGATAGTAATATTTTTATTTTACCTTGCTCAGGTAGCCCTAACAAGAACAAAGCTGTGCAGAACAACCTTGGAGGATCTGTAAAAGCTGTGTTTAGACTACCTGTCAGATTTACATGGTGATGTGAGGGATTCTGATATCAAAGTAAAGTGGTTAGTATAAATCACTAGCATGAAATTTGTAATGTGGCATCTAACTTAAAAACAGCAAATGCTTTAAATATCTAATCCATGCCCTGAAGAGTTTACAGTCTAGTGGCAATGACTGATAACAGGATTTCATGTTGTTATTTTAGTTGGAGTCGTTGATGAAGCAGGTGTCTTTTAAGAAGTTTTTTTGAAGAAGGAAGGTAAATATTTAGAAGACTGGCACGTACCTCCTTGGAGGTTACTGAACAACCTTCACTGCTACAAAGGTTGTGAAGTTAGCTGAATATAGTGATGGAAAGGAGTACGTATGTGACATATATAGGAAGCTAAAATGCAATATCAGCAAAAAAAAAAGGGCAATTTTTTTTTTCAATCCAAAACAGAATATCTAGAGATAAATGGTTCCTGACTCGAGGCGTATTTTCAGTTACTGTCCTTCAGCGTTTGGTTGCGTTTGCAAACCATTTTGTGCCTTTGATCCAGAGTTTAAAGCATCATTTATCTCTATTGTGAAAAACAATAAATATGTATGTGGGTCTGAGCATAGTCACTCATACTGCTTATTTAATGAGCAGTGAAATCAATTTCCCTAGTTACAATTCTGGGGTTGGGGAGCGAGGAAAGAAGTAAAAAATGCAGAAGCAATACCAGCAGCATTTTGCCAGAATGATGTGAATGTGGTGTAGGCACTATTTGTTCCACCTACTGACTGGAGTCTCAAGTTAATAATTCACAACAGGAATTTCCTAAACTGTTGCTTTTCAATCCCAGTTTTTAGGCCCAACTGGCCTAATTTGGTCCAGAAACATGGGAAAAAATGATACCATCTCCTGGAATGAACTGATACCCCTATCCTGATTTTCACATTCAGAAATAGCCTTGGCTTCCAATTGACTACTGACTGTGGGCAACAGGAAGGACAACAGGCCAGTGTCAAGGAATACCTGAAACTGAGGGCAGATAATATGACAATCCATGTAGCACATATAGTTGTGTTTCTCAATAGAGGAAAATGGCCAAAGGGCTAAGAAAAAGCAGCAAAAGAACTGCTTTTGTAGTCATGATGTGAAGCTCTATTGCTGCTGGAAAATGCAGTAAGCCACAATCATGGAAATGAATGGGAACCTGAATATAGCTTCAGGTGTGGGGAAAGGACTCTGTATATACTTTGTCTGGTTGTGTCAAGGTCAGAGACCTAGGAGCAAGCCAGCTCAGAGAAGGGAATGCAAGAGCCAGCAAAGTAGAGCCAGGAGGAGACAAGCAAGCACTTTACACAAGGGAGTTCATTTACCAGAGCGTCAAGTGAAAGCTGTAGTCAGAGTTCCAAAAGCCAAGGGTCAAGAGATCAATTCAAGGTAGCAGGAACTGGGTGCTGGGAGCAAGGAACAGGCAAGAGGAGGGCATGTAAGAAGTTTGCCACAAGCAAAGGGAAGTTTCCAGGCAGGCAGTTATATAGCCCCAGGCACAGATGTGTCCGGTCACCGCTTCTTAAACTTAGCCAAGGAAGCCTCCCTTTGCACAGCCCTCTTGAGTCTCCACCTTGATTGGGGGCTTATTGAACCAGGCTCCAGAACCTCTTCAGAATCAGATACCTGTTGCTCTAAAGGAGCAGGCAGAGGGACGCCCGCGCCTGCTTGGTCCATGGCAGCAGGGGGAGCTCTTGAGCTGCAGGACCCATCTCCAGCCAGAGCCACAGGGACCCACAGTTGCTGCTCGTCATCTCCACCCTGAGCAACAGGGAGCAACAGCTGCTGCTTGTCATCAGCAGCTCCGACAGGGGCTTCAGTTATCACAGGTTGGCTGTATTTCATCTGAGGTAATAGGAAGCTGGGCTAGGTTAAGAAAACCATTCTTATGGCAATGGATTGAAGTAAGGAGAGGAGGGAGTGACTGGGTGAGAGAAGAAAAAGCCGTCTTTCTTCTGTGCCATTCCTTTCATCTTGGTGGCTGTTGGCATTGTGGCATAAAAAACAAGGGATAGTGTCTTGGAATTAATTTGTTAAAAAAGTGTTACCTATTATTCATAAGAACTTTATACAACAATTTTAAATGTCATTTAAATAGCTTTAATATCAATTATATTAGTAATTGTCAGTTGGAACAACAATGTTTTTCACTGATTTTAAGACATCACTTAGTGGGAGTAATTTATTCAGATATTTTGAATCATTTTTTAGTACATTTAAATCACTTTTAAAATTTAAAAATGACAGGTCAGCGATGCATTATACACCAGAGATGGAAGAAAGTAATTTTATGACGTGTACTAAATTGATTAACATGAATGAATCAGTATTTCAATCAGGATTAATTATTAACATGTTAATTATATGTGTCAATGCTTCCCAGGTCTTGATGTAATTGGCTTTTCTAGTTGGAGAATGGAAAAAAATGAAGAAAGCACTGACCATCAGATTTGCTGCTTCTCAAATCTGACAAGCATTATGTGTGCCGCAGGACTTACCCGATGGCGCTATTTGCAGGGTGGAGCATGGGCAGCTGGAGGATGGAGGCTCTTCTGGCCTCCTGCAGACCAGAGGGGCAGGCCATTTCCGGGGAAAGAGGGGTTGCCCGGATGCCTGCGAGGTGGCAGACAATCGGGAGCACACCTCCCGCACTCTAATTGGCTGCTGTAACCTGGTAGGTCGCCTCTCCTGCGGCCGCCTGAGAGGTCAGCACTCCGGGTTCCATGGTGCTTCCAGGCTCCTCTCTACACTGCTCCTGGGCTCCTTGTATGGCGGTGGTGGCAGTTGCGGTGAGCTAGGGCCAGAGAGTGAAAGCAGTGGTTGGCGAGGCCTGCCGGAGGAGCCTGGAGGCGGTGCAGGTTGGCCGCTCCAGTGTAGCAGTGGCTGCAGTAGGTGGGCCACAGAGATCGTCTGGCTCCTGGCAGCGGCGGCAGTGGCAGCAGTGGCAGACAAGGCTCACAGTGATGGTGGCAGCGGCCAGGCAGCGGTAGGCGGGGGTACAGGGACGGTCAGGCCTGTCAATGGGGCTCCTGAGGTGGCGAGGTCGGTCAGGGTTGGGCCCTCACCTCCCTTGGGCCTAGGGGGCTTGGGCTGCCTATGGGCGGCAGCGGTGGAGGCTTGCTAGCCATTCTGGGGTGGCAGGGAGTGGCAGCTACGGTCTCAGCCAGTCCTGCACCTTGTAGCAGTCGCCTCCTGGTGATCTGCTGGCGTCCACCACTCCCCCCACCCTCTGTGTTCCTCAGATGCCTTAACTCCTCCTTCAGCCCTGCTAGCACGGTCTGTAGGTCCCTTTGTCCCCTCTCCCCGCTTCTGCTAGGGCCGCCGTCCTTCCTTATGCCAGGACCCTTCACGCTTGCATCTCTTGAGCTTGCCTCCTAAATGTGTGCCTCCTGTACAGGAGCCTCTGCCTCGCACGTGGAGCCAGGCTGCACAACAGAGAAAATCTTGGGCCTGCCTGGCCCCATCCCCAAGGCAGGCCCAACCTGATAGAGCAGCTGGATGCTCTTCAGAAGTGACAAGGGACTCTGCTATGCATGGCGACACAGTCTTGGCGGGTCTTATGCAGACCATTGAATTATTGGTGGAGAAAGTGCAACAACTGAAGACGCGGTCTGTGCCTGCCCCCCTGCCCACTGTAAACTGGAGTGAGGCTGCCACACCTTCTGAACAGCCCTGGGCAGGGCAGGGCCATCGACAGCGATCTCCATCTTCGTCATCTTCCAGCACCTCTTACTCATCAGACTCCAGCTCTGATTCCTCCAGCCGGGAGACGCACAGCAGGAGAAAGAGGAGGAATAAGAGCAAGTGGCGCAGAAGGAGAAGTGGAGGGGATTCAGACAGTGGTGGGGCTTTGGGTGAGTCCTCAGCTGATGGGCGTCGGGCTCCAGAGTACTGGAAGGCTGCAGCCCATGTGCCGGGGCTCCCTGCATGGGCCATCCGCAGGCACTTGGGCAAGAATCAGGAGGGCACCTGGCCTAGGGCCATGTGGGATGAATCACCAGGTACCAGTGGGTAGGGGCCCTCTTGCTACCTTCAGGGATCACAAGGACACTCCTAGGATTCATCTTGACAGAAAGACAAGGGAGCGTATCCTGGATGGATATTATGTGGACGTTTTTTCTCTCCTCAAGCCCAAAGGAGAGGAAGGGCATGTTACCAGGTCCACTAAAAAGGGTAAAAAGGAGGAAAAAAACAAGTTGGCTGAATGCATGTTCAGCAACTGGCGAGTAGGCTACAACATTTTCATGGGGGTAGTCTCGGTGGTGTATCTCAAAAGAGGTTGGCACCTCTCCAACCATCTGGGTAACGTATTCAAGGCCAGGTCTCCTGTGAGGGAGTCTGCAGCCATCAAATATGACTGCGCCTTCCACAAGCGAGCCTCGCAGAGCGAGTCCATACGCTGGGGCTTGATCAATGACAAGCTCTGGCTTGTGATTGTTGGTCTGCACATCAAGGGCAGAACAGAGGGTAACAAGCTTTTTTGTGGGCAGGGGAAAAAGGATTCGAGATGACTGGTGTGCTGGGAGTTCAACCAGGGCAAGTGCCAACGGGCTTAGTGCAAGTTTGAACACAGCTGCAAAGGTTGCCTGGGCTCCCACCCCAGAGTGCCCTGCCCCTGCCTTAGGGGAACCCTATTCTCTCACCCAGGCTGGGGCGGGGGCATTCATAGAATCATAGAGTTGGAAGAAACTCCAGGGGAGTCCATCCTCTGCTATGCAGGAACACACATCAAATCATTCCCAACAGATGGCCATCCAGCCTCTGCTTAAAACCTCCAAAGAAGGAGACTCCACCACACTCCAAGGCAGCGTATTCCACTGCCAGACAGCTCTGACTGTCAGGAAGTTCTTCCTGAGGTTCAAGTGGAATCTCCTTTCCTGCAGCTTGAATCCATTGCTCCTTGTCCTAGTCTCTGGAGAGGCAGAGAGCAAGCCCACTCCCTCCTCAACATCCTCATCCTTCCCAGCAGGAAGGATGCTCCCCCATCAGCTGTCCCCACCGGCAGTGCAGGGACCACCAGGTATTAGCTTTGCTCCCCTGCCATTCCCCAGTCTGCCTGCCTGAGCGCTGTCCCCTCCTGGCTCTTTACCTGGACCAGAAGGTGGCTCATTTCATTGAATGTGGCTCTTCAGTTGCACTCCAGCTGTGGGGCCTCCGTTGGCCTTTGAGGCTGGCAATTTGAAATCTGCCCGTGATCACCCCCAGGTAGTTGCAGAGAAAATTGCCAAGGAAGTGCAGGCGGGCAGGGTGGCAAGCCCCTTCTTCTCCCCTCCCATGCCGAATCTCTGGGTGTCTCCCCTCGGTGTGGTCCCCAAAAAGATCCTGGGCAAGCTCAGGCTCAGGAACCTGTCCTTCCTGAAGGGTTCATCTGTTAATTCTCCACGACCTTTGTTCAATCCATTATTCCTCCTTTGATCAGGCCATTGGCCTAGAGAGGTCATGCAGCTCGGGGGCGCTCATGGCCAAGTGCGACATCCAGTCTGCTTCCAGGCTACTCCCGGTTCATCTGGATGACTACTGTCTGCTGGGCTTCAAATTTGGTGGGTTTTGGTATTACAATAGAGCCATGACTATGGGGTGCACCATCAGTTGTTTGGCTTTCAAAATCTTTAGCACTTTTTTGGAATGGGCAGTTAAGCGTTGGGTGGGATCCTCCCTGGTCACCCATTACCTTGATAACTTCCTGTTTGTGGGGAAGAGGGGGTCCAGGAATTCTGCCAAATCATTGGAGGTGTTCCATGAGCTGATGCATGAGCTGGTGGTTCCTTTAGCACAGGAAAAGATGGAGGGCCCATCCATTTTGCTCTCCTATTTGGGTATCCAGCTTGACTCTGTCCCTGGAGTGTCCCTCCTGCCAGCTGACAAGCTAGCGAGTATCAAGGAGCTCATAGCTTCCTTCATGGAACAGAGCAAGGCCTCCTTCAAAGAAGTGCAGACATTGTTGGGACTCCTCAATTTTGCCTGCAGGGTCGTCACTCCTGGCAGGGCTTTTTGTGCCAGGTTAGTGAGAATTACTTAGGGTGTCAAGGCCCCCCATCATCACATTCACATCACTAGGGGTGTTAAGGAGAACCTTGGGGTATGACTTTCCTTCCTTGATAATTTCAATGGGGTGTCAGTTTAGCAGGACAAGTTTGAGCCCGGTCAGGCACTCCAGATCTGGTCTGATGCAGCTGGGTCAGTTGGCTTCGGAGTTTTCTTCCAAGGGCACTGGTGTGCCAGGCGTTGGCTGCAGTCTTGCCTGGCGGGAGAGGTGGTTAGGGACCTCACATTTTTGGAATTTTTTCCAATCCTGATGGTGGTGTCCGTTTGGTCTGAGGAGCTCAGCAACAAGAAGGTCTGCTTTTGGTGTGACAATCAGGCGGTGGTGGCTGTCAACAATTGCCAGTCATCCAAGTCCAGCAGGGTGATGAGATTGGTTAGGAGGAAGAGAGATTTTGATCCTTGGTCCCAGAGGTGGACTCTGCTCCAGCAGCATTACCAGAGGACTCTGGGACTTTGGGAATGACGAGTAATGGGATGGTTGTTCCAGTCCATCACGCCTAGCACCTTTTGGGCTTACCACAAGGCCTTCAGCAGATTCCAGGACTTTCGTCAGCTCCAGCAGTATCATCTTGTGGGCAAGATTCCCAAGTAACATGTGTTGCATTTTATGGCTCACTTATGGGACCTTGGACTCTCTCTGCTCACTGTCTGCTCATCTGGCGGGTGGCTCCTTCTTCTGCAAGGCTGCGGGATGGGGTAACTCCTGTGCATCCTTTTGGGTCAGAAAGGTGCTGGCAGGCTGGGGGCACTCATGTCCTCATCCCAGGAACACCAAGAGGCCTTTCATTCAACCTGCTTAGGAACTTGATCCAGTCTCTGCCTGGAGTTTTCTGTTCCCGTTTTGAAGTAGCCCTGTTTGGGGCCACTTTCACCATTGCCTTCTTCAGCACGTTCAGGGTGGGCGAGCTGGTGTGTAGCTCTAAGTTGGATGCTTCCAACAGGGCATTCTTGGTTGGGAATGCCACCTTCCATGGGTCTTCTCTCACCTTGCTGGTGAGGCGCTCAAAGAATGACCAGCAGGGGTGGGGGAACACGGTGTGGCTCCATGCTTGGCGTGGGAATGGCCTTTACCCAGTCAAGGCCTTGACCAGGTACATGCAGATGAGACCCAAGGGCGTGGGCCCCCTGTTCATCCACCAGGATCGTACTGCTTTGTCTAGGTTCCAATTTGTGGCCATCCTTTGGGTGGCCCTGGCCTGCCTCAGGCTACCTCCCATGCAGTTTGGGAGTCACACTTTCCGGATTGGGGCTGCCACTGTGACTTCAGAATGGGGTCTGCATGATGGGGACATAATGAGGGTGGTGAGATGGAGATCCAGGGCCTTTGCAGGTTACATCAGGCCTGAATTAAAACTGTGAGCTCCCCATGCTGGCCTTCATCCTTGACCCACACTGACAGGTGGGGGGGCATCTGGGACGACATGCCTTTTATTGGCCGGAGCTGCGGGATTGGCAATAGGCAGTCCCCTGGAGTGGGCCCGCCTTTTTGGCGGTCACATGGGTCTTGGATCCAGGTGGGTTGGGGCCAATGGCCTTTGGGCAAGGTTCATTGGCCCCTTGCAGTTTGAAAGGGGGTTTAAAGTGGTGGCGAGCATGTCCAGTTTGTGGGGACATGCCTTGCTTGCACCTCCTGGTGACAGGGGGTTCTGGCGGTGGGATCCCCTGGGGACCAGTAGTGATTCCAGTACTGGATTGGAAGCTTGGGTACATCGGTCAGCAGTGGACTGATCAATGCTAGGATCCAGATCCATGTTTTGGCCAACCCATTGTATGCTGTAGACAATAAAGCTGTGGCCTTTGTACCCAATTTTGGTGTGTTGTCTTATTCTGAAGCCCCATTGCTCCTACTCATGCAATTGATACTACATCCAACTTCCATGGCTCAACCAACTTACACAGATTGTATTTTTTTTTCCTGGAGGGGGGAAAAAACCCTTCAGTCAAATCACATCGTTGATGACCTTGACCTGTGGTCACTACATGTTCCACACTTTGCAACAACAGCTTGCACAAGTAGGAAATGAGAAACATTGGAATATAACAGACCATCATGACTTAACACAAAGTAATTTGGTTCAGGTGTTTGCAGAGTAGTTGTACTCTTGGGAAATTTCAATGGGCAATACTCACAAGCTTTTACTCCCCTTCATGCCTCTCACTATATGAATTCAGTTCAATTGATCTCTTAATTTTACAGCATCATTGAAAAGAATCATTCTTAGCACATAGATCAGCTCAAACAGGTTTACTTTTAATTTACTTAAAACACTTGTGTCTGCCTTTCCTCAATAAGCCCAAAGTGGGCTTACTGAAGTTTTAATACCAGTTTGACAGTAACATTAAATACAATAAAGTACTCATAAAGCACTAAAATAGCAGAAAGGGAATTTAAATGCCCTAACCTACTAGCCAGCATCAAAATAATTTAACCACAACAATTAAAAACTACTTTGAGAAGGAAGTGATCATTTTAACTTTCCTTACTAAGAACGTTTAGGAAGACCATTAATGTGGGTTAAGATGAACAGCCCTCCAGAAGGCATTCTAGAACAGACACTCATAGAATCACAGAATCATAGAAATGTAGAGTTGGAAGAGACCCCCGGGGCCATCCAGTCCAACCCCCTGCCATGCAGGAACACCCTCAAAGCACTCCCAACAAATGGCCATTCAGCCTCTGCTTAAAAACCTCCAAAGAACAAGATTCCACCACACTCCGAGGCAGCATATTCCACTGCTGGACAGCCCTGACCGTCAAGAAGTTCTTCCTGAGGTTCAGGTGGAATCTCCTTTCCTGCAGCTTGAATCCATTGCTCCTTGTCCTGGTCTCTGAAGCAGCAGTAAACAAGCCCTCTCCCTCCTCTATATGGCATCCCTTCAGATATTTAAACATGGCTATCATGTCCCCTCTTAACCTTCTCTTCTGCAGACTAAACATACCCAGCTCTTTAAGTCTATGGCTTCCAGGCCCCTCACCATTTTGGTCGCCCTCCTCTGGACTTGCTCCAGCTTGACCATGTCCTTCTTGAATTGGGGTGCCCAGAACTGGACACAGTATTCCAGATGAGGTCTAACCAAAGCAGAATAGAGTGGTACCAGTACCTCCCTCAATCTAGACACCATACTCCTATTGATGCAGCTGAGAATTGCACTGGCTTTCTTGGCTGCCGCATCACACTGCTGACTCATGTTCAGGTTGTGATCTACTAAGACTCCTCGATCCCTTTCGCACGTACTGCTATCCAGCCACGTGTCCCCCATCCTATATTTCTGTATTCCATTTTTTCTACCTAAGTGTAGGACCTTACACTTCTCTCTGTTGAATTTCATTTTGTTAGCAGTGGCCCAACTCTCCAATCTGTCCAGGTCATTTTGAATTTTGATCCTGTCCTCTGGCGTATTAGCAACCCCTCCCAATTTGGTGTCATCTGCAAATTTGATGAGCATGCTCTCTATTCCTTCATCCAAGTTGTTGATGAAGATATTGAACAGCACTGGGCTGAGGACAGAACCCTGTGGCACCCCACTAGTCACTTCTCTCCAGGATGAAAAGCAGCCATTCGTGATCACCCTTTGGGTTCAGTCGGTTAACCAATTACAAATCCAACTAACAGTAGCCCTGTCCAGCCCGCATTTTACTAGCTTCTTTGCAAGGATGTCATGGGGAACTTTGTCAAAGGCCTTACTGAAATCGAGATATGCTACATCCACAGCATTCCCATTGTCTATCAAACTAGTAACTCTATCATAAAAAGAGATAAGATTAGTCTGGAATGACTTATTTTTGAGAAATCCATGTTGACTTCTCGTGATTACCGCGTTGCTTTCTAAGTGATTAGAAACTGACTGCTTAATGATCTGCTCCAGGATCTTTCCAGGTGCTGATGTCAGGCTGACTGGGTGATAATTATTTGGGTCCTCTTTTTTTCCCTTCTTGAAGATGGGGACAACATTTGTCCTCTTCCAGTCTGCTGGAACTTCTCCTGTCCTCCAAGATTTCTCAAAGATTATAGCAAGCTGTGAGTATTGCTTGTAGTGAGCTGGTTCTGGATAAAATAATGTTACTGAGAATATGACAGAACATCTTCTATGCGCTCATCAAAATGATACCAATGAACTGGTTAGTCTTGATATGAAAGTAGTGGTTACAAAAGGTCAGGAACTACACCAAGCTTTCTCAGGTGGTGAAGAAGACATTGGCCCTTTTCGCATGGCATTTTCCATGTGAAAGGGCCCCTCGAATGTCGCTCAAATGTGAGCAGCCGTCCACATAATGCACTCACATTTGCACGATGCTCCAGGGCCTGGCAGGACCCATTTGTGCACCTTTTCATTTTCGGCTTTAAGCCGAAAATGGTGTGCAGTTGCGCATTGCTCCCAGGCCCCACGTGCACTTACCTTGTGTGTTTAACCTTGGGAGCCAGGCCGGTCATGCTTCCTGTCTCAGTGCAGCTTGGGAAGGTCCCAAGCTGCACTGCGAAAGGAAGAGGCGGGGCTCTTGTGTGAGCAGGAAGCTAGTGTGAAGAAGAAGAAACCTGGAGAAACCTGGACACGAGGGCCTCTCACAAGAGGCTGCTCGAGCAAGCACCACACCCCAGCGCCGAAAAAAGGTAGGATGCAGAAAGGAACATTGAGCTGCCTGAGGCAAAGAATAGGACACAGTCCACCCAGTAGAAACTTGGACAACTTCTAATAGAAAGCAACTATTTAAAATGTCCTTAAAAGGAAGGTTCTAGAAGGCCATTAATTTCAGATGAACATTCCCCCAGAGGGCATTCCACAGTAGAGTTGCCTAGTCAGAACTATCCTAGACCCTGAGGACCAAAACCTGAGACCTAAAGATGATTCTTTCTTTAAAAAAAAAAAAAAAAATTGCAAACTTGTTGAAGAGAAGTTAAAAAAAAATCAACAATAAAAAAAAGGAAAAAAAATTAGAAAAAAATACAAAAACACAGACAATTAGAAAAACATAGAAAAAATCCAATAACGGTAATAACAGTCTCAAAAATCCAAAAGAGAAAATTAAATTAAAAGGAAAATTACATGTATATTGGCTAAACTAAAGAATATAAGCTGTAAACTACAAATAACCACAGAAACAAAAAAGGAAAAAAGAAGAAGAAAAATGTAAATATTAAAACATTACTAACAACATGACTTCTATAATCAAATCAAATCAGCGTGGGGTGATGGCTCTACATTTCATTAATCCTGGTATAAATGTAGCTTTAACTGTTCTTTACCATGAGAAGCCGAGCTTTAGCCAATAATAACTTAGTATGAAAAGAAAAGGAAAAACAAAACAAAACAAAACCTTAAGCCTTAAACATCAAAGCCAGCAACTGATAATTTTCCCCATCTATTTTCCCAAAGGGGGAATAAGATTTTCCATTCAAAGGATGGAACATCCTTCTGATGTTACAAGGGCAGGCCCCCACTAGTGTTATTAACCATGATACTTTAAGCATTAGCCTCAGTTTCTCAGGGTATGGCATTTAACTAAAAACACTAAGGCCATTTCCGCACTACACTGTTATAGTGCTATTATTCCACTTTCAACATCCTATGGAATCCTGGGGTTTGTAGTTTAGGGAAAGGCATTTAGAATTCTCAGCCAGATTGCTCTTTGACCTCAGAAAACTATAAACTCTGGAATTCCACAGGATGTTGAAAATAGAATAATAGCACTATAACAGTGTAGGGTGGAAATGGTCTAAGTGTAACAAAGGAGGAAAATACGTATACACACATTTTTCAAAACAGAGCTCTCACCCTGAGATTCCTTCCCCTTGCTCTGAGGATCAAGGAAGACAGTTCAGGATCAGATCTGAGAATCGTATTGCAGGATCAGGGCACACTTGACTCATAATGAATGGATAACTGGCTCATAATTCAACATTGGGAATGCAATGTGGTTTTCCACCATGCCTAAGGGCAGCAGACTGCTTTAGAGATAGCAGGACAGGCTAGATGTCATCCTACAATGGTCTCCCAAGAGAAGGGCTCAGAAGGAAAAAGGGCTGCCCAGCCCTACCCTTGTCTGCTAACTGAACTAGTTAATTCAACT
This sequence comes from Iguana delicatissima, assembly GCA_948472985.1. NCBI lineage: Eukaryota > Metazoa > Chordata > Lepidosauria > Squamata > Iguanidae > Iguana > Iguana delicatissima. Next base: position 193,018 of record CAOKZL010000920.1, on the reverse strand, counting down.
GATAGGCTCAGTCCTGGCTGGTGGTCAACAGAGTGCCGCTACAAACTTACATATGCTTACCCATTGAACTTAGTGGGACTCAGGAATGCTTCCAAATTATAGTCCCCAGTACTATCAGTAAAACATAACTCTTTCCTTCCTTCCATTCCACAGGGAATGAAGGATAAAAAAATAATAATAATACTTGTTATTATTATTCCTTCCTTCATTTTTTTCCCTCGTAACGAAAAAAAAAAGACAAAAGAAGCACTGGGGAAAACCTCAGTAGGGTTATAGCAGATTCCCTCTCCCTCAAAAAAAAAATCTGTAAATTTGTCAGAGTGATTGTACAACAAAAACTGGTGCCAACTCACTTTCAAGTACTCATGTAGAAGACAGTGCTGTCATGTATGCGTAGCTGCAATCCTGGGAATATTTGCCTGGGAATAAGCATTGTATCAAGAGCCAACATGGTGTGGTTGTTTGAGCACTGGACTACACCCATGGAGACCAGGGTTCAATTCCCCACTCAGCCATGGAAGCCCATTGGGTGATCTTGGGCATGTCACATACTCTCAGCCCCAGAAAACTCCATGTAGTTTCATCTTAGGGTTGCCTGAGTCAGAAACAACTTGAAGGCACACAGCAATGACGGCAACAACAACAATAACCAGTCTGCTCAACTGTAAGCAAAGTTTCAGACTTTTGTAGACTGCTGAGACCTAAATGCATCCCGGTTCTATCTTGCACTTTTTTGACCTTTCAATTAAACAAAGATGTGATATGAATTTCTTGGCGTAATCAGGAGTTTCCTTTTGGAATACCCCAGAGGATATCCATCCACTGAATGGATTCTGCAATATACATGGAACATGCAGTTTCTGGAACTATTTATCATTACTTAGTGTCAACAACGTGTCTTTCTTTTCTTTTTTTCAAGTTCCACATATTTTTAGTCTGAGAAAACAGATTTGTTATTCAATCATCTGAAGGGCCCCAAGCTGCATAGTGGAGAAGAAGCACTATCTGCAGTGGCCGTCTTACTTTCGGCATCTGGTCGCAATCCACTGGGAGAAATGTAAGTTAACAGTTTACCACGTGGATTACTGAATGTGCTGAATTGCAAGAATGAATATTAAATAAAAATATCCCTAGCACCTGCAGCTTGTCCTGGATGATTCCCCCAGAGTAGTGTGGGTGGGTTGGCTTCGAAAGCCCCAGCGACAGGCAAACTGCAACTGCAGCTGCTTGTTGTAGTAGCAACTTGTCGAGTGTTAGCAAATGGCTTGCAGATTCCATTCCTTGAAACAAATCAACACTGATTGATGCTGCCAATAGGATGGGGCAGGCTGTGGCAAGGGAGTAGCCAACTTAACATAATTATTGTTTTTAATCAGTCTATTGTTTTTAATCAGTTTTAATCAGTCTTTAATGAGTTACCTGCCTCATCCTTTGGCTTTTGAAAGATACAAACCAGTCAAGCCAGTCAATGATATATACACAATCATAAGACTTGCTGCACTAGCCTTGCACGTAGAACAGGGATGAGGAATGTGTGGCCCTCTAGATATTGTTGGACCATAATACCCATTAGACCTAGTTTGTATAACCAATGGCAAGGGCTTGTAGAAGCTGCAATCCAGAAACATCTGGAAGGTTCCCCATCCCTGAAGTAAAGGCCCTGGAATCAGGAACAGGTGTACATGATTGCAACACAGGATGTTTTTATTCCTCGTTTCTATAAGACACATGTGAGAATAATGGCAAGCTGAGAAAGTACAGGTTCTTAGGAGTATAGAGAAGTGCCACAGTATTCTCTTGTGACCAGCTGCAGCTGTCCAGGGTTTTAGAGTGGAGCTTAGCCAGGCCAAGATGTTTTACTGTCTGCAGTAAAGGACAAGATGGGGCCTGTCCCATTCCACATGCTTGCAGAATGGAAGCTGAAACTAGAGATGAAAAGAATAATCAAAAATATTCAAAAAAATAATGTTTTGCAAGTGCAAGTATAAAGAAACTCTGGGGAGATGAATCCTGGAATTACAAGAATCTTCACAGTTTGGGACTTATTCTGCACAAAACTCACATGTGGTGTCCCAAGTACCAGAAAACAATATTTTTTGTGCAGGAAATATTATTATTTTCTGTCCAGAAAATGCAGTTTCATATGCAGAAAAGGCTATAGTCTGGGGCTTGTCCTTTGCAAGATTTGTGTGTGGTCTTCTCATGCAGAAAACTGCATTTTCTGCTCAGGCAATAGGTATTATTTTCTGGAGGCCAGATCAGAAGAAATTTACTTGACTATCATCGTTTCTACACTACACTGTTATAGTGCTATTATTCCACTTTCAACATCCTGTGGAATTCTGGGGTTTGAAGTTTAGTGAGGCCAAAGAGCTCTATGGCTGAGAATTCTAAATGTCCCTCCCTACGCTCCAAACCCCAGGATTCCATAGAAGGTTGAAAGTGGAATAAGAGCACTGTAACAGTTTAGTGCGGAAATGATCAATGCTAGCCAGGCCTGCTGGGACTTGTTGCCCAACCACATCTAGAGGGCAGGCTAATTCCCACACTTGGATTAGATCACAGGTAGGAGTCAGACTGAGGTGGGGTAGTGTGGTGTTTGGGCCACATGTGGTTGTGAACCCTACTTTCCCAGTTCCCAAAGCTCCCTAGCAATCCTTCAAAGATCCCTGAACCCCCAATTTTGATCCCCAGTACTATCAGTAAAACATTACTCTGTCCTTCCTTCCATTCCACAGGGAATGAAGGATAAAAAATAATTACTATTGTTATTATTATTCCTTCCTTCATTTTTTTCCCTAGTAAGAAAAAAAAAAGACAAAAGAAGCACTGGGGAAAACCTCAGTAGGGTTATAGCAGATTCCCTCTCCCTCAAAAAAAAAAACACCTGTGAATAATTTGTACAAAGAAAGAAAAAAACACACATATATAGAATAAAACAGTGCAAAAAAGAACAAAAAGAAAGAAAATACAAAGCAGTACATTGAAAAAACATTCAGTCATTAACAAAACACAAACATAAGAAGAGAAGAAAAATAGCCTCACAAAATTTATCTACTAAAAGCAAATATCTAAACATAAAACAGTCTATCATTAACTTCCCACTTCCCAGATCATTTTTGTTTTCGACTTCTGAAGATCTTACTGCCTCAGATTTATCATCCTTTTCTTATTGTAGTTACTCAGCTAGTTTAGCATCGGTAATATAAATACAGTTCTCAAATGTATGAAATCCATAAAAAAAGTTAGGAAAAAATGTAGTTCAATTTAAAGTATTCTAAGTGCAACTTTCAGTTTAATCCGAATCCAGCTTGTCTGCCTCCAGTCCATGATAAAAATGACATAATCTTCTCTCAATACTTTTAAAATTCACTAATAGATTTATCTCTTAATAATGGCGTCAATTTGTCCATCTCTGCCATATCTAAAAACTTTAAAACCCACCCTTCTTGGGATGGCATCATTCAGTACTTAGCATATAAAATTCCCACCGCTGCCATCATATATTGAATAACTTTCACACAGCCTTTAGTAATTTTACCGTTAATGTTTTCTAACAGAAACAGTTGTAGAGTTAAATGGATCTTGATTTTTAAAATCTTTTCTATCATCTGACATATCATCCATTAATATTTCTTAGCTTTTTCACAAGTCCATCATATGTACGTATATGAATGTGTATATAACCCTTATACATCACTGAGAATTTTTCTGGAGATAGATACCATTTATACATTATTTTATAAAGTTTTTTTTTTAACTCATAACTTAAAGTAAATTTCAAATTTTTCTTCCAAAGTTTGTCCCATTGACCTATCTGGACAGTATACTCTATGTTTGTGCCCATTTAATCATAAAATCTTTAACTTGTTCCTCTTCGAATTCAAATTCCAACAATATTTTATACATTTTAGCAATTAACTGTTTATTGTTATTACATAGTTAATTTTGAAAGTCTCTTATTTCTGTATCAATGCCATGTAACTTATCTGTTTTAAATATCTCAGATAGCTTTCTATAGGCAAACCAACTTATATTTCTCCCTTCTGCCTTCAATTCATCATGAGACTTTATATGAACTTGTGTTCCAATAACTTTAAATAAATCAGGAAAAGTTATCCAATTGTCAATAAAACTTATTTCTCTTATAAAAAAGAGTTTCATGTGGTGAAATTGTTACCCTGATTTCTGGGGTTCCTTGGAGGACACCTCAATATGCTCCACGTGATGGGGAATGAAAACTAGCCAGAGCATGAGCAATAGCAATGCAAGAGGCAGGGTAACCTAGCGGGGTCTTTTTACCCAGTTTTTAATGGGGTCAGGCCAAGCCAAAAACCAAACAAAAATATCCAATAAATGATTTTATTGAATGAAAGTCTCACACACCAACGGAATCACTCACACACTCACTCAAGACCTATTAAGAAGCAAAAGGGAGGAAACTGAATAGGGGAATATTGAAGGGGTTGCAGCTGGGGTGATACTGCACCTTTTCCTGAAGTCCTTAGTCCAGGAAAAACAGAGGAGAAGTGAGGCTCAGCATGGAGAGGGCTGAGAGGATTACTCAACGGACAGAGAAATGGTCTGCTGGGATAACTGGGAGTGATCCAAAGAACTGCTCAAAAACAGGGACTATTTGTAGGGGGAAAAGTACCTGGAGGGCTAATCCTTTCCCGGAGAGAACAATTGATGTTGCAAGGAGAAAGAAGCTCCAAACGGTAACTTCCTTTGTGTGATGCGATTACAAGGTGTTGCCAAAGTCTCAGGATCTCAGGATCTTCGGCTGCATTGGGTTGTGGTGTGACTTCATGTAAATGGTCCTTGCCTGATAGGATTTTGCTCAACTTGGGGCAAACATGCTAATCCCCTCAAGTCGGCTTCTCAGGGGCTGAGGACCCTTTGTTTACTGTGGGTTTGCACAGCTTGAGGTCTCCTGGGGCTACATGACTGGGGATTTTACTGGCCTGACCTGGTTTTCTATCATTCGACCGTTGCTGCCTATGTGCCCATCCAGGCGACCTCTCAGGCACATGGAATCATATTTTTATATCAAAATTGTAGACCCCGGGACAGGGTTTTTCAGTGGGGTGACAAAATCCATAAAGGAACTTTTGGACATATTCTGTTTTTACATTTCAATTATACTCTCACTACTGCACATCTTATAAAATGGTTATTGAAGTTTACCTTTGCTCTTGTTTTGTCATACCATTAGAAAACGTGCCAACCAAATCTACAATAATAGTAACAACAACAACAACAACAACGTTTATTTATAATGGCTTTTACACCAAAGGGCAGAACAACAGCATATACAATCAGGGACCAAGACATTAAAACAGAAAACCACAACAATACGTGGCATGAAATCCCCAGCACCCCACCAGTTGCTGCCCATCTCAGCACCTTAAACACAGCTCAATGACTTAAGGTGGACAGTCAAAGAGGAAGGTCTTCAACCATTTACGAAAATGGGTGAGATCTTCCTCCAGCCAGAGGTCCAAAGGAAGACCAATCCACAAATGTGGAGTCAGATCTGGAAAGGCTTGCAGCCTTGACAGAGCTGTACATGTTGGTGGAACAGACACTAATCCTTTGCCTGCAGATCTCAAGGAACTCCCTAGACCAAGGAATGACCTGCTGGAAAAGATATGACAGCTGAATATGCTGTCCAAATTTAAAACAGCATAAAAGACCAGTCTCTTCTGGTGGGCCTATTCAGATAATTTTAAATTGTGAATGTTAACTGTGAATTTTAACTATGTATTGACTGTTTCAATAAGTATATGCATTACTTGATCTTTTAAACTATCATGCATTTTAACTGTTATTTTTAACTGTTCTGTTTTTAACTGATATTATGTGTTATGTGTTAACCTGTTGTTGTTCCGTGGGGAGAGGTGGGTATGAAATGTGTATTATATTGTTGTTGTTGTTGTTGTTGTTGTTGTTGCTGTTGCTGTGCTCTCTTACAGTGGTTTGATTCAGTCTCTTCCAGTACTGTAACCTTACCCATATAAGAAAACCTGAGTTACCTCTGCAAGAGACTTCCAATATTCTAGAAATCAAATCCTTCCATACTTAACAGTCTCTGTCTTTGTAGTGTCATCCAGTCTTCCAGTCAGACCATTGCCACTGCATAGAAATATATTTTTAAGTCTGGCAGAGGTGGGGTCTGTGGGGTAGGCAATTTGGAAGGTTTCGTTTATTTGTTTTCCAAGCTTTCTTGGAAATGGGAGAAAGCCATTCCCAGACACAGGTTTAGCTTCTGCCCACACACTCATCTATCTCCCAAAAGGGCTTTTCTGGTTGAAAATCAATCAAAAATGGTGAACTGAAGTGACATGACATAAGTTCCAGTGCACTGCACTGTGCAAAGGTGGTCTATGAGAAAGAGTAAAATTGGCCCTTGCACTCCTTCACTCTCTCCTGGTTTATTTCACTGCCAGTCTTTGTACAGATCAACTCAAGCATTTTGTGCGGACTAGCCCTAAAGTGATTTAAAATGAAAATATGTTAGGCTAAATGCATTGTTGATTTCAAACTGTTTGCTGTCACTTTTCATGTACAAGGTTGAAAACATCACAAGTCTGGAAGAAGAAAATGGAATACAAAGGCGGTTTTGTTATACTGTGGCTGGATGCACTATTTGCATGATAGGTGGAGAAACCCTTTTTTTTTTTAGTTAATTATTTGATTTATATCCCACCTATCTCCCAAAATGGGACTCCAAGGAGCTGTTTTTCCAAATGTTGGATTGCAAATCCCACCAGCCCTTGAATCAGACTTAGCCAATGGAGAGGGATGTTGAGTGTTAAAGTCCAACCACATCTGGAAAGCTGTAGTTTGCCTACCCTCGATTTACATGGCCATAAGGCTAGGTTTGCTTTTTAAAATAACCAAAAATCCAGCAATTGTGTGCATTTTGCTGACTTCATACCCGCTCTGTTATCTTGAGAGGACAGCACATATGTGATAACTTGGCTGAATTTCAAATGGTCTGTTAAAAAAGAATAAACCTAGGTTAAAATCTCTGCCTTCCTTACTATTGCAGAGGCCATCCTAACCCCAGTTGCACATTGGCCCTCATGGCTTCTTCCATACAAAACAATTAGAACAGGTGATCTACACTTTTTTTTATCGAGACAGCCCCAGAAGGCTCAAATGTTTGGACATATTGAATGCAGATGGGAAATCAAAGACAGATCAATGCTTGGCAACACTACAAGGGAAATATAACTGGCTTCCCTTTGGGTTTTGTGATGTCAAGACAATAACAAATGTGAATGTCAAGTGGTGTTTAATATATTTATATTTGCAGTAAGATAATATAAATAATATTTTTAACTATGAAAGGTTGCCAACTTCTTCTTTTCTGGAATGTGTGTGGGATCTTACTGGGAGGGGAAAAGACCCTGCATACAGATATATGCCAAATCTGCTCAGATTTCCAAAGGGAATACCAACTTTCACCTTAGGCAGAAAAGAACAAGGATGTACAGTACCTGGTTAGCATATAGAATTTAAATTTATGAATCATTGCACAGAGTTAACATTAAATGTTTGTTATGACCTTTCAGTGTTACAGCTTTGAGAGCCTCGTTTTTGGTGGAAATATGAGGCAGGGTTATGAATACATAAATGAAAACTTTCTTCCAAATCACATATAAATATACCCAAACATACTGGGTTGGCATACTTTTACAGTGTTACTGGGTTGCTAGGTCCAGCCTCACAAATCAAGAGTGTGGGCATTGCAGGCTTAATTTTGGAGTGGGCTATGTAATAGAGAGATAACGGATCCCCTTCTGGATTTAGCTCTCCCGAGTAAACATAAAATGACCAAGATTTTCAAAGGTCACTATTCTAGTGAAGTGTCTTGAAAACAGTTATCCACAGTTTTTTTTGTTTGGGATTAGAACTGAGTTTTTAAAACATGTTTAACCAAAAGGAAGGAAGGAAGGAAGGAAGGAAGGAAGGAGAGATAGAGGAAGGAAGGAAGCAAGCAAGCAAGCAAGCAAGCAAGCAAGCAAGCAGTGGAAGAAAGGAACAGGATTTGCATATTAATAAGGTGGTCAAAAGATAAAGATGTTAAATGTTAACTGAATAGAAAATGAGCAATGGACTTTAAAGCACCAAAATACTCCGACTTTCGTATTAGGCTGCTGCTGGTTGATCAAGAGCTGCTGAAATCTTTTGACAGCTGCCCCATGTGATGGTGAGCCCTGTGAAAAGTGGCAGCTTCTCTGTGAAGTACCCTTAGACCCTGGACTGCCTGGCTTCCTTATCAGGAAAGACAGAGGTTCTCCTCCTTGCTTTTTACTTCAGCAGCACACTCTTCTTGAACCCTGGTTTGTTACTGTATCCATGGCTGGTGTTGGTCATGAACTGTGGCTTCCTCCTCAATCCTGCCACCTGGTTTGTCCTATGATTCTAATTTGGGCCATTTCTGCACTACACTGTTATAGCGCTATTAGTCCACTGTCAACATCCTATGGAATTCTGAGATTTGCTGTTTAGGGTGGGGCCTTTAGAATTATCAGTCAAAGAGCTCTTTGAGCTCAGTAAACTACAAACCCCAGAATTCCACAGGAGAAAGTGGAATAATATCACTGTAACAGTGTAGCGTAGAAATGGTTTTGCTCTTCAGTCCAGACTGTCTGCACACACACACAAAGAGAAAGAAAGAGAGATTCTGTCTACAGACACACACACACACCCGGGGGGGGGGAGATGCTGATTCCCAGCTCCTGGCTCACCTCAGCCTGCTGCCTATAGTTCAGACTTGACAGATATCTTTCATCAGGGGGCTGAAAACAGAGTACATGGGCAGCATGTCATCCCCTCCCTGCCCCATTTCTAGTACCTGCAACTGTACTTCAAAAAATCAGCAGCACTAGTGCACTCTGCACACTGGCAGGTATCAATGATTCAGAAGAGTGGTGTGACACCCACTTGCAAAACAGAAGCCCACTGTTATTGCCACTGAATTTGGAGGATAGTAATGGTAGTGGCATAGTGGTTGCTGCCAGATTGGGGAGAGGACAGTGTAGGCATCAGTGATGCCCGTTTCTAGCCCTTGATTCCCAGAGGCTGTCTACGGTACCTCACATGACAATGTATTTAGCTGGGATGAAGGTAGTTTTAGCAATATTTTATTAATCCGGGCTCACGGAAACATATTGGCACAATTTCCATACACAGCAGGACAGTGGTTCTTGACAGAACAGTAATTGAGAGGAAATGGAAGAACTTGTCTTCAGTTTGAATTGATCCTAACAAAACTCTGTTGAAGCACTTCAACCTGCTTCCTACTTGTGGCACAGTCCTTGAAAGCTGTTTTGAATTCTGTCAAGAGGTGTTTCTTTTATGAGGGTAGTTAAAGGGACACCTGCCTGGACTGATATACCTAATGCTGTGTCAACATTTCCATTGATTTGGTTTATAACCCAGCTGTGAAAACTCATTTTAGCCCAAGACATGGTATAGAATATCTAAGATTGAAGAGAGAGAAGGAGGAGGGGGGAGGGGGAGGAGAGGGAGGAGGAGGGAGAGGAAAGTCCGTCATTGCCCCATAAGTAAGCTACAAAAGAGTAAAATAAAAATAGATGAATTTACCCTAATTTGTCTAATTTGCCCCTTCAGGTGCCTTATCTATGACCTGGGATGACGAACTTTTCCTCTCTTCTCTATCTTGAATTTTAGATATTTTTATCAAGACTTCAAGGCAGTTAAGCCAAATTTCTCTGTAATGTAAAGAAAGAGGTAGATGTTAATGACAGTCTGCTGTTTATTGACATAAACCCATAAATTGGATCAAAGAGGACAGTTTCTCTTGTTCCTGGTTGTCTTGGCCATTTCCACACTAGACTGTTATAGCACTATGATTCCACTTTCAACACCCTACAGAATCCTGGGGTTTGCAGTTTCAGGAGAGGCCAGCCGGCCCCTCCCGAAACTGCAAACCCCAGGATTCCATAGGATGTTGAAAGTGGAATCATAGTGCTATAACAGTCTAGTGCGGAAATGGCTTCTGTGTTTGTTTGCTTGTGTGTCAATCACAGCCTCTTTTAATTCAGATATTCTCATTAATGTTATATTGAATGTATTTAGAGCCTGACTTCATACAGGGCAGGGAAAGAAAATTGGTGTCATGATGGCTCAAGCCCATGATTGTTCAACTTCATCCTTCAGCATTCCTATCCTTGCCCTAACAATAGCTCTTAAAGCAGTGGTTCTCAACCTGTGGGTCCCCAGATGTTTGTGGACTTCAGCTCCCAGAAGCCCCAGCCACTATGGTCAATGCTGAGGGCTTCTGGAAGCTGAAGTCCACAAACATCTGGGGACCCACAGGTTGAGAACCACTGTCTTAAAGAGATATAAAGAACTATATTTTGAGCAGAATGCATTATTTTCCTTGAAAAAAATCTTTTGCTAAAAATATCCCGACCTATTTTTTTTTTAAAAAAAAATCTTACTGAGGTTGACCATTTGCTTGATTTGTTGAAAGTCCTGTGGTAAGTCTTGAGAAGTAACCTACAAAATTTTCATTTCAAATGAGCAAGTCCTATTTTACAGCAGAACTTTCAAACATTTTACTTGGAGATAGAAAACTCTTGACTTCCTTTTTCTCCTTAGTTCTATTTTATCTTTTGCCTCTCTGATTTCTGAAGCAAGTATCTAAGGCACTTCAGATTAATGTGGAGCAGCAGTGTTGTGACTTCAGTCCTGTTCTCTCATGTCATTAGATTCCGTCTATGTCTATCCAACTCCAAATGCTTTTTTATTCCATTATTTAACACTAGTTCTCCTTCTTCTGTTTCTCTCTTTCAGCTCTCTCATTTTGCCTTCTCTATTTTTTTTCATCCACTACACATTTAACTAGTTTTGGTTCCATCTGACTCCAATTCATGCACTTCTTTCATCTAGCTTTGTAATAAAGTATATATTTGAGTACCCTATTTCTGAACAATTGTATTGTTCTTTTCCTGTGGACATCTCAGACCCTGCTCTACTGTACAATGTTGCTTCGGTATACGTATTGTCAAAGATACATATAGATGAGGATACACTTTAACAACAGGTAGTCATTTTTCTAAAGCTGCTTATGAAACATCTCCCTCTTGATGGTGACATCACATTTTGTCTTGCTGACTGGTATATGCTCTGTTAATCTCATTACAGAATGATGTAACTTGATCTTTATGCTAAGAAATGGTTCAATGAAAACCTACACAAGACTTCTCAGTTCGTGCTGGAGTTGTCAAGTCAGTCTCTTGAGAGATTTCAGTGTGTGCTTAACTCCTGTGGGTTTGCTAAGTGTGTTTGTGCGCAGCAGGACATGTATCACTTGCTTCAATGAGAAATGAGTGATTTGTATAATGGAGGTCTCCATTTTCACTTACTCTGATGTCTAGGATCAAACATGTGAAAAAAGGCAAAGCCATCTGGAGTCCAAAGGGATAAAGACAACTGAAAAAAATTGATCTATTGCTTTTTCATGCCAGTGATGACACAGTCATTGACTCACTTGGCATGGAGCTGTTCAAGTTATTCCCATCCACTTCCCATGCCCACGATTAACATAAATAGGAAAACTTTGATGAGGAGGAACTTCTCTTTTATTTATTTTGACAATGTACAGCCCACCAATTTGACACTGTACTCTAGAAGACAACCATAAACCCAAAACACAAAACTGTTTTGTCAAAATGATAAATAAAATTAACTATCTTGAAAGAACAAAGCCAGCCATAGATGTATAAAAGTATTTATGTGAAAATTTTGCCTAAACAATTTTTAAAAGCATAACACTTTGCCATACCAAAGTTCATCTAGTCCAGTGGTTCTCAACCTGTGGGTCCCCAGATGTTTGTGGACTTCAGCTCCCAGAAGCCCTAGCCACTATGGTCAATGCTCAGGGTTTCTGGGAGCTGAAGTCTAGAAACATCTGGGACCCACAGGTTGAGAACCACTGATCTAGTCCATATTCTGGTCCCAATGACTGTAATGCAGTTATTTCTAGAAGATACTGAATTTAGCCATTTGAAGGGAATTGTGAACTAGAAGGGAGCATATGGACTAGGATTCCCAAGCTAGGGTAAAATTGTTTTACCTTAGCTCAAGATAAAAATCTCAGAGATTGAATCCCATATTCTTCTCCTTTCCAGTAAAGAGCAGTTCAGTCTACAATCAGCAATGCTAAAACACCCCACCCTTTTTGCCTTCCCCTCCCTCTCTCCCTCCCTTGGCCACCTCAGTCTCCTCTTCTGCTGGTGAAGAAGGGCAAAAAAGGGGGGTGCTTGAGCATTTCTGATAGACTAGATAGCTGGAAAAGAGCGTTGGGGGGGGGAAGAGACAGGCAAATGTTGGCTGGCTGGGTCTGTGTGTTGCTGGTAAATCCACTCCAGCCTCAAACTAGCCAGAAGAAGCAGGAGAAAAGTCTTCCCAAACCACTCCTCAATTAGCACCTCTCAAGGAAGTGTGCATTTATTTATTTCTCCCCTCTCTCCCAGTTTGAAGACCCATAATAAGCAATTTTAAATAAATATTCAATATACTTTAGGGTTTTAAATCTTGAATTAAATCTTGGAGGTCCACAGCAACAAAAGGTAACAAAACGTTACCAGGAAAGATCCTAGAGCAGATAATTAAACAGACAGTTTGTAGTTACTTAGAAAGCAATACCGTAATCACTAAAAGTCAACACGGATTTCTCAGAAATAAGTCATGCCAGACTAATCTTATCTCTTTTTATGATAGGGTTACAAGCTTGATAGACGAAGAGAATGCTGTAGACATAGCATATCTTGATTTCAGTAAGGCCTTTGACAAAGTTCCCCATGATATTCTTGCAAAGAAGTTAGTAAAGTGCGGGCTGAGCAGGGCTATTGATGAGTGGATTTGTAATTGGTTGACCAAACCCAAAGAGTGCTCATCAATGGCTACTTTTCATTCTGGGAGAAGCGATTAGTGGGATGCCACAGGGTTCTGTCCTGGGCCCAGTGCTATTCAACATCTCCATCAATGACTTAGATGAAGGAGTGGAGGGCATGCTGATCAAATTTGAAGATGACACCAAATTGGGAGGGGTTGCTAATACCCCAGAGGACAGAATCAAATTTCAAAATGACCTTAACAGATTGGAGAGCTGGGCCAAAGCTAACAAAATGGATTTCAACAGAGAGAAATCTAAGGTCCTACACTTAGGGAGAAAAAATGGAATGCACAAATAAAGGACGGGGTAGAATCATAGAAATGTAGAGTTGGAAGAGACCACAAGGGCCATCCAGTCCAACCCCCTGCCATGCAGGAAAACCCTCAAAGCACTCCCGTCAAGTGGCCATCCAGCCTCCACTTAAAAACCTCCAAAGAAGGAGACTCCACCACACTCTGTGGCAGCACATTCCACTGCCGGACAGCCTTGACTGTCAGGAAATTCCTCCTGAGGTTCAGGCGGAATCTCCCCACCTGCAGCTTGCATCCATTGCTCCTTGTCCTGGTCTCAAGGGCAGGAGAAAACAAGCCCACTCCCTCCTCAACATGACATCCCTTCAAATATTTAAACATGGCTATCATGTCCCCTCTCAACCTTCTCTTCTGCAGACTAAACATACCCAGCTCTCTAAGTCTGTCCTCATAGGGCATGGCTTCCAGGCCCCTCACCATTTTGGTTGCCCTCCTCTGGACCTGCTCCAGCTTATCCATATCCTTCTTGAATTGGGGTGCCCAGAACTGGACACAGTATTCAAGATGAGGTCTAACCAATGCAGAATAGAGTGGTACCAATACCTCCCTCGATCTAGACACCATACTCCTATTGATGCAACCAAGAATTGCGCTGGCCTTCTTGGCTGCCGCATCACACTGCTGACTCATGTTCAGCTTGTGGTCTATGAAGACTCCTAGATCCCTTTCACACGTACTGTTAGCCAGCCACGTGTCCCCCATCCTATATTTCTGCATACCATTTTTTCTGCCTAAGTGTAGGACCTTACATTTCTCTCTGTTGAAGTTCATTTTGTTAGCCTTGGCCCAGCTCTCCAATCTGTTCAGGTCCTTTTGAATTTTGATCCTGTCATCAGGCGTATTAGCAACCCCTCCCAATTTGGTGTCATCTGCAAATTTGATCAGCGTGCTCTCTATTCCTTCATCCAAGTCATTAATGAAGATATTGAACAGCACAGGGCCCAGGACAGAACCCTGTGGCACCCCACTAGTCACTTCTCTCCAGGATGAGAATCTGCCATTGGTGACCACCCTTTGGGTACGGTCAGTCAACCAGTTACAAATCCACCTGACAGTAGCCCTGTCCAGCCCACATCTTACTAGCTTCTTTGCAAGAATGTCATGGGGAACTTTGTCAAAGGCCTTACTGAAATCAAGATATACTATGTCCACAACATTCCCTTCATCTATCAAGCAAGTAACTCTATCATAAAAGAGATAAGATTAGTCTGGCATGACCTATTTTTGAGAAATCCATGTTGACTTTTCGTAATTACGGCATTGTTTTCTAAGTAATTAGAAACTGACTGTTTGATGATCCGCTCCAGGATCTTTCCAGGTACTGATGTCAGGCTGACTGGGCGATAATTATTTGGGTCCTCTTTTTTCCCTTCTTGAAGATGGGGACAACATTTGCCCTCCTCCAGTCTGGGGTACACATGGCTGGATAGCAGTACGTGTGAAAGGGATCTAGGAATCTTGGTAGATCACAAGCTGAACATGAGTCAGCAGTGTGATGTGGCAGCCAAGAAAGCCAACATGATTCTTGGATGCATCAATAGGAGTATGGTGTCTAGATCAAGGGAGGTAATAGTACTACTCTATTCTGCACTGGTTAGGTCTCATTTGGAATACCGTGTCTAGTTCTGGTCACCTCAATTTAAGAAGGATATCAACAAGCTGGAATGTGTCCAGAGGAGGGTGACCAAAATGGTGAAGGGTCTGGAAGCCATGCCTTATGAGGAACGGCTTAGGGAGCTGGGTATGTTTAGTCTGCAGAAGAGAAGGTTAAGAGCGGATATGATAGCCATGTTTAAATATTTGAAGGGAGGTCATGTCGAGGAGGAAGCGGGCTTGTTTTCTGCCGCTCCAGAGACTAGGACAAGGAGCAATGGATTCAAGCTGCAGGAAAGGAGATTCCACTTGAACCTCAGGAAGAACTTCCTAACAATCAGAGCTGTCCAGCAGTGGAATATGCTGCCTCAGAGTGTGGAGCAGTCTCCTTCTTTGGAGGTTTTTAAGCAGAGGCTGGATGGCCATCTTTTGGGAATGCTTTGATGACTGTTCCTGCATAGCAGGGAGTTGGACTCAGTGGCCCTTGTGTCTCTTCCAACTCTATGATTTTATGATTCTATGAAAAGGTATTTAATGGGAGTCCTTGGTAAAGAAAAGGCTAAGAACCACTGGGCTACATCTCAAAGACATTGCCTTCATTTCTAAGAATGGAGAAAAAAACTTTTGTGTCCTGCCTTGATTTGGTGTACCAAATGCCTTATGGCCAGCAAGGGATGTGGTCTTTACATGCATCAACCTTCCCTCCACCATCTTTAACATTTCAAGTACTGGATTCCTTCAGTGAGAGCCTGCTAAGGAGCTGGGGAGCAAAGTCCCTAAGTCAGTCAGAGAGGGTGACTGTGTTGGGAGGTTTAGTTCTCAGTGGAAGCCTAGTGAGAGGCAGAAGGGTAATTAAGCTGTCTAGTCAGAGAGCGTGACCTAGATTGAAGGTTAAGCCTTTGGTGGGAGTTTAGCCAAAGCATTGTTATATGATACTTGTGCCTTATATGAAAGTCTAAAGAAATAATCGAACTGTTTCTGAGCAGGGAGATACCTGTTATATTGTCTAAAAAGTGCACTGAGCTTTTTGCCTGCATTTGAAATCTAACACATTATTTGATTCTTACTGTTATATTAATCAATGTTACAGTTTATCTTTGTAAACACTTAAGTGGTTCTAAATAAATATTGAAAACCCTCACCCTTTTACACAAAGATGGTGTTATAAGGAGCGAGGCAGAGCTGTGTGGTAATGACAGAGCACCTTGTCAAACTGGGAATTGCCACACCAATTTTGAAGAACTAAGGGCCTGTCACAATTGATGATTGTCTAGGTCACAATTACCTACCCACCCATGACATCACAAGCAGTTGTCCCTAAGTCTCAAGTTTGGAAAAATTTCAGGGCTTGGGATAGTCCTGACCTGGCTGTCATATTTGAATATGAGAAAGGGAAGTTTTTCCTCCTCACCTGCAAAATATTTTCTGTCTATGTCAAGAGTGCTTTCACATTTTGGAAGAATTTTTTTTGCTTTTCTACAAATTGCATGACAAACCATAAGAGCTGCTGGTTCATTGCAATGGACTTGTAACAATTAGAAGTATCAGAAGGGTCGTTTGAATCTTGTGATCAAGCAAGCAGTCCCTCTGTGCTTTGCTGTATCCATGAGCTTTATCTGACAGAGGGGGAAAGGCACTTAATTTGCACAATTTGGGGGGAAAATGTCAAATCCTCAGTGATGGGAAGAAGCACTCAACAGTTCTATGAAAGTTCTTCACATTTGTATTTCAGTGAAAAAGGGTTTAAGGCAGTCTTTTCCTTGAAGTTTTAGGATCAGGGAGTGATTTGGATACGACGTGATATTAAAAAAAAAGAGATTCCTTCACCTTCTGTTCTGAAGTGGAACTATCCAAGGAATGTGAATTGTGTTTGTTGTTCATCTTTAGTTTCAAATTTGAGGGAACCCTTAGCAGTAAATAAATAAATAAGCAAGCAAGCAGGGCATATCAACCAGACTGACAGAAACATCTTGTTAAGCTTCTACCTCAAATTACAGTGTTGTAAAGAGGACCTCTCTAGGCTGGCCTTTCCTCAGCTGTACCTTGTTAACATTTCCAAGAAAGTTTACTAAAATTTGATCACCAGAGTACAAATCTCTGGTGTTCACCTTCTAGCTGTTCTTGTTTCCAGTAGTATATCCTTTTTATGGCATTTGGCATGTAAATCATGCGTTCCTTGAAGAAAGTAAGGAGGAGGGAGAGAAAGATTAACATTTTAACATCATTTCTTGGCTACTCATGCTGTGTAGGACTGTATTATTTATTATTATTTTTCCAACCAGCAACCAATCAACTTGGAGATTCCAAATGAAACAAGGAATGTCAATAGAACCTGCACAATCCCACATTTTATTGGCTTGGCTTATGCTCAAGGGTTTGTGTAGTACATGTGATCTCTCACTTGGTTGTGTTTTTTGCTGCTATCATTCCCAAATTACATTTCAGATCATTATGACATCTGGAATTTCTAGCCAAAAGGGAGACTTAAGTGACCTAAAGTTGAACCAAATATTCTTGATGTGATTTGAAATAAAGGAAGGCATAGCTAATTCATGTAATGGATTTAAAAGATTTCCATCATTTTTATCTAATAATAGCTGCCAATAGAGAAAGGGAGAAGTTTATTTATCAAGGCCAATCAGTGAGTTATTCTCAACTTGCTTCATAATAGATAATAATAGGAAAAAGTACTCCTCAGTGATGAAACTGAAGCCAAGTTATACATTCAGGTCACTTTCCTTGGACTCCCTTTTCCCCCTCTCAGTCCAGCTTACTTATCTCTCTACGTAAGATGTCAGTTAACAACATTCCATCATACTATAGCATAGGGAGGAAGAAGTTTGTTATTGGTCTACAACTCCCTCCAGATACAGTTACAACAGCACATGGTGAAGTGTGATAGAATCTGTAGTTCAGTAACATCTGGAGGACTATAGTTTCCCCTTTCCTGCTCCAACATGATCTGGCTTATAAAGGTGGAATGTCTTCTTTTAGTTCAGAACTCACCTTAACTAAAAGTTGCATCCTTATGCCCCATAACAGACATAAAGATACAGGCCAAGATTCTGCACTGCCAACTTTGTTATAAAGGCATCACTAAGTGTCATTTCCTGGCCTGACTCCCTAAATCTACCTTAATAGCCAGCAGCTGCTCCAAAATACAGAGATTGTTCTGCTGAAGATCAGGGCACAGGAGAATGGTGTTTCCAGCCCACTCTCAACAGTGAGCTGCGGTGCAAGGAGGAATTGCCATGGAAGTCCTACTTCTGATTGTCACAGTACCACTTGCTGGTGGGAGCAGCTGGAAACATCATCCTGCTATGCCCTAACAATCAGCAGAACAAGCCTTCATCACTCAGACTAGCTCCCTGACTTTAAGGAGTTTGAGGGGTATTTACAACCAGAATAATAGTGCCACAATTGTGAATGCATAGTTTAACTGAATATGGAGTGGTTACAGGTCTGTAACTATAAGTTATTAATCTCTAACAATGATACAGGATGCCAGCCATTATTAGTAAACAATTAAGTATAGAATTAGCAAACAATTAGTATATAATTGCGAAAGTATAACTCTATTAAAAGCAGAAAAACTTATGATTACTTATCAATATTAGCCAAGGAATGTGAAAAGGGACAGTTCAATTCTTCACAACAACAAACAAATCTCTCTTTCTTTGGGCATGATGTTGCAGTTCTGCATCTTTTGTGCAAATGAAGATACAGCAACAAAACTTGTTCTGCCCATTCATGAAATACTTCTGCATTTCAATGTTCCTGTCCTTGTCTGATCACCAACATATTTTAGAAGGAAAAAGAGTTCTTTCTCTTTGTTTGTTTGTTTGTTTTGCACTTCTTGTTTAACAACATGTTTTAAAGAAAGTTTTAACATCTTGTGACAGGATAATTTTCATTAAAAAAAAAAGGAAATTAAAAAATGCAAAAAAAAATGGAGGGGAGATTGATACAACAAAGTGTCAAACCAGCCACTTATACTAAAGAAAGAGTGTGTACATGTGCTTCTGTGTGTTTTTGTCTTCAACATACCTTTAAACCATGAAACCCAAGTATCCAACATCTTGTGTATTTATTAAGGGGACTCTGGATGTCCGGGGTATTTTTTAAAAATAGAATAGATCTGTCTCTACCCTGAAGTACTATCTGCAATAACTGGATGTGAGACTTTCCTAAGCATCTCAGAGAAAGCTGCCTGTTGTTGTTGTTGTTGTTGTTGTTGTTGTGTACCTTCAAGTTATTTCCAAATTATGGCCACCCTAAGGTGAACTTATTATGGGATTTTCTGGGGCTGAGAGTGTGTGACATGCTCAAGCTCACTCAGTGGGTTTCCATGGCCCGGGAAATTCAACCCTGGTCTCCAGGGTTGTAGTCCAGTGCTCAGACCACTATACCACACTGGCTCTCAAGCTGCCTATGAGCCTCTTCACTTCTACAGAAGGGCTGTAGGCAATTCCGTGTGACAGTAGAAAAAAGCAACATGCCGGGCACATGCTTCTTCCCTCTACAGGTCCACTGATACTTTAAAATGTTAAGAGAGAAAAAGATGATCCTGCTTCTGCGTAAGCAGGGAGAGAAAGTGAGGAAAACGAAAAGCCAAACAAGCACCTGGGTAGTTGGAAAAAAAACTCGAATGAAATGAAAAGAGTGGTGAGGGAGAGAGAAGAGAAACAGCAGAGGAGAAGAGAGATTACATGCAGCATAGCAAAGGTAACCTCCATGAGTAGAGCACTGAAGAGCACCTGGGTGTGTAGTGGAAGAGAAAGAATGCTTGGTTCTATGAAAAGAAAGAGTACAGAGGGAGGGATGAATGGCAGGAGAGAAAAATCACCTCAATGCATAGGAAAAAGCATCAAGAGGGCTGGATTCTAAGAGGTCTCTAATACATACATAGCTTGGCATCCTTCCTAGTAATAGAAAAAGAAGAAACAACATCAGTCTAAGCGCATGAAGAGAACCCAATTCTGCAAGATCAAAAAGATAATTTTAAAATGAATCTATTTTATACTGAGTCCCTCTGTCCCAATATTTTCTTTGACTTGTAGTAGATTTGTTGATGGGGGGCAGGGGAATTCAGAAATTCAAGTTCCATAGGCACAAACCAACAGATTTGCCATATGGGTTGATTTCCCCCCAACTATATTGTAGTTCTGTAATGTGCTACAACACTATAGTAAAGCTATATAGCCATATAGTAAATACCATATTGAGAATGAGCTCCTGCCCAATATCTTTTTGCTGTTTCGCAAAACAGCAAAAATATTTCTGTCACTCTCACAAACAATATTTCAAGAATTCACCGTGATATATTCAAGCAAGGCCTTTGAATCCTTGGATTTATTAGTCACGTTCTTGTGTTTTAGTACACAGTAAATGGGTATTTCAAAGGAGAAATTTTTTTAGTTGATTTTAAAGTTACTCATCTGAACATCTAAGAAGGAGGTGCACTGGAAACAGAACTTCATTCTTCCCAGACCTTCTAAGCTAATTTACCATTCCATCAACCTCATGAGGTCTCATATCAATATGACATAGTTTGCCCTTAGGTGTGCTAAACCACAGTTTGAAAGTTCTTCCTCAAAACAGTAAATACAGAATGTCTGAGAGCACTTTTGTTGGGATGATATCTGCTTTATCCTGAATTCTCTCTTGGGTTCCTAAGCAAAGCAATATGGAAAGAATCAGTCTACATGTTCCTAGTTAAACATGTGGGCTTTTATTTTTATTTGGGGGTGGGATACAAAAGAAAACAAATAGAAACACCTGCACACAAAAAAACATGATGCACATACATGTGTGTGTGCTTACACACACAGTATAATACATTCAATTTATCATCATTGTCTGCAGAGGAAAGCATTCCAAACACTGCTGTTGCTCTGGAATGCAGCCCTTCTTCATGATATCCTTTAGGGCATAAAACATTTCTAAAGCTGAAAGTGTTTCACAGCATAGTTTAAATAATCCGTCATCACACAGAACTTTCTCAGAGTCCCCAGCCTTTTTGACTGTGAGTAGCTGCTTCTATAAGAAGTGCTGTGAAGTAAAATAACTCTTTCAGATCCTTTTCTTACTTTCCATAATGCTGGATCTCTACTTTCTGGTGACCTTGTATGTTTCCAGATAGTATGAAGAAAGAGGAAACATTCAGTCCCCTCAGAGTGTGGAAGCCTGAATAGAAAACTGGTAAAACCATGCTAGCTGCTGGGTATTTGTTCCCCATGAGTCCAAGATCCACTTGAGCAGTGCTGGCTGGAGCTCAGGGTGGGACTTTGGCAGGACAGACCTTGGAAGGGTAGTTCCCATCCAGTCATCATGACATTGCTCAGCCTGAGTTCTAAGGGTGGAGTACTTATATCAGAAATGTTATGAAGTAGAGCAAATCTTTCAGGTTGATTTCTTTTTCCCTTTGGCATCATCATCTATTCTAGAGTGTCATTCTGGAATATCATCCTTAGTATGTTTCTCAGAAGATTTACTTTGCTTATCTTGTTAAAACTTTTCCTCCTCATTTTATTTAGGAAGATACTGTATAGCTGGCCAGAGGTCAAGCAAAGACAACAGTTTTTCCAGTCATGGGTAGTCTTTTTAGAAATCATCTGTAACCACCCTAGCTTAATTTATGATAGCTACAACCAGTCAATGTGGTGCAGCAACTAGATAGCTGGACCAAGGCTCAAGAAGCCTGAGTAGAGTTTTCACTCTGACCATGAAGCTCACTGAATGAACTTAGTCTGCTCACTCTCTCTTTCAGCCTAGCCTACTACACAGAGTCGTTGTGGGAAAAAAGCAAAGGAAAACTATACACATGACTGTGAGTTCATTGGAGGAAAGGCAGGATATAAATAAAAATAGGGGAGTGTGAGTGAATAAGGAATGCAACAGCTTTCTACATTCTTGTATTTAATACTATAGTGTCCAGCTGGAGTGCAGAAAGATCTCCAGACCCTCCTGTGAAAACAACAAAAAATGACCACACTAGTTTCACAAGTTCATTGTTCCACATGTGAGAATCATACAACCCTCCAGATGTTATTGGAATACAATTCCCAGCATTCCACTCCACTGGCTATACTAGTGAAGGGTGCTGGGACTTGGAGTCCAACAACATCTGGAAGGCTGCATGATTCCCACCCCTGTCCTAAGCCATCTGGACTTTTCAGCTCTAGCATGACCTGAAGAACCCAGCATTTGTGTGCTGGAGCAATGTATTTCATCCATTAAATAACAGCTGTTTGGATGTACCTTTGTTACTTGCTTTTTAAATGACTTTAGAGTCTAATTTTAACTTTAGTCTTAGAGCCAAACTATATATTCAGAAGAATCATATGGGATCCTTGAAACTTCTTTACCACCACAGCAACGACTTCAAAAGGGAAAATCCTGAAAGGAACAGGTTCTGTAGAATTCTTCAGAACTGAATTCCAAAATTGTTCAGCTTCCATAGGCAGAGGCCTGCTGAAGCTATTGTCTGCCTGGACTCTCCAGTCCAAGTCCAGCATCGATGTGAAGAACTGTAAGAAGGAAAAGCAAAGAGGGGCCTTGAAGTAGCTGATCCACCGTTAGCTCCTGTACACCACCCTGAGCAGGCAACTGGTCCTAGCCTTTCCCTTTATGACTAGACACAATGTATGCATATATAAATTACAGTAATTACTTTTATGTTGGCATAGCACATTCAAAATTTATGTAGATCTCATTCTTATTTCTTTCTTTTGGATGATGGGCCAGTTCTCTTCTTCTAGAAGTGTTTGTAGCATCTGTGAACCAATGTGACTGCTATGGCTTAAATAGAAACAAAGTATGGTCTTCCAGATGTTGTAGGACTGCACCTCCCAGCATGCCTTAGCATTAGCTATACTGGCTGAGGCTGCAAAGACTTGTAGCCAACGGCATCTAGAGGGCTGCATGATTCTCATTCTTGGACTAAACAGTAGAGAATTCCTGAGGAAGGTGCCATATTTGCAAAATTCTAGTTCATAGAGTAAGAGAGAGAGAGAGAGAGAGAGAGATGCTGCTTACTTCCTACCACTTCCTGTTGCCATTTTGGGAGGGACTAGAGGAGGAGATGGAGATAGTTGGGGTAGTGTGGGTTACTGCAATGCTTGTGCACAGTGGGAGTGTTATCACCGTGAACTGGCCTGGTTTCAGTAGACATTAGATATCATTTTGATATCATAATTCAGTCTTATTTTGCCACCCTCAGCCAAGTGTTTGTGAGCCCCCGAACAAGCATGGAGCTAGGCATGGCTATTAAATGCTGAAACATTCCTTTCTCCACCTAGGCAAGCCAGACTCAGCCAGATCTTGCTTTAGGAGACCTCCCTAGACAAACACTTCATTAAGGATGCACGCTACTACAAAGAGCCCCCTGCCTCGAGCAGGTATCCTGGCAGGCTAGGAAGCTTACCCACCCAAGCGAGCTGCATCTGCATACTGGCCATTCTTTTGTCAATTTGAACTTAACTCAATCATGTTAAAAATCTGACCTTTCGGAGACATTGTCTCGCACCCAAACCTCATTGTTCTCTCCCAAGTACAGACTAGCCCACAGTCATATTTTCCCCCATAAAAACCCTAAGCTCCGAGAGCTTCCTCGGATCGCTCCGGACTTCCATCCAGCCTTGCTGCCGCTCTGTCGAGTGAACTCCCCTCGGCCACACCCTAGTTTCTTCACTACCATCTCCAGCTTCTACAGGACTATGAGAAAGGTGTCGTATCACCCACTTTCCCCGAAAAACTCTTATTTCTTAGTTAGCTGTGTGGTTGTGTTGTCTTAAGTGTTTGTCTGTCTATAATAAAACATCATTTTTGCTATTTTAAAACTGTCTGACTGCTTGACTGACCTGACCCCGTATACATAGGGTTACAAGATCCTCGCAAAGTTACCCTGCCTCTCATTAGCTTAAGTGAGTGCTCCAGTTAATTTCCCCATCTTTCGTTGTTGTTGTTTGGTTATTTGGGCGCCCCTCCTGGGACCCCCAGCAAACAGGGTAACAGAAGGATTTTCTCATTTCGGGGGGCTTTCTCCTGGTTATGGGAGCAAAATTGCACAAAAATAACATTGATTTTTTTAAAAAAAATAATGTGGGCTTGGGGAGGCTGGGGAGGGATTTCGGGGACCACAAAAGTGGGATCCAGAAGACTCATACAGCACCTAGACCACATTTTGCCTCCTCTGGTTTAGGTGATGGGAACGAAATTTATGTTTCTATGAGCAACTCCTGTTTGTGTTTGGAGCTGAAGTAGAGAGAATTCATGGTTCTCTTTTGCAAGTAGTACCCAAGTGGCTGGAATTCACTGTAGTACCCAGTTTGAGATATGTTGCATTATTCTTGCTGTTTTTATTAGCTGACTTGAAGGTTCCTTGCGAAGTTCCAACTCTGTGTGCAATATTCATTTAAAAAGTTAGCCCAATAGAACTCAAGAGAGTAGAGCATTCACACTAACTGAAAAGATTCCACTGTCAGTTCATCATATTTCATTTTACTAAGACTGAAGACACTGGATGAATGCCTCCATCGCACAGAGCTGGAAATGGACATCTAACCATTTCAAAAATGGCTGGCAGTAGAGTTTGCCACATCCCACATAAGTCCTTATGCCATGTCTGTATTCTCTAGGAGTTGGTGTGCCTAAAGACTTCAGCATGAATTCTGCTAAACATGCATAACATAGAAAGAGCCCCTTGCCTCTATCAGCATCTAGAATTGTCTTCTCTGGCAGTTGGAGCTGATGAGAATTGGAGTCTAAAACATCCAAAGGGCACCAGGTTGAGGGAGGCTGATCTTTCAGTAAGTCCTTTGCCAAGCCCCCCACCCCAATACACTTGCAAATACTCTAGTACAGTGGTTCTCAATCTGTGGGTCCCCAGATGTTTTTGGACTTCAGCTCCCAGAAGCCCTGAGCATTGACCATAGTGGCTGGGGCTTCTGGGAGCTGAAGTCCACAAACATCTGGGGACCCACAGGTTGAGAACCACTGCTCTAGTAAAATGTGGGCTAGACAAGACTACTATTAGGTGGAGCGGTAAATGGTTGACTGATCAAACCTCAAGGGTGTTCAGCAGTGGTTCCTCTTCATTCTGCAGAGAAGTGACTAGTGGGGTGCTGCAGGATTCTGGGAACAGTGTTTTTCAAAATCTTTATTGATGACTTCAATGATGGAGTAGAGGGCATTCTATCAAATGTTCAGATGACACCAAATTAGCAGGGGCAGCAAATACCTCAGAGGACAAGATCAAAATTCAAAATGACCTCAACAGATTATAGAGCTGAGTCAAAATTAACAAAATGAATTTCAATAGGGAGAAATGTAAAGTACTACATTAGGCAGAAAAAATGAAATGCAGATAGAGGATGGGTGACACTTGGCTTGGTCACAGTACATGTGAAAGAGAGTCTTAGTAGGCCACAAGCTGAACATGAGTCAACAGTGTGATATGGCAACTAAACAGGCCAATGAGATTCTAGGCTGTATCAATAGGAATATAGGGCCTAAGTGAAGAGAATACTGCCACTCTGTTCTGCTTTGTTCAGACCTCACCTGGGATACTATGACCAGTTCTGGGCACCATAATTCAACAAGGTTATTGACAAGCTGGAATGTTTTGACCAAAATGGCAGAAGGTCTGGAAATCATGCCCTATAAGGAGCGGCTTAGAATGATGATATTTTTAGCCTGGAGAAGAGAAGGTTAGTAGATGACATGATAGCCATGTTTAAATATTTGAAGGGTTGTTATATGGAGGATGGAGAAATCCTGTTTTCTGCTGTGCCAGAGACTAGGACATGGAGCAACGGCTTCAAACTATAGGAAAAGAGATTCCACCTAAACATTATGTCACCCCAAAAGATGAGTGACTTGGGGTCCACCCATGATACCAGTGCCTTCATGTGGCAATGAGGAATTAATCAGCTCAAATTAGGAGGCCTATGAGAAGCAGGTAACTTAACAAGATCTTTTCACCAATGTTTACAGGGTCCTTGAAGGAAAGAGCCAGCCAGAGATTCAAAAGCAAACTAAAATCTGTTTTATTGGGGGTAATTCACTCACACATGCACACAAGATACAAATAGTCACACATTCACAAAAGGCTAACTTAAGGAAAGGAGGAGAAAGTTTAAGACAGCAAGATTTCAGGGTAAACTGGGCAATATTTACCATACCAGAAGGGCACTGAAGAAGCAGCAATTTGGTTTAGACTTGTGTATCTAAGGGCAATACACAACTGGAAATCAGAGCAACAGCATGGCCATCAGCAAGAAAAGTACTGCATCTGACTGCTCAAAATAAAGGTCTTATATATCCAAAATGTGCCTGGGAGGCATGAGCGTGAATGGCTTTCCTGGCCAAATAGACAATGGAAGTTGCAACGTGGGCAAAAGAGATCAGGACAGAATTAATGGTCTTGTTGTTGGGTAGCAAGGAGTTAATGGCTATTCTAACAGCTCTGTAGTTGTGGAAGGGTTTGGGAAACAATGCAGGGAGATATTCAGGTGTGAGGAGACAGGGTTGAATCAATCAGTTTTTTGATGGGAACTTCCTGTGATAACTGAAGTCCCTGTCAGAGCTGATGATGATGAGCAGCAGCTGTTGGTCCCTGTTGCTCTGGCTGGAGATGAATCCTGCAGCTCAAGAGCTCTCCCTGCTGCCATGGACCAAGTAGGCTCGGACGTTCCTCTGCCTGCTCCTTTAGGGCAACAGGGATCCAATTCTGAAGATGCCTTGGAGCCTCTGTCAATCAGCCCACAAACAAGGTGGAGACTCAAGATTGCTGA
Organism: Iguana delicatissima; assembly: GCA_948472985.1. Classification (NCBI taxonomy): domain Eukaryota; kingdom Metazoa; phylum Chordata; class Lepidosauria; order Squamata; family Iguanidae; genus Iguana; species Iguana delicatissima. The sequence continues at coordinate 166,382 of CAOKZL010000920.1, read as the reverse complement.
GCAAAGAGAGGCTTCCTTGGTCAAGTTCAAGAAACGGTGACTGACCACACCTGTTCCTGAGCTATATAACTGCCTGCCTGGAACCCTTCCTTTGTTTGTGGCAAACTTTTTATGAGCCCTCTCCTTGCCTGTTCCTTGCTCCCGGATCCTGATACCTTGGATTGATCTTGTTGCCCCAGACCCCTGGATGTTGGACTCTGACTATGGCTTTTGCTTGTTGCTCTGGCTTAGGCAAATGGACTGCCTATGAGCAATTGCTTGCTTTGACTCCTCCTGGTGAGACTTTGTTATCTCTCTCACTCCCTTCTCTGGGCTGGCTTGCTGCCCGGGTCTCTGACCTTGACACTTCCTTTGGCCATTGTATGATCAGAGATGTTTCAGCTTCAGCCTATTATTTCTAGAGTTGCTGGGTAATCTGCCTGACAATGACTTTGACTGTGCCTAGACAGGATGTTGGCTAGCCTGCCTTGCAAGCAAATGTTTTCCGTCAGTAATTTTCCTCTGCCCAGCTTGACCTTCCAGTCACCTCATGTTGCATTTAATATCAATGCCAATCAATGTATTTACCAATTAAATAATATTTCACCAATTAAACCATATCAATCTTGGGTGGGGGTGCACAGGGCTGTAACAATTAGGAATAACTTCCTGATGGTAAGAGTAATTCAGCAATGGAATATGCTGCCCCAGAGTATGATGGAGTCTCCTTCTTTGGAGGTTTTTAAACAGGCTGGATGGCCATCTGTCAGGAATGCTTTGATTGTATATTCCTGCATGGCAGGTGGTTGGACTCAATGACCTTTGTGGTCTCTTCTGATTCTATGATTCTAGATGATGGATTATCTGACAAAGGGCTAATAACATATGCAATATACTGGTGTGCTGAGTGTTTTTCAGGCAAATAAAAAACACCCAAGAGACTATTCAATCTAAAGCATTTCAAGAGAAGCATTTCTCCGTGAATCATTTTTAGGACATGTTCCGAGTACTTTGTATTCAACAAACATTAGATTTTTTTTCTATGCATAGAGAAAATTATGAGAAAGTGAAACTTTAAAAAGATTACTTTTACAAAGATTTAGACTTGTTATACTAACAGATTTCAGTAAAATTTATTTCCATAGAGTAAATCCTCAAGGGGCTGCCAATGGTGTAGCTGTTTTTTTTTAAAAAAAAATCAATTAAAGCTAGAAGATGCTGCAAACAATAGGACAACTGACGGCTAAAGCAAAGAAGACAGTATGAGATGAAGAAAGAGACTTGATTTAACAATGTCCAAATCATCTAAATTCTGTTCCTTCCTGTAGCTGGCAATTCAAGGTCAGGTTTATCTGAAAGCTTGTCAGAATTCTCTGCTTTCTGAGTGGACCTGTGCCCAGCATTAAGGAAAACCTGGCAGATTTATGTGCCACATTTTCACATGATTTTGACATGAAACCAGATAAAGCTTGGCTGTTTTTCCAGGGCCTCGCTGTGGGACTTTGCCTTTATTTGGACTTGAAACTCGGAACATAACTCAGAGTCTGGGAAAAGTCATTCCATGGTAGTGGTTATAACAATAATAATGGAAGGAATCAGTACAGAAACAAGGACTCTGGCATGCCATGGGTGTTCTCTAATATATTAAAACTAAGGAGGAGAAAATGTATGAGTAATGTGTGAAAAGAACACACTTTAAGGAGATTTTAAGAAAGATCTTCAGCATGAAGGGACAACATGAAAGAAGCAAATATATTAGTTCCCTATGACAAGATCTGTAGAAGAATATACTGGGAGCTCACAAAGAAAGAAACAAATGTCAGTGAACACAACTGAGAGCAGCAATGAATACTGCAAGACTTTGTTTATGGAAGTCAGAGAAGGTCTCTGATTTTAGCAGTTTTAAATTGTGAAGTGAGAAGGAAACTAGAGTTCGGAAAACACAGAACTGGAAAAATTTAATTTAAAAAATCCACAAATAGAAACAGAAACGACAGAATAAGCGAGTAATATAAACTATATTTTAAAAAGCAAAACAACAGCAGCAGCAGCAAGAAATGGCTTATCAGAAAACGGTAAAACGTGTCTCAAAAGAGCAGCTCAAGAAAAAGAATCTTAAAAAAAAGATGCCACCTAAGAAGGCCTGTGTTCATGACAAAAGTTCCTCTTTAAAGCCAGACTTCCCCTTAATATTGTATTGTGGGCTTCTCTAGGATGTGTATTCCATACTTGGTGCTACAATGAAAAAGTAGCTGACCACACCAAAGCTTCAGGTGGAGAGTAAAGCACTTTAGGCAATCATAACAACAAAACTGGTCTTTAAAAAAACATTGAAGCCCTCACAGTGAAGCGTTTCTCAGTGCACGCACAAAATGGAAGGAATTTCCACAGGTATTATACATGCAAATAAATAGTGGCTAAGATGCTAGGAATGATTTCATTTGGAAAGCATCAAAGTAGCCTTTGTTGTGAAATATGCCCATCTCCCAAACCATGTCATCATCACTTCAGCGTCCACAATAGAACACAAGGCTTCAACATGAGGCACTGCGTAAGCAGTACCTGAACCATGCAGTAATCCTCTTCTATCAACAAATGAAGCTACATCCCTGTAGTTATAAAAGTAACTAAGAATAATAGCTACACTGCAAAAAGAATGACCTAAAGTTACAACTGTAATTAACTTAAAAAAATGCCTTGTTGTTGTGTGCCTTCAAGTCATTTCCAACTTATGGTGACCCAGGTTTTCTGGGGCTGAGAATGTGTGATGCACCCACACCCAACCAGTGGATTTCCATCGCTGAGCAGGGAATCGAACACTGGTCTCCAGGGTTATAGTCCAATGCTCAAAATACTCCACCATGCTGCCTCTCAGAAATGCCTTAGGTGTTTCTAAAAGGACTTACTAATCAGAAGTATGTAGTTACTTTGAAGCTCCTGGGTTATTTTCCAGTTTTGTGAAGAGATTTTTTTTTTTAAAAAAAAAAACAGTCTCTAAAGAATTCTAGGTGCACACTACCTCTTCATATGGGCCAGTATCCATTTTTAAAAAGTAGCATGTGGGCCCTTGCTACCTCAAGCAGGAATGAACCAACTTTATAAGGAAAATACAAAGGCATAAAGATACAGGTGTGGGCTAAATTAGACATTAAGAAAGTGAATGCTTAGGGGAAAAAACTCTCTCAAAGTTTGCCTCCCACATCTTTCCAGATGTTAAAACAAGAAAACAGTCTATTATGTAGTTATAATTCTTCTTTATTTGGCTCAGTGTTTGAATTGACCTTCACCTCTTTTTTTTGCTTGGCCCTTTATTGCAACATTTGTCTAGAGTTCAGAGGTGTTCCCTCCAAGGTGTTAATTTTAAACTTTCTTTGTAATATAAACATACCCACTGAGCCTTTTTTTTAAAAAAAAAATTAATTGTTCAAGAAAATTCAGTGCTAAACACACATAAGCTCACCATCTTCTGTATTTTTCTCAAAATAAATAAACAAACAGCACATATTGCAGCTGATAGGTGTGTCTCAGTCAAGATCATGGTACTGCCTTTAATTGAATTAGCATTGGTAGCTGTCATTCCCAACAGGGGGCTGATTCAAGGCAGATGCCAATAAAATGCACTATTATATACACCATTTGTGAAAGAGGAAGAAAGCATGTGGTTTCTGCAGCAGGGCCAGGTAGGAGTCTACTTCTAAAAGAAAAATTCTTGTAGCTGCATTCTATTTTGAAGATCAATCTGGATTAGGGGTCATCTGGTCAAAAATTAAAACAGAAGTCCTTGTTGTTTAGTCTGTGGGCCACATGTGATTTTCCCCCACCTGTTTCTGCAGCTTCTGGACCTCCGCTAGAGGGTTTGGGGCCCATTTTTATTATCACACAATACCCCAGTAAAAAGAAAGAGGAAGAAGAGAATCAACAAACAAAAAGAAAACTGAAACTCAATGTATAAAGAATAATTGCAATCCAGAATGTGTGTATCAGAGAGAGAGAGAGAGAGAGAGGTTTACCTTTTAAGCAAGTTGCAGTTCTGAATTCACACTTTCTAAAAATTTTCCATTTTTTTTTTTAAGGAAAGAATATCCAGCTGTTGTTGGTTTTGTTTCCTGCTTCCTCTACATTGGGGAGGTCAGTGCATCCCCCCTCAGGTTTTGGAGAATCCAAACAGCTTGCCTACCCCTACATTAAATTTTCATTATTCATATTGTTCTTAGAAATTCCCCTTAAGCAATTTTTTTAAAAAAATAGCAAGGGATGATGTGAGTTTCAATCAAACAACATCTGGCAGGGTCAGGACTAACCCACATTTTTCTTGACAAATCAAGTTCAAAGTCATGAAACGCAGTGCTTGGAAAATCCTGGTCAGATTAGAGAGGGACACAGAGAAAGGGCATGAACAGCTGGGAGTATGTTAATGTTGTTGTTGTTTTACATACAGCCAGAGAAAACAATAATGTATTTTACTATGAGAATTGAGCAGCTGATCTCTGAAAAAAATACTTCTACCTGTGCATGCACTTCAGTCCTTTATGGGCATGTCTAGGGTTGCTGCAGTTATGCTTAGCCCTCAGTGAAGGCCACTGCTGTAGACCACTCAGCTGAAGTAGCTGACTAGGAATAAGTGCTCACTTATCTTGTAAACAAGTGCTTCTGTTTTCAAGACTGAAGTTACAATGTAATGGCTCTCCTCTCTTGATCTGAAACAGGATTCTATTGAAGTATTTTCACAGCTAGAGAAAGTTATGTCAAAGGCTAGAAAACACCCAGAATCCCCAAGCCAGCACAACTGACTGAGGAATTAATTCTTAGTGATTTAGGCCCTTCCCCAACCCCCACATAACTTTTCCAAGTTCTGCTTATTTTGGCCTGCTTGTTCCACCATCTAAGCAAAACAAAATGGTTAAGCAGGGGCTTGGAATGAAACATAGGTCAAGTGGAGCTCATGCATTGTCCACTGAGGGCAATGGCAATATTTCGCCTGAACACGAGGCATCACCCTGACAGGTCCACTTAGCTGTCCGGGTTTTATCTTAAAAAAAAAAAAAGATTATTGTTTTCAAATCCCTTCTAAATGGAAGGATTGCATGGAGTCTTCATGTGCATCGTAGATTGGCAAGACTGCAGGACTCCATCAAGATTTTATCTCTATTTTCCACTGCCATCAAGTACATTGAGCTCTGTGGTCCCTAATGGCATCTCTTGGAGTGTCTCTGGCAAGGCTCTCTACTATGATGGAGCCTTTGCATCTTTTGGGCCAAGCGATTTGCCTCCCAACTTTTGCTTCAAGAATTAATAACTATTAACAACAAAGGTGTTTCCATATGTGTTTGGCAGGTTAATGATTCAAGAGACATAGTTTGTAGAAACAGCCTAGCCAACTGATTGGTCAAATTTGGGGAACAGTAATACAGTCTGCTGTGTTCTGTTTGTCTTGGCAGCAGCAAGCTTATTTTTTTCACATGCATCTCTCAACAAACTATTGCGGCCCATTGCAAGTCATTAAACTTAATGGAAAGTATTGAGTTTCTTGGCATCCTAATGCTAAAGATCAATGGCTGCATATTTATTTATTTATTTATTTACTCATTTATTTCATTTAAATTATGACTTTCCTTCAGTGAGCTCCAAGCAGTCTATGTGGCTCATCTCCTCCACACTTTACGCTCACAACAATGCTATGAGGATGGTGAGCTGAAAGAAAGTGGCTGACTCAAAGTCACCAAGTGAATTTCATGGACCAGTAGCTGGATCTTCCATGCCCCAGTTGAAATTTTTATGGATTGATCCATATTGATTCTTTCTCTGAAACACCATCTTAATCTCCCAGTACTATGGAGCTTGCTACACATTTCTGCTCCTATCTTGAAGTTTCATTCTTGGCACTAATTTTTATTTCTTGCAGTAAAGGATTACAATAAGATTTATTCTTCTGTGTTGCTAACATTTTGGATGGTTTTCAGAGAAGGAGGATGGGAAGGAGGAAGATGATGATGATGGTGATTACTGACTTCTGTGCTAGTCCTGCAGAATAGGATATACAATGCTAATGGCACTGGTATCCTCAGTGAGGCACCTATGTCTGCTAGCATGCCTGCTGAGTCACCTGCCTAGCTCTCCCAGTGCCAGCCAAGATCCCACATCAGGAGACATAGTTATAATGATGGAGCTCCATCATAATAGCTATGGATCTCAATGTGATCTCCCCACCTCCTAAATAAATAAATAAAATAAAATAAAATAAAATAAAATAAAATAAAATAAAATAAAATAAAAGCTACCTTGGAAACCAGGCAGTTCCATCAAGAGAGGATTTCCAAGGTGCTGGGAAGTGGGAAGTGGGAAGTACTGAGCAAAGAATCATCCACCTCTCTCCCAGCAGCAAGGTGCTTTGCAACAGAAAAATGACAGGACCTCTGCCATGCCTTGCTGCTAGAAGGGTGGATGTTTCACTGGTCCCCAGTGCCTTGGAGATCACTCCATTGGCAGGGCTGCTTGGTTTCTAAGGTTTGTTTTGGGGAAGACTTTTGATTGTTACAATGGCACAATGACTGACTCTAAGCATGAATACCAAACTTTATGATGTTATAAGACAGGCTCACAGCATTATAATTCTTCTCTCTTCTGGCCATTTCTGCACTACACTGTTATAATGCTTTTATTCCACTTTCAACATCCTATGGAATCCTGGGGTTTGCAGTTTAGAGCGAGGCCTTTAGAATTCTCAGCCAGAGAGCAATTTGGCCTCAGTAAACTACAAACCCCAGAATTCCACAGGATGTTGAAAGTGGAATAATAGCACTATAGCAGCCAAGTGCAGAAATGGCCTCCCTCCATCCCTCTCTATATATATACATGTAAGTATGTATGATATACCTTTTCTGTGCAAGGAGACATTTTCTCTTTGTGTGTGAAAAAACAGACATGAGACCAAAAAGTACTCCTCAGATGGTATATTTGGCTACATCAGCAAGGCAATCATTTTGTGACCAGCCATGCATGCATTTCATGCATTTTGTTGTGATATATGGTGGGAGACATTTTTTAAAAAAAATTCCAAATGCTCCCACAGGCCTCTGTAATAGTGATATATAATAGTGATATATTTTCAGCAGGCCCAATTTCTATGAATAATCACATCAAAATAACTGGAAGTTGAGAGCCAGAGTCCCATTAGTAAGATATGCTCACATAAAGTGTGTCTTTTTTCACTGAATGGAATGCAAGGGGCTATTCTCTAACCTCTTATACCTCATCGAAAACCTCCTCTGCCAGGATGGGAGTGTGTTCCCAATGCTCCTTTTTTGCACATGACTGGCTGCCTGTGGAAGGGAACACAAGAGATATGGTCCATCCTTCCACACTGCTGCTGGCCTTCTCCATCAGTGAGTTTCTCCATCAATGATATAGTCCGCAAGTGCACTGACTGGCAATGTGAGAAGGACGGTACAGCAACAACGTCATGTGGAAGCATTGTTGCAGTCCCACACCTCTCGCATCCCCATGCCAGGATGCTGTTGTCATGTGGAAAGGGCTACGATAAACTTTATTAATCAAAACCAATCCATTTCTAAATATGCAGTAGTGTTTATATAAACTAATTCCATGGCTTGTGAAATAAAACAATGTGTAAATTAGGCAAACAGTAAGACAGAGTAGGTGCAAATATAAATGAACCCCTGGTTGCAGTAATTCAATTAAAGGGGATAATTAGAATCATGTGCTTAGAGTAAGCAATTAGGTTTATTTGCAGGAGTAAGTTTGGGAGGTCCCACCATATAAAAGGACTGAAAACTTTGTGAGTTTGGTCTTCACCACATGTGATTGTGCAGAAACATGTCATGCCATGATCAAAAGGCATCTCTCAGGACCTTATAAAAGCAGTTATTGCTGCTCATCTGTCTAGAAATGGTTGCAAAACCATTTCAAAGGATTTGAGGTTCTACCAGCCATCCAGAAAGTCACAAAGAACCCTGGAGTAGCATCTAAGCATCTGTAACTCATTTTTGTCTTGGTCAATATTCCTGACTTGACTGTCAGGAAAAGAATGAACAAGAAAGGTGTTTATGGGCGTCTGGCCAGAAGAAAATCATTTTCTCTAGAAAGAAAATTACTGTCTGTCTGATGTTTGCTAAAGATCACATAGATGATCCTCAAGATGTTTGGAACAATGCTCTCTGGACAATAAATTCAAAATCTTCAGTGGAATCATTATGTATGTTGATGGGTTCACACTGATTAAACAAAGTGCGGGGAATGTGGTGGTTTGGGCCTGCTTTTCTGCCTCATGACCTGGACAGTTTTCCACCATTAGTACAACCATGAATTCCACAGCATATCAAAAGATTCTGTCAGGTCATCAATTTAACAGCTGAAGCTTATTCCATACTTACAAAGAGACCAAGAAAAGAATGGCTACAAAAAAAGGAATTCTTGTGTTTTAGTCTGACCAGGGCTCATCAAAATGTTGTGTCAGGACCTGAAGGGAACTGTTTATGTAAGGAAGCTTTCAGTTGTTCTTGATCTGAGTTTTGTAAAGAGGGATTGACCAAAATTCCTTGACCAATAGTTACAGGAAATGCTTACTTGAAGCCATTGCTGTTCAAGAGAATGCCAGCAGGTACTGATTTTAAAGGTTCATATATTTCTCACAAGTTTATTGACTGTTGAATCAGCGTTGAATACATTAATGTTGGCAACACACTCTATCTATATGTTATTTATTTCATCACATCCAGAAAATCCACAAGCAGCGATTCCCTTTTCTGGCCATCTCCAAAGCATAAAATATAATATGCAAGCTTTCAAAGCTGTCCTGCTTTCTTCTTCAGGAAAAATATGGTAAAAATCATACAGGAAAAAATGGTGTCAGGAGAAAATGGTGACAATATTAGAGTCTCAGGCCTACTTTCTGTATGAGATTTTGACAGTTAAGATAAGGGTTTCAGTGCAGGTAGACACCACTCTCATTATTGGCCCTGTGAGGACTAGAGACAGAGCAATTAAAAAAAAACAGGTAATAAAATTTCAACTTCCATTAATAACAGAAAAGTAACTTCTCTTGAGATCCAGATATCCCTGTTCTTTACAAAGCTAACTACTCCTTTCTTAAGCAGAGAACACTGAATTGTTCATGGGATCTCTGCACTATTAAATCTGGGGGGAAAAAAGGCCCTGTGTAAATAAAACTTACCAAGTTGTACTGTAGTCCTATGAAAGAGTTTTAGCTTTGTTGAAGGTAGAAAACCTTGAAGAATTAAGACCCAGTCCTTTGGTTTCCTCTTGTTTAGGATTCCCCTGTTGCAAATAAATTTGGTATCTTGAAATCCAAGAAAAAGAATATTCAAGAGTAGCAATGTTGGATGTATAGCAAAACGCAACATAATCCAAAATCCACAAGCAGCAGTACCTTTTGGGAGGTGCATCTCCAAAGCATAAAATACATTATGCAAGCTTTCAACACTTTACTGGTGATGGAGGTGTGTCTTCCAATTCACCTGAATCATCAGATGCATTTAGGCTGACTGGTGAGCGATTGCATTCACAGATTCATCTTACAGAGCCCCAAAACAAATTGTGTGGCAGATGGGAACAGCTATGCCATTGCTACCCAACTTCTGCCAGCTACTTAACTGTATTAGGGCCTTCTACTGCTTACTACTAGAGCCTGCTCAGTATATACTCTGTAATAGAAAGGCTAGCTGTTCTCATCTTCATTTGTACCCACAAGAATGTGTCCTTCTTTGGCACAATTCCTCTAAATGACTTCTTTATAGAATAAGTGAGCAGGACATTTGTCATATTTGAAAATTCTTGAAAGCAGAATTTTTAATTAAGAGTTCTACAGTTGAAAAGTTTCTCCTCCAGTTTGGGCTGGTTTAGTTTTACCATCGCTCCTCCTGACATGCTTTTCTTATGCTAACTTGTTGGTCTTGCAATGGTGGCATAGTAAATTATACTCCCGTCTGGGCTGAGGAACCTTCCAAACTGATCCTAGGTCCCAGTCCCGGTGGTATTGCTAATGATTACACAGCTGCCCACTATGCCTCTCTAATATAGACTCCCGGGTCCCCTGTTTCAAAAAGTTGCAATAAAGTTTATTTTAGTTTGAAACAAAATATATTGGGATCATTGTCAGAGCAACCCCAGAGGCTTACAGAAGGGGCCTACTAAGCAACAGCAGAATATTAGAAGCCCTTGGGCTATTTGTACTGCCAGGGCAGCAGAGGTGTAATTTACCTATTCTTCTACTGTGCTTTGGAGAAAAGAACTCAAGAAAAGAGGTCAAAGGACACTTAGAGCAACACAAGGCAGGCATAAAGCAGCCAGCCTACAGAAGAGTCAAATTCTCTGCTAGTATAAATAAGCAAGTAAGGTTGTGACACTGGTTTGCAATAGCTGTGGATACTGTAGCCTGGAGGTTGTCAGCTTTTGTTGAGGTGAGCCACCCTAGGGCTATAAAACAAAAGGTCTCCTCTACTGTAATAAAAAGAGAGATGGGCTGACATCCTCTGTACAAATTCATAATCCAAAATTGTGGATTTGTAACTGCTCCATATTTGCTAATAAGATGTTTTCACAATTGGGCACTATTTCCATGATTGTAAATGACCCCCATAACCCTGTCTTAGCAGCCAGTAGCAGCACCAAGCAATGGAGATCTGTTCTGCTGCCAATTGGGGCACAGCAGGATGACATTTCTAGCCCATTCCTGCCAGCAAACAAGGAATTGTGACAGGATTCTACTTCTGATTGTCACAGTTCCCCTGTTTGGTGGGAGGAGACTGGAAACATCATCGTCCTCTTGCACACCAAGCATCAGCAGAACAGACCTTCGAACCTCAGTAGAGCTGCTGGCTGTTGAGATGGGGGGACGGTACAGACTAGGAGACTTTACACATTTATAAACAAGTTGGCAATATTTAATTTCAGCCATGGTTTATCTGGCAGTGTGCATGCTTATCCTCAGCATAGGCATCCAGAATATCAGAGGCAAATGAGGACTGGGCTTCTACATGAAAGTTTTTGTATAATTGTTGTGTTCTTGGGTATTGTACATAAGCTATAGAACTGAACCATCCACGTGTATGTGTATACACGCAGTGTAACGCTGTTGTATGTAGAATTCTACTTCCATTGCTATCTGTAGAATACGCTTGTTGCTGTATGATGTCATTTCCTTTGTAGCATCCATTGCTCTGTGGCAAATAGTTCACCCCACATTTTGGTGAATAATTCACCCCAATACATTTGTTGCTTTATGGAAAATAATCCACCCCACATGTATTGCATGATCTATGCTTGCATATTGCGCTAACAGAATGGCAGGCATTGTGTGTTAGAATTGAAATGGTAGGTGTCAGCAACACCACTTGGCAGCAAAAAGAGCATCTCCTCCTCGACCACCAATAGTGAACTGGCCCCTGCCAGGTAAATGAAACATCCAAATAAAAAGCTTCTCTGTTAACACATTAAAAGCCTGCTTAAACAAAGTGAGCAACCCAGCCTTGCATCTCACAAAAGGGAGCTTCAGAGGGTGGGAGCAGCCACTGAGAAGGCTCTCTCCAATATTTCCTCACCAAATCGGCCTGTGATAGTGGCAGGACTGAAAGAAAGTCTTTCTCTGTAGTTCTTAGAACTGTGGCAGGTTTATAAGAGGAGATACAATCTTTCAGATTGCCTGGACCTAAGCCACATAAGGCTTCATAGGTCATGAGCAGCACTTTGAATTCTACCTGGAAATGAACTGGTAGTCCGTAAAGGTGTTATAACAAGGGAGTTATGTGCTCCCTATAACTGGCCCCAATCAGCATTCTGACTGCAGCATTTCAGACCCACTGAAGTTTCTGAACAGTTTCCAAATGCAGCCTCATGTAAAGTGTGTTACAATAGTCCAAATGGGATGTAATGAAGACATGTGTCATTGTACTCAGATCTGGTATCTCACCTGGCACAATAGTTTTAGATGTGCAAATGCACAGAGCATCCAAGCTCAGAGTTCAGTCCAGGAGAACACCCAAGCTGTGAGCCTGAGATTTCAGGGTGAGTGTAATGCCATCCAGCACAGGCAGAGTCCCTATTCCCTGATCTGCCCTTAGACTAACCAGGAACACATCTGTCTTATCTGGATTAAGTTTAAATTTGTTCACCTTCATCCAGTCCATTACTGACAGCAGACATTGGTTCAGTACCAAGACAACTTCCTTGGAATCAGATGGGAAGGAGAAGTAGAGTTGGGTGTCATCAGTGTATTGAGGACACTGAACCCCCAAAACTCCAAATGACCTTTCCCAGTCATTCCATGTAGGTGTTAAACAGCATGGGAGACAAAAGAGAACTGTGAGGGACCCCATAGGCCAGTGTCCAGGGCATCAAACAGGAGTTCCTCACTACTATCTTTCTCAGTTTGCCCCACCAAGAAAGACCAAAACCACTGCATAATGGTGCCAGCAAGTCCTATCGCAAACAATTGGCCAAAAAGATTTCATGGTTGATGATATCAAAAGCCCCTGAGAACCAAGGAATGCTTTCCCCCTGTCCATTTCCCTGTGTAGGTCATCCACCAAGATAACCAAATCTGTCTTTCCTCCATAACCAGGTCTGAAGCCAGGTTGAAATGCATCTAGATAATCCATCTTATCCAGAAACCCCTGAAGGTGAGAAGCCACCACACACTCCAGAACTTTGCTGGAAAATGGAACATTAGAGGCTGGTCAATTCCAAATGCTGAGATCTCGGAAGGCTTTTCTTTTAATAGTCTCACCACAGCCTCTTTTAAGCAGAATAGAAACTCCCCTTGCTGCAGTAAGGCATTATCACTTCCCTTATCCACTCAGCCTGTCTCCTTCTAGCTGCTTTCAAAAGCCAGGAAGGATCCAGTAAATACATGGTGGATCTCAAGTCTTGAAGGATCCTCGGGCTGCCCAAATTGAAATGTATCCAATAATACTGGACAAACAGGCACCATGATAACACCCAATGGACCACTGGGCATGTCTCAACTAGAGCATCCAAGTCAGAGTGGATCCATGTGATTTTTGTCTGCAAAGTGTCTTGCAAATTCATTACAGCAGGTTGCTGACTGGTCTTTGTTTTCTGCCTGTGGGCCAGAATGTGAAAGGCCCTGATCACTTGAGACAGCTCCAGTAGATGACACTGTGCAGATACAATGCTGGTAAAGAAGTATAATTACTTCTCTGTCACCATCACCATGGCATAGGCTTTGGAGACAAACAGACATCTTTATTTCAGCAGGTATTCAATATGTGATGAATTTGTGAATGTTTGTGTTTTAACTATGTTTTTTAACTTTAGTATCTGATCGTTTAATTTGTTTAAACTTTTGTATGTCATGTTTTTTAATTATGCGTTTTTAAAAATTACTGTAAGCTGCTTTAAGTCCGTACTAGGAAAAAGTGGGATATAAATAAAGACTAATAATAATAATAATAATAATAATAATAGCAGCCTTTCCAATGAGCTCGATAAAACCTGCTTTAAGTCTTCCTCTAGATCTAATGCATTTCCACAGCTTAACAGGTTTCTGTTTTATTTTACCTTTCCTGTACAGCTGAGAAAAGGTAGGTTTGCTGCTTGTCTGGCTGCCTAAAATTCCCTTCTCAGAGAGGCTAGACCGGGGCCACTTTGCTGTCTTTTTGAAGGCAGGCAAAGATTTTTATATTTGCCAGGCCTCAGAAGACTGGTTGTTCAAGGGGAAGGGGCCTTGCAAAATGTGCTGGATTTTCTGCCTGTTCTTTTTAATTGTTTATGTTTTTAACAGGTTTTAAGCTGTTGATAATTTAATTGCATTTTTAACTTTTCACGTTGTTCATTTTTAGCTGTGTTTGTTTTAACTGTTGTAAGCTGCCTTAGAGCCCAAAGTGGGAAAAAAGCAGAAATTGATGATGATGATGATGATGGTGATAGTGGTGGTGATTTCATAGTCAGTATGGGTGCTGAAATGGTCTTGGGAGATGCAGGTTCTAATTTACATTAAGCCATGAGAGATTCACTGGTGTTACTGCAGTCAAGGCCTACCCGGAGATAGCACTGGACCTTGGATTAGTCACTCTGGCCATTTCCACACTAGCGCTATTATTCCACTTTCAACATCCTACGGAATTTAGGCCTCCCTAAACTGCAAGCTCCAGGATTCCGTAGGATGTTGAAAGTGGAATAATAGCACTATAACAGTCTAGTGTGGAAATGGCCTCTGTCTTTGTCAGGCTGTCTTGCTTCACAAGAGTGTTGTGAGGAAATAGTGAGGAAGTGAAAAGCCCTGTACAGCACGCCATATTGAGTTCATTGGATGGATAAGAGGATATAAATTTTACAAATACATAAATATTGCAAACTGAGCTATATGTCCATAGGCATTGTGAATATGCTTTTTTCATCTCCACACACAACACAAGAGATGGTATTGTCTGAAAATAAAGAAAAACACAAACATGGCTGTTTGTTTCTGCACAGTTAACAATAGACCTCTCAGTTCCTTATGTAAAGCATTGTCGCTATAAACTGGTTGTCTGCTCCACAGTTGTCAACATGTTTTCCCCCCATACAAAACACTGTCATCAGCAGTGAGATATTTATGAACGGAGATCAGCTCCCAACACTGTTGAATGAGAATTTAGAAAAGGGATAAGTATGGGGCAGTTTATCTTTGGCTTTTCACATTTGAATGGCAGGTAGCCATATTTTTATTAGTCTGGTCTTTGCCCTACAAGAGGAAATGAGATTGTGGTGGGTGAATTCCTTTCAATTTCTGTTACCTACCCCAGAAATAAACTCTGGGAAGTCCAAGTCTCATACATTTGTCCACTAACCTCTCACCTCTTCATGGCCAATTGCCACCTGGCAGGCCGATTGGCTACTGACACACACTGAGAAACAAGTGTCTCATGGGCAAAAGATCCTTTTATTTTTAGCTTTGCTTGAAACATTGGCTTCCACTCGCTTTTCCTACGGTGCCCGTTTTATCCCAAAAAGGATACTCGCTCCACAGGTGGTTCTTGAACCTTTGACCTCGAATGGCTAATCAGCAGCCAAGTACCACCAGGTTCACACTGCCATAAAGCAAATTCCCTTCCTTGCAAAACTTTATTTTCCCCCTTCTAGTCTTTGTCCCACAAATGAACTAAAAAAACATAAACAGAGAAGAATGTGAATTCAGGCTGGAGTGTACAAAATAATGCCTTCTGGCTACACAGAGCAGGAAACGAAGAATTGTGGCATGTACCATGAGGCACACTGAGAACCTCCTTTCTTTTTTTCATACTATTAAAATGTTCATGTTATTAAACTGGCACATTCCGTTTCATTCATTGAGAATTTCATCTTATTAGTGTTATGGACATGATTTTCAAACACTGAGAACTAGGACTGCTCTTTAAAATGTATGTCTTTGTGCCCCTTCCATCTAGCTCTTAGAGGCAAAGCATTTCTACAGTATTATAGGAAACTCCTGCCTTTTGATACTCCGTTACTCACTCTTTTGACACTTCCAAATTAAATACAAGTTCCATGAATTCAATGGAAGTTCTACTCTTTCATTACTTCTTGCCTGTGGGGGCTTGCTTAGAACTGCTCACATACACACTCTGCTTGCAAAGAGAACTGAGAAGAGGAAAAAAGGTGCTAAGTTGGCAGAGAGACTTTGCAAGCAGTGTGTGCGGCTGATAACTCCATTAAGTCCTTTAGAGTACAGTACATGGGTCTACTTTTCAACCAGTTCTATTTTATGACAATGCTCCAGTCCCTAACCAGTCAGATAAGTGGGGGAAGCCTGTACTATTAGATGCTTATGAGTTTAGTATGCTCTTTCAGAGATTCCAGTAGCCATCCAAGTTCAGAAGGAGGGAAGTTTATGTTATTTTTAGAACTGCTGTGGTATCAAACATAAAAAGGTGCTTGGCCCAGATCTATAAGCATGCTGTTTTGTGCTTCCATCGACCCCTCCAGCAGCTTCATACCTGGAACAAACTGGTCAACAAGAAGTACCCTCTGAGTCTGCCTACACTTCTGCTTGCATTGTAACTTCCATTTTGACAGCTTATTTATTAAAAACCTTTTCTGTGTTACCTTTTGAGGTGAAGTTGTACCAAGACAAGAATGGAGAGCTCCACTCTTGACAAAGTCACTTTTGATTCTGAGAAGATCAGATGTGGAATGAATTTTAAAGTGTCTATCTAGCATCTCTCTGTCTTCAGCTTCTGTGTGTGAGTATGTGTGTGTGTATGCCTTCAGGCTGCCTGTGAACTTTTGATGACTCCATGAACTTCCTAAAGTTGTCTTAGGCAATCAATACTCAATGGTAGTTTGCTATTGACAGCCAGCGTGGTTTACCTCTTTTACCACTGACCAGCTTCCTTTATAGACATGCCTAGCTCTTCTAAGAGCCTGAATGGTACAGGGGTTTGAGTGCTGGACTATGACCCTGGAGACCAGGGTTTGATTCTCTGCTCAGCCATGGAAACCCACTGGGTGACTTCAGGCAAGTCACACACTCTCAGCCCCAGAAAACTTAATGATAGATTTGCCTTACGGTTGCCATGAGTCAGAAAGAATTTGAATGCACACAACAATAGCAGCAGCAACAGCAACAACAAGTTTGCTATTGCCTTCTTTTGGAATATCTATATGTACTAATTAAATATTTTTTTTAAAAAAAATATTTCTGCCAAAGGCTATATCAATTTTAAAATGCACACCCTGGAGGTATACATTTTAAAAGCATTGTATCATAGAAAGTCTTTGCTATCTACCCCCCTTGACCCCTTTCCATGTACCTCCATGGCACATAGTCAGTTATGGGGGACTCAGTGAACAGTCTCCCCAAACTGGATTTGCAACACTTGGACGGATTTATTTGAATGAAGGCATTTTTACCTTCTTTTATATTTCACTTCTGTTTATTCTAAGGCACACCATAAAAGCTTTGTTCTCGCAAATTCAGCCACATAAAGGTAAAATTAGAACACTCTGTACATTCACCTTTATAGACCCAAAAGTGAATGTGTGGTCCAAAAAAATTGAAAATAGTATTACATAGATGCAACATGGCAAAGACACAAAAAATGTAATATAAAAATAACCAGCTTCAAAAGGAGAATTAAGCACATGCACATGAACATGCCAACAAACCTGTTTCTGATGGCTGATTGTTTTGAGTGCCTTTGTTAAGCTTCAGCTTTGTCTTATATTATTATTTTTAGCAAAGTATTCCTGCATTTTATTTTCTTCTGTTCTTTAATATGAGAAATATGAGGTATTGGAGGCTGGTAGAAACAGCTATGTATAACAATGTTGCATGTCATATTTCCTCCCAGATTGTTTACATAATAGAAGGGGACACATTGCTATCGTTGAGGGGTACATAACAATCTGGATGCACAGTTCAATAGTTATTAAGAAATCGATAGTCCTTTGACATAGAGATTTGGTAACAGGGAGAAAGTTTGCAGTGACCCATCACAAGATGACTTTTCAAAGCCAGTCACTTCATTGAGGTCAAGTCAAAATTGATTAAAAATACAAAAGAGATTTTAATGTTTTAAAACCCATCCCAAAAGGCAAGATATTGTACTTGTATTAATAACCAAGTAAGTGTATCTTGTCTGCAGTGGAAAGAGCTTGTATGTATATACATTTGTCGGCTTTTTCCATCGAGAAAGATGTTCCATCCAGTCTTGCAGTGTGAATGGTTGGGGAGATTTACTTAATTCTCCCTGAATGTAGGGCTTCAAATTACTTGATAGTAGGTATATCCACACGGTACTCCTGGTAATACTTTTAATAGCTCTATCCTAGAGAATCTTGGGATTTGTAGTTTCATGTTATATTTAGAATTCTTTGCCAGACAGCGCTAGTGCTATAATTCAAGGGATTCTGTGTACCTCCCCAAACTAAAAATGCTAGGATTCCCGTGGATGGAGTCATGATACTATAAAGTGGTACCAAACTGCTACAATTATACAATGTGAATACCCAGGGAAGAGTGCTGCTGAGGGTGGTTCTGCAGTGCTAGCCATCAATAGGTAGTGTTCACCTTTCTCTCCTCAGTGGATTTTTGTGGAGGAAAGAGGTGGAAGAAGTGTTGGGAAAACATGGGTTACAAGTGAGAGATGAAAATGTCTGGGACTCATACAAAACTCCATGAATGTGGAAGAGTAGTTGCACAGTAAAAGCTGGATCTGGAAACACTCCAGCTAAGGTGTATAACCAATGAGTCAACAATTTAATACAGCCAGATCATAAGCAGAGAAGTTTATGATCCCAATATACTTTGGGTTTTTGGGGGGAGGGCAGAAAAGGATTTTATCCTCTTTTTCGCTCTTTCTATTTGTATTTAGTATGTCTAAGATACAATTCTATTATGGCCTCAGGGACCACCGTAATTGTTACAGTAACATAGTGGAGGTAACAGTCTGAAGGACCAAAGAAAATTCTTTTTTGAATCTCACCTCCATGTTTTCTAATGAACTGAAGTATAGTTTTGCTGATGGTGGCTTTTTGTTTTTAAAGAACATAAAAAGAAATAGACCAAAGACCTATCTAGTCCACCATCCTTTCTCCATAGCGCCCAGAAAGGTCTCTCTGGGAAGCTTGCAAGTTGGACATGAGATAAATAATCCTCTCCTTCTGTTGTTCCCTAGCAAAGGGTGTTCAGAACCATGCTGCTTGTAATACTGGAGGTACTATCTAGCCATTGTGACCAGTAGCCAATAGCTTTATAGTAGTTTAATTTCAAATTATGGTAGTCTAATTTCTATTTAAAATTGGTAGCTATCACTCCATCTTGGGATAGTCACTTCCATAGTTATGCTTCTTCACCCTCTTGTCTATAGTGAATTTTCTACAATTCAATATAACTGACTCAGTTCTTCTAGGATTAACAGATAGGGAGTCAGTTCTCCATACTACTTTCTCCATGTCATCCATAGCTTCATGTGCTCCTACCATGTCAGTTCTTACTCAGTGTTTTTCTAACGTAAATTGCTCTGAATGCTGTAATCCTTTCTCACAGGGATCATTTTGGTCACTGGTCATTGTGATCACCCTTTTCTAGACCATTTCTAACAGTACCATCTCCATTTTTGAGGTTTGGTGACCACAGCTGCACACAATGGCCTAAATCCTGTAGTGACACCCAACTAGCGTATACCCCTTGAAGTAAAGGTGTTCACTTATGCGTTAACTCACCATTCAGCAGTTGATTCAGTTGTCTACTCTAGTTGGCCAATATTCTAAGTGTGTCCCTCCCAACATAAGAGCAGTAGCAGTTGATGGTTCCCATGTCAGTGGAGACCATGTTTCTTTGGTCTGAACGTTAAAAAAAAAACTGTTCAAGCTGCTGGATAGTTTTTTAATTCCTATTTTAACTCCTTTAAAGTTCAGGTTAAAACCCTATGCAGATTCACTAGTCCACTGACATGGAAGCCACTAGCCACCTCTTCTATATAGAGATATAAGGATATTATGATATTGGCAGTTCTATTTTCAGGCCCTTTCTCTAGCATGAAATTTAAGTTTTTTGCAGTTGCGATAAAGCTAACCACCATTTCCATTGGGCTGTTCTACATGATCCCAAGATTTCTTTTCTGGCTGGGCTAGTGCTTCACATAAAAACCAGGGAAGCGTAAGGCTAGAACCCTTTCCCCAGATTTGCCTGCTCTCCTCTGACAGGCTAGGTTTTTTTTAAAAAAAAGCGAGGAAACATAGGCCATTTCCATGCTAGACTGTTATAGTGCTATTATTCCACTTTCAACATCCTATGGAATCCTGGAGATTGCAGTTTACAGAGGGGCCTTTGAGGATCCCATAGGATGTTGAAAGTGGAATAATAGCACAATAACAGTCTAGTGTAGAAATGGCCATCTTTATCTCACCTGTAGTCATTCAGTATGAAGAAAGTATAATCTTCATGGCCAGAACTCAAGCTGATGAGATTTTATCCAGCACACTGATTTCACACATATTACCATGTGAAATTTTGCATTTTATATTTTACCTTTTTTTTCTCTTACATTTTCCACTTCTCCTTTGTCGAGGGAGCTCAGGGCAGCATTCAAGGTTCTCACTCCACTCATTTCATTCCCAAAAGAACCTTGTAAAAAAAGATGAGGGAGGAAAAGAGTGACAAGTTTATGGCTCAATCAACTTCACTGGGAGATCTGAATTTGGGCCATGACAATCCTCGTCCAGCATCCTGACCACTGCACTCCATTGCATCTCTAACAGCTGAAGAAGCATCTCATCTTCTCCTGTTGAACTTTATTCTGTTTAGCAGATTTTTGAAGGCCTCAAAAAGCCCTGCCAGAAATGAGAAAGTGTCCAGCCTCCTTCCGCTTACCAGAATCCAGCTTACCAAGACAGTCTTTGTTCTAAAACAGAAAAGTGTTTGAAATATGTAGCAGAGCAAAATCTTGAGTATGTTTCATGGAAAAAAAACACATTCAAAACAAAGAGGGATGTTACTCTGATGTGCTAGCCAATAAACACTGGTGCACATTTTTTATTCTCAGTAAGGAGGACACCTGCTCCAAAGATTACACTCATGAACTGGATAGTGGTGTCTGTATAATTGAATTAAGCTGTGTGATTTATTCCAGTGCCAGAAAATTAGTCCCATCCAATGATTAGGGGCCAGTCAAGATGACGAGCATCACAAAAGTCATCCAATTCACTTTGTGTTTTCTGTTTTGGCAAGATGCTTCAATCTTGGCGGCCGAGCAGAGGGAGGGAATAGATGCTTTTGTTGAATAGGAGAGAGGCACATTTGGTTATTTGCCTTTAATTACCTTCTTCTCAATTCAGAATGGGGTATATTTAGCCACAGTGGGGGATGGGGAGGTGATATACACATTGCCGCTGTTTGGCACCCGGAGATGGAATGGGGAGCACATGGCACACTTAAAGCCCATGTGTGCATTTAATGATTTCATTGCTTGAATTAAGCAAGTGATGTAAATCATGCAAAGATGCTTGAAGACACTTCACTTACCTTAGCAGAGAAGTCACAAAATGGGGAGGGGATGTCACTTCTGATATCAACACCTCTGTTAATTTTAATGTACAACACATGGTGTCTTGAAAAGGTTACAGAATTACAGAAATGTTGGTATAGAATCTCCCTATGTTAACATGGATCATCTGTCACATCACTACTTGTTTTACAACCCATACCTATGGTGGGCAAAGTGGAGTCTATTTATATCTGTTAACAATGAGCTCCTTTAATTAGTACTTCATGCAACTGGAAGATGTTAAAGATGTCATATATTTGGCCCAGGCTGCTAAATTCCATCTGAGTTTGGTTAAGAAATTACTAAGATTTTGCCATTGCAGGAGTACCTGGCTTTAGAAGGAAACAACAGTAAGAAAGACAAAGGTTTCTTACATACATACACGTTGTCAACAATTTGTGACAAATTGCTAGATATCTCTGAAAAGTTCCTTTTTTGGACTACAGTACCCACAGTCCTGAGTGGGAGTAGTCTGGCTGAGAGTAGTCCAAAAGAGGTTACCTTTCTGAGCTGTAGGCCCCTCCTTAAACTGCAAACCCTAAGATTCCATAGGATGTTGAAAATACAACAGTCTAGTGTGGAAATGGTCATAGTTTGGTCTTTGCTATATTCTGATGGATTGCAAAGAAAGAAAAATCTAAAACTGTGGCAAGAAGGAGTTGCTTATTAAGCTGCCCTAAATTAACTCAGAACCATTTTGGAGAGATTAGAAAGAATCCTTCAATTAGTGAAGTGAATAAGGATATGAACACAGACAGAGTTCTACCACCAGATCAAGACCGTGAGAGATGACTGGGACAACTGATGGTAGAAGCCCCTGGTTCGATTGACCATTATCAATATTTTACAAACATTAGTCTAAAGTTGCTTCCATTCTTATGAGGTTTATAAGAAAAGCTTCGTAGTATATCTGAGAGAGGTCAAGGTATGATTCAGTATAGATACACAAAGGACTTTCATGATGACCTGAGATCTAACATGCACCTGAAATCCAGGGAAGTTCTCTCACTGTCTTTACCTTCCTAGTGGGGAAGGTGAACAAAGGGCAAGTGGAACACAGGGCTGAAGTATACTTATACCAGTGCTTATCAAGTTAGTTCATGTGGGGGGCAGCAATTTTCTTTCCCATGTTGGAGGGACTGGCATCATATTTCTGCCTATTGGCTACGTTTCTTTTTCTTTCCTGGAAATTGTGAATTTGTCGAGTGCAACAGTTTGAAAAGTTGTCGTCATGCCTGTAGAAATGTGTGGCTGTAGAAGCTATAGTCTTACATCAGACATCTAGAAGAACACCTGCTCCCAAATAGACCAACACAGACTTTATAACTGGCCAAGACCAGCCTGTTATCAATACTGCTGTCCTTAGAGGTTCCTGAAGTGGTAGTGAATAAGGAGCCTTGTCTGTGGTGGCCTCTAGGTTATACGACTCCTACCCTTTTGAGCTGCACCTTTCTCCTTCAAGTGTAAGACAAGATGCACCATCTATACCAGTGGTTCTCAACCTGTGGGTCCCCAGATGTTTATGGACTTCAGCTTCCAGAAGCCCTAGCCACTATGGTCAATGTTCAGGGCTTCTGGGAGCTGAAGTCCACAAACATCTGGGGACCCACAGGTTGAGAACCACTGATCTATACAGTTGCCAGAGTGAAAAGTTGAGAGAGCTCCTATACGTTTAATAGTTGCATAGGGAACTCCAACAGGCGTTGCTTGTCACACAACCAGATCACAATCAACACTTGTTGAAATTCTCTTTCCTCTACAACCATTAAAGTGACAGGAGCCCTCTCCGCTTTTCACTGTGGCAACCCTAACTCTGCAAGATCTCTAGAAGTGAATGAATTATATGAGATAGAGTTGTTTCCCTTCTGTAATACAGCTGAGGTATGAATGGAACTTTGAAAGATGGTTTAATATCGTGTTGTTCTAAATAGACATGCATGCACAGCTCCCTCAGACCATAAGCTGAAGAGTGGATTACAAATTCAAAGAATATCCATATTTGATTTTCCATATAATCATAGGCAGGCAGAACTGAAGACAATGCTAGCTCCACTTAAAGGAGGCATTTTTGATTACATAATCTGGGCCTTCATGTTAAAAGTTGACTGACATATTTGTGGTCCTCACTAGGTCCAGTGAGGAATAGCAGAGATTGATGGGCCATTCCAAGCAGGATCATTCCAAGCACGATCACCCATGTTCAATCCTTTTGTTACCCTGCTTTACTGGGGGTCCCGCGAGGGACACCAAAATGTGCTCGACTATAGGTGGGGAAAATTAGCTCAGAGCACTGCTTTAGTGTTACGAGAGGCAGGGTAACTTAGCAGGATCTTTAACCCAATGTCTACGGGGTCAGGCCAAGTCAAGGAGCAGACCGGTTTGAAAATAATAAATGATCTTTATTAAATACAGGCACACAATGTAAGCAACACATGCACACAGATAACTAAAGAAAATAAAGGTATGAGTAAGATAGCAGGATTTTCAGAGGGATAGTTGGTTTGGGTGATACCACACCTGTTCCTGAAGCCTGGGAGAAGATAGAGAACGACGCTGGGGTTCGGTGTATCTCAGCATGTAGAGCTGAGGGGAAGCTCGCCAAGCAATGCGGCAGCAAGGCGGTCTGGAACTTGGGAGCGATCTGAGGAAGGTCTCGGAATCAAAGGTTTTTATAGGGTGAAGTGTGACTGCAGGCTATGCCTTACTCAGGGACAGCAATGAGTTCTGGGTGCAAGCCAATGTCTCAGAAAGGTCATGATTTAGCATGATTGAGTTAAGACCGAATTGACAAAGAGGTAGACTGTATGCAAATGCTCAGTGCTTGGCATTTGAGCTTCTAGCTTGCTAAGCTACCTGCTTGGGGCAGGGAGTCCT
This sequence comes from Iguana delicatissima, assembly GCA_948472985.1. Taxonomy (NCBI): domain Eukaryota; kingdom Metazoa; phylum Chordata; class Lepidosauria; order Squamata; family Iguanidae; genus Iguana; species Iguana delicatissima. The sequence goes on along the minus strand of CAOKZL010000920.1, from coordinate 142,506 downwards.
TTGTACACAGCATGCATACATAATGTGGTGTTTGCCAGGGAGGTCCCTGAAGCTGCGATCTGGCTATTTCTGGCGTGCCTGTATTGTTTGAGAATATTTCAGCAGTTAAGTGTTGAGCCTAGTTTCATGCTTGTCCGGGGGCCTCACAAACACGTGGAGAGGGGTGGTAGCATAAGGCTGAATTATGATATCAAAGTGATATTGGGTGCTATCGCCGGGTAGGCCTAAACTGCAGGAACACTTTCCTGTTGTCAGTATGTACATCAAGCTGTGACTCAGGGTGGGCAACTTGTGGCTGTCCAGATGCTTGTTGGACTGCATGTCTCATGAGCTTTAGCTAGCACAGCCAGGAGGATTGATGGAAACTGTATTCCAACAAACCTAGAAGTTAGGAATGGAAAGTATAGTGTATCTTCTGAGGAAGTGGAATTACATATAATAATTCTTTGTCTGAAATATATTTTTTATGTATTAACTTTTCTCTTAGTGAACCACATCAAAAGTCATCTATAACAAAATGTTTAAAACCATGATAGATATACAAAATTTACAATAAAACCTTAGTGATATAAAAGGGCAGGGCTAATATGATATGTCATCAAACAATTACTTAGCAACTTCTAGTAGGGGGAAAAAACAATGTTGGCTACTTGGGCGGGTAGTCCAACAGCATAATTAAACAGCCATAGTTTGTAAAACACCAGTAAGATAGCTTCTAATGAGGAGGAAAAAGACTTGGTGGTTCCTGTTTGTAGGTATTCCACCTTGTGATCCAAACAGTCAACTGCCAGAGGCGTTTCAACATTGCCGTCTTCTTCAGTGGCAGGATTTTTCTTCAAATTTCTTATGCCTCCCCAAAATAAATTGAGGAATGTAGGAGTATTCCTTCTCTTTTCAACAGCTGCACAATTTATTTCTGTATTCTAACAGGTCTACAAAGTCCCTAGTTCCCTGCAGCACTGTCAGTCATGCATACATGTGACTGAGACCTCAAAAACATTTCTGCCCTACAATGTTATAGTGCTATTATTCAACTTTCAACATACTATGGAATGCTGGGGTTTGCAGTTTAGGGAGCGACATTTAGAATTCTCAGCCAGAGGACTCTTTAGCCTCAGGAAACTACAAACCCCAGAATTCCACAGGATGTTGAAAGTGGAATAATAGCACTATTATAGTGTAAGGTGGAAATGACCAAAGTCTGAACTGATTTCTTGTACAAGCACTTCTGCTTGTGTGACTGATCCGCCCATCACACTCCTTGCTACACTTGTGAAAAAATGTATCCATTTTATTGGTGAATACCCAGGGGTTTGTTAGAAGACACCAAACACTGAATGAGTTAATGAAGGAATGAAGGTTATGAACATTTGCCAACAAGATCAAGAGGTACAAGTGATGTTTCCTTTTATAAAGTACGCAGAGAGCCTCTAAGACCCCCAGAACAAAGAAAGGGAAATTACAAAAATATATTGGATTTGGGAGGGATTTGGGCAGCTGAAGTGTGTTAGAAGCAGCCTTATAGCTACTTATTAAGGAGGAAAGGCTCAGAAAAGCAGTACTTAGCACTTTTTCCAGCTTCTGCTAAACTATTTATGAAAAACTAACTATAATTAGAAATCTATTTTAAAAAAAAGTGGTAAACCTTTTTTTTCTTTTAATAAGTGGGCTTGAGTCCAACTGTTTTTACTGGGTAGCTCTGGAATGTTAATGTAGAACATACGCAAGATGGTTGTAAAATGAAATAATGAAAAAAAATTAAAACCACATCGTACTAATATTTAAAGAGAATAAATGATAATTGTATTAACCACCAGTCAGGAGCCAGTGTATGCCTATGGGAAATTGTAACCTACTAGGTGTTATGTGATACATTATTACTCATGCTTCGTTTGCTCACAGCCAAGCAACGAAGGGGTATTTCTTTTACAGAAGGACAGAATATCTTTTTGCCAGTTAATAATGCCATTTTGAAAGATCAAGCTGCATTTTACTTAATCCTCCTGCAGTAGAAAAAGGCCCAGTGTCACATTTTGTTGCAGAACACACCCAGACAGGCCTACAATGTTGGCAATTTGCAGCATTCCCATCTGAACAATTGCCAGCAGTGTTCCCAACCTTTCTCACCTTGCTTTCTGATAGCCATGTATGTTCTTAAGAGTTTCTGATTTCTTGCCTGTTTGTCAATTCAAATAAAATACTTTGTTCGACTTTAGCTGGAGTCTTCTCTACAGTTAGTATTGGTATACATAGATGAAAAGATCCTACCTTTACCCTCCTCTTGCAGGCCTCCTTTGAGCTATAATTTCCCCAAATTCTAAGGACACTCTGGCATTGTGAGTAGACCTATCTCCTCAAGCCATGTCATCCCACTGGATGATTTGAGATCTTTTCCCTTCTTTTGGATATGCCTTCCAACCACAAAGCTACATTAAGGGGATGTGTGCCTGGTAACACCCCCCCCCCCCGCATAATGTACTAAATGAAAGGAAGAGCTGGCAACTTCAATCACTTTAGACTGTGGCCTCACTCCACCAGAATGTGGGCCTTGAGGAATTTTGAATAAAGTAGTGATGACTTCGAGCCAGTGTGGTGTAGTGGTTTGAGTGATGAACAAGGACTCTGGAAAGCAGAGTTCAAATCCCTGCAAGGCCATAGCAGCCCAGTGGGTGACCTTGGGCAAGCCACACTCTGTCAACCTCAGAAGAAGTCAAAGGCAACCCTCTTCTGAACAAATCTTGCAAGAAAACCCCATGACAAGTTTGCCTTAGGCCATTTCTGCACTGGACTGTTATAGCACGATTATCCCTCCCGAAACTGCAAACTCCAGGATTCTATAGGCTGCTGAAAGTGGGATAATCGCTCTATAACAGTCCAGTGCGGAAATGGTTTTAGAGTCACTAAGTCAGAAATGACTTGAAGGCACACAACAATAAAATGATAACTTCAGCAAGAAAAGGTTGCCACATACTTCATATCAGGGCTTGTTCTGTGCCTCATGTTGTGGCCTTCTATTGTGAGTGTTGTAGAGATGATGAGGTACATGGGAAGAGAGTAAGTTTTGTAATGGAGGCTGGTGGCCTATGGCAGTTAAATGGATTTTATTGCCAAATGATACAGTAAGCCTAAATACTCTAAAGATACCAGATACCATTTCTTCCTGGAAGCTATCCAGGGTCAGCCCTGGTTAGTAATTGAATGGGAGACAAGCAATGAATACCAGGTCTTGGAGGCTACATTTTCAGAGGAAGGAACTGGCAAAACCACCTCTGAATATTCCTTGTCTAAGAAAACCCTGTGAAATTCAGGGGGCCACCAAAAGTCAACAGGCCATTTGAGGGCACATATGTACAAGTATGCATTAGAAAATACATACGGATAATGAAAATCTCCCACTATATCCCCTGATGCAGGATATCAGCCAGTGACTTAATTTTTAAATTGTAATTGAAGTACCTTGGCCCTTGGGGCCATAATCTAACTGCCTTTTAACTTTCCAAGGTTTGCTGTCTCAAAATTATCATTCTCAAATCCCCTCTATATTAACTCTTCCTTCTGTCTGGTGATAGATGGTTTACAGTGGCACCTCTGTGTTGTTGTAGATGTATTCATCATTTGGATTTATATGCTCTCAATGGGTTAAACTGTAAGCCTGCAGTTCCATTCTGGGGGGAAAAAATACATCTTTTCTTCATAGGGGTAACTGTAGCTGTGGCCATGAGTTTGGAGTTTACTCACCCAAAGGGAACTGAAAGTAAGTATTGTTCATTTCCTTGCAGAGGCTAAATTATATTTTGTTGAGCCCCTCTTTGACCAAAGGAGTAAAACAATGAGCTTCATCAGATGTACATCTAAGAACATCCAGGGACCTGGCAGCAAAACTTCCATGAAGACTAGCAGCTTTGGGAAACTCAAGTTTAAATCTAATGTCACCAGTTTAAATCTCTCCTCAAGACATCATTTCTCAGCCTCAGCTCCACCACCAGCCATCTGGGAAAAATCATAATGGCTAACTTAATAGGATTGTTGTCTTGTAAGCATCACTGAGATGATGTAGGTAGAGTGCTCAGCTGAAGCTCAGTGGCACAACGTAAATTATACATGCTGAAAGTCACATGTTCAGTTCTGAGCAACTCGCTGGGAATGACCTTGAGAGCCACTGCCAATCAATGTAAACAATACTGAGCTAAATGAGCCAATGATATGGCTTGGTATATCACAGCTCCCTGTATTCGTAATTCCTGACCACTTGTTTGTGTTTTCTCTCTCTCTCTCCCCCTCCCTCCCTCCCTCCCTCCCTCCCTCTTCCTCTTCTCTCTCTCTCTCTCTCTCTCTCAAGGAAACAGTTTTAAGCTTGTTGCAACAACCTTGCATTGATTGTTAAATTACAAATCTCCTGTCTTCATCAAAGTTTAAGAATAAATAAGTGGAATAAGTAAGTGACTGGAAAAACTTGAAAGCTCTACAGTCTCACCAACAAGATCAAAGGCATCACTCAATCTATTTGGTTTCTTTCTGAGCTGTAGTTCATGACAGATGCTGAAATCAACAAGGCACAAGTGGAGCAAGGTTGCCATGCAACATGAGTAAGCCTATGAGAATGTGGCCTCAAAAAAAATATGCTATTTCCCACTCTGGAGAGTTAATTTTTTATACATATGATGTAGGGTGAAGTAGCAGAGTATGCTCACATAATCTGTACTTCAGTGTCTGCCCAGAAGCCAACACGTGCTCACGGACATACAAGGCTCCCAGTTTATGAAAAAAACATTTAAGTGTTTCTGTTACACACTTGGGTTGCCATGTTAACTTGGCTCAGGTTGCCCTGAAACAAACCAAAAACACCTCCTTGCATACTTGCTTTATGACATTTACTTCAAATGCCAATAGAACTATTTTATAGTGGATGTAGGATATGGCAGGAGACTAAAATAACACTGTATTCTCTGAACACTTTAATCTAGGTTTAATAATTTTATGATTTTTTTTCCCAGAAAGTTGTAACCTAACCGGTGGGCATAACCTAGTGCTTACGGCACTCAAGAAGAGAAGTTATGAGTGGCACACAGTGAGATTATACTGGATCAAGTAACGCACAGGTTCCAAGGGAAACTAAACCTTTCTAAAAACCCACAACCATCAGTTGAAACTGTTAGCTATAATTTTATTTTAAATTCATGTCAGAATAATTGCAACAATCTGGGATTAGGGTATATTTTCACCAGTTTTTTTTTTCCTTACGACACTTCTTCCTGTTTTAACTGTTCTGTGGAAAAGCGGTTGAATAGCTTCCCTTGTCCAAAGTAATGCTCCGATTTTACCTGGTCGTTAGTAAAGACTGATGGAATGTTTACCCTTCGGGCAGAAGTTAGTATTGAAGTGTTCAGTCAAGGATGATGTGACCTCAGAAGTGGTTTGGATTATTAGATTCAGGACCATCCAGACAGCTCTGAAGAACAGGACTGAGGGTGCTGCGACCAATATTCACTGTATATATGAACATGGGAGGGCAAATGGGGCTAAAAACAATTTTTAGGGCTCAAAATGTCTTGTGCAACTTTCTGGTTTGCTTTCTCACAACTAATTCTATCCAGAAATATATGGAAGCACAAAGGAGAGGGCTTGTTCTCACATTCATGTACATTATTCATCCCTTGATTGCCCAGTGCTCAGCTACTCAAAGCTTAAGCCTTGTTTAATCAGGCAGGAGTGATGTGGCAGAATCCTGAGCTGGTAGAATGGACTATGTCTTATTACACTGCAAATACAAAAGACCAACTATTTTAATGTGCCCCTTCACATACATCTCAGGGTATCGCTTTTTTACAGTCTGAGGGCCTGTCTGCCCTACACTATTATAGCACTATTATTCCACTTTCAATATCCTGTGGAATTCTGAGGTTTGTCGTTTAGTGAGGTCCAAGAGTTCTCTGGCTGAGAATTCTAAAGGCCTCTCTCTAAACTGCAAACTCCAGGATTCCATAGGATGTTGAAAGTGGAATAATAGCGCTATAACAGCCTAGTATGGAAATGGTTTATATCCTCCTTTTCTTAGATGTGTGAGATTATTAGATTATTATCTGAGCCACTTTGTGTGGAAAAGACATTCAAAATCAGGCAAGCTCATTCTGAACTCTGTAGCAGAGATGGGAAAATCTTGTTGAATTTCTTACTTTTCCACCAGCATTCTCATTGTGCCCCATTTCTACACTGTGAAGATTCTTTCCTTTTCTCTCATAGAAATAATAATAATAATGATGATGATGATGTTTACTTATAATGCCCCTTTCACCAAAGGGCAGAACATCAACATATACAGTAAGGGACAAAAGCAATAACCATAATGCTATAACAATACATGGACTGAAATCCCAAATATCTCACAAGTCAGTACCCATCTCAGCACCTTAAACACAACTCAGTGGCTTAAGATGGTGAATCAAAGAGGTCTTCTGCCTTTTTTGAAAACAGGTGAGATCCTCCACCAGCCAGAGGACCAAAGGAAAAACCTACCACAGAGGCAGAGCCAGATCTTAAAAATCTCTTAGTCTTGACAGAGCTGTGTGTGTTGGTGGAACAACTAGTAATCCTTCACTGTAGATCTTAAATTCCTGTGTGAGTATTATTATCTTCAAAATGTATCTATATGTTGCAGCCATTTTTCTAGCATACACATTTAAAGAAAATGCATTTTGTAAAGCATGTTTGAGCCCTTTTTCAAATGTACATATTTCTAGTTATGTACCTTTTTGAAATGTAACCCTAGCTTTCTGCACATTTTTTTTCTTCCAAAATGCATTGCGGACCTTACAGACCTATAGATTTCTCAGGCAAGATTCCATTTTCTTGGTGGTGTTGGGAAGTATGAAATAGATAGTTCTATAATGAAACATAAATCCAGTGGATTTCTTTTCTGTACTTAGTTTATAGGGATATTGACCATTCCCATGAATTTATCTGAACAAAGTTTATGAACAGGGCATCTTTGCTGAAAAGCATTGCCTTAGAGTTGATAACGCAGCAGAAAAGTTCTGTGCATGGTACTTGATTTGCAGTCATTTATTCAGACATGCAAGTTTTAGTTTGGTGCCAAGTGAGGGATAAACATGCATGTAAAAACTGCAAATTCCATTACAGGATAGGATTCATTGTGCACTCAGAACAGAATGAGTTTGATGAAATTTTATTTAAAAAAAAAACATCCAGCACAATTGCGATTGGATCTACATGAATATCTCCCTAAGACCTGGTTGGTGTAATGGGCTTCAACATTATTATTCACCTGATAGGGGAAGCTGGAGTCAGACGATGGATTTCTTCTTCTTTCCCAGATAGATGTCCTAAGTGGTCCATGTCTGGTGGGTGAATTAATGCTAAGCATAATGCACAGCAACACATGTAGACCTACCGCTGTGGAAATGAGAATGGAGTCATTAAATCCAGAGATTATCTCAACTGAATGGAGAAATACACAGGTCCTTCTTAGGACATCTCTGCTGCTTGCAGTTGTATGTTAATATACCAAGAAAAACACCAAAATTCACTGACATATTTGAAAGGATAACACACGAGCTTGGAGAAAAGAGATTGTGCATACTTCTAAGGCAAAAGGATATGAAAGAATAGGGTGAGCAAGCATTCCTTCTGGCTCATACGTTGATAAGAACCCCCCAATGTTTGCAAATTTCTTCATAAAGTTGATAGGAAGAAATCTGAGATTTTAACAATGTCAGATGGTGAAGAAATCAAAACTGATAGAGAAGCCCATCCAGACAGGTTTTTCATGCTTATCTCTTGAGGATCACAGTTTTCAACCCATTTTGTAGAGTTGAATTAGAGCTGCCAACTGTTTTCCCTCCTTTCTTTTCCTATCTTTTCTTCTTTCTTTTCTCTTCTACTTTTTGGACAAGCTTCTTATCTTTAACAGCTACATGGCTGACAGGTAAAGAACAGTCTTCTCCGTGCTACAAATAGCTATAACTAACATTTGAATCTAGCTAGCATTGTGAGTGGAAAAAAATGATTCAGTTAAACTCTGATAAGAATTTCCAGTTGCTCATAATTTAAATAACATCTGATGGGGGCGAACATTGACAGATTGGTTCATCCCCTGATGAAGAACTGGGAACAATGAATTGGAAAGTGACTGAATCTGGTGCAGTTTAAACAATCTGAACTTTCTAACGCAACAGCCTGAGGAAAAATAAGCTAAATTATAATGTTAAACCTTATAGAAGAAATCAAATATACTTTTAAAACAAAGAGAAAAGAATCTGGGGCATCTGTTACAGCTCAAAAAACAATCACACAAAAGCTACTTGCTCACCCTCCAGTGGAACCCAGAGTGGCAGAAAGGTTACTTGTCTTGCCATTATGATTTTCTCCCCTGCCCCCGCCCCCTGAACAGCCTGAAGAAGAAAAGTAGTACCATTTGGCATTTTCTCTCGTGAAATACATTATGTCAAAGGAAATTGACTGAAGAAGTCATGTACCCCAGACGTCTTTTAAAAAATGAAGCTATTGCATAAACACTGACATTACCCTGATTAGCTTTGGTTCCATGATGAATTAATGATTGTATCCATTGCAGCCAAGAAGAAAAATTCTGTGATTAATCATTAATAAACATTGTTAGAATGTTTACCAGTTATTTGAGGAAGAGCTTGGAAAGGTTACTTTTGCAATGGACTATCATTCTGGAGGCCCTTTCAGACTACACAGTTACAATACTACAGTTATTTTAATTTGGCAAGGCATGAAAACTCTCTGGCTGAGCATTTCTAAATTCTCCTTCCTAAACTGCAAAGCCCAAGATTCCATAGAACAGTGGTTCTCAACCTATGGGTCCCCAGATGTTTTTGGACTTCAGCTCCCAGAAGCCCTGAGCATTGATCATAGTGGCTGGGGCTTCTGGGAGCTGAAGTCCAAAAACATCTGGGGACCCACAGGTTGAGAACCACTGCCATAGAAGGTTGCCATGACAACTAAAATGGAATCATAGGGCTATAACTGCACAGTGTGAAAGGGCCCTGTGTTTTTCTGTGCAACATTCAACCATTCTTGTTGGCTCTAGAAGAAAACTCCAGTAAAACATATTTATTTATTCAGCATACATGCTTGTGCATGACATTTTCGTAAAAACAGTTCTTCTGGCATGAGAAACGTACATCCTGATCACGAAAGACAGCATTAGGAATACGAAAAAGTGAGAGTGGGAATGTTTCTACTTTTCATACATATTCATGAATGAAAGCATTTTAAAACATCAGTTAGCTTCTTACTAGTAAACACAAAAGGCAAACAATCCAAATGACCCAACAATCTTTTTTTTTTTTTTTTTTTTGCTTCATTTATTTGCTCTGGCCTAGCTCAAGCTTGTTTGTGTGAGCTTCTGATGGTATGCCTTTGGATCCTCCAAAAGCAAGGACAAACCGTCTGGGAAGGATATTGTGGTCACTCTCTCCACCAGTCATGGAGATGTGAGGAAAAGGCCAAAACAGTTTGACTAGCAATGACCTCAGCTGCCTGAGCACATTCAACGTGGCGTGATTTGTGTTCCCTGACTGAATCTGGAACCTTTTCTATTTGTTGCTATTTTTGAACTAGCAGGAACTTCTAGGGATGGTTTGGAATTGTACAGGCTGTGGAAGTAAAGGGGAGAGAGAGGTTAAAAGAAATACTTAAAATACATGTGTGATCAGGAGTTATATCTAATGGGAAGACTTTGTCTTAATGCAAAGTTGAGCAATTTCCAGAGATAATAAACTTCATAGCATCCACTCCTGAACTGAGCGAGGCTGCCTCTTAGCCCTGCTGTTGTAATATTAAATCTTTTCAATATGGTGGCAGTAAATCTCATGCAATGTTACTTTCAGAGAAGACTAACACATAGTGTATGGCTTGTTCTCCAGTTGAACCATGCCTTCAGGAGGCTTTGGGGAGTGCAATTCAGCTTTTAAAATAAGGTAAGCTCTACTTGTTCACTTTGTTTTCAAGTAACATGGCAGGGAAAGTGAGAGGTTGCTGCTCTGCTGCTGAAATGTGGCAGCATGGCAGCAGATTCAGCAGAAAGTGAGAAAAACAGTCTAAATCCATTTGTTAGTCCTCTTTACAATGGACCCACTGAATAAACTGGAACTGAATGAATGAACTCTTATGTCACTTACCTTGTTTCGATTACTCTACTCTTAATAATTGGCTTTAGACCAATGACATTTAAATTAATCAATCCTCTAGGTATATTTACCTAGAATTAAATTTCACTGTATCCGAAGAGCTTACTGTCAGGTCGTATCCCCTCCCCCCGTCATACTTCCAGCCGTTTTTGTTTTTGTTTTTGAGCATTTCTGGTAGTCCTTGTAGCCCTTGGAAGGTCCTATGGACAGAAAAAATGATTCCAGACCCACCACAGTTGCCCCAACCTGATATACATGCACAAGATTACATGACTTTGATGCATATGAACTCTCTAGCACTGAAATCAGTGAAACAGAGCCCTTTCACACTTTACAGTTACAGCACTATGATTCTTTTTTAACTGCCATGGTTCCATCCCATGGAATTCTGGGGTTTGCAGTTTAGAGATTATTTAGGGATTGTTGTTTATTTAGAATTCTCAGCCAAAGAGCTCCTCTAGTGTCTCCCCAAACTACAAACCCCAGGACTCCAGAGGATGCAACCATGGTAGTTAAAACGGAGTCAGAGTGCTGTAACTGTGTACAACACTCATAACAACTCATTACAGCCTCATAGGGTAGACAGAAGGGCCAGCAATTGGAAAAGGTTTTTTTGGGGAGGGGAGCGATATGAAGTATTCATATTAAGTATTTTCTGATCAGTGGAATTCAAAGTCTTGGAAATGGGTGAGGGGAAATGTTCCAAAATGAAACCACGGCTCAAAATATCTGGCCCCGGGGCTTCCTAGCAAAATCCAGGTGCAAGCTGTTTTGTGGTTAGAGCTGTTGATGTTCTGCCCAGCAACAGGCATCAGAGAAGGACTGGAGCATGTTCCAGGATCCCAAATGGTAATGTGACCTGTCCAGAAGCTCTGAATGGGAGATTCTTGTGGTCCTGTTCCTTGACTTTTGGACAAAGTGAGACCTCAAAACTTAATAAGCATCCCCACCATTTTTGGAGGTTCCTGTCATCAGTTGCCCTTCTGAGGCAAACAGAGGGCAAGCACCCTCTCTGATGAGGGAAGGCAAGAGTTCAAGAGGGGAGGCGTTGTCTTGGAACTAGGAACTGCTGGAGTTTTCATACCACAGGCAGGCCTCCTCTGTTATACACAGCGACAGGCTATTTGGGAATGCTTCGCTGGTACTAAAATTGCTTAAATAAATAAAGCTGCACATGCTGGCAAGGTCTTCGATGATTGCATTGTTCCTCTAGCCGCATGTTGCTGTTCTAAGGATTGGGTTCCAGGGCCTGAATTTAATTCAGCACTCTGCCTGTTTACCTGCATGACTAAATGAAGACCAGAGACACGAGGCAGTGTGAGACCTGCGGTTGCCGGCTCATGAACAAAATTCTGGGCTCTCATACACATTGCCAGTTGCTGCTCTTCCAACCACAATGAGTCCTCTGTTAGAATTACAAACATACTGGGGTGGAGGGTTGCTTTGAATTCTAACATGTCTGAAATATTTCAGAGTTCAACCATATTGGAAGCAATCAGTTGGATTCAGACTTATTCATGCACAGAATATACCCACTGCAGCTAATGGGACTCACATAAGATATGATGAACTTAGTACCATGGATTTCAATGGGTCTGCATTAAATATTATTTGGGCCATTTCTACACTACAGAGTTATAGTGTGATTATTTCACTTTCCACATCCTGTGGAATTCTGGGGTTTGTAGTTTACTGAGGCCAAAGAGTAATCTGGCTGAGAATTCTAAATCCCCCCCCGAACTGCAAACCCCAGGATTCCACAGGGTGTTGAAAGTGGAACAATAGCACTGGGCGTAGGGTGAAAATGACTTTAGTCTGCATCCAACCCACCACTGGGGTTCTGAAAACTCTCAGTCTAGATTTCATTGGCTCTTTTCACACGGGGTTAATAAAATGGTGTAGGGCGACCTCAACTGGAGGTTGTCCACACCTTGGAGTGCGCAGGGTCAGTTTTAATTTTGAGGTTCTATACCTCAAACCGCCATGAAGCAGCCAGAGGTGATGGCGCTGTGTATTTTTTAAAAACCACTTTCCAAGTGGTTTTTATTAAACACAAGCGTGCAGCCCCGTACCACCCCGTCACGGTGCCCTGGTGTAGATTTGCAGGCGTGTGCAAGTGCGTGCCTGCAGATCTGCCAGGGGCGGGCTTACTGCTGGCGAGCTTCTCCGATTGGTGGAAAGACTCCGCCAGTCGTAAGCCGCCATTTTGGATGCCGCCGGACACCATCGGATGCCGCAGGATGCCGCAGGAGTGTGGAGCGGCGAACGCGCACTGCTCCTCACGGCAACGGACTTACCCGGCTTCAGGTAAGCTCTGTTTCTGTGTGCTTTGCCCCATTTCTCTCTGCATGTGCAAAGGGCCATTGCGTCACATCTCAGTTGCATCCTCTTCCAATCCTTCATTTTGTATTAAGTTGTGAGATTTTGGCCTGTATCCTGGTTTTAGTCCAAACTAGAATAGACCCACTGAATCAATGGAATAACCTAGGTGATGGTTCATCATTCAACAACTTATTCAGAAAGTTTATTGTAGGTGGGACTAACAAATAGGATTCAGGCTTTTGTGGCTTTTTTTCCCTTCATAGGCAAAAATTCACATGAATTCTTAAGCTACATGGTGCAGGGGACCAGCAGAGGGTTTTTTGTCCCCCCGCCCCCCTACAGTGTGCCAGGGGCTGGCACCATATCTGTGTCTATTGGCTTCCTTTCCAGGAAAACTGTGTGGATCAGCAGGCAAAGGTTTGTCAACTGGTCCACAGATCCATGGACTACCACTCCAAGTAGCACTGCTTTAGGGAATTTAAAAGAAAAATGTCTTTGAACTTGTTAGAAGAGGAGATTTGGTTCTTCAATAAGCCACAAATCCACCTCCTCAAATGGACACCTCACATGGGTGCTTAGTAAAGCTGACATGAGGCAAGAGAGGAACAATACCATGTACGTGGTCATACTGGTAATTAGTAGCAGTCAGTACTTGATAGGGAAGGAAACTGCTGGTTAACCTACTTCTCCTGGTTTTAAATAGTAATTGTAACAGCTTGGTAAAAAGTGATCAGCTAAATGCCATTAACATTGCCCAGCTCCTGAAATCAGGATGAAGATGCATTTGGGGGATTATCATGACCCTGATACCATTTGTAGAAAGGTTTAAGAAATGCATAATTTATTGTGGGGGAAAAAATGTGAGGCTGTCTCAGGACATGGAAAGTGATAATTTTACCACAGATAGATGCTAACATGTTCCATACCAACATTTTCTAACTCTTTTTGAAATAAAACAATTACTCCAGGCTTTTTTGCATATGGGTTGGCATCCTATTAGGGATGTCTGCATGCATAAGGTTTCCCTTATGGATATATATGTCCTTTTTGGGGGTGCTGTGGGAGCTGGCATTCCCCTTCCTCCCTCTGTAGTGCTGAAAACCTTCCCTACAACTTACTGAGCAACCCCTGAAGGCCCTCACATGACCATTCTCTGCTTCATGAGAAATAAGTAGGATTGCAGAAGTGTCCTCCCATAAGCCGGAAACAAAATGATGACATCAACACTGAGATCTGCAAGAGTCTTCCACTGGGCCAACAAATTTGCTTCAGATGTTAAGGTAAAGCTATCCAAGGTGCTGAATCATATCCCTGAAATAAATTTAGCACCTTGGATAACTCCTTTAAAGCTTAGACTAAAACCCGGAGTAGATCCACCACCCCACTCACACAGAAGCTGCTAGAAATCACCGTTGTATGGTCTTCGTGGAATTTGGCACTGGAAGGTCACTTTGATGACTACTCACAAGTATATGCTAAGAGCAGTCTCAGAATGAAAAAACTTTCTTTAAAAAAAAGTATAGGAAGTTGTTTCTTTTATGAATGGTGAAGTGTTATATTTGACTGATTGGGAATGCTGATATGACATTCCATATAAATATTGCATATTGTAAACTGCTGCATGTTTAAAAATTTAGCACTACTTTTTTCTTCTCAGTTCAAATCAGATACAACAATTTATATGTGTAACTGGATTAAAGTTCATCTCTAAAGCTCTTAAAATACAAAAAACATTTGAGCTTACTTCAAGGCATTGGTTTTGCCATAAAACCTTGAATTGCTAGAGGCCAGGTTATTTAAAAGGCACCCATGCGCCTAGTCAGAATTTGACTAGATCATGAGTGGAGGAAATGTTATGTGTCCCACCACCTCTGAGACTAGTGTGGTAAGCACATTCAAAACTAGGGTTAGAAAGAATGTTCTTTTTAAAAAAAATGTCAAAAGAGTTGTTTCTCAAGTGTCAGGAAACTCTAATGAGGAGAATCCTGGACTGATGAGAAACTTCACCGTTCAAGACTTACTTTGCATAAAACTTACCTTTCTTTTAACACAGTAAACAGCATTTTCTGTGAAAGTCACAGTATTTTCTACAAAGAAGTATTATTTCCCAAGCAGAAAATGCAGTTTTCTGCAGAAAACAGACATGTGTGAATTTTGCAGAGAGGAAGTCCTTAAGTGCAAATAGTCTGACATTTCAGAAAGGCTTTCTCAGGAAGCAGGAAGAAAATGGTTAAAAATTACCCATAGCTTCCTTCCAGAACAATTGGGAAAAGGTTATAGCCCTACATGACACAGGGCTTCCTATATAGGCACAGCCTAGCTATAGAGCACCCTCCCATTGGAAAGCCTGACGCCATCTTTCTGGATCTTCCAATCTGTACCCAAAACTGTGTTGTTCCATCCAGCTTTTGGACCTTGAAATGAGGGGTTGCTGCACTGACTGTTTCATCTATGTGTGGTTTTTAAATATTTTTTATGGAAATTGTTTAAGGCTGTTTTAAAATCATGTTTATCTCTTTTATTTGTTTATAGTCTGTGTTTTAATTGTTTTTAGCTGTTGTACATTGCCTTAAAGGCCCCAGCAAGCTGAGAGGCAGTAAAGAAATGCAATAAACCAAACAACCAACAAAATGTTTTGTTTGATTCTCAACAACAACAACAACCTCTTAATCGTCAGCTTGCAAACATGGCAAAGTAGTAATGTTTCAGTATGGGTGAAATAGTGGTTTTAAAACCTTTTGCTAAGTTTCAAAGTAGTTTTAACTCCTTGTGCTAAACTATAGTCTACTTATTAGGGCAAGTACAAGTCAAAATATTTGATCTGTATCCTTATTTGTATCTTAGCTTAATTGACCCAAGATCATTTGAGGATTTGTGACCAGTGTTAATAATGCAATTGTCATTCTCAGTATCCTATTTCACCATGATGCCACTTCTAGAACTATGTGTATGTGCATGAATATTGTACATCATCTGAAGAAACATATTACAGTCCACAGAAGTCTGTGCTAAAACAAATGTGCTAGTCTTAAAGGTTCCACAAGACCCCCCTTTCCTATTTTCTTTCTTTCTTCCTTCTTTTTCTTTTTATTCTAATGTCATTCTTGATTACCATTGTTTATTAAACAGGAGGCAGAAAAAAAAGGCAACCCCTCCAAAAAAAATAGTGAATTCCATTTGAGTGTAAGCCAAGTATCTAGAAATATAGTTGTTTCTATATTATAAACTGGGGGAAAAAATCCACAACCACAGAATAAACCTGATCAGGACCTACAGAACATTGAGGTGTTCTGAGTGTGTGAGTGGTGTGAGTGGTAGAGAGAAGAGCTGGCCTTCTTGAGCCCTTGAAAGGTAAAAATACAAGGGGAGGGAGACAGAGTTTTGAAACTCTACTCCATGTATTTTACAGGAAGATTTCAGGAAAGAGGAAAGAATTGGGCATATCTTTTCCCTTTTTCTCTCCAGTGCTATACAACAGCCTTCCCTAACTTTTATATCTGTTGAATCACAACTCCCATCATCCCCAGATTGCATAAAGGCATCCCACACAATTTAGGAGCCTTATCTTTCATCCTATACGTTATACAAGGCATCTGCTCCAGTACAGATGGCTCTCTACAACTGTAAAATTTTGTTTTCTCTAAAGAAGGAAGACAATGAAGCTACAATAGCAATAGCAATCAGAAAAACTGATTTACATAGACTCATCCTCCTATGCATCCACACCCACACACCAGGTGAAGAGAAAAGACACAAGTTTGATCTCTTGTGAGTTGCTGAAAGCAAATTTTTTCAGTGGCATTTCATGTTTCAGGTTGGAATATCTGGATCATGTGTTAGGCTGAAGAGGTGAACAATGCACTTCTTCAACTAGGTACAGTTTGCAGCATAGTAGATAGTATACTCAGCTGACAAAAAAACATAACATTTTTATAAAATAAACCAAGAACAAAAAATAAAACTTGCTATGTATTTTTATTCTGCAAACCAGACACTGTTTCAGTATCTAGATAGGTATCTCCTACAAACAGATGACATTCAGGAAGTTCAGAGACATTTTGGATTCACAGCTTTTCTGTTGTCTTGTAAGCATACTGTTGACACTAGATGAGCTTGGCTGAAGTAATTTGGTCCCATGGAATAGCTCCAAGCCACAAAGCTGTGGCTTCATTAGACAACAGTGACTCATAGTTTGACAATTGTTAATGGAGCCTAAAGTTCTATTAATAATTATTATCATGGTCTCTGGCTGATGCAATAATTCACAAGGTAGTGAATAATAGTGTGCAACTGACTGTGCTGGCGCAGCAGTTGTTGTTGTTGTTGTTGCTGCTGCTACTGCTGCTGTTAGGCAAATTGCTGGTTAAGTAATCCACGGTGGCTGGCTGATGTTGCATCAGTGGGAGGTCATGCTAAAGAGATGGTCTCTTGGTAACTGGGGATCCTTTTGTGGTTTGTTATGAGACTCTTATCAGAGTTTGGGAAAGCCAATAGTCCTCCAGGGATCAGTTTTTTTTGTGTGTGTGGTTGCTCATAACAGCTGTTTGACAGTTTATATTTTGAACAGAGTGTGTATGTGTGTATGCCTTTCTGTTTGGAACAGCTAGACCTGACAATGCACCAAGCTGTTGAAGGCTCTGGTGGTCTCTAATTTGAAAGAAGCTGAACCCCCATAGTGCTCTTTTCACAACATGTCACTGTCAGAATCTGGTGTTACCCCCCAAAAAAGGTGCCACAAGGGCCACCTCACGATGCCAGATGCCTCTTGCAAAAGTGGGGAATTAATTAGCTCAAAGAGGAGGCTTGTGAGAGGAGGCTAACTTAACAAGACCTTTCTACCAATGTTTACAGGCTCACACAGGAAAAGAACCAGCCAAAGATTGAAATGTAAGCTCAAAATGTATTTTTATTGAGGGGAATTTACTCATGCATGCACACAAGATACATACAGTCAAACATTCACATAAGAGCTATCTGAAGGATAAAGGGAGGAAAAAAATACGGATAGAGAGGCAGAGGGTTTTGGGGGGATTTATAATTACCAGTCCAGGAGAGTAGCAAAGAGCTGAAATGTGTTTTGGCTTAGGTAGGACCTAAGGACAGTTCTCATTCGGGAGCCAAACAGACAGAGTGACGAATAGACCTTCAAGAGACTGCACTGGGTATCCTGAAATCAGGGGTATTTGTACTGAAATGGTAGTGGAAGGTATGTGCAGTTTTGGGTGTGGGACAATGGGAGTTGCAACCCAGACAATGTACTATCAACCCACTAATGTTCACAGTATTTGGATGGCAAAAACATAATGTGTGTTGTAATAACTCTATATTGTGGGTGCTACGAGGCAAGAGGAAGAAGTCCAAGTGCACAGAGGATGGATATCTGTCAATCAGTGTCCTGGTGGGCTTTTCCCAACAGTGTTCCCTGGAAAGACATTAGCTTCTACTTCACCCAATCATCCACAAGAACAACAGCTACTGCCTGGCAAATGACCTAATCTCACCTAGAGAATGTTTATGTTGACTAGCCTCTCTTTCTCACATTTACAATCAGATTTCTTCCCTCACTCAGTTTGACCTCTCAGTCACCTCTCAGGCTTGAATTTGATATTAGTGCCAATAAAAGTGTGTTGCCAATTAAATATGATGGCAATTAGTTATGGTGCCTATCCAAACCATGCTGATATTGTGGACTCCTAAAGCGGTACCTTAAACTGGCAACTTTATTTTTTCAGAATACAGTTCTCCGAATCTTCCAACTGGCATGGCCACTATCATCTGAGAGTGGGAATGCTTAGCAATATTTAGGTCTCTTGATAATGGAAGCTTTCATTAAATATGTTACCAAACAAGACCATTTTTGTCTCTCTCTGATTTCAGCCATGTACGTGCCTGTTGCAATTCATATGAGAAGACTTTACGATGGATTTATATTGACAGTCGAAACTAATATCAACCCATTGAATTAGTGGAATTTTCCCATGAGTTGCCCCAACCCCCAGCCTCAATTAATTCAATGAGTCTATTCTAACTGGGATTAACCAAGATTTAGGGCCAAGTGTTTTGTGACAGAGGCAAGATGTCAAGTGGATCCTGTGATGTCACTGTGTTGAGGCCCTTCCAGACATTTTGGCTATGAAGTACCATCTACCCCTGCCAATGATGAGGGATGATGGGGCTTGTAGTCCAAAATACTTGGAGGGCACCTGATTGGGGGATGTTGAACTATGCTGCAACATAACATCACTATGAAAACTGGCAGGCTGAAAATAGGATTCCTCACTCTGGGGATCCAGAAAAGAAGGAACAAAGGGCCAGTTGCTAGGGCTGTATGGAATGCTACCACATCTATAACTGAAAATCCAGTAGAAGCAGTGAACAGAGTTAGCTGAATAGATAGTTTCAGGAAATTTCTCCCCATTACCCTTACCAATTCACAAAAGTTAAAAAGAGAACTTTAGGTTGAGCCTTGTATATAATTTGGGTCAGGGAAGTAAAGACAGATACAACAGTCACTTTGGATGACATACATACTGGTTATAAATGGCCTAAAATCAAAATCTTCAGGGATTGTTACTTGTACTGAAGTGTAACTCTTGAAACAGATTTGTCAAGTGAAGCACAGGGCAGAAAACTAGTAGGAAGCCAAGACTTCCCTCCAAGGACCAGAATTAATAGGGTGGTGATCTGACATATATTTGTTTTGAATTTCTAACAGAATGGTTAAAATTCGATGAGATGAAATTGATCTACGTTCAGCACACTGAACGAAGTCTCACTGTCTCATACGGCCAGTAGGTGGAGCATTCTCTTCAAGTTTCTTGCTCTTGTGACACTTTTTAAAAAAAATAAAAAATGCTGTTCATCACAAAAACTCTTCTTCCAGTATGCATTTGTACAGAAAGCTCTTCCACCAGTATGAGGTCTTGGCCTTAAACTGCAGAGGGCCAGTAACTGTTGCCTGGAGATGAAACTCTGCAGTCACATCAGTTCTAACATGAGACCCAGGGATGCTACTGCATTTCTGATCATTTGGTGTCAGGAGGTAGAGAAGAGGCCATCTCTGGCAAATGACCTTTTCATGTACTGCTGGAGAGTCAGTGGCTATATTAAGAGTCCATTTCCTTTGCTTTCATGAGTTTCAGATGAGCTCTCAATATTTTATCTGTGACAGTGTTGATGGGAATTTATTTTTATAATTGCCAAAAAAAAAAAAAAATCATCCTGATTCAACCAAAGTTTGGGAGGAGGAACAGGAAAAAGAAGGTGACTTCTGTAAGTGAACCCAATAATGGAAGTTTGTTTGACATGTATCAGTTTGTGCTTCTGACCTGGAGGTGAAATTTCCTCAACCTGTTAAACCATGGTACAAGATCAACAACTGTGGCAGACATGAAAAACAAAGCAGGCCCAGAGCGTAAGTCATTGGCTCAAAGATGGTAGAGAAAGCAGAGGAAGGAGGAAGGAAATCTCTAGATGTCTCATGAAGTTCATGCCCTTGGTGACCCCCACAGTCAAAAGCTGGTCTGAAATGCCTTTTGCTTCTTGGAACATTTTTTAAAGTATCTGTTTGATTGCTCATGATGTCAAATAACATGGGAACTGAACAAAAACCGTTCTCACCTCTTCAGAGGAGAGTGCAATAAATAGAAGCATATCTCAGTTAACAAAGCCTCTGACAAAGAGGTTCCTTTTTTACACAGTCTTCTTATACCTGTCTACTCCCCCTTTCTTCTTCATCTCCTGTCTAGCAGCATTGGCACTGGGAGGATGGCAAAGGAGGGTGGTAGAAAGATACCTTTCAATGCTGAGCATAGCAATGTTCCTGAAATAAACAAAGCAATAAAGCTTCAGTGTTCCTGAAATAAACAATGCAATATAGAAGAATGGGGTTCTATTCCAGTCAGTCCTACTGTAGCTGTGTGTGCCTGCCTACATCAGGGGAGAAAAACAGCTGACTCAGAATCCTCTACTGAGCATAGCATATGTCAACAGCAAAATAGAAAGAAAAAGTGAAAGCAGACCAGCTACCCTCAGTGTGTTAACAAGAAAGAGAGAGATTAGGTCTGTAAGTTTGTCCACAAAAGTGAAGGCTGATGAAAAAAAAAAGCTTTCCCTGGACACATTTTGCAGGAAGTTTCAGGTTGTTGCTAGAAGATTCAAAATGTTTATATTTACATATTCAAGGCCTACCTGACCTACTTGTTTCATTTCAGATGTGTATATTATTAGTTTTGAATAAAAGTTTGCTGAAACACGTTAAACTGCTCTTCTCTTTTTGTGATATCAAAACTTTCCCTGTTCTTCCCATGTAATTTCTGACTCTGGTACCAAATTTTCTGTTAAAGCAGTACTGCTTAGGAACAAATCTGCTTGCTAACTGACGTATACCTAAATATGAGAAATAAAGGTTAATTTTCCACCTAGAAATTGAACTGAATAAAATAAGGGTACTTCCATGTGGTTGCTAAGATATGGGGGTATACGCAGAAGTTTTTAATGGGTTTAGACAAAGATGTATAGTTATTCATGAACAAAATTCATGCACTTAGCTTATGACGCTAAAAACACTTGTGCATTTTCTCTGCACACGTATCCATATGTACATTTTTGTTTCTCAGCATCATGGTCAATGACATTAAGAGATCTACAAACAGCTGGAGAAAAATCTTCAGAACTGGAAATATGCACTAAGCAGAACTAGAGACACCATGACTTCCAGCAAAACTTTACATAGTGTGGAAGGCATTTAAAAACAAATCCCAGAAGAGAGATGGACTAGAGAGAGAAGTGGATGAACAAACACAGTACTTAAGAACATGTTGGTTATTTCTGGAAGTATTACTGTTATGATAATACTGATAGCTTAGTGTGATTTGTCCAAAAGAGGGAAACCTGGGATTACAACTATTGGAGGGTGGGAGGGAGACTGCCCCTCTTCTCCTATCCCCTACAGGTACCTATGGATATGTGTATAACCAAAGGCTGGGAACCATGCCACCTTCCAGATGTTGTTGGACTGATATGCCCTGCTGCCTAGCCATCATGGTCAGTGGTGAGGACTATTTAATAACATCTGGAGGTCCACACAGTTCTCATACAGACAGATCAAAATGAGGTTTGAGTTATTCTGGCCATGTCCTCTAGGAAAATCACCTCTGTTGAATCCTGATTACTCACCTCAATGAATCCTCGAACCCATTTTTACACTCAATTGATTTTATCAAAATTGTTCTGCAGGGGAAATGGCAGTTGAATGTGCTTCCATCAGTGAGATTCACCTTGAAATGTCAGCATCCAGTGCTGATGGGCCTTTGCACAAGCAGTGTGATAGTCTCACCAGGCATACAGTATCCAACACCTCTCCATACAAGCAGAAAAGCAGTAGTGGTAAGGAGTGGAAGCAGCAGGCAGACGTGGCAGCTCAGTGCTTTTACATGACACCACTAAAGAGAAGGTGGTCAGCCTAAGCACCACGCCTAGGCCACCCTTGTCAAGGCACCATGGAGGTGTGTTGGTCAATCACCTGTCAAAACAGAATGTTATGCAAACATCTCACAGTGCCTTGGCTCCAAGGGTCACTCAGAACCAGATGTGAAAGAAATGAGTAGATTCATCCATCCAGGCCCAGGGGCTTTGTGTTTGTACCTCTTAGCATCTAGTTTTGAAAACCTGTGTGTTTAACTATGCTAGTTCCAAATTAGGCCTGCCACCTATTTTTTCTTTCTTCTGCAAGGTTCTCCTTCCTTAAAACAATATGGCAAGCAGATAAGATATTGCCCATTCCTTGACTGGAACATCTTGAAATTTGATTGCTACAAACTGGGGAAGTGTGAGTAAGCTAGGTTCATTTTTGAATGATTTTCTAAAAATCACAAACTTAATATATGGGATTGTAAAAAAAACCACCTGATTTTGTGAAAGAAAGAAAGAAAGAAAGAAAGAAAGAAAGAAAGAAAGAAAGAAAGAAAGAAAGAAAGAAAGAAAGAGGGCAGCTGGTGGATCTTTAGAGCTCTTTTCTTCCTTACCCATTAACTATGCATAGTACAATATCAGGCTTAAGCCAAACTTCCATTAGGAGCTGATGCTACACATTGCTTGATACATCAAAGGCAATAAGGGATATGGTGTCAACAAATGAGTCTTAGATCCTTGGTTACAGTGCAAAGAATAAGCTTTCAGTGTAAGAGTACTTTGCATTGTGCTGTAGGAAATTTGGGTACAAACTATTAGGTCAAAATAAATTGCATGCAATGTTTCCTACAAATAATGGCTATCTTCCAGCATCTCAGTTTTCATTTTAAGATGCAGCCTTGAGAACCTTTTAAAAACTTTTAAAAACATAGACATCTTATTTAAACATTCACATTTAACTGTGTTTATAATTTGTCTTTTGGTTTTAAATTGTAAATGCAAATTGAACTATGGGCTACTTTGTGCTCCACAGAGATCTTTTTGTCAACCTGGTAGCCTCTTGATGTGTTAGACTGCATCTTGCCATGTGCAGTCAACAGGATTGCCTTACAAGGAATGTTGGATAAGGAGGTAATAAATAAATGTAACCAAATGTCCCTCTGCTTAGCCACTAATAGGGGGCTATAAGTTGTTTATCCATAAGAACCCATATTGCTCTCTTGGCTGTATGAGTTCAGTGATGATTCATCAATCACTGGTGTTGATTTGATGTTCCTTTCTTTAGATTTTATATCATTTGTTTTTAAATGATTTAATTGATTTATAATGTTTTCTTCTGCAAGATCACACTATGCCTGTTTGTAGCATTGCTGAAGCTAAGCAGATGTGAACCTGGTCACATGGCTGATGGGAAGGACACATATCTGTGCCATGCGCACTTGCACTCAGCTTTCTGAAGAGGGAGGGGTACTGATACACCTTTAAAAAGAAAACTTATAGAACAAAGCAAGCAACTATTTAGGTTTCACTCAGTGACCACAGAATGTTAGGCCATTTGCACCCTATACTGTTCTAGTGCTATTATTCCACTTTCAACCTCCTGTGGAATCCTGGGGTTTGCAGTTTAGGGAGGAGCCTTTAGCATTCTCAGCCAGAGAGTTCTTTGGCCTCAGTAAACTACAAACCCCAGAATTCCACAGGATGTTGAAAGTGGAATAATAGCACAATAATAGTGTAGGGTGGAAATGGCTTCAGAAAAGGCAAGTGAACCTTTTGTTGCTTAAACAACCAATAATTCTCCAATAATGTATTATTTTCTTTGTGCTTCCACTTCTGTCCTGGTGTTGCCACAGTATGTTGCCACACTCTGAGCACACTCCCTCCACTTCTTCCATTTTCTAAATATCAAAGATGACACTCTGAAAGCAAAACATTGTGTGTATGGATGGGCCAACCAAATCCTCAAATCCTGAGTAAGAACACGAGATTCCCGAATCCCAATCCCTGTGCCAAAATAGGCAAACCGAATCTTTCGAATCTGCCAACCACATATATTGTTGGAGACCGGAACACCTGAGAACCAGGGAGACCGGAACTCCTGAAAGCCTGGGAAACCAGGATGCCTGAAAACCTGGGAGATCGGACATACAAGGGAAGATAGTAAATAGGTGAGTTTTTCCCTTGGAGCTCGGAGCAAAATGGCTTTTGCTAACAATTTCAGAAATTACAGCTGGGATTATATTCTAAGATACTGAAATTCAACATTTCATATTGAAGTTCAGTACTTGACTGGAAGTGTTACCTTGTTTACTGGGGGTCCCGTGAGGGACATCAAAATGTGCTCAACTATAGGTGGGGAAGATTAGCTCTGAGCACTGCTTTAGCGTTAGGAGAGGCAGGGTAACTTAGCAGGCTCTTGGACCCTATGTCTATGGGGTCAGGCCAGTCAAGAAGCAAACCATTTTGAAAGAATAAATGAGATCTTTATTAAAATACAGCCAAACAGGGTATGCAACTCACTCACTCAGATAACTATAGAAAATAAAGGTGGGAGTGAGACAGAGGGATGTTTCAGAGGGATAGTTGATTTGGGTGATATGAAACCTGCCCTGAAGTCCGGAAGAATAGAGAGCGATGCTGGTGTTCGATGTGGCTCAGCACGTGGAGCTGAGGGGAGGCAGCAAGGCGGTCTGGAACTCAGGAGTGATCCGAGGAGGGTCTCGGAATCAGGGGTTTTTATAGGGAGAGATGTGACTGCAGGCTATGCCATACTTGGTGAGAACAATGGATTTCGGGTGCGAGACAAGGCCTCGGAAAGGTCAAAATTTAACATGATTGAGTTAGGTCTGAATTGACAAAGGAGTAGCCAGTATGCAAATGCACGATGCTGGACAGTTGATAGTTCAGCTAGTCAAGTTACCTGCTCGGGGCAGGGAGTCCTTTGCAAGTGGCACACATACATAATAGGGTGTTTGCCGGGAGGTCTCCTGAAGCGGCAATCTGGCTATTTCTGGCTTGCCTGTATTGTTTAGGAATATTGCAGCAATCAGCTGCCAAGCCTAGTTTCATGCTTGTCCGGGGGTCTCACAAACACGTGGAGAGGGGTGGTGGAAGAAAGCCGAATTATGGATATCAAAGGATATCTTTATGCTATCACCAAGGCAGCCTAGAAGCTGCAGTAACAGAAGCTACAGGCTTGAGATCTCAAGGACAACTGAAACTTTCCTTTGCATAGCTCTCTTGCAAACCTTTTTCAGACACAATCCTGGGGTTTGGAGTTTTACAAGGGGCCACAGCCTTCTCTGCCAAAGTCTGCTGGTGCATAATCAAACTACAAACCCCAGGATGCCAGAAGGAGCTATGAAAAGAAAAGCCAGTTTTGACCTGGATTATCTCTCTACTGTAGTATGTGGCCCTGTTTACACAGACAGGAGAATGTGGGATTAATCCACATTTTCCTGCCTGTGTAGAAAGGGTCTTCATGTCATTTTCAATCTAGGGAGATCCTGAGGCAAAACTAGGACAATTCTCTTGGACAGATTTCTTCAGACGGAGGTTTGCCATTGCCTAGGCTTTTGCTAAGGCTGAGAGAGTGTGCCTTGGCCAAGATTATCCTTCTTTCCCTTGCTTTTAAAACTCTTTTTTAAAAAAGGATTTGAAAGATTTGAGATTCATGGATTCCCAGAACCTTCCAGGGATTCAGATTCAGATTCGGAAAATTCTGGATTCGTCCCATCCCTAATTGTGTGTAAGGTGGCCATGGAGATCTCTGATGCTGTCATGGCACAGGCAAACTCCGCAAACAGCATGACCACAATCCTTTGCCCTGAGGATTCATCTGGAGCCTAAAGGGCTCTGGAGACCCACATGCCATCCATTTCATTGCTGTGTTATTGTAACTGCAGCAGCAGCAAAGTGGATGGAAGAGCTCTACAGAACTTGCCAGTGATGCAGTCTAGAGAGGCCACCTCTCCATTATCCAGTCACAGAATTTTCTGAAGCAGGAAAGAATGTGCGGCATAATCCCTGAAGCAGCAGCCTTCCTGCAAGGGAAAGAAGTACAACTAAGGTTGCCAGAGTGAAAACTGGAGAAGGCTTCTGTACTTTTATTGGCTGTGTAAAAGTGGACATTTCAGCAGATGTTGCATGGCACGCAACCAGTAACAAACAGGTCCTGCTGAAACTTCCTCTTCTACCCAACCATTAAAGGTACAGGAGCCTCCTCCAGTTTTCTCTATATAGCAACTCTAAGTGCAATTCACTGCTCAGAGGTAGCCAAAGCTCTCCCACCACATACAGTGGGAAGCAAAGTGCCTTCCCCAAAAAACACTCAGGTGGTGGTGTCCTCCACTACAGAAAGATGTGGTAGCAGTGTCCTTTGCCTGAGAAGGAGCCATCAGCCAAGATGGCAGTGATGATGTCTGTATTTCCACCACCTGAACTATGAAGAGAAGCAGTGCTGCCCTTCAAATCTTTGAAACTATGACCCTTTATCTTTGAGGCCATTGCATCACCACATATGTTCCTGTCTCATGTTGTCACTAGGCAAAACCCCCTTGTCCTGTTATTTCCTCATGGGCCCTGCCACTGCCATCTCCTTATCTTCCTCTTCAGCTCCCTGTCCTGTTGCTGGCCTGATGCTACTCACTCTGAGGGATCATGGTGACCATTCTGAGTATCCAGCCCTAGTAGAAATTGTGGTACAGCAGTAAAGTGAGGTACTTGGAGGTCTGACAAGAGAAGGAAGGGATTTATCCACAGCAAGGAATATTTCATGGAGGACTGGTACCCACTGCTATTTCTTGAGCCCTCCCAACTGAGACATCTGTATAAACTCTAACAGCAAAGCCAGCCCTGTCACTGGCTCTTGCCTCTGCCATTTCAGTAGGCACCTCTACCTGAGAGATAGAAAATATATTTTCTAAAATCTTTGAAAAATAGACCAAAAGAAATGTTTTTCAAGTGTTGAGAAACTCTGATAAGAAGAATCTTGGACTGTTAAAAATTTTCACAGTTTAAAAATTATTCTGCACAAAATTCACACATTGTTGTTCTGTGCAGAAAACAGCAGACAATAGAAAGCAGTATTTTCTGTGTGGAAAATAATATTACAATGCAGAAATATTGATTCCAGCACAGAAAAAGCTGGAATTGGGGATTTGCTCTGTGTAACATTCACATATAGTTGATTTCCATAGAAAGCAGCTTTCTCTGTACGGAAGATATCATTTTGTGTACAAGGATTAATATTTCTGCATTGAAATATTATTTTCCGCATAGAAAATGCAGTTTCCTGTCCAGAAAATTCTGTTTTCTGTATATAACAACCACATGCACATTTTCTGCAGAACAAATCTTGAACTGCAACCATCCTTCAAAAACAGTGTTTTTTCTCCCAGCTGGAAGAAAATTGCTGAAATTTCTTGTTACTACCTTTGAGAAGAAATTTTGTGAAGAATTACATCCCTAGGTACCTCATCTTGTCTATAGGAATACTGACTCCACTGACCAAGATGGACAGGACCAAGAAGACAGGTTTGATGAAGAAACAGTGAGGCTAGAGGTCTCTCCATATATTGCAAGTGGTTGCCAAACACTCCAGATGCATTATTCCTTCCTGGGTGAGAGAACTATAGTAACAACTGTATAAAACTTTGGTTGCTGCCAACATCACTTTTCTCACAGAGTAATATTTCTCTAGATGTGATGCCAGGGAGACCATGAGGTCAAGGAACAAGTATACCAATGGAAGGACGGTGAGAGTGGCTGTGACAAACAAGTGGACAAACACCTAGATGAAGGTACCCTTTCTCTATTACTTGTTCTCACCAGGCACCCAGGAGGTGTATTCATTCTATATTTTCCTTATTTTTGCAAAAGCCATAGAGTGTCCAGCTCTGACGGACTGAAGAGCTAATGCTCACACATTTATACTAGGTATAAGATTTGTTTCAGCACCTTTCAGTAAGTAGAGGAATCTTGTGGCTGGTTCATGGATCAGTAAAGAGTCATTACAAAGTCTAAAGCATGTAAGTCAGGCTTTGGTGAATCTTAAAAATGAAAGAAGTTCATGGAACTATAGAGTTGGAAGGGAACAAAAGGGTCATCTACTCCAGCCCTCTGCCATGAAGAAATGCACAACTAAAGCACTCTTGAGAGATGGCCATCCAACCTCTGCTTAAAAGTTTCAGAGCTTGGAGCAATCTCCTAAGGCCAGAGAACATGTGGCTCTCCATATGTGGCTGTATTCCAACTCT
Source organism: Iguana delicatissima (assembly GCA_948472985.1). NCBI lineage: Eukaryota > Metazoa > Chordata > Lepidosauria > Squamata > Iguanidae > Iguana > Iguana delicatissima. The sequence goes on along the minus strand of CAOKZL010000920.1, from coordinate 114,341 downwards.
CAACATATTTCAACATTAGCTGTTCTGACTAGAGTTGTTGGAGGTTTTAGACCAACGTCATTGGAGATGGGGTACATATTCTTCAGCCCTGGCCTAGATAGCTCTGTACAGGGTTTTCAGTGGAACTTACATCAAACTAATACCCTAGTCTCAATTTTTTTCAATTCTAATATAACTGTGGTCATATGCAACTATTCATATGCCAATACGGTCATTGGCAGTGATGTTTATTTTTATTGGCATCGAAGCATCTTTTCATCACTTCAGTGTGATCAGAAAATCATCCAGATTCATCTCCACAGGTTGGCTTGGGCACAAGTTTTCTACAGAAAGTTCATTCTTATTATCCATAATCTTATTCTCAGTAGTAGCTGCAGCTGTGGAAACTACCATACACAGCTCTCTTTTCCTAGTTTTGGGGCACAGGTGCAGTTTATGAGATTCAGGCTGCAACCCTATGCCTACTCTTCATGGAGTAAACCAGACTGAAATCAATCAGAACTATTTCTTAGTAGGGTTTAGCTGTTAGTCACACTTAGCCTTAAATCCAGTTGTTATACCTAACTCCCAACAAGGGTAGACCTTGTCAATCAAATGATTTTTTAAAAATCCTGATTTACCAAATCCCATTGATTTAAAGGGTCTACTCTAATTGGAAGTAACAAAAGAATTTAGTCCCTTAATCCCATAGAAATTATGCTTTGAGGGTTGACTGTGCACATTGAATTCAACTGGGATTTTTTAAAAAAAATACATACCTGTGCATTGGATTATGGCCTGTATGTTTGGAGACCATTTGAAAGCTGGTATTTGACCTGATCAACGGTAATGTCTCCAAAGGAACCACTGAGTCATCACAATCCATCAAATAAATGACTGCTTGGGGGCATCTAAATCCTCATATTATTTGACTGCTCTGCAGGATGTCCTCAAAGGGGCTGGAGAGAGATGAGGCCCAAATGTGCAGGCAAAACATCTGCAGCCTTATAAAACAGCTCATGCATGTTCACTGCTTGCACACAGCAGCCCGATAACTCGGTCATCTTGATCTCACATACTCCGAGGTGTCCAGTTCACATTATGGATGAGTTACAAGCCAAAGACAGCGAAGTCTTGTAGCAGCAAAGGCTTTTTATAGAATGATTTTAAAAGGACTATTTATAGGACTCATGTCAATTGGATGAGCTACAGAGGGAGGGAAAGGGGGCATGCTAGATCCCATACAGTATGATAATGTTTTCTCTGTTAATAACTATACCCTTTAGTGTCTTCTCTTGCTTTTCACATCTTGGGCAGAATCCATAAATCAGAATGCTATAAAATATAGTGTTCTCCAAAGCCCAGCATTTGACTTCCTTTTATTGCACAACTGTAACATAAAAGTAGATAGATGGTTTCCCTTTTTAAATATAGGGAGAAGGAAGGAAGGAAGGAAGGAAGGAAGGAAGGAAGGAAGGAAGGAAAGAACTTCCTAGCCCACCAGGATTCCAGATTAAAATGTTCTTAACGCCACAAACACACAGTAAAACAATCCCAAAAACCAACCCTGATTTTAAGACCAAAGACCATACAAAACAAGGATAACCCCGGCCACATGTAAGAAGCTGAAAAGAATTAGAGCTAGTCTCACTTACCTTAGGAGGGAATTCTATAATCAAGGTGAAGCTACAGAGAAAGCTGTACTTAACAACATAATTTCTTAAAGACACACAACAGGCTCTTCATTGAGGATTTCACACTCTAAACAGGTATATATGACAATAGGTGGTATTTCAGATATCTTTTGCCCAAAGCCAGGTTAACTCCTTGAAAGTGACCAGAAATATCATGCAGAATCTTGAATTAACATTTACAGCCACTATAAAACTTTCCAAGATGAGAAATGACCATAGAAATGCTGGATGCAGCAGGAGACATAGAGGGGTCTTTCTCTTTCACTTAATGCTCTCAGCAAAAGAAAAAAAAGGGGAGAGCAAAATTATTAATGTTGTACACAGCAGTTGACTCCATACCTAAGGACCCACAGAAAACCATATTCTACCCAAGTGATATCTTTGCTTTGAAGAAGAAGAAATGGTTACACTAGCAGCTCCATCCTAAATTTGACTTTTTGGACCAGTTAATTTCAGTAGTATTTGCTTATCTTCAGCCTCCAATGCCTGCAAAGGTCAATGTCCAAAGCTGGCTTTTGCTTAAAGTGCCACAAAAACCTAGAGCTTTAATTACAGAGATGTGAGAACAGCTCTAGAACTTTGTGAAACTTTAGTCAAAAGCCAACTTTAGACATCTATCTTTGCAGATGTTCAAGGCTGCAAATAAGCAAATGCCAGTGGAATTTACAGCTCAACAGAATTCGTTCTTACAGTAGCAACTCTGCAGAAGAGTTTTTCCACTCTTCTGTCATTTTGCCATCTGAAAATCCTATTCATTACAGTTGAGAATGCTGCAGCATAAAGCTGCAGCATGCACTACTCTTGTTCAAGGGTTCTAGCCATTCAGTCAATCTATTTTCCTTTTGATTCCACCACCACCATCACAAAGACAGAAATTTTCAGTCTGCATTCTGTGCTTGCTGAACATACTTAGTCCTCACTGAGTTGTTTCTAAGTCCTCCTGCTCCTCCCATTTTTTCACCCAAATATTTATTGTACTTCCAGGTCTCCACCCATCTCACTGATATCCATCAAACCATATTTGGAGGGTTCCATTTTAACTGCAGGTGGATCCATACTTTGGGAAATTAGTTTGTTTTGAGCATGTAGAATCAACCCTGCTGCCTTCCACATTATGGGAATTACATCAAATCAATGAGGGATGACTCCACATTATTCCTTTTGTGCTATAATGTAACTTTCAATTACTTTGTAGTTACTGAGCTGGTAAAATGGGTGAGGGAGAACATTACATGGTTTGAGAACTGGCTTGTGCTCTGCCTCTTGCTCTGTTGTAGTTTGGGTAGCAATGAAGTGGATGAGTGGAGCTTGTGTTTTGTTCCACAGGCTTCAAGCATTCAGATTTGTTTAAGTAAATAAAATAACTTGTTTATTTTTTTTACTTATTTTTGAAATATGAGAAAGTAAAACATTCTTTTTAAAAATTGTAAGTCTAGCAATGACTCACTACTTCTGAGATTTGGAAATATAACCATAAGCAATTAGTCTTAAAAAACAGCTTTCCAAATTCTGCTGCAAAGAAAACTGTTGATAACTTTTTCAGAGATTTATAAATAACATATTATCCTCTCATTTTTTTTAAAGTGGGGAATAAACAACAGAAAACAGACATGATGGTTTTCAATTGTCTTGAAAACACCTCCACACTAGCAGGAAAGAAAAAATTATTGTAGTTCTCATTACTTGTTGTGAGAAGGGGATGGAACAGTTTGTTTGTTTACTCAGTATTGTGGGTTCAGCAAAGTCCATCACGATTATTTGTTACTGAAAGCTTGCAGACAGAACAAAACAGAGAGAGAGATTGTCAGTGACCCTGTAGGCCTCTCTTGCTATCCTTAACTGCAGTCTTGTGTCCTTTTCATTTCATATGACTCCTGACTGAAGCTGATATATAGAAGCACACAACAACAACTCCCCTTAAGAAATATCATCTCTCCACTTTTTATTTCACAGGCACAAGTCTCTTGGCAAAGCACACAGGTTGTCAAAATTATGTAGGACAGAGAGAGATTCCACCTACAAATATTTTAGTATCTCCATGAGTCTAAATCATAACTATCCCACAAATTCTAGTGCACATCAGTTCCCACTGAGAAAGGGAGGACTTAAGGAGCTAGTCCACAGCCACAAGGAACCACAAATAGAGGGCAACTAAAAAAAGTGAGAGACAGCATGGCCTAATGGTTTGATCATTGGACTATGATCTTGGAGACCAGGGCTGAGCCATGGAATCCCACTGGGTGACCTTGGGTATGTTACACACTCTCAGCCCCAGTATACCCCCTCATAGAGCCGCCATAAGTTGGAAACGACTTGAAGGCACACAAGGGTGGCCCATTCCATCCCCCTGCGAGGTAAATCACTTGAGGGAGAGTGCTGCTTGGACCACTACATTACACTGCTTTCTCAGCCATTTCTCCCACTGCTGTTTCGGATGAATTCAAGGGCTGCCGCTGTGAATGTTAAAAATTCACCCAGCGGCCCGCTCTACCGATGCATTTGGACGCCTGGGCCACACGGCAAACCGAGTGGAACGGGTGTGGGTGCGTGTAGGCTGGGCTTTGTGACAGGAGGATTCCAAAACGAGATCAACAAGACAGCCTTGGCAAAGAAAGGCTTTTGCAAAAAGGTTCCGGCGTTTCCGCTTCGTTTTTCAGAGCCCACGCCTTTGGAATTCCGCCCCTTGAAGTCTCACGATCATATTCCCCAAAATGTGCCTTAGGAAAGGAAATCTCACCTGATTCTCAACTGCATTGGAGAAATATGTACACCAAGGGGCATGCGCAGGACAAGTTGCGCGTGGACGCGACGGCTTAAGACGTGCTAGATTTATTAAAAGCATTTCCTCGCTCTCCTTTCAGAGAGAGGCAGCAACACCATGTCCTTGGAGGGGGAAGGCGGTTCAGCGGACGGGACTCAACAGTCAGCTTTCTTCAACTGTGCCTTTGGCGTGGATTCACGCTGCACAGATGTAACAGTCTGATATTACTTTAACTGCCATGGTTTCATCTTAGACAATCCTGGGATTGGGAGGGGAGAAGGGAAGGTTACTTATTGGCCATTTCAGCCCTACACTGTTAGGGTGCTATGATTCCACTTTCAACATCCTATGGGATCCTGGGGTCTGCTATTTAGGGAGGGGCCTTTAGAATTCTCAGCCAGGAAGCTCTTTAGCTTCAGTGAACTACAAACCCCAGAATTCCACAGGCTGTTGAAAGGGGAATAGTAGCACTATAGCGGTGTAGTGCGGAAATGGCCATTCTCTGGTGCGCTCCCCTAAATTACGATGTTTGAATGTATTGGCCGAGAAGTCTGAGCATTTCATTAAACTAGAAATCCCCGGATTCCATAGGATGGAGTCATGGCAGCTCAAGCACTGTGGTAACATAGTATGGATTTCACAACTGTAACAACAACCTGTTGCTTGTTTTGCCTGCAGTCCTGAACCCATTTACAGGAAGAAAGCGGCCACTGAATGGGGTAGGAGCGAGACCCCTGTGGTGTAGTGGTTAGGACTTTGGACAGGATCTTCACAGATCCCAAGGCTAGCCTCTACAAAGCTAGGCCCCTCACTCTCTTTCAAGCTGATCCTTCCTCTCTGAAGTGTCCCGAGGCCGCGCGCTGCGTTGAGATTATTCCTGCAAAGGCGGGATGGCGCAGGAGAGCTTCACTGCCTCACCTGCTAGCTCTTCTGCTGCCTTAAATGACCCACTGTTGGCGTGGAAAGGGACAATGAAGGTGGAAGAGGAGTCACTTCGACTAGCCACCCAGTAGCATAAGAGGCACCTGAAGAACGTTCTCCTGGAAACAGCCAAAGAGCTGGACCAGGAGCCATTCCAAAGAGATGTCTTTCCAAGGTACTCTGGGGAACGGGGGGAGACAGCAGTTGCAGCATCGAAATTTACTTGGAACAGGCAAAGCTCTGTGTAAGTAGGTCGAATGCGTCGAAGGTTCTTTGGGAACTTTTAGGTCTCTACGTGAATCTTGTAATCTAATACAGGTCTACTCAGAAGCAATCCTCCACTGAGACAAATCAGGTTAAATCCCAGGTGAAAGGGAGGCTAAGTGCTTCAATCCAGTTCGTACTATACAACCTGAAACCGAAGAGGGCAGGTTTCGGTGTAAAACCAAAAGGCAAAGTTCTTTTACGTCAAAGGAGAGTCAGGGAAGCATGAAAGAATGGCGAGGGGTTTAGAAGTCACGGTAAATCACTTCTCTAAGGGTTCACTCTCTGATCTGACGGTGATTCGGTTAGAACACACGTGGAACATCTCATAGTTTCACTTTTTGCTAATAAACTGAGCACACTCACAAATCTGGAGAATATATTCACCATTTATTGAAGCTGGATGAAAAAGTCGCTCATCCAGTGCCATGCCCAGCACTAAACATCGTGGAATTAGAAGTAAATCTGAATGACTTCAATCAAGTTTACTTTCGAGGAGGTATAGGATCGCAGCCTTAAGCACATGGAGTGGCACCATCGCCTAATTCAGTTGTGATGTGGGTTTCCTTGGCGTGGGATTAGAATCGGTGGAAACCGTAAGAATGTGTGAACCTCAAGGAAACCCAACACAGGACAGCCTACAAAGCAATCTAATCCGAAGTAGTATTGTACCACGAACTGATTGCCGCGGGCTGGGAATCCTGTTTTAAATATCACTGCAGTTAAATCCTGTTTTTATTTACTTACCAACACACCTGTTGATAATAACCGATCAGAAAACCGGAAAGGCGATTTCGACCTGTGGTGGCAACAATCCTTTGATTACTGGAAAACCGCACATGCTCTTACCTGGAAGTAAGTCCCATTGGGACTTACAGAATGATCTAGGGTTTCCTTTTGAATGGGGATGGATAGGACCACTTTGTCGCCCTAACCGCCCAAGTTTTTCAGTGTCTGCTGAGGTTCTAAGATGAGCCTGAAACGACAGACTCTAAATAAAGCGAAGAGAGCGGCCAGAGGGGCAGGAAACCGGTTTTCATCGCCCCGTAGCCCACCGAGTTAAAAATACTCGCAGGCGCGGCGAAGCGCGCTTCCTGAGGGAGGCAGCCCAGGGGGAATAGCAGCCGACACGGGCCAAGAGTCTGCACGAGGGGCTTAAGACGCTTTCGAGCCGGTAGGCTCCAGGTCACGTGCTCGGTGGCTTCTCTCTGATTTCCAGTCGCCCTTCCGCGGCCACCTCTTGCTCTTTGTAGGTCCTCCAGGTATGTTACTGGGAGTGGAAAGAAAGGCGGATGATGATGATGATGATGATTTCTAGTGGGGGGCTGGAGTTCATATAAGGACGGCAGAAGTCCATTACTGGAGCAGGAGTAAGATGAGATGTCTTCTGTTTATCTCTTTCAAGTTTCTGGCATAAAGAGCGACGGTTTGCCATTTTATGACCCTGCTTTAGCCGACACTCCGAATCTTATTGCCGGGTTGATACAGGGCTTCATGTCGGGGAGTGGGGGCTGGTGATGGTGTTTTGACTTCAGATATGGGTGGAAGAATAACATTACTACGTCGAGACACTCTTCGGGGCAGGCATTCTTTCCCAGTAGTTTCAGTCCGTGGGATTTACTTATTTTACTTACGTGATTCGGAGCGCACTGTGGACAAGTGGCTGTAGGCACTGAACCGCCAAAACTCGATTATTTCTTAAGGATTAAGTTCTTGCGTGCCATTGACAGGGAAGCAGGCATACTAGGCGGTCGGGGCTTAATTCGAAGTAAACATATTTCGAATTGGGCTTCCGGACATTAGCAGAAGCGAAGTAGCTGCCTTTACAACAGGCTGCCTCCCCCCCGCCCCACATACACACTGTTAAAACCACGATGTAAGAAGATTTATAGCCAGATCCTAAGTGTATTTATCCAGAAGGAAAGTGTCACTGAGTTCAGGCAATTTCCAAGGAAATACGATCCTTTGAAATAAGAGAGGGAGTCGGTTTTCAAGTGGACACATTTAGTTAGCCTCGGAAAGTCAGGCGAACAGGAGTCATCGGAATCAATTTGACTCTAGTCCTTATGAATCCAGCCTGCAATACTGGCTGAAATCCGTATATTTAAGCCGCAGGATTCGTGTGCCTCGTAATTATAAATGACTTTTTAATCGAAATAAGAACAACTCTTCGGCCCCCTCCCCACATGTCCGGTTTTTACTGTTCAAAAGTACTTTCCGTGGAAATAAATGAAATTCCCAAGGGAGGGATTTTAAGCTTCCAGCCTGAGGTCCCAGTAGTCCTACTGACTGCTACGTTTAGAAGACGTGAGTTCCGCCTTATATATTTAGGCGATAGTCCTATGCACGCTTACCGGGGAAAAGCCCCTTGACTATAATGGGACTTACCTTTGGACAAGCATGCATAGGATTGCACCGTATGGAACGGGGAGAGGGGCTAAACACAGCAATACCATCAAAATGGGCATGATTCAGCCCAGCGGAAGCGCTGTTCAGACCCAACGGTACCCATGAGACGAAGCTTAACTCGCTACAGACTGAGTTCAATCCAAGCGACTTAGTTTAGGATCGCTCTGCGCTTTAGGCTTCAGAGTGCTGCACAGCATTTAAATCTGGATCTGGTGATGCAATCCATAAACACTCGTCCATCAGCAAAATTTCTGAATTTCTACTCAGGATTGAGACGATCACCTGCGCCCTTCCTACCGAGTCCTCTTTTCATCCCCGTGAGCACTGCCAAACGCTCAGGTCAATTTTTTGCGGCGGCTTTATTTTTTTTTTAAAAAAAAAATGGTTCCGAGCTCATTCTATTAATCGCTTAGCATTTAGAGCTATCCTTCAAAGTGGACGTCTTCCTTCCCCTTTTAAAAAAAAATGAAATAAAGTAAACGAGGCGCTTTTAAACCCGAGCCTTCGCTGGGAACGGGAGAGAAGGGAGCGTTCCCTCCCCGTCTCGGTGGTGCTATTTTATTTTATTCTGAAAATTGTATTGGCGGCTTCGGGAAGGAGGAAGCGAAATTCCACCTTCTCGCCTCGAGCGAGTGGACTTAGTAATAGACTTGCACACCCGACCTGGGACGTAATAAAACCAGAGCGCCGCTCGCGGGAGAATTGACGGTTTCTGGAGCGGCTTCCCAGCTCTATTATTCAATCAGGATGTAGTTATTACCAGTAAGTGTGTTTACACCAGACGCTTCACTTCGGTTTTTTGAAAATCCGCTGCCGGCGCGAGACCCTTCCAAATATTTCTATTTTAAACAAACGATTCCCTGCTCAGACGAGAACGGCGCCCCGCGGAGGTGGTGGTTTTCAAAGAGCCGGGTCAGGGCTTGTTTTGCATTCCCCACGAGCCGCTGGACACGCGAGGTGAAGTCTCGTCCATTGCAGTCGTTTGAACTGGGGCCACCCTTCTACCCGCCGCAAGCTAACCCATAAAACAAAAAAAGCCCCTTCGACTTACTTCGGTTTCTCTTGCCCTTTCTGAACGGTGTCTCTCGCCACCACTCCCCTGTCCTCCCCTTCTAAATTTGAAAGTAAAATTCCATTTTAGTTGACTCCGACTCCTTCCGTTTCAGGACTTGGAGTGAGTTTAAACTTAAGCCGTTCTACGTTCGTGGACGCTTTGCATCTGTACCTCAGGCTAAAATTAAAATCCTCCGCCCTCCAGTGTTCAGGTGGAGAGTCCCATCGATCCACATTCCCGAAGCTTTGCAGTGCAATCCTATATGTATTAACTTCAGAGCAGGACCTCCTGCTGTACTCCTTGGGCGATTTATATAGGTTCTCAGCCGCAGCCCCTTTGGGCTACATTTACTTACAAGTAGGCTGCGATCCTAAGCATGTTTGACCTAGTATCCTCGCCATGCTTACTCAGAGCAAATTCTTCAAATGTCCTTGCAATGTTTAGGGTTCAGGAGACAAGTACTCTTGGGACTTCAGGGGTTGCAGTACTCCTCTACTCAGAGGTAAACCTTTCTCAGGTCAATGGCTTTACCTCTTATGTCTAACAGAGCTACCGGTGTAAAAAGCTGGAGGACTGAATCAGTCGATTTTAGGAAACTAATCCATCTTCAGTTGGACTAATCCATGTCAAGTTCCATTTTCACTGGTAGGATCGCGGTATAAACCAACTTCGCGAAACGTTATCTAATGGGGGTTTAAACAGTACACTAGATAATTATTTGTTTGAACTTCAGCGCACTGATTATTTATGGGGACGTCTGGCAGAAAAGCAAAGGAAGAAGGCGAGGGGGGAACAGAAGCAAGAACGGTACAGGGATGCCAGATTACTTTGTTCAAAATCTGCAAACGTCCCTGTCTCATTCTCCTGTTTTATGCTTCTAGGCAGATAGAGAGAATTGAAGGATTGTTTGAAGATTCCAGTCCATGTTTGCTTCTAAGTGCAGGCCAAATCTTCCATTTGTTCATTTTTTTTTTCAAATTATTTAGTGAGATGAGGGAAGAAACTGCACACCTCTCATTACTTGTATTTTTTACTGGAGCAGCCTGAAACTGTGGAGTTCTAACCAGGGGGCGTAGATAGCTGAACAGGGGTCCCAAACGTGTGCAAACAGGTTGTCAGTTCAGCCGACACTGATAACGGGCCATGTCTGCTCTTTTGAAGAAACGTTTCTAAGTCTGGATTTTTTTTTTTAAAGAGGGCTCTACTAATTAGGGGCTTTTAGAAGAAGCGTTTCTAACAACTTTCAGCCGCGAAGATCGTTCCGTTCTTCCAGAGGCTTAAACTGCCTCAGTCCGTTTTATTCCCCCGAGGAAAATCGAATCGTCAAGCCGTTTCCCCTTTGTCACAGAACGGGCCTGATTCCTCGGTCTTACTCGGAAGTAAACGGGGAAAAACACGACCTGGTAACGGATCTATTCAGAAGATCAGTCCCACGGAATTGCTCCCGAGTAACAGGCTTGGTAATCTCCCCTCCAACCCCCCCCCCAACCAGGACGGCGCTTCCTTATGGAGGCAAAACTCGGCTCCAGATTAGGTTCTTCTTCTCTGTTCGTCGTTCCCCAGACCGCACGGTATTTTGTGGGGCGGTTGTGGGGGAAAAAAATAAAAACCAAACCGGTGACAAGGACTTGATAACAAGAACCAGAACCTGACGGGGAGGCCGGAGCCCCTGCGGTCTTTATCAGGGCGGATCTGTCCTCACCTCCCTGTTAGGGGACGCTCCCGTGGGCTGAACCTTAGCATCGACCCCAGGCGGGGAGAGACAGACGCAGAGGGAGAGAATAAGCCGAGGCTGATGGACGGCTGCAGACGGAGGCCGAGATCTGGAAGCTCCAAGAGGATCTCTCCCTGACCTTCTCCCCCGCCGTCCTTTCCTCCGCCTCTGTCTGTAGCGTTGCCCTCGAAGAATCTGCAAACCGGGACGGAAACCCGGAGTTCCTCTTTAAAGTGTTCTGGGGGAGGCACTCCAAGCGACAAGCACAGAAAGTGAAAGGCAGAGATCGGATCCGTTTACAGTTCGGACTGGGCCGTCTTCGGATCAGGGTGAGAGCCAGTAAGGACAGAAATGAGAGCTGCGGGGTGGGGGAGAGAATTGGATTCCGTTGGGGATCTGTGAGGAAGAGAAAGGGAGAATGCTGAATTTCAAGCTAAGAGATGGCGGGTGTACGTGGTTGGGGGGGTCCATTCAAAGATAAAGGACAGGGAGTAGGGGGGATCCACTGGATTCCAGGGGAGATCTCGGAGAAGGTTTATTTTTAAAAAGGTTGCTTTTGTTGTCGTATTTATTTATATCCCGCCTTTTCCCCAGTTTTGGAAATTGGGATTGCAATTTATTTCTCGTCGAATTCAGGAGCTGCGATGTGGTGGTGGTGGTGGTAGTGGTGGTGCGCCTGCAAATCGCTTCCGACTTAGAGCGACCCTAAAGCGAACCTATACTGAAATTTTCTGGGGCTGAGAGTGTGTGATGCGCCCATGGTCACCCAGCGGATTTCCACGGCCCAGCGAGCTCTGGTCTCCAGGGTCGTAGTCCAACGTTCAAAACTCGGAAGTAAACCAGCGACTCCTGCCCCGTGGCACCCACCCCTCTTTTCTTCCGAGCGGACTCCCTGCCCCCTTAAAGTGTGCGTGGGAGAAGCGATCTGCTGGAGAGAGAGCAACACCTCCCCGCCAGGCACACACACACACAGCCCAGGAGCCTTGCGAGGAAAGAGGCCGGATACGACCCCAGAATAGGAGACGGGCAGCGAAAGAGCAGAAGAACACCGGCGGCCTCACTGGCGGGATGGGGAAGGCGGTGTGGGCGCGAAGACCCCTGTCCGCCCGAGAGGTGGAAGCTTTGGGCGCCCTGCCAAGGAGGGCTTGGCTCCCGGGTGCCCCAGTTGGGGCTTGGGCAGGGCAAGGCCCCTGGAGCCAGAGGGCGGCGCCGGCCCGCGGTCCCGTCTCCCGTGGCCGAGCGCGCGTGTTGCGAGAGAGAGTCCGCGAGCGAGCGAGCGAGCGAGCGAGGCTCCCAGTTGGAAGGAATTTGCGTCCTCTGCAGTGCGCATGCCCGGGGTGGAGAAGGCGGCGAGGAGCGCGCGGGAGGGCGGGCAGGAGGGAGGGGGGAGGCCGGGGGTTGAAATAAGGAGGCGTCCCGGGGAAGGCGTCCGCTCAGTCCGCGCTCGTCTCCTCCGCGGCGCCCGAGCCTTCCCCGCCTCGCGCCGGGGAAAGAGGGAACGAGCGGGCGAGCCTCTCCAGCTCGGCCCTTGCCACTTGGCCCGAGCGCTCCCTCGCCCTCTCCTCGCCCCCGGTCTCGCCCCCCGCCCCCGGGATCTGCCGCTGCCCAGCTCCGAGGCCCGGCCCAGTCCAAGAAAACGGCGGAGGGCCGGCGAGCTCCCTTTCCCCCCGGCTTTTAAGCCGCTCCAGTTTCGCTCCGGGACGAGCTTGGACCATCTGCCGGCGGTGGAGCAAAGATCGGAGTTAGGTAAATTAATGGCGGGATACCCCTCTCCTCAACCCACCTCCCCCTCCCAGAAAAAGGAAGCCTTGTCAGTCTCTTGCTTTCCCCACTTTCCCTCTCTCGCCCTGTTGTGAACTTTGGTGAACAAGGGGGTCGGAGGGTATTATTCTTGGGCGGGCAGGATGCTCCGACGGCGTCCGGAGCGAAAAAGCGGAATAGTCCCTGCCCGCCTTGGAGCCGGCAGCCGAGCGGCAGAGGGAAGGAGGGTTGGTGAACAGCGTTCCTCCGCGTTCTAACTTTTCAGTTTCCCTTCTTGTGCGCTCGCAAGCCTGCGATCCTAAACGCATTTCAAAGGGGGGATTAGTCAACCACCAGAGATCAAGGAGGACTTTCTCCCCCATAAGATCAACAGACGTGGGGGATTTTAGCAGAAGGATACGTGGAAGTCGCGTCGCGTGGGAACCTGTGCCTCCCTCGTCCGGAATTCCTTTGCGGGCTTCACGTGCAAGCCCGTCCCGTTGAAAAGCCACTGCAGATAGGCTGTCTGAGGGCCAAACAGAGAGTGAAGAGTTCCTCAGTTGTCTTGATTCTTGCCCTCAAGGCGTTGCGTTTCTCGTTGTGAGGCTGCGGGGAAGGGAAAATAAGGCTTAGCTTAATTTTGGCTTAAATAGGCCCCGATCCTAAACTTTCAGAAGGCAGGTTTGCTTAGAAGGGTGGAGCTTTTTCCCTGAACAGTTAAAACGCCCAGTTGTTGGTTCCTCAAACTTGTCCCTCCCCTTCAGACGTATTTTGAGATGAAGCCCAATTCGATCCATGTCCCCAGGGAAGGTTACAGTGTTTGAGGATGGGGGCCTCCCTTCTGTTGATTCTGGACTGCGTCTTCTATCTGTACATGGGGGGAACGCATGCTTCTATCCTTCGCCAATCCGCCGAAACCGATGGGACACAGTTGTCAAAGAAGTTGACGGCCGGTGTGCATTGAAAGTTGTGTTTCTTTCAAAGATAGAGTTGTGTTTGAGGAAGCGGGAGGGGGCTTGTTTTAGCTTTCCACCTTGTATCCACCTCTCGCTGGAAACGAGCGAAATGAGACTGTAGCCTCATCCGGCCTTATTTACTGACTGACGGCCGAGGAAATGGGTGCTATTTGGGAACGCTCCGTGGGTGGGGGTCCCCAAGACCTCGCCTTGGAAGCATTTGGCTGTAAATCGCGGTGAATGTCCGATATTGTAGGTAGAGATTTCGAGTGGTGGGGAGGTTGTTTTCAAGCCAGTGAGTCTCCTGTCAGGGCCAGTAGGCTGCAGCGTGAAAGGCTCTGGTGGAATAAACCGAATAAGCATGGGAATCAATGTGTCAGAGCCGCTGAAGTGGAAAAAACAGAGCTTCTGTGATCTGGGTTGTATTCCTGATCCAACCCGGATCGGCTCCCTTTCTTGGAGCTGTTTATATTCTGGGGCTGAATCTCCCAGAGGTGCACAGCTGGCCTGTCTCTCTCTCTTTTTTTAAAAAAATCATAACCTTCCGAGTTGGTAGAACTTTCATCTGGAGCCCTGTTGAAGGGGAAGCATTCCCACTGATGCCGAATGGAACTCGCGTTCCTTTTCACATTGTTGTGAAAAGGGCAGAGAAATAGAAACGAGAGTTTTTTTTAAAAAAAAAAAAATCTTCGGGCTTCGTTGCTGCCTTAGTTGAAAGGGTATGCGGACGTTACTACTCGGAATGCGCGAGGCCTACAAGAGTAAGATTAGGTTTGGTTTGGACAAGCTGTTAGTCCAGCTGTTTTCGCAGTCTGGGAAGCCCAGCCTACTGAGAAATAAATAAACAGAACGGTTTATCCGATGTAGTTCTCTTGTTGTGATTTTCAGCTGCTTCAATAAATCCAGCCACTTCGAATAAACAGGTTTAGTCACTAGTCGCTCCCTTCAGCCTCCCTTTCCTTGTTCGAGGTTGCTCAGTCCATCTGAGTTAAGAACTAGGGTTCTGGAGAAGGAAAAAAGCAAAAAAAAAAAAAAAAAAAAAAGTAAAAGTGAACACTTTTGGAGGAAATAATTGGGTATTTTATAAATGGTGTGTATGCGCTTCCTCCTATCTGTTTGTAGATAAATGTATCTATTCATCCTTCAGAAGAAAGCCATATTTCAGGAACCTATCTCAATGCTTTCTTGTCTGTTTTGTCAAGAGCATTTCCCAGTGTATGGGATCTGCTTCTCGGCCGCTTAACCTCCAGGTAAATTTAAGCAAAGGCGGGTTGTCAGCATCCCCTGCTAATATAGGTCTCCTTTGGGCTCTAGCACAGGAGCAAGATCGACGGACCCCTTCCTTCAGTATTCCTTTTTTCAGCAAACCCGCTACAGTTTTCCCCAAAACGTCTGTTAACAAACGAACGTTCCCGTTTGGGAAGGGAAAACATTTTGCGGAAGGAGGGAAATTGAATCGTGGAACCCTGAATGGCGCTTACTCGAGAGTAAACCCCACGCACGGGATCTTCCCCTTTGAGGCCACGCGAGTTGTCTGAGCTTGGAAGGGGTGCCACCACTAACAAAGAAGGGGATGGGAGGCGACGGGCTGGCTCATTTTCCGGATGGCTGGGCGGGGGGTTCCTTTGCCACGCGGGAAGTTCAGTCCACTGAAGGGGGTCGCCGTTCTGCACGCGCTTATAGGTCTCCTCGTGGGTTCTGCGACGCCCAATGGGAGTTCTTCCCAAGTCATGTGGTTTCTATCAGGGTCTGCTTGGCGCGCCGAAGACAGAGGTGGGGGGAGTCCCTCACAGGAGGCTAACACCTCAATCCTAACTATGTTTACTCACAAGCAAATCCAGATGTTCGGGATGGCAGCTGCTAGCTTCCTTAACCCCGACGCCCATCCCCGGCTTTCCCAGAGTCTCCAAGCTACCCGGGTCTAGTTGTTTGTTCAACACAACTCCATCACTTTAAAAGGGAAGGAGGGAAAGTAAAGAACGGGTGGGAAGGGAAGGAGGCATTGCGGAAAATCTTCTCCCTCTTTCGGACCCGTGTTCTCATTCACACAACAGAAGAGAGAGGCCTTGAAGCGGTTTTAGTGCCACGTAGGAAAAATACCCTCAGTTTCTGAGTATGCGGGTTCTAAAATTAATTGGAATCGACGGAGATTGGTACTCCAGTGTAGTGAGCATAATTTCCTTTGGCCTAAGCCTTTTGAACCCCGGGGCACGCTTGAGATGCCAGTGACGCTCAGCGGGGAACCGTTTTGACGCAACGCTCGCATTCTCACGAGCCTCGCTGGCACCCGGCCTTTGGCAAAACTCTTCAGCTCGCTCCCCATCTCCAGCTTGAAAGCCTGGAATTTTAGATAAAGCTCGTTTTCTTCGATTGTCTGGGATTTCGAATGTCAACCACTGCTGCTTCTCTTCCTCCTCGTTCTTTGCCTGAACCCCACCGCCAAAACTCTTATGGGCCTCCCTCCCTTCCTCTCCCCATGAGCGACCTCCGCTCAAGAGACCTACAAGGCCCCCTCCCTGCGTGTGAGAAACCGGGTGTTTCTGCATCCACTGACTCGGAATCGCGGCACAAATCTCAACTTCCGTCTCTGATCGTCGGAGCCGTTTCCAAATTGTTGGCTAGCGTCTTATCCCGCCGATCTGCACTACTCCGGGAGTGTGTGTGTGAGTGCGTGGAGGGGAAGAGAGAGAATGAAGGGATGAAGGGTTATTTTCTGGTGTGTGTGCAAACAAGGGCGAGGGCCTCCGCGAGACTTGTCAACACCGATTGCGTGATACGACGTGATGTTTTAATTTTTTAAAAAATTTTCTACTTTTTTTTTTTAAGCCCAGCTTTGCGAGGGCAGGCGCGGGGCCGCTGGATTCCTTCCAGCGCCTCATTAAGGGACGCAATTAACTCGTTCACGCTCAATTAGAGCCGCACATAACTCCAGTTGAGGAGATCTCGGTCTCCTCATTCCAGCAGGCTGAACTCTCCGCGCCCGGAGCCAAGAGAGCCGCCCGCCACACCGAGTTCCTTTCCTGTTTTGTTTCCTGAACACAGGTAGAGGCTACGCTCCATTTCCTCGAGGCCGATCGCGGCGAAAGAGAGGGAGAGAAAACGCAAACAAGAGGCAGAGAAGGGACCCTGTCTTTTGGAAGGCCTTGCGGACCAGTGCGCTTGGGCCTCGGGCGAAGCAGGGTTTTCCCAGACGCCCTGCGGGGTTATTTCTGAGATGAGGCCGCGATCCTTAAAAAATAAATAAATAAAAAGTTCATCCTTGGAAGGACATTCGCTGTCTACTCAGCAGCGTTTCCAGCAGGCCTGGGGAGGAATTTATATTACGACTGGTATTAGCGCCATCGCGGAACGGTTTAGCATGGTTTTGTGGCAACAGAGCCAGATAGGTTTACTGCCCCGAAGAGCTTGCAATCAGCATTGAAAACCAAAACCAAAAAACAGGAGGTTGAAAAGGAAAAGCAAAAAAAGATAGCGATAAGAACGAGCACCTTGCAATCTGTAAGAGTTATAAAATGGAGGGGGTGTATGTATGTAGAGGGGTACATATTTGAAAGAAAATGCCACACACACGCACACACATATATATGTGTGTATATATATATATATATGTATATATATATGCACTGAATAGGACGCAGTTTCAAAGATTCTTCTAAAATTCGGGGCTTGTTCTAATAAGCCTTTGGGCAGGTCCTGTTACTGCAGATCTAGTTAGAAGCAAGGCACCATTCTGTTCGTCGGGACTTACTCCCAAGTAAACATGCAAAAAGATTGCCTACGAACTAGCCCTTTGCCTTAGAACAGTTGCCCTCTCTCTTGGTTTTATTTATTTATTTTTTATTTAATATTATTTATATATTTATTTATTTTGAGAAGAAGGAAATCTCTCCAGGGGCTCGCAGAAAGAACGACCAAACGATTTAATTTTAATTTAAACAACATGGTCTGTTGAAATATATTCATCCCATCAAAGTAATACCTCAGTATTTGGGTTTTTTTGTTTTTTTTGTTTTTTGTATTTTTTAAGGAAATCTAAGCCAGACAATGAATTGGACGGGGGTAGCGGGGTATCTGTGGTTTCACTGACCTCGGAGTGTGTTTGCAACTCGTGTGGTCATTTCTTTTTCGCTCTCGGAATATCCCGGGCCGCGGGTGCGTTTCATGTAGTCGCTACTTGATCGTTGGAAAAGCCCGCGCGAGTTAATTTGCTCCGGCCATTCCTACATGTGGAACTAGTTAGTTGTATTGCGGGGAGGAGTAGAAAGCCCCATTCATTAAATATGAGTGGAGTATTTCATCCCCAACTCCCCCTCCCTTTTAGGGAAAAATAAAAGACACACCAGGCACGTGGATAATTTAGACTGTAAAAAAAGAAATCATCCACCTCCGAAACCACAAAGTGACCATAAAATTAAAGAGAATTTTCCCTCTGTCCGAGCACAAAAAATAGCCGCGAGGGGTGTGCCTCCATGGCCCTTTGGGAAAGGTTCCTTCGCCCCCGGGTGAGACGCAGACGATTCCTATAAGATCCAGTTGAACGCCGTGTTTGGGCCGAAATCCATTCCCAGTCTGATCTTCCCCCGTTCCACCTCCCCGCAACTTTTCTTACTTATTTTTTCGTCCCCTTACAGTTAACTCAGCGGCCTTCCAAACGTTGTTGGGGAAGCTGCAAGTTCCAACAGCCCTAGGCAAGCGAGGGATGATGGGAGATGTAGCCTGATAAACATCTGGAAGGCCACGCCTCGATGAGGTGGTTGGGAGAGGAAGAAAAGGAAGCCTCTTGCCATGCGTTTCTTGGGTGCTAGTGGAACACCCTTCCACTCGCTTTTCTTCTAGACCTTAAACCCCTCACTGTACTCTGGCGGCAAGATCTTCTCCTTCGCTATGGATTCCAGGGTAGGCAGTAACTTCGCGCAAGCAAGCGCGCCTGCTTAGGCGTCTTTTTCAGACTCCAGGGCACAGAGAAAATGCGACACCGGTCGGGCGGGATGTATATGGCTCGAAGACTGGCATCTTCTGTGAAAGAGGCTAGGGTGCTAAGGCGAGGGCCTGGTCCTAAGCTCCTTCAAAGAAAAAGCCCCAGTGGTCGAACGGGTCGACATGGGGGTTTTCGAATTAACAGGAGTCACTGAGTGTGAAAAGTTCAGAAGAATTCTGGCCTTCTTTGAAAGAAGGGCCTGGCCCTGCCTTAGAAGTAAAGCAAAGTGCAGTTTCCGTTCTTGGGACTTCTCATTGCTATGTGCCTTCCAGTCGTTCCCAACTTATAGCAACCCTAGGGGTTCCTTGGCAAGATTAGTTGGGGGGGTTCCTCTGAGGCTGAGAGAGTGTGACTTGCCCTGGTCACCCAGTGGGTTTCCATGGCCAAGCAAGGATTCGAACCCTGGTCTCTCACGGTCCCAATCCAACATTCAAACCAGGATACCCCGCTGGTTCTCTCTTGGGACTACAGCTCCCAAAACCGACCAACTGACTGTGGGAATACTGGGAGCTGTAGGGTTTTTTTCACAGAGAGGCCCGTCTGCAAATGAAGTTCCTACTTCTGATGGAAACTTTGTTTTTCAAAGTCAGGTGGGCAACCACATGCAGCCCTCTGTAGTTCTTGGACTCCAACTCCTATCATCCCCACTCAGCACAACCAATGATTCAGGATGATAGAATTGCCATCCAGCAACACCTAGAGGGCCACAAATATCCCACTCTTACCTTAAGATAAAAGAATCCGGTGTCTTCAACAACCAGGAAGAACTTCTCAACTTTATAAGTGGAGGATGACCAACCTCAGGAATGCCCTCTTGCCCAATTCGTAGGCAAGGGGTGGGAGTCATCTTGCCCTCCAGTTGTCCTTGGACTGCAAATCCTAGCAGCCCCACCTTATAGCCACAGTAAGAAATGTTGTGAGCTGAAGTTCAATAACATCATTCTAGAGAGATGCCTGGTTTCCATCCTTGATGTGACACCAGGAAATGTTGTGGTACTAATAGTTCAAGTGATTTTAGTAAACGATCTCTCACAATTAAATGCTAGTTAGCATTGCCTTTGAGCCCTTTGGCCAGCCCAAAGTCCTAGGAAGAGGGAGGGAGAGTTCTCTATTACAGAGCAACCCTGTATGAGTCTACATGAGTCCAAAGCTATATGAGTCTGTAGGAGCTTAAAGCAAGTGCTGCCGAGTTCACAGGTAAAGCATGCCATTGCAGTCATACTGAACCACGGAAACTTTTTTTCACTGGGTGTTCTCTCTCCAAACCTTCAACAATAAAAATGCTAGCCCCGGGCTGATTTTACTGAGATGCATGAAAACTGAAAAATGGGGTACCTTTCCTGAAATAGGGCTCCTTCATACATAGTTAGTTATATCAAGAACTTTTATGCCGTCCCAAGTTATATCAAGAACTATGTCGAGGCCCAGGAGGCAGAAGGTGACCTGACCAAAACCAAAACCTGAACGTCTTTTCTTTTTTTGGGATGGTGGGGATTAGTCTGTTTCCAGATTTTTGCGGCACAAATGTAGAACAGCTGGGGGCAAATCAAACTACAACTCTGCCGCCAGGCTAAACTCCAAGTGTAGTCAAACCCTTCCTTGCCAACGGTTCTGGAATTTTCTTGTGAGTAAGCAAGCTTGCCTAGAAAGGGATCCAGTGCAACCCAGCCATCCAGCTTGTCTGTCTCCCTCTCCATCCGTATTCTGAGTGAATCATATAGCTCTAAGGTCACTTGATCCAACCTGTGCAAGCGCAGGAATTCCGTAGTAAGAACATCTCTTGCTCTTGCTTCCAGCCTTTGCTGAGAAACTTGTCAGAAAGGTCCACCATCTTCCAACTACAGGTCCCTTTCACACAACACAGTTATAGCGCTATGATCCCATTTTGACTGCTGGGGCAACATCCTATAGAATTCTAAGTGGGGCATTATAATCTCCAGCCAGCCAGTGAGCTCTTGTAGTGCCTGTCCCAGGATTCCCTAGGATGTTGCCATGATCGTTAAAGTTGAATCATAGTGCTCTAATTTTGCAGTGTGAAGGGGCACGCATTTGCTCTCTCTCACACACACACCACAATATATATTTCAAAGTAAAATATTGACCGATCTTAAGAGGACGGAATTGTTCAAGTTTGTTCCCTCTTATGAAATCGTGTCTGTCCAAAAGTAAAACTTCGTTTGTGTCAAAGACCTGTAGTTTCAAGTGCTTAAAGTTGCAGCTATTACTGAGTTCTGAGGAGAAGCTTCCGGCTGCAGATTTCAACACTCTTACCCAGATCTTGCTTCTGAATAAAGCTGCAGGGCTGGGATCCTGAGCACCTGAGGCGTTCAGAGTACCCGTCCAGGCTAAGCATCGGTTACTCTCGAGCAACTCCATCGGAGGTGTGGGAGTTGGATTCAGGTGGAGTCCTCCCTCAGGAATGCCTGTGGAAATCACGATGATTTCGGCAAGCCCACTGACCTCCGATCAGGCTGCTGTCGCGTGAAGCTGCAAATGTTTGCCAAGGAGGGCTGACAATCACGGTTATTTAAAAGCAAGGAATGATATGTGCAGGGGCTTCTGCTGGACCAGAAAGGGAGAGGAGCCTTGGACTGAAAAGCCAGGTCAATCTGAATTTAGAAAAATCTCAAGAGACCGTACTAGAGAGCACGCGGCCCCTTCCTAAACAATCTTGGCCGAGTTCGGTAGCGCCGAAGAAAGGAACTTAGAAGACGGAAGTACCACAACCCAACCCTAGCGTCCCCCATTGAAAGCAATGATGCGATGGCCTGAAACTCGGGTGGATACCGACATTACACGGAGGTCAGCCATCCGCTCCCCCCAGTACATAGGATCTCCTCTGTCTCGATGGGCCATTTTCATCCGAAATAGATTGGATCTCGCTCAACGCGGCTTTACTGCCAAGGGTGTTTAGTGCTGGACCCCAAGAAAGATATACAGACAGAAAGATATTGAGACCCAGCCTGGTGTGGGGGTTTGAGTGTTGGACTGGGACTCCGGAGATCAGGGTTGAAATCCCTCTCGGTCCTGGAACCCCACTGGGGGAACCTTGGGTAAGTCACCCTCTCTCAGTCATTTCCGCACTACGCTATTATAGTGCTATTATTCCACTTTCAACATCCTGGGATTTGTAGTTTACTGAGAATTCTAAATGCCCCTCCATAAACTTCAAACCCCAAGAATCCATAGGGTGTTGAAAGTGGAATAATAGCACTATAGCACGGTAGGGTGGAAATGGTCCTGAGAAGAAGACAAAGACAGGCCTCCACTGAACAAATCTTGGGCAGAAAACCCCGTGATAGATTCGCTTTGCTGTCCCTATAAGTCGGAAACTTGGAGGTACACAACAAAAAATATTGTGCCGGTTCCCTTTCTCCGTTAGTTTCCCAAGGAGCTATAGGAGGCAAAAAGAGAAGCGTGATCCTCCTAAATAAGAATCCTACCTCCCCACTTAAATTTTCGTTCAGTCTCCACATTTTTAGCCGTCCAGGGAAGGAGATACTAAAAACCGTGCACGCCGAGAACTCTTCTATTCGCTCTGCTTGCCTTCCCTTGGTAGCTTTTGCTTTCCCTGCCCCTTCCCTTTGGATATCTAAATTCTATTTCTAAATGCTCAACAAAGTTTTAAGTTACTGCAATCGTAGAAATGTGGGGACTGCAAGAAAATCGTATTTGCCAGCGGAATTCGTATTTGTGTACCTGTGGAGGGAGCAACGCTCTCACTTTGGCCCCTGTAACTGCAACTCTACCAGGAGCTAATTTCATTTATCCATCAATCCGCTCCTTTAAACGACAGTCTGGTTTACTGCCCTGGCAAATGGCTCACGGGGCGCTGAGAGAGGGGGAACGTGGCAGCTCGGAGTGTGTGAGAACTCCCAGGCTCTCCTCATTAAAACAAGAAATGCTGATAAGGATCTGTTGACATGAAACAGAATGTAAAGGTGGAGTTGACGCTGAAATAAAAGGGTCTGGGAGATGGTGGAAAGGGGGCGGGGGAGAGGAAGGGAGGGGGCTGCTCTGTCTGTGTGGTGGGCTGAGTGTCCCTGCCGACCTCCGGGGAAGCGTCGCTCTGATGTCCCCCTAGGGACCCCGATGCTCAGCGGGTGTCGCTGTGCATTCTCTTCTCCCGCTTTGGTGTAACAGAAGCGGAGCGAAAGTGTAAGCTTTGCGGACCTGGACGCGGGCCAACCAACTTGTCGCGGCCTGGAGACCCGTCTCTTCTTTTCCCCCGCCGTGCCTCCCAAGACCCAGGCTCATCCCTTTGTTTTAAGCGTCCTGTTTTTTAAGGGAGAAGGAAGAAGGAAAAACACAATGGAGACTATTATGATAGAGAGCAGTGCTTTCCCAGGAGCGCTCAAAGAGCGCCTTTGATTCATTTCATGTGACTTAAATATTTATGCTATTTTATATTCCGAGCTTGCCTGACTTTTCTTTTCTTTTCTTTTCTTTTCTTTTCTTTTCTTTTCTTTTCTTTTCTTTTCTTTTTTCTTCTTTTCTTTTCTTTTCTTTTCTTTTTTCTTTTTTTTTTCTTCTCTTCTCTTCTTTTTTGCCACATGCAAACGGTCTGCTTGCCTCCACTTTTAGAGAGAAGTTCTTGCGGGATAGGATTTTAGGGCTAACAGCCATCCAGAAACCGGTGAAATCGCAACTGTGGCGTCGAAAACGAAAGAGATTCTTGTATTCCCTCCTGGCCAATATATGAAAAGTAAAAACGGAAAGGTACAGCCTAATCGCGTTGTCAGTGAGCGCTGGAAGGAACCCCTTCTCGTTTTTGTTTTTGTTTTTTTTACATTTTAAAGGCGTTACCTCCCGTGCGTTTATTGGAAAAGAAATCCCAGTGGGTTCCGTAGGGTTTACTTTTAAGTAGCTCCGTAGAAATGCACCCTTAACTCCGAGTAAATGGGGTTGTGTGGGAAACTGGATTTAAACATATTCTAAATAAGCGCAATCGCCTTTGAAATTGGATTGCAAATGTGCATATTTATTTTGATGTATTTGATTCGGAATTAACCAGGATTGTTTGGAAATGCATACGCTTTCTTTTCAATTAGGTTTCCCTCGCATTTAGAATGCAGGTCGTTGAGGCTATAATGCTACAGACACCACTAATCTAGGAGTAAACCCCGCTATACTCAGTACGATTTGCTTAGAGTAGATGGCGATGGTAGGCGATGTCACAAACACACACAGCCACACCATCAAGCCGTCGCATCCAAACGGGATACAAAGCCCCGTTCGGGGCTCTCGGATTTAGGTTGCGATCCTGGATCGGATTCTAGCCAAGTGTATTGCATCGCATTTGTCGTGTGCCTTCAAGTCGTTTCTGATCCTAAAGAAAACCTATCACGGGTTTTCTTGGCAAGATTTGTTCAGGGAGAGTTAGCCTCTGAGGCTGAGAGTGTGTAACTTGCCCAGGGACACCCCGTTGGGTCACCAAGGTCGTGGGGGCCTTCAGACTCTGGTCTCCAAAGCCGTAGTCCGGAGCTCAAAGCATTACACCGTACCAGACTGGCTCTGTCTCTCATCCGACTACTAGAAAGAAAGAGCAAACAGACAGTCCTGCCCAGATGGTCAATATTTTCGTTTTAAAAATCGTCTGCCACTTAAGCATTATTCTAATATGCAGTTGGGAAAGAAAATGTGCAGCTGGGAAAGAAAGTGTGTCGCGGGAAAAAGATTTTTGTGCAGTTGGCCACAGGGACTTCAATTAGGAACACAGTTATTTCTGGAAGCAGATAGATGAGATCAAGATAAACATATAGAAAATCAACCTTCCTACCCTTATTGACTGGGACTGATTACTTCACCGCTGGATTGGTGACCGGGGATCACACATGCAGGAAGACAGGTCTAACTTTTGGGGTCCAAATGCGTTGCTTCCGGCGTTGTCAAATGCAAGGCAGTATTCCCTTTGCACCACTCCTGGCACTTAGAAATTACCATTTCTTACCGCCAGATTTTGCTATGATTTTCACCTGGCTTTCCATTTCGTCATTTCTGGTTAGGTCGACAGCACTGTCACGCCCTAAAGACAGCGCCAGTGTGTCTTCCCTCAACTTTACGAGGTTGCTTTTGCCGCTTTCTGGCATAATAACGCAAAGTAACAGTAAAATGACGCAAGGATGGAGCAGTTCTCTTTGCCACCATCCTTCTGACTTCTTGGGCAGAAGGAAGAAAAGCCTGGAACAAATCCCGTGCCATCTAACTGAGATCCTAAGCCCCATTGCAGCCCAGTGGCATCCATCTGTACGCTGAAAACTCATTAAATTCACCGAGGTAGGTGGGTGTAGGTGTTGGAAATGAGGACCATAGCCTTGCTGGGGGAAAAGTCTTATAGAATCCACAACCTCCCATGGTGTTTGGGATTATAATTTGGACAAGTTCCTTTCTTGAACTCCAACTAGATTGAACGTGGCCACTGCGCCCACGCTGGCTGGGGAAGTCGGGAAGTCTTGTTTCCAAACAGGCACTTTTTCAAGCCCTGTTTAGGATCGGAAACAAAAGAAAATAAAAGAGAAGAAATTTCCTGGAGGCTTTTGTCTCTGGGACGCGATTGCGTTGGTGAGGCCAGGGAAAGAACCGTCAGGATTTCAACCTCTCCCTGAAACAGTTGATGGAACCTGCTTGTGTATAGGGAGGCGTTGGGGGGGGGGGGGCGCCGAAGCTGTGGTTTGAAAGGAAGGAGGTTGTTCTGTGCGTGTGTGCGCGCGCGCGCGTTTTAATCTGCCACTATACCAAATTTATCCAATTAGAAAAGGCAAATCTTGGCAAAATGTCACACTCGTTTATTCTGGGTCAGTGCGATGGAATTCCTCGGAGCTGCGAGACTCCCCCCCCCGCCCCGTTCCTTTTTTTTTTTTTTTAGAGGCTGATTTATGTAAAGTGGTGTGAAAGGTGGACTCGGAGCAGCTCTTGATTGAGAAGATCCGAGAACCTCCGCACTAACGGATTGCCTTTTCTCTCTCCCTTCCTCTCTCTCATTTTTTCCTTTTTTCAAAGGAATCTTCTCTACGCCTCTCCTATTTTTAGGGTGAGTGTTTATTTTCCTTTCAAATCCCAATTGTGCATCTACTGCTCATCACACAGGCAAGGAGCCGATCACTGTTCGTAAGTTGCGAGTTTCCTTCTCCTCGCGCGCGTGTGTATTTGTGTGTGCGTGCGCGCCCCCGTGTGCACGCGCATTGTTTCTTGATTATCTTTCAGTCTTCCCAGTCTTTCCTGGAACTTTCTGGGGGTCTCGAGTTGAGAATTTGAAAAATGCCGGGATTCCATGGGATGTTGCCTTGGGAACTGGAGTAGCATCAGAGCGCTCTAACGGCATAGTGTGAAACAGACTTTGCACAGTGGAACAGCCCCTTGAACAGAGCATCTGATCCTTTAAAGCTGCCAGCCAGCGCAGAAGAAGGTCTCGCATGGTCACCATGTAAGATGCAAAGGCTAAGCAGCGGAGGGAGGGAGCGAAATTGCTTCTACATCCCTTGGTGGACCTTTTCTTTTAGGGAAAACAAGGAGGGAGTCAGGGGCCTTTAAATAAAAAAGCTTTACGGGCCACTACTCACTGACTCCGCATGCCCCACCGACCGAAGGGGCTGGGAATGCCAAGCGGAGGCAACCGCTTTCCCTTGTTTGGCTGTCATCTTGTTAACAGCCCACAGTTGTGCCACATAGGCAGAGTAATCCGAAGCGAATGCGGGCGGGAGCGGTGAGGAAGGGAGAAAGGTATTAAGTCTACATCGACTTTAATGGTATTTCCTTTATGTTTAGAAGGCGAGGCAGCCCTGATCAATCCGTTTAAACCAGGAGCCTGAGAGCCTGTGGCCCCCGCCCCCCGCAGTTGCTGAAATTCAACTCCCACTAGGTCCAGGCAGCCTAATCAGGGGTCAGGGATGGTGGGGTTTGTAATCCAGCAGGGATGCTCCCCCATCCCTGTTCCACTCCTGATATATAAAACCAATGTAAGTAAGATCGACCAGGTCACAGTTCGAGTTCTAAAATGTGTTCTAACATTATTTCCCTGAAGTTGGAATGCCAGGCACACTCAGATCTGGGAATAAATCCCATTAAAATCTGAGGGACTTGTTTCTGACCAGACATCCCAGAGGATTGCGCGGTATCCAGAAGAGGCTCCTTTCCCACCCCTATGCAACAATTTTGTCTAAAGTGTGCTCTTACCTACCGAAGGCTTCAAGCCCTGCCGCCCTCTCATGAAAATCCATAGGACTTTCAAGTGTTCTGATTTCAGTTGGGCAACGCCCGGAATGCCAGCGAGCTGATGCTCCGGTGTAACAGGTTGGAGGACCTCCAACGCTGTTGGTAGAGACCGGCTCTGAACAAACTTCGACCGGTATTTCTGTTCACCCTTTCAACAGCAACAGCAGCTTTCGGGGAACAGGGATGCGGATCTGACCCTCACATCCACCATTCGAAACAGATCGACTTTTGGCTTTAGCCTTCCCAGATCCACAGAATCATAGACTTGGAAGGGATGCCAAGGGCCATCTAACCCAGTCTCATTCTGCCATGCAGAAAGACACAAATCCGACGATTTTTAAAAATGTTAGATTATAACTTCCATCAGCCCTGGATGAAGTCGATGGGTATTGCAGATCAACAGATCTGGAGGGCGTCTCCCCCAGGGGAGGAAGGCTCGTTTACATCCCAGCGTTAGAAACGTTCTGTTGACACCATTGTCATTGGTTCTTCTTGGAAAACTCAATTGTTAGGTCTTTGCGTCTTCGGGCTGTCATTCTGCCTCAATTCTGCCTCCTTCTTCTGAAGCCTTTGTGCTTAAAAAGCGCTGGATTAAGCCCACCCTCCTCTATCCGGATAGCCTCCCTGTCCCCCGAACCTGATCCCCACATGCAGGACGAAGATGGACACCCCATTTTGCACAACTCCATAGCGGAGAGGGAAGGTTATAAACTTCCTGTACCGTTGCTATGAATTAAGCCCAACTTCTCTGGGAAGATTTAAAAAAAATGGGAGGAGAGTTGTACTTTCCGTCTTATGTTTCATGTTTTAAAAACGGTTTAAAAGTTTCCTCCTCTACAAATCAGAGCTGTTTTAACGCGATAGTTGTTTTATGGCTCTTTAATATGAGGATTAATTTTTAGCGGTCTTCTCTTTTTTGTCCGCATTATAGGCCCCCTGGCTCCTGTACAGCGGAAAAAAAAGTGAGGTATAAAGAAATTCTATAAACATTTGCCCATTTTAGAAAAACTGTTTTTAAACTAAACTATAATTAAATTACAGTCTCAGAATCTGGCCGGCATTGTGGCCAGTGCTGTCTGAGGGCTTCTGAGCCTTGTAGTCCGAGAACGGACCTCTTCGGTCCTTTGTTTCTATAGGACTCAAAAGGACATAATGCAGTTCTGAGAGAAAATGCTGCCTCTAACCGGCTTCCATAGTGACTGGAGAAGACAATGTGGCGTAGTGGTTGGAGCCCTGGAATCTTGCTTGGCCCCGGCAGCCCACTCGCTGACCCTGGGCAAGCCATACTCTCTCAGCCTCAGAGGAAGGCAGAGAAAATCCCCCTCTGAAGAAATCTGGCCAAGAAAAGCACGTGATAGGATCAGCTTAGGGTCCATAAGCCTGAAACGCCTTGAAACCACAAACAATAATAGTAATGGCAATGAATCTATTTTCCTTCAATATCCTAAAGGCACCAGATCCCGTTTGATCTTGGAAGCTAAGTAGGGTTAGTCCTGGTTAGTACTTGGATGGGAGACCGCCAAGAACTACCAAGTGCTTTAGGCAGTATTTCAGAGGAGAGAACAGACAAAGCCACCTCTGAGTATTCTTCGCCTAAGCAAACCCTATGAAATTCATCCGATCGCCATTAGCCGACAGGCAATTTGATTATTATTATTCCAGTTTCAACGTCCTATGGAGACCTAGGGTTTGCAGTTTAGGGAGGGGCATTTAGAATTCTCAGCCAGAGAGCTGTTTGGCCTCAGTAAACTACAAACCCCAGAGCTCCACAAGATGTTGAAAGCGGAATAATAGCGATATAACAGTGTAGTGCGGAAATGGCCTCAGTAACTAGCTGGCTGGTTCTCATTCACGCCTAGCTGAAGGGCGAGAGAGAGCAGTTCTTTTCAACCCTTCCACTGTAGAAAGAGCAGGCAGTCCTCCGCAGAAACCTCCGAGGCGAGCGAGGCCGGGCTTTGAAGTCAGCTCTGTTAAGCCCTTGTTCTCCGCTTTCCGAAGCAAATTGGAGGTCAAAGTTGAAGCGGCGGGGCGAGAGGAGGGAGTGGGAGAGAGAAAGAGGCAGAGAACTAGGTCGGGAAGGAGGCATCGCCTTGTAGGGCGAGAAACTTTTGGCCAGGGCAAAGCCGAACGCAGAGCTTTCCCCTGTTCTTGCCCTGAGCGACGCGAGTAGAATGCGTTTCGTTTCCTTCCTTCTCCAACCCTTGTTGGAGTAACCCCAAAATGTCCGGGGGTGGGGAGTGGGAGGGAACGGGCTAGCCTTGCTTTAGGTGTCTGTAGTGTAGATAACTCTCATTGGTTTCGTGCAAAGGGCTAGGAACCAATGGAAAAGAGCCCATACTCCGCTTGATGTTGTGTGGTTAGGAGAGTTAAAAACAAACAACACACATACAAAAATGCCCAGTTGCCTTACATTCCTGTGTGACCAATAAATGAAGTTTTGTTTCCTCTCTTGCGGGATGGGCACCCTTATGAATTGAATCAGAATCGTCGCACGATGTCGCACAAATATGACAGAAAGTAAGCTGTGTGTGTGTGTGTGTGTGAGAGAGAGAGAGAGAGAGAGAGAGAGACCTGAGGGATGAGAAGGGTACCTCTTCCAAGAAAGTAAGGGCAAGGAACACACTTAATCATTGCCAATGGTATGGGAGCAGTTTTGAAGTGAAGGCACTCTTAATGACAACTCTCACTGCTGTATCACCAAACCATTTTTTAAAATGTAAGCAGCTGTTTTGGTCTTTTCTAACTAGCCTTAGTAGTTTTTAATCTCCACCATGAGCAGCTCTTTTGTAAAGCTGTCTGAATTGCCTTTCAAGATGAAGACAGCCCCTGATGGGTCTTTCATAGAGCTAATGGGTCTGAATTGCCATTCAAGATGAAGATAATCCCAAACACTTTGTATTATGACAGGAATAGCTCATAACTATGTTTCATTATGTGAAGAATTCATTGTCCTCAACACTATCCCTGTAAAGATAGTTGCTAAGCTCAGAGGGAACAGGGAAGCCATTCCTGGCCCTCACCTGAAAGGTAACCACCTCTGCCTTTCTTCTGCCTAAGTGAATATTTGTCAGTGTGAATGTCTATGAGATTCAAATCCCACTAGGTTGCCTTGAGCAAGTCACACTTTCTCAGCCTCAGTGGAAGGCAGTGATAGACCCCCCTGAACAACTAAACAAATTCCAACAAGAAAACTCCATGGTAGTTCACCATATGGTTGGCATAAATTAGAAATTCCTCGAAGGCACACAACAACAACAGTAACAACAGTAATAATGAATATCTGCCTTTAATCCTGCTTCATTATAATATAGTCAAAATTCTTACAGACACCTTTGGGGAAGTGGACCCTACGTCTACTGTAACATATTTAGAAGGGACTAGTTTCTTTTATTATTATTTTTTGCCCACTCTCTTGTAGCCAAAAAAGTGCCCCAAATGACTTCCAAAGATCATTGGCCAGTAGTTATACTCCAAAATTCCTTTCTGGACTACAGTTCCTGAATGCCATGTCTAACATGGCCACAGACAGGGGTTTTTCTGAGAGCCATAGCACTGTGAATCTTCTGTAATTGCTGTGACAACATCCTATGTAATCCTAGGATTGATAGTTTGAGGAGGGACATTTAGCATTCTCAGCCAGAGAGTTTCTCTGGTGCTTCTGACCGAACTACAAGTTATAGGAGTCTATAGCATGCAGTTAAAGTGGGCATCATGGTGCTGTAACTGTGTAGTGTGAAAGGGTCTCTATTGATTTCTACCAAGGCTTTGTATGGGACAGATAACACACATCCCTTGTTTTATCCAGCAACTCATATATGATTTTGTATGACCACCATCATAACGGCAATCAATAGTAATGCTTTTGTATTGTGCAGCAGTAGGGAATGCTTGCCCTGCAATGTTGTTGAACTACAACTCCCATCAATCTGAGCTGGCACAGTTCAAGGTAAGGAATAACAAGAGCTGCAGTGTAAAAACATCTGGAGGGTTCCATTTGTCTCACCTTGGTGAGAAACTTCTAGTTGCTCAAATTGTTTCACATGCATGACCTAGTTGCACATAGTAAAACAAACCTTGGCCTAAATCCTGTTGTTAGTTCTAACTAGAGTAGACCTATTGAAGAAATTACACTTACCTATGCAATAACTCACCATTCAATAATTGATTCAAGGGGGTCTGCTCTTGTTGGCACTAATCAATAAAGATAGTAGAATTGAAAGACATAGCCATGTTAGTCTGGATCAATATGCAAAAAGATCTTGTAGCACCTTTGAGGCTAATGAAGGCCATTTCTACCCAATGACACTCTTACGCATTGTCCTGTCACAATCCTGGCAGCACCTCTCTTCCCCTCTGCACCTGCAGAAGGGAGCACAAGAGAAAGAGACACACACGCTCCTTTCTCCCACCGACCTTCTTTCCATGCTGCAGTGGGGAAGGAAGCATATGATTGTGCTTCTGTGAAAGTCACAGTCCCCCTTCTTCTTGTATCCCCATGCTGGGAAGGCACCGCCTGTGGAAATGGCCTAAGAGAAAGAAGTTGATACCATAAGCTTTACAAAAGCTTCTTTCTCTTAGTCTCAAAGGTGCTACAAGATCCCTTTGCACACTGGTCCAGACTAACATGGCTATGTCTTTGGATTCTACCATCACGGAAAGCACCAAATTCAGATGGATGGAGTGGAAATCCACTAACAAGTAAAGTCAATGCTATTACCATTTTGCAGCTGGTGAAGAGAGGGGAGCTTGGAAAAGTTACTTTTTTGGACTACCGCTTCTAGTGTCCATGCTGGTTAGAAGATTTGGGGAACCAGAATCCAAAAATGGAATCACAAAATCTTACAGCCTCTCACATCTACTATTTTGAGTTGAAGTCTTAAAAATTAACATGAGGAAAGAGAGAGGTGGGGCTTGGTTCCTCTGCCAAGACAAAGATTTGAACACTTGACATTCTGATTAGCATCTCAGCCTGTTAACAAAACATTCTTGGAAATAGTGTGCTCTGATAGTTTCATGTTTCTTTATCCAGGGCAAGTGTGTTCATGTAAAGTAAAAGCTCAATATAGAAAAAAGCATCCCCTGAACCTTCATTAATTTACTTGGGCCTGACTAATGAAATGTGTATGTGTGTTTCTTCCTCCTTCTCTCCTTTTCTTGCAGGTGCTTGGCTCCTTTCTCCAGCCTCTCTGCTATCATGGGTAGCAAGACTTTGCCTGCCCCGGTGCCCATCCACCCTTCCCTGCAACTCACCAACTATTCCTTCCTGCAAGCTTTCAACGGTCTGCCCGCAGTGCCTTCAGATCACCTCCCCAATCTATATGGCTTCAGTGCTCTCCACGCTGTCCACCTCCACCAATGGACCCTGGGCTATCCGGCCATGCATCTGCCACGCTCCTCCTTCTCCAAAGTGCCTGGTGTCACCAGCCTGGTGGATGCCCGATTTCAGTTGCCAACCTTCCCTCTCTTCCCCCACGTCATCCACCCCAAGCATGAAGCTGCAACTGTGCCCCTCAAAGTCAAGCCCAGATTCGATTTTGCCAATCTTGCTGTGGCAGCCACCCAAGAGGACCACGCAAAACTGGGACAGATGGAGAGCCAGGGCTCTCCTCCCGGCCTGGGCTCCTTGCTTGAGGTCGCCAAACTTTCCCCTGAGAAGAAACCCACCCGTGGCCGGTTACCTTCCAAAACCAAGAAAGAATTTGTCTGTAAATTCTGTGGCAGACATTTCACCAAGTCCTACAATCTTTTGATCCACGAAAGAACCCATACAGATGAGAGGCCATACACATGCGACATTTGCCACAAGGCCTTCAGAAGACAAGATCATTTGAGGGATCACAGGTATGTCCCTAGTTTGAATGCAAAAGTGGGGAACATGAAGCCTTCCAGATGTTGTTCAACTGCAACTCCCATCATCTATGACTGCTGGCTATTCCATATGCTCTAAGTGCCTTAGTCTGGCAGGGACAGTTCTGATAAATTGGTAGGTTGTTGTGGGTTTTCCGGGCTTTAAGACCATGTTCTATTAGTATTTTCTCCTGACGTTTCGCCTGCATCTGTGGCTGGCATCTTCAGATCCTTCAGATCCTCTGAAGATGCCAGCCACAGATGCAGGCGAAACATCAGGAGAAAATACTAATAGAACATGGCCTCAAAGCCCAGAAAACCCACAACAACCTATGGATTCCTGCTGTGAAAGCCTTTGACTTTACAGTTCTGATAAACCCTTTATCATCTCACTTTTTCAACTGCTCTTAAAATGTCTCAGTTTGTCTGTCTTCTTTCCACTTTCTCTCTTTGCCTTCAGATTTCTTTGGTTGCTGGAAACTGAATTCAATGTGCAAATGTAGTTTGGACTCAACTCAGCAGGAGGGAGTGGAGGGTACACTTTGCTGTCTAGCACTGATGGGAATTGTAGAACAGCAAAGTCTGGGGAGGCACATATCCCCTGTCCCTGGTTTAAGGAGATTTTAAATTTTACAATAATTATTTACAAAAGTGGTAATCTTTTAGAATGTTTTCATGCTTTAATTTAATGTTAATATTGTTTAATTTTTGTGATTTTAATTTAATGTTTTATAATTGTTAGAAGACTTGGTGGAAGGTGTAATACATCTCTATCTATATATTTAATAGATAAATACCCCATGTTAAATATAAATAATTTAACCCCATGTTGTTAAGTATAATTACTATAACATAGATTATAGAATTGTAATCAGAATACAAAGAAATGCTACAGTTCTATATCATTTGTGTCCCTTATGTTTTGGCTAACATTTGGATGTGCTTTGTGGTTGTTTCTTATTTTCACTTTAGAGCTAGAATACTCAGAAAGAATTCTTAGATGAAAGATCAGACAGACAAACAAACAAACAAACAAATAAATACAGAATCTATAACATGCAGTGGCAGAGTTAGGTAATTTCAGAAAATATGGGTAACTTGTAACCGTCTAGATGTTATTGTTCCAGCACAACCAGTTCTGATAGATGACAGGAGTTGTTGTCAATCAACATCTGGTGAGCCACATCTGGTGGGCCACAAGTTGACCAGTTTCATTTTAGGGTCTGGACTTAAGTGGTGTTACAGGTGTGCTAGTATTGTTTCAATCTGGTATTTCCAGACCATTTGCCACTCTAGCTGGGGCTGCTGGGGGTTATAGTCCAAAACATTTGAAGGGAGTCAGGTTCAGGAAAGCTGATTCAGGTAGTTGTGTTTATGTGTATACAGTAACCCCCCTCCTTATCCATGAAGGATACATTCCAAAACACCTGAGGATACTTGAAACCATGGATAGTATTGGACCCTCTAGCTTCCAGAGACCATAAAGAGGCTTCGTACTTCCAGATAATTTGAAGCTTCTCTGTGGTCACTGTGAAGCTAGAAATGGCTTTGGCATCATCATCAAGTAGCTCTGTAGTTTTGCAGGGACCATTGAGAAGATTTGTGGTATAGTCCATGGTCTCTACAAAGCTAGAGGCTACAGTTCAGTTTCAGATTCAGTTGTTTCCTGTGGTGGTATCAGCGGAGGGGCAGTTAAAGGAGGGGGAGCAAACAGGCAGTTAGGCAAGGTACAGAGTAGGCCATGTGGGTGCCATCACTCAGACACTAGTATTTTCCATTTAACATTTTTGAACCATAGGAACTGGAGTTGGGCAAAGTGAGACTGCAGATAAGGAGGGATCCCAGTACATGCCTGTCAACTTAGAGCAACCCCTTGAATTTCATAGGGTTTTCTTATGAAATGATTACTCAGAGGTGGTTTGCCAGTTCCTTCCTCTGTGTTCACTTCACTTCAAAATGGCATATATCAACTCTGCTGTATATCTGTGGTTTTCTGGTTCATTCTGCTGAGTTGAGGCTCTTGAGTTATGCCTTAAATTCCTTCCCTGACAACACCGTGATGAATGCCATCATTTACTGCTATAGCTTATATTCTATGGTTAAAGCAGAAACTAGTAATGTGTTTGCGAAGTGCCACTTACTTCAGAGATAGAGAAGGATTCAGAAGGCTAGCAGCTCCACTTAGTAGATTCCCAGTAGCTTCTTCTGTAACTTCCCACCAAAAGTATTAACTCTGCTTCATGGTGGTGAACAAGCACCTATTCCCTAAAGCAGGGATATAATTCTTCACCAATTTTCTTCTAGAAGTAAGCAATGAGTAATTTTAACAATCTTCTTCCCAGTGTGAGAAATTCATTGAAACCCATGCAGTTTTAGAAGCCCATTTGCAATTTAGGACTTAGGCCATTTCCTCACTACACCATTATAGGGCTAACTATACTATAACTATTATTCCACTTTCAACATCCTGTGGAATTCTGGGCTTTGTAGTTTACTGAGGCCAAAAAGCTCTCTGGCTGAGAACTCTAAAGCCCCTCCCTAAACTGCAAACCCCAGGATTCCATAGGATGTTGAAAGTGGAATAATAATACTATAACAGTGTAGTGTGGAAAGGCCCTCAGTCTGTGAAAAAAATGCCAATGGTTGATTTGGTCAGAAAAAAGTATTTTCTGTGCAGGAAACAGCATTTCTGTACATAAAATAATATTTTGGTGCAAATTAATTTACCCCAGGCTGTTTTCAACACAAAACAATCACATGTGAATTTTGCACAGAATAAGCCCTGACCTGGGAAGATGTTCATCAGTTTAGGATTCTTCTTATCAAACTTTCTTGACACCCAAAAAAGCATTTTTTTTTTAACCAGTTTTCAAATATTTTTGTATTTTCTTTTCACCTTTATCCTGAATTCTTCTACTCTGGTGCTCCTCTTCTCCCGCTTAGCAAGTATATATATTTTCCATGACAGAGGAAAAAGAAGCCACCAAAAATTATCTGCTGCCCAAATGATGCTGGAGGTTGACCTTGCAAAGCTGAGAAAAACTGCAGAAGTATACACTACCCACAATTCCTAAGCAGATGCATTCCAGATGTTCCAGTCAGTGACCCCTCCCCATTCTAAACCAGCAATGCTGATTGGTCAGGGTTGGTTGGGAATAATGGGAGTTGTATTCCAACATATCTGAACGGCTCTTGGTTGGGGAAGGTGCAGTGCTCACTTATCTGAGATGAAGTCTCATTGGAACCTTATGGGACTAGATAGACATGCTTAGGATTGTGCTGTTAAATGGAAAACTTTTAGCTGCAGCAGTGTCTTTCTGCCCACAAAAGTGACTGGATGGTGTAGACTGGTGATGGGGGGCTATTAAGAGCACGGCAAAATCAGGGCATGTTCCCACTGCTCCCCATAAGAAAACTGTCCCCCTATGAAATTTTTCTTCAGTCTCCAGATCGCTAGCATTATAATAACTTCAATTTTTTGCTGAGCATTGGGCAGTACAATTTAAGCGTCCAAAATAAGGTGCAAGCAATGTTACAATAGGAATGTGAACACTGCAAATAGAGTGTGAATGTTTTCAGTGTCTCACTCTTTGCTTTGCGATTCAAGGCTAGTGGTCAGGGGCGGGGGTGGGGGACAGGACTTGCTCAGAGACCTTCTATAGGCCTGATGCAAAATTTCTACACATTGGGTTACATCTGCAAGCTGAAACCTTGAAAATTTACCATAGCCTTTAACTGAGCTTGGATATTTACTGTCTGTTGTGTATGTGACACCATCTCATTTTAATGGTTAATTTTGGTTTTCTATTCTTATTTTTAAAATCTATTTTTATTTTTTTTAAAAAAATCATGTTCTGTGGCTTTAATGTGCTGCCTTAGGGAGGAACAAATTTTTCAAATAATTTAAAAATAAATTAATTTGGATTCCAAAACAGACTTGTTCTTACAATGCTGGTATTTCCATTGAAATTCCTTTCACTTTGATCCACTGAACACTTTATTCTGTAATTAAATATGATTAAATTTAATGAGATTTACTGGGTTAAAACTGGATTCACCACAGTCAACACAGTGGTGACGTCTACATGGACTAAATGAAACAAAATTTCATTCATAGTAATACCCTGTGTTAGCTGGTACTGATTCTCATATTTTTAGTTCCACATTGAAACCACATCCACATGAGAAATTTAAATCATTTTCAAAATGGAGTGGCTGTCAACCAAGAAATCATGGAAATACTTAGAACCTTGGCAAAATTATAAACCCAATCATTCCCTCCCCAAACCTGTTTCAAATCAGTGTAAATGTATTGAAAGCAACAAGTCCAGTACTATGGACTTTAAAGCCCTTTGTCACCTACAAGGGACACCATTTATTCTAGTTTGAATGTTTCAGGCCTTTCTCATCAATTGGTGCACCCTCTGTTTTATTGCTGACAATTATTTTGAGCAGGAAAGCACGTATGAACTTCTAATGAACTTTTTAAAAGAAAGCACCAGTAATACTTTCCATGGGATTTAAGCTTTAGTTATTTATTTAGTTATTTTACTTATAGACTGCCGTGCTGCAGAAGCATAGTAACCATTTAAGTTGAACAGTAGCTTTATCATGATTCTTGTCTTCAGAAAGGGGAGTGATGGGTGAATATACATACTCTGATGCAGGCAGAACCACTCCTATCATTAGGTAGCATGAGGCAGTTGCCTCAAGTAGCAGATTCTCAGTGTCATGAAAGGGCAGCAAATGGTTCATTATTAACTGTAATCGTAATTGTATTGTTACTGACGCATATAGGGAGAGATGTTTCTGGGATTTTCAGTCTCGTGTGTCAAAATGACTTGACTGGCTTAGGGTACTATTCCTTCTCATTTGGATGAGCATAGAGAGGTGCCATTTGCTGCTCTGCCCCAGGCAACACAGTGTCTTGGGCTGGCCCTGCCTATAGGTCTAACGGCAGCTTTGAAAGGGAGGAATAGAGTTTAAACCCCAACAAGTGTTAACCCGCTTTTCACCCTGATACTACTGCTTTGCTACAATTGGGAAGGCGTCTCAGCAGTTGTTTTTAGGTAGAGATGAACATGTCAGGATACATCAGAGAATTCACCCAGTTCATTTTCTTTGGCCTTTATTATAGGCTGCTAGAGAGTCAATGGGTCCTTTCATACAATTATAGTACTATGATTTCATTTTAACTGCCATGGCAACATCCTATGAACTTCTGGTATTGGCAGTTTAGGGAGGGGTAAGAATTCTCAGCTGGAATGCTCCGATGACCCACCATACTACATATGCAGCCATGTCAGTTAAAATGGAATCATAATTCTGTAAAGTGGAACCATAGTGCTATAATTGTGTGGTGCGAAAAGGACCAATGTGTACATTATGAATTTGGACTCAAGGACCACAGTCTAGTTTTCACTTATGTGTTTGGGGTTCATCCTATGCACTTTTCCCTGAGGTTAAACACCACTGAGCCCAATATGATTCATTCTGCTGAACACTGGATATATATTCTGAGTCTATTGAAAACAATAGGATTTGCATATATGTATCTGTGTGAAGTATTGAACCCATACAGTCCAACCCAGTGATCTCCTAATGAGAGTTCTGATTGTACCTGGTCCCACTGAGTTCAGTGGAGACAACAGCTCCACATATTCTTCCCTTCTATTCATAGTTTGAAATGAATGGAACAATTTGTGTGTACTGAAACTCTCAGAGGATACAAGAATATACAGTCATTCTGTGTGGAATTTCCAGGGATCTTTTCATACTACAGGATTATAGCACTATGAGTTTACTTTAAATGCCATGGTTCCATCCTGTGGAATCCTATGATTTGCAATTTAGAGAGAAGCACTAAGAATTCTTGGCCAGGAAGCTGCTCTAGTGCCTAACCAAACTACAAATCCCAGGATTCTATAGGATGCAGCCATAGCAGTTAAATAGGAATCATAGTGCTATAGTTCTGTAATATGAAAGGGCTCCAGGTTCCAATCTACAGCCTCAACAGTTTTATTCAGCATCTCAACACTCCCTGTGGAAGAATTTTCAGCAAGAGAATGTCAGCTGCAGGATTCTGAGGGCTGCTGGATAAGACACCTCCAATAGACCTCTTCTCTTGGTGCATCTTCTTTCGCACTGTCATTGTCACCAGCAGCTTTTCCTCTCTCTTCTTTTCATTGCTGTCAGCTGCTTGCATGGCATGCAGAAAAATAACAAGCTGGCAGCAGTGTCTACTGCATCTCCTTCTCTTGACTATACTTCTCCGGGTCCCTGCAAGAGGTGTGTGATGGAGGAACAAATGACGGTGAAAGGGAAACAAGACCAGGGGCTGCTGTTAGCATGCTCCTCTTGGCATGTGGGACCTTGGCAGGTGCCCAACCATGCCAGCCCTTAATGACTTTATGACCCACCCAACAAGCTGAGACAGAAATATATTTGGTTGGAGATCTTAAATGTACACAGGTTTTTTTTTTAAAAAAGTAAGTAACTCTATTATCTTCTCTTCACAGATATATCCACTCCAAAGAAAAGCCCTTTAAGTGTCAAGAATGTGGGAAAGGGTTTTGTCAATCCAGGACTCTGGCTGTTCACAAGACACTGCACACGCAAGTAAAGGAACTGAAACCTTCCAAGATGAAGTGCTAAAGCTTCTAGCCCCCATGAACTTGAATCCTCCTCCAAATTCTATGTTGTAGACCAAATTCTTGACAATAGACAATGGGGAGCACTACAATATGATTAATTTAAGATTTTTTTTAAAAAAGAAAAGAAAAGCCATCTTTACACCCAAATGCAGTTTTTGTTCTGAAATCTGGGTGCTTCAGAGTGTAACTTTTGCATGACCTGTCAAAAGGTGGTGCTCAAGCTTTGAAGAGGAATCTTCATGTTGAGATGCAAAACAACACCGAAAGTAGCTTCCTGAAGCTTTTGCTTTTTTTTTTTAAAGTAAGTTTAATCTTTTTGTGTGTGCTTGTGTGTGACTGTTCAAAAACACAGAATTCATCCGCTTCAGAAGAGGAAATCATGAAAGTAACTGGCTTCAGGTTTTCAGGCACTGATGTTGTGATGGGAAGGAAAACCACTGATAAACTGAGTTGGGGGGGAAGAAAAGAGGCACCGTTTGAAATGACCTCCATCGTATCACCCATGAAGGATCCTGCTGTCCCTCTACAGATCTGAACATCTTCTTCCATCAGTGGATCTCCTCTCCCACAAATTCTGGGCAGAAGGAGGGAGGGGAAGCCTTTGCTTGTTTGCTTGTGGTCAAGTGCCTTGGGAATTGGTTGTATTTTGTGGGTTTATTTAAACAAAACAAAAAGCAAAAGCCACTCAAGGTGGGAAAGTTGGCAACAATAAACCAAAGTGACTGCTGCACAAAATGGGGCAGCAGAGCTGTGTGGTACTTTCTGTTAGTGGCATGAGTCTGGATGAAGAGCGAATGGATTTGTGGGGGGTGGGGTTGACAAATCTCATCCTGAGAGTTTTATTTGAAGTTTTTTTTTTTTTTTTTGGAAACAGTGTAAAAAAATTGAGACATTCCAATATGTTTTTGGTTAAAGTTATTGCTATTTGGCACTTTATGCTGATTCTTGATAATGAACATTTATCACTGGATTTATTTGGTTTTTTTAAGTATTAAAATAAATTGGTATTTTACAGGCAAAATGTTGTCTGGTGACATTTCTCATTTTCTTGGATAAACATGTGTGGAAAAAAAAGCCTTTCCCTCCTCTTGTGATTTTACATTGCTACTGCCTGTTATTGTTTTCTGGAAAATAATCTGTCAATCAGAGCTTGGGAAAGTAGTTTTTTTTTTTATTTTGGACTACAACTCTCAGAATCCTGTGCTAGCATAGAGCAACACTGGCTGGAATAGGCTGGAAC
Organism: Iguana delicatissima; assembly: GCA_948472985.1. Lineage (NCBI taxonomy): Eukaryota > Metazoa > Chordata > Lepidosauria > Squamata > Iguanidae > Iguana > Iguana delicatissima. Next base: position 73,920 of record CAOKZL010000920.1, on the reverse strand, counting down.
CTGTAATCCAAGCTCCACAGTTAATAAATTGAGATTTGAGTGGGTTTTTTTAATGGGTAACTTTCTAACTTGAACTAGTTAACTATATATCTCTAGTTGAAGGTAAGTCCCATGGACTTCAATGAGGACTAGATGCAGTGGCAGAGCTTGGAGAGTGTTGAAGGGAGCGGGACACTGCATGCAGGTGTGGCCACAGTGCATGGGGGCGTGGCTGGGACTCATGGGGGAGTGGCTACGGGCCAGGATACACCAAAAACATTGCTGCCCAGGGTGATCCGCCCTCATCACCCCCCCATCCCTATGCAACTGACTAGATGACTGGGCATAAAGTATGGTGGCAACAGTGTGGCCCTCCAGATATTTGTTGGGTTGCAATAAGCCCTAGCCAGCTGTGCAAATGGTTGAAGTCACAGTCCAACAGGATCTGGAGGAGAACATGGTCCCTACCCCTGCATATGGGGATCTCTGTTTGAAGTTATAATCTTGTGTTTCAGGGGTAGAGGAACCTTTAGAACTCCAGATGTTTTGGATCTCAGTTCCCAGAAGTCCAAGCCAACATGACCAATGCTGAAGATTAGGGGAACTGCAGTTCAAAGCATCTGGAGGAGCAATGTGTCCCCACCTCTGCTATATATGTTCTTGGAAGTTGTGATGAAACAAAGGACTAACTTCTGATCAAACATGTATTGGCCTGGCCTGGACTATGTGTACTAATGTGGGGGCACTGACTATTGCAATTCAGTACTTTTTGAGGTTATCTTTTAAAAAATGAGGGTGGTGATTTCTCCACAGTCATCAATATAAAACAGTACTCAAACCATATCAGAATCTGGGCTGCCATCTAGGAAAAAAGGCCTGTTCTCTTAAAAACATTTTAGAGCTCTTTTAGGTGAAAAGGTGGGGTAAAATTGTTCTTAAATCCAATTAGAATCTGATCAGTACTTTCAGTTCTTCCAAGTCAAATCTTATTTTGGAATAGATTCATCAAAAACATTGGCATGTATGTGTCATCTGTAATAATTAATCACGTGAGGGACTATCACACATTGAAGTCAACACAATGCTGTGGATGTCAAGGCATGAATGGACATGAGCTAAATTATTTTTTTAATCACATTTCTCATTTCTCTATGGATTTTGGTTACTGACTCCCTTCCTCAACCAAAATACATTATGGTTGATCTATGCTAGCTTTTAGAGAACCATTGTTCCCTCTCTGTGCATTAGCTAACAACATCTATCAATCCCAATTGACATGGTTGTTTAGGAAAATCTTTAAGATCCCTGTGCTCAGGCACTCACTGGTCACATAGATCAACAAGCTGTGTGAAAGTTAGAGATGGTGTAGGGCTTGGAAAAGTTGCTTTTGAGAACTACAACTTCCAGAACCCTCCACGCTGATTAAGCAATTCTGAGAGCCTTAGTTCCTAGAAATAACATTTCCAAAATCTGCTGAAATGCCCCAGTCCTACAGAATTCCCTCTCAAGAGATAGAGGGCACTCTTTCTGACTGCTTTTGAAAGAGCTCTAAAAGTGTGCCTGTTTTATCTGGCTTTAAACTGAGTATTTTTCTTTAATGGTATTTGCTGCTGTTAGATATTTGAAATTTTATCTTCTTTTTACTGTCTTTTAAAAGTTTGTTTAAATTTAAAGTGCTTTTATAACCTGATATTTTATATTGTAAGCTGCCTTGAGCATTTATCAGCAGCCTTGAAAGGCTGCTAAGAAATATATTTAATTCTTAAATAATACAATAAATAATAGTCCACATCTGGAGAGGCACCAGCTGTGGAAAGCTGATCTATGCCATAAAAATGCACAAACACAGTGAACTGTGCTGGGTCAACCTAAAAGCCCATCTTTCCAAAGATACCTCTGCCTCTCCCAAGCTAGGATTTAATTTAATTTAAATTAAATGTGTTTTGGAAAAAAAGTGTGAAACCTGAAGGAGAATTAGGTTCTGGTTCACACATGAATCTAGGAGTGATAGTGGAGAGAGCAGATCAGTATTAGAATGTGAACTGATTGAATTCTTGAAACATCTTCTTCACAATATATAACATGGATAGATAAGTCTGGCCCTTCAAGTGTTTCTGGACTACAACATCCATCAGTTCTAGCCAGCATAGCCAAAAGATGATGGGAACTGCAGTCCTATAAAACCTGAAGGGCCACAGCTGCCCACTCTGGTCTACAATATCAAATGTTCCAGTCTGTCTTAATATCTTTCAGGAATTACATAGCAACATAAACTCTAAGGTGCTACCAGAGTTCTGTTTGCAGTGCAGCTTCTGGACAGCTCATTCATACATGCACAATTATTACTTGAGAGAGAATACATGGAATGAAAGGATGTGCACTTACATAATACTAAGCAGATGTGGCAACATTTGACCTTCCAGATGAGGTAGCTGAGAAATGGTATTTTACAAAAGTTATGCAACTCTTTCCTCTTATCCAAAACTGCAACAGGAACAAGGAGAGAACTGGGAACAGGTAAAATCATGGATGGGATTTTTCAGCTTCAAACTGGTAAGGTTTTTACGGTAGTAATATTACATAAATGGCAACATGTGAAAATGAGACTGGTACACACCACGGACTTAAAAAGAGATGCCTACAAAAATCAGGAAGGAAGGGGAAAGCAGTTTGTTATGTAGCACAGGGAGGGAGTCTTGCAGGTCCAGAGAAGCGCTCTTCTTTCTTTGTGTAGGCATGTGTGGCTGTATGGAGGCCAAACAAAGCAACAAGTTCAGAGGTGGCTCATGACTGAAGTGGCAATAAGGTCCTCACCAAACTTGAGGAGGAGGTTTGAGATACCTACCCACCACCTGGTCTACAATGCACTTCCTGGGAAATGGATAGAGCAATCATATCCAGATTCTGTGCACACAATGGTCAAACAGTTGCCCAAATGGTAAGTCGGGCAGCAGCACCTCCCATTTCATGATCCCCTACAAGTGATAGAGGCATATTAATATTGATGGTGATATATCATACTGAATAGTAGACATTCTTGGTTCTGTCCTCTACTAACTTTTCTTAGAAGGAAGCTCCACAGTGTCTGAAGGGGCTTATTCCTAGACTACAGGTATACAATACTGCAATCTGGTTCTGACCTAAATGAATTTATTTATAGCTCAAATCTGTATGCATTTGCCCAGTGGCTAACACAGAAAAGAGTGCCATGGCATCTCAATTATTAGCAAATTGATTGTAGCATAAGTTTTGGTAGATGTATAGCTGTTTACTTCATCAGATAAAAGAGATATGAGCTAGACCAGCATTTCAGGTCTACACGTATAGTACGAGGTTGGAGGCAGAACTGTAGGCAGTGAAGTCAAAAACTGAATTAAAATTACATTCAGAAGATACTGACATAGGATCCCTTCATACTGAAGAATTATAGTGCTATGATTCCACTTTAACTGTTATTGTAACATTGTGTGGATTTGTAGTTTGATGAGGTACTAGAGGTCTCTGGTTAAAAGCTAGAAACACTCTCCCAAAACTGCCAATCCAGAATGGAACCATGGCATTCAAAGTAAAATAATAATAAAATTGCTGTGTATAGTCCTGCCTCCGCATTCACAGGTCTGACCTTTGCAAATTTGATTATTTATGAGGCACGTGCTTGCCCCCTCTTGAGTTCCTCACCCCAGGGTTGCAAGGCTTGTATTTAAAATGAAGGGTTTTTTCCCCTTTTGAGTGAACAAAGCCCCTCCCACTGCTGGAGGCATGTGCTCTCTGCCATGTGGCTACATATTCTTCTATGTAATGGCTGCTGAGCGGTCAGGTGCTCTCTTTGCTCCTACCCTTCCTTTTTCAAGATGGCAACTGGAAGTATCTAGATGCCTGAACTTTATTCTCTGTTTGAGGAGAAAGTACCGGTAAGCCCTTTTTCTCCTCTTGCTCTGCAAATGCCAGGGCCAGAGGCAAAGGGGGATTGCGGGGGGGGGGAGTTATTCATGACTTTTCTGCTTTCATCAGGATTCTGTGCCCTGAACCCTCATGAATGCAGAGGGGCCACTGCAGTGTGACAAGGCCTACAGAGACAATCACATTATTAACCTTGGCCAATTGTGAAGTCCATTATTGTTGATGAGACACAAATCCTGGCCCTAGGTAAGTCAAGATTCCATTATTCCAATTGAGACATCTGGGAACAGACTGAAAGATCTCAATGAATTGTAACTCAACACTGTCTTCCTCTCTCACTCTAATCTTCCTTTGAAGTTTTCTGGCTACCAGATTTTTCACCTAGTTTGCCAGCATGTTTGCAATCTCAGTAGCAGTTTTCTGAATGGCCATTAAAATGTAATTGTTATTTCTCCATTTATTTCTCTTCTGACTTCATCTCACCTGTTGCAAATGGTATGTTTGTGTGCAAGTAAGTATGTGCTGTGTGTATAAATTGTCATCTGTGCTTAACTGGAATTTAATAAGGTATATGAAGAAGGTATATTTCAATAAAGGAAATAAATGGAACTATGGTGCCATATTTCCTTCTGACCTTCCTGATTATGATCTGCCTCAACCACATGTTCGTGATCTGCTCTCACCATAGTCTGAATCATACTTCATGTATCTGATAAAGTGGGACAGTATGTTTATGCAATAGTAAGTGTATTAGTCTTCTAAGTGTTACGGGATTCTTTTCTGTTTTTGCTACAATAAATTACCATGACCCCACAATTTTAGCAATTATGACATCATATATCCTTTTAAAAATCAGGTTTCTTTATCTGCTGTACTTTCTTAGTGAACTTGCACATAATCTCAAATTTCTTTCTGCTTCTATTGCTTGACCATTCATTTCATATGGAGAAGTTCTGAAGGAGACTAGAACGTGATCACTGTGTGCCTCTCAACTCCTTTGGAAGACAGAGATTAGATTTTCTTCTTCATGGCCCCTGTGACTCACACAAATGGATCATCTGTGCCTTTACAGTGCAGCATTCAGAACCTTTTCAAGCCTTAGTAATGGGTGTTTTGGCAGAAAACACTCCCCCATCTTCTCAGGGAAAAAAAGCCCCTTCCTGCTCTAATGGTCATTACTTTTCTTCTGCCATGGCAGCAGTGTTTGAGGAATCTATTCTCATAGTGATTAATTAACAGTTTTGGACTTTGGATTTCTTTAACTATATCTACTTGCTTTGCTGGAGACAGATGAGAGTATAAACCCTCTTTGCTAATGCTCCAGTACCCAAACTAGTGGAAAGCGAGGCACCATAGCCTATCCTGCCCCATACTCTGCAATTTTGTTCTTGTTTTCAAAAGTTGTTATGTTTTTCAAAGAAAAAAAAAGGAAATTCCCAAAATCTGAAGTGATTACAGGCAAATCTTGTGGAATTCATTACAAGACAAACAGGGCTTTTGAACACTGGCTTGATTGACTGGCACCAACAGTAGCTCCTGATGTCTTTAGTGAATTTCACTCAATCAGTTTTTCTACAATTTTAAATTTAGATCCACAGTTTCTTCCAATCACTTCTGCTTTCTTGGGATTCTGGAAATGCAACCCTCATACATTCATACATACAAATTCTATATAACAACTATAACCCAACCTCCTGATCCAAGATACACCTGAATTACAATGAATTTCAAGGTGACACCTGGAGAATGTTGATAAGCTAAGGTTTTGCTTATCCATACATCTCAGTTTTGCTTCAGCAGCCCTGGTAACCAGTCAGTTTCCAAGACTGATTGAACCTGCTGCTGACGTCCTTTAAACACAGGGATAAGGAAACAGGGCCCATGGGCTGCATGTGGCTCCAAGCCCCCCCATGACCCTATTTTTGATTTTTTTGATCCTCAGTACCTGTAATCCTCCTTGGAGATAGTGGGGGGACTTTCCGTGTTTTAGGCTTGGGAAAGGCTTTTTAAAATCAGTAGCCTCTCCTAGACTTAAATTGGTTCCAAGAGGGCCAAAATATATTAAATGTTGCCCCCACACCTTATGGAGTGTGGTAGGAGCTTAAAAGGCAAATTTTCTGTCTTTCAGTTTTGGTTTTTAAGGATGGACTGGTAGTGCGGGTGGCCCCCAATTCCCTATTGCAGAATACAACTTAAAAAGAACAATACAATTAAAAACATATAAAAAGTTAACATTAAAATTGAATTGAACTAATCACAGTATTGAAACAGTTCACTTCTATAGTTTATAAAATATAGTCAAAAAGATAAAAAAAACTATTAAAACCAGTTGGCATTACAACACCTCTTATCCTGTTCTTTGCAAACTTTCTGTATTAAAAGTCTGTTGAAATATATATTTTTTTTCATGTCAGTGGAAAGACAATAAGGAGGTGGCCTTTCTGGCCTCCCTTAGAAGGAACCTAGATGCAGACACCAAGAAGGCCCTCTCTTGAGCCCTCACCGACTGTGCATATGATGGTGGTGAGATTGAGAGAAGGGCCTCTTCTGATGATCTCAGGACTCAGGCAGGCTCATACAGGGAGATACTCTCTCCTGTATTTCATTTAGGTTTTCAGAACATCCTGACATTTAACAGCTTCCCCCATAAGACACTTGTGACTTCAAATGATCATTGTTCTCTCTGTTTCCCATCTTTAGGTAAAGAATCCTCATTTTTATATATAGCTCAAATGACACATGTCTTTACAAAAAGAGGAAGGTTGCAGATAGCTAGGGGGAACGACAAGGCTTATAAAAGCACAAAAATTCTTTTGAGTCAGAAATTCCTTTGTGTGGGGATATGGACACCCCAAACAGCCTATTATAGAATGAGAATGACAACATCCATGGAATTCTGACAGATAGTTTGGAAAACCACCCTCTCAAAACAAATAAAAACAATAGAAAAATGTAGCAAGAAGATATGTAGTGGAGCAAGATCCTGGATAGCCATCATTTATAATGCAACTTTCTGTTGCTGTTGTTGCAGTATCTGCTTGTGGAAACTATGAATGACAAAAGTATAAAACATGTGATTAAAAGCATTTAATAATGGGGAGGGCATTGCTACCTTCAAGAAAGTATGCCAAGCATCTAGGAGTGGTACTGGATTCTAAAACTGTGGGCTGCGTCCTTTATATATAGCTCCAGGAGAGAAAAGAAGAGTTACAAATTTCAGAGGTGTCAAGAAAAGATAGGAATACACACCTATCTATGTTCTGTTTGTTTCCAGCCATTACAGCAAGGAATCTGTAAGTGGGAATGATTCCCTTGTAGTTCATACATGGCAGGGGTTGAGGGAAAAGACAAGTTATCTCCTGAAGTTCTGTCGTCTTTTTATCTGAGTAATAAATAAAAGTGAGTTTTTGATTCAAGTCCAAGAAGGTGATCAGTCAGATGGTAACTTCCTCCGGATCAGTTTTCTTCAGATATGATTAGAACCTCTTGAATTCTGAGGGGGAAATTCAGTGTAGGGTAGAAAAACCTCTCCTATGGTTTGTGACTCTCCCAACAGGACTTTTATCATTGAAAGGTGGGGGGAAGCAAATGGTGTTAGTGAAATGGAAGTAGAGGTGGAGTGAGATGGGACCGTGGTGCAGTATGTGGGGAGAGGGACAAAGTGAAATAAACTTCTGAAAGAAGACATGGAAATTCAAAGCCGTTCAGGTTTCTTTCTTTCTTTCTTTCTTTCTTTCTTTCTTTCTTTCTTTCTTTCTTTCTTTCTTTCTGAACATTAGTCATGCCAAGATTCATTCTGCACAACTTTTTTACAATATGTCATAAAAAATAATGGACACTGATATCAGAACTGACATCTAACGCTGGACCAGTCACTGTAGAAATGAAGGAAAAATAGTTCATTTTGGTGCTGGTTCTGGTGGCCCTACTCAGTGGAGTTCTTTTATTGTTTTTCAAGTCAAGGTTCAGATTGAGTGGGGAAGGCTGATAATTCAAAATTAGAAACATGATCTTGGAGTGTTGCTGTCGGTCAGAGCACACAATAAGAAGCTAGATTGAAGAAAGGCTTCTCAAAATTAAGCAGCACCATGCTTCCAGAGGTTTGGACCAGATGCTGACTCTTGTTGGCCAAAGTGGAAAATAGGAGACAGTGAACATAAGAAGATGGAACTTGGCAAGTGAATTTGGCAAGTGAAGCAGCAAACTATGAGCTTCTATATTTGTTAATTTTTTCCCTCCCATGGAATGGCAAGAAGGTACTGTAGCCTTTCCAAAGGCGATAGATCTACAAGGGAAGGTTTTCCAGAGCTGCCATGATTTCCTCCCCCTTAAGCCAGAGTTTTTAAAGGTGAAAATTTTTCTTGAGTTTGGAAAACAAAATGCTTTCAAACAGGTGGAAGTCAGAGTTGTCGTTGTTGTTGTTGTCGTTGTTGTTGTTGTTGTTGTTTGCCTTCAAATCATTTCCAACTTATGGCAACCCTAAGGTGAACCTATCATGAGGTTTTCTGGGACTGTGTGATGCACCAAAGTCACTCACTGGGTTTCCATGACTGAGCAGGAAACTGAACCCTGGTGTGTAAGGTCATAGCCCAATGCTCAAACCACTACACCAAGCTGGCTCTCAACTCTGTCAGCTCTCATTTCCCCAGAGTGGAGATATGCTGAAAATGGTTCTTGCTGGGTCTTGCAAAACCATCGAAAATGGTTCATTTTTTAAAAATAGTTTCTTCATTTAGGTAGCGCAGCCTTCCACAACCTAGTATCTTCTGGGTGTGTTGGTCAACAATCTCCAACACCAAAGCTGTGGCCTAACAAATTTGGAGGATACTAGCTGAGCAACATTGACATAGGATAAGGAAAAGCCAAAAGAGGAATGTGGTATGGAAACATACCTATTTGTGTTGTAGCCAATACTGGTACACACTTGTTCCACACCTATGAAGCCATTTAGAAAGATGCTAACTTTATGGCCATTTCCACACTATGCTGTTATTATTATTATTCCACTTTCAACATCTCGGGACATTTTGGGGTTAGTAGTTTGCTGAGGCCAAAGAACTCTCTGGCTGAAAATTCTAAAGGTCCCTCCCTAAATGGCAAACCCCAGGATTCCATAGGATGTTGAAAGTGGAATAATAGCACTATAACAGTGTAGGGTGGAAATGGCCTTATTATGCAGTAAGACAGTGCTCCTAATGTCCCTAAGCTTCTGGGACTACAAAAGCTGGCTTTTCCTAACACAGAACCATAACAAGGAGAGGGTCAAATTATGTGATTCAATACTCTTTCCCCAGATTCAGAGATAAGATAGCTTGGGGAACAGGACAGAAGAGGAGATGGACAAAACATACCAACGAGTGTTTAACCATACATGTGATCAAATTCTAGTAGACAACATAAACTTTAAATAAAAAATAAAGGAAGGATGCTGCCTTATACTGAATCAGGACCTTGGTTCATCTAGCTCAGCTCTGGCTGATTGGCAGCAATAACTCTCCAGGGTTTGAAGTAGGATATTTTTTCCCTAGCTCTACCAGAAGATACCTGGGATTTGCTGCTGGTTCTCTATCCAACTATCCACCAGGGCTGATTCTGCTTATCAGCAGAAATCAGACTAGATTGGGTGTGTTGAGAATGGTGCAGTGGTCACTATAAGCCCTTTGGAAATATTTTATGAATGCAAAATTTGGAAAGTATGATCCATCCAATGTGAATCTCATATAAATTTGTTTAATTTAATTTAAATTTGTTTAATTTCAATGGGGAGTGGGGCTTAAATGAGAATTGAGAAAAAGAGGAGTGTGGTGGGACTCTCTACAGCGACAGCAACTTCTTCTAAGCAGGTCTCCTCCAAATATGTTGGGTGGCAACTACCACAATCCTCAGTCAGCATAGATATGTTAGTTGTCTCAGATATTACTTCTGTCAGCAGTCAAGATGATCTAGAGAGATCTTAATGCAGGCAGAGGCCACTTTCCTTCTTGGGCAGGTGGGGACTAGGAACAAAGGGCAGTAAAACACAGGCAATAAAATTTCAGATCCATTAGCAGCAGCAAAGTAAGTTACGTTAAAGTTACATTAAGTACCTGGATGCTACAAGCTGCTGTCCTATGACACAAATCACATTCATCTCTCACAAAACTGGTTATCAGCTTAACATCAACAACACAGCATGAGGAAGCAGCAAGAAGTACTGCATGAGCTAGCAGCTGAACCATATGATTGTCCTCCACCATGATTTAGTGAGGCCATGGAACTATAAAGGAAGTATAAAAGTTACAGTTACACCTCCAAAATGCCCAAGGTCATCCCTTATAAGTCATAATGTAATGTGAGTTACTTACGCTTTAGTTACTACAAAAGTGGAATTGATTTTAAGCAACCAGTTATTTGTAACTAATAGCCAATTGTTTATAGCAAGTACCAGACAAATTGTTCCAAATAACCAGTTATTTGGAACCAGTTACTTTCAACTGCTGGAAAAAAATCAAGTGCAATGCTAGCTTTTAATGCATAATCTGCTTCCAGCTTTATTCTGTGTCTCACAACATTAACTCCAGAGTCCAGAATGATGGGCTGATAGGAGGTCAATGGTTTGATTTATGAGACATGTGTGCATACCCACTTCTGACAGTACATTTTGATTCAGAGGTTGTAGTAGTAGAATCTGAAAGGAAAAGTTGTATACCACTGGTTTCTAATCTATGTCAGCATTAAGAAATCTTGGTAAATATGGAATTCCACTCAAACCTGAAGCACAGTGTGCCTTTCTGTCTTAACTAAATGTACTGTGGTTATAAATGGATCGAGCACCACGAGTCGGCTGGATCCCTGGAGAAACCTAATTGAACTCAATGGTTTTTGCAGGAGGCGTTGTGCTGAAGTCAGTTGGCTGACTTTGGGCAAATGTTTGCTGCATTCACTTGTGGATTTGGCTTGCTGCTAAAACAAAGATAGCCTTCCTTTCCTTTCATATGAAAAATTTCTCCAAGTGGGGCTGGAGCTGAAGACCTCCTCCACTTGGACATAGATTAAAATGGTTTCCAACTTTTATCTGTCCTCTGCTTGAAGTTCCTTTATAAAGAGGCAACTTAAAAGGCACACAAGTAAATTTAGAGCATGGGATTTCTTCTGCAGGTCGGCTGAGATCCATAAACTTGTTAACTCCAAATGCTGTTTGGGTGAAAGCCAATTTAATCTGACAGCAGGATTTACATTCCAGTGCCAAACATTTGACCTGATGAACCTGGCCCAATGCTCTTGCAATGCTAACAAAGCATACCAGCCTCTTCAGTGTGCCTCCTTCCTAGCATCTGGCAAAACTGTGAATCTTCCACTCAGGCCATAAATGAGCCTGAATCAAGAGGCTAAGACTAATTAATTTGTTTGTAGGTTGGATAAACTCAGCACCCCATAAGGAAAAAAAAGTAATTTCTCAGTGAAGTAGACTCATGCATCTTCACTGTTTATTTCCCATTCTTCTTCCAAACAGCTCAGGGCAGTATACACGTTCTCCTGTCACTCACCCATATCTTTTATCTTACCAACAATTCTGTGTGGGAAGTTCGGTGAAAAAAGGATGATTGGGTGAATGACAATCAGCATGAGCATCCTTCCCAAGCGTGCTCAGATTCTCAGGATCCAGTCTTTTATTATTATTTGTTAAAAATCAATTCGCTATGTCCCATGTTGTATGCCTTCATGTCTTTTCTGACTTCTAGCAACTCTAAGATGAGCCTACCTAAGGGTCGCCATAAGTCAGAAAGGGCTTGAAGGTACACAACAATAACAAGGTGAATTTGTCACAGACTTTTCTTGGCAAGATTTGTTCATAGACTGTTTGCTTTTGTCTTCCCCTGAAGATGAGTGTGACTTGCCCTAAGTCACCCGGTTGGTTTCCATGACTGAGTGGGGATTTAAACCTTGGTCTCTAGAGCTATACTCTAGTACTCAAACAACTACACCACGCTGGATCTATCTGTCCCCCATACAAACAGTGACAGTAGGCAAAACACGCAGCCACTGTTCTTTGATTTTTTGGTAAGAGACTATGCTTCTTTTCGCTCTTATTTTCAGCCTGTGGATGGTCACAACAGTGATTTGCAACCCCATGACTGTAGCAGGAGCTTCCTGGTTACCAATGGTTGTATATCCTAACTGTTTTTCCCCTAGTGTATTGGGTTTATCTTGCAGACTGCTTTGTTATCTTTTATGACAAAAGATGATCTTTGGATAATTTAATTAAATAAATAAATATTAAATATAGTCAGAAATCCAGCGTTTTCACGTAACTTTGCCTGTGTCTGCTTCAAAGCAAAATGCAAAAACAAATAGAAGAGTATGCATTTTTTTTAAAAAACTCTCTTTTTCTTTTCCCTATACATGTAAACATTCAAAAATCATCTTTCCATTGCAAGCAGGTAAAAGGCACCGTTATTATACCCATATTGCAAGAGAAAGGTCTGTGATGAGAAACTAATGGCTATGGAAGCTCTCCAAAGCTGTCCAGATTTTCTCTAGGCATTTTACTAAGGTTTGGAATGGCATATGGATGGTAGTCAGGCTCTACACCACCCCCACATCCTTGTCACCTAGTAATTGCCATTATTGCTCTCAGTTCCCAAACGTTTCACCAACAACACTTCTCGCCTTTCTAAAATGCAGCTCTCAGCAACAGAGGGCACAAACAAGTGAGAAATACAGGTGTATCCTCATTCAGCATATGCTGTGTATGAATATTACAATCAGACACTCCTTCTATTACATGTATACTGTGTGTGAACATTATACTCACATACCCCTTACTTTACTACATTACAATCGCATACCCCTTGGAAGCATTCAGTGTTTTGGATTGTATCCTATTTCATATTGGAAAAGCATTTAATAGATGAAGACACTTACAGGGATTTAACCGATGGTCAGCATGTTTGGATCTTGTATGCTCTTGTTGTAACAAAGAGACTTACACTCCAAAGCTGTCTGGACTTCCCATCTGTCATTCAGTGGTCTGAGGTTCTTAAAGCTGCAGAATATGTTTGAACAGTTATGTTGCAGACGTTCATCAATATCCTAGATGGGCTACTTAGTTCTGAAGATGTAACTAAATCATGTTTCCAGGCCTAATCTTCCCTGACCAGTCCACCTTAAGAGCTAGCAGGGAGATTGGATGGCATCTCTCACAAGCTTGCTCGCTGGAAGCACAGAGGTGAGAACCTTGTTCTCCTTGGACCCTGAGAGGAAACTGAACAGGCCTCTTTTGCTCAATCTGGCTGCTGGCTGTTTAGGAGGACTCAGGTGGTATTTACACAGGTTTCCAGTATGACTACATATTCTTACCAAACAGTGGCGGAGCTTGGAGTGTGTGGAGAGAGGGCAGGAGGGGAGTGGGGCTACAGTGCAAGGGGTTTGGCCACTGTGCATGGGGCATGGTTGCATTGCACAGGGGCATGGTCAAGGCATGCAGGGACATGGTTATGGGCCCGGACGTCCCAAAAACATTGCTGCCTGGGGCGAACCACTCCCCTGCCCCCCATCCCTACATGACTGTTACTGAATACAGACCAGTTATATATCCACAACTGTAAGTTATAAATCTGTAGTTGCAATACTGAATATTAGATATCATCTATTGCTTAGATTTTCCCCTTACATATATGGTAAGTATATACTAATGTCCATGCCTAATTCATTGCTATGCCTATGTTTCGTCCCTTTTTCCTTTTCGTTCCCTGGTACTGTAAGAAAAAAAAATACCATGAAGCCATGCTCTTTCCCTTGTCACTGCTCAAAATTCCTGTAGGTGCTCATGTTACTGAGCTGTATGACTGAATGGGGGATTCAAACCTTGCTGTCCCAGAATTTGTAGCTCTGTGAGAAAGAAAATACAAAACGATATCAGTTTGGGCCATTTTTTTACACTAAATTTTAGGTGCACATTGATATGTACACCCAACACGCACAGTGTTAATGCACTAAACATTTGTGGTACCAATTATTGTGACTAGAGCACTGAGGCTGAAAGATAGTAGAATCTCTAAAGCCTCCCAGGACAGTTCATTGTGGACTAGAACCACTAATCTGGCCAATATTTTGTGTACTCCAGAGCAGTTCTTTGCTTTGAGAGCATCTGCAACTGGCCAGAAAGTGTTAACTCTCCTTCAGTGGTGTCATGTTATGGAAAAGAACAAAAGAAGACAACTTGCAGATGCTTACGTGGGATTGCAATCTGGAAATCAATCTTGTTAAACTCAGTAAGATCTCTTTCTGAGTAACCATCCATAGTTTTGCATTGAGGATTCTATGAACAACTTCCTGCTGTGAATCTGTCATGCTCTACACCTATCAATGGTGCAGGATGGGCCACTTGTAGCCCTCAAGATGTTGCTGAACTGCAGCTTCTGTAAGCTGTATCCAGTACAGCCAGTGGTGAGGGATGATAGGAATGGCAGTCAAAAAAGTCTGAATGGTAATACATCTTAGGTGCTGGGACAGATCTGAGAATCACACAGCTCTCTGAATGTAGTTAAACTTCATCTCCCAGCATGACTTATAATTGTCAATGCTGAATAGGAATGCTGGAAGCTGCAGTTCAGCAACATCTAGAGGCTCTCATGATTTTCATGGCAGTGAAATCAGTTCATTCGGAAAAATAAAATAAACAGGCATAGCGAAGGAAGGATGTGAATACAAAGTGATAGAAAGTCTCCTCTTCAAGTAAATTATTGCTTATTTGTTTAATTTCTCCAGCCATCTTAGAGCACCAGAGACATTTAGTCTGATCTTCTTCTTCAACACAGGTGGTGGAATTTTCCCTCAGCAGTCTTCCCCTGGAAGGAATTAGTCGTCTTTCCGAGATGCAAGTGAATATTAACTGAGTCCAACAATTTGTGCTTGAACTGGAGCATATCTTTCAGAAATCAAGCCAGTCTCAATTTCAAGATTGAAAGTGATGATGAATTTACTGTTTCCTTTGGTGGGCTGCTCCAGCAGTGACTTATTTTTGCTGTCCAGACAGTTTTTGTCCCATTTCCAGTTATGATTTTTCAAACTTCAGACTCCAGCCATTATCTGCGCATGTACCTTGTTGCTTTGCCTTCACTTGCAGACTTTTAAATAGTAACGCTTAGTTGGCCTTAATTTTTGTCTGGCTTCATTTCAGTTTTGCATTATATGTTGTTCCTAAGAAGATGGAAGGGAAAAAAAAGGAGGGTGGGGGGAACCCATCTTCTGGCTGTACATCCATCAATCCTGTTCTACAATTTTTCCCTTTGACTTTCTCCACTGAAGTTCAGTACCATGCTTCAACTCCCAGAGGCCTAATTTGCTTTTCAGTTCTGTCAATTTATTGGCATGCCACCTTAGACTTTGGGTGGAGAAGATATTTCAGAAGGAAGGGCAAGATTTATTAAAGTCCAGAGCCCTGCTGTGAGATACACTATATTTAACTGTTTTATCAGTTAAAGCATCGACAGCAAAAGCAGTGGTTAAGCTCTCTTGACATGATGGAAATTTAGTCCAGCATATCTAGAAGGTGCCAGGTTGGAAAAATCTTCCTATACAGTTCCCACATTTGAATCAACAGTTAGCACTGGATCATGAGAAAAGTTCAGGGATTGACAGTAAGTAATGAGAATGGGATAGATCAACTGGACAAAGAAACAGTAGGCTGAAGTTACGAAGGCTCAAGAGAAACTCTAAGAAAGAAGTAAGTTTGGGCAAAAACTAAGAGGAACGCATGTGGTTGATGATTAGAGACACGAAGACTGATGAAGAAAGAGGGTTTGATATGAAAGAACATGTAGGTTGGCATCTTAGTGACAGACAACTTTGTGCATTTAATGTTTTGGTCCCTATAACTCTCTCCCCTCAGTTTCCTTTTTTCTGTTATTCTATCTCCAGCCATTCAGCGGCCAGGCAAGGATGGAGGGAAGATAAGAGACAGACATCAGCTGTTGTTAATCATGACTAGAGTAGCTTCATTGAATCAGTAGAGTTTACCTGCAGTTGATTCAATGGTTCTACTCTAGTTAGGATTAATCAACAGGATTCTGACCAGTTTGTGGCGCATTGTAAATTTGTCATTAGTTATATAACTAGATGACTTGCATGTATACAAAGACCATCCAATCTAGTGGTGTGCAAAATGTGGACACCATTAATTTGTGCAGTCACTGCTGGCTCCACTTCCCACTGCTGGTAAATGTTGAAGTGTTGTCTATGACAACACTTCTCTTCCCTTCCAGTGCTTTGACTTGCTTTTCTGCTGGGCTCTGTGGTGCTAAAAAGTGTGTGCTGGAGTCTTCTTGTACCTCAGTGCTGTTACCACAGAAATTTGATGGCAACTGGAGTGTTATACAGGCTTCACACTGATTTGTATTCTAGTTTGCAAATTTAACTCCCAGAAAAAGAAAACAGTGGGTTTATAAAGCAGAAAATATAAAGCAGAAAGCTCTATGTATCACAGAATGTGTATGTATTACTGGGACTGTAGACACAGGCCAGTTCCAGTAGAAAGCTAACATAACTATACACAAGATATGATAGTATAAACAAAGAATTGGCTAATAAATGAATCCAAAGACAGATGCCATGTTAAAGAAAATGTCTGATGTAATCAGATGGCGGATGTAATCTGATGACTGTCAACTGTACCTAATGTTATATCACCTCTAGAGAGGATACTAATTGTTTATATGAATGGAGTATAGTGAGCCATCTCTATTTTGATTGGACAAGATATGTTAGCTGATAGACTAGGAAAGATATAAAACAAGTCAAGAAGAGAAAGAAGTCAGGTGTCTGAGCTTTCTACACAGATGTAGCTGTTAGGCAACCCAAGCTAATAGCACTGTTGCTGGTTGGTAAAGACTGATCATGCTGGTAAAAGAGAATCTCTGCTCTCAACTAGTCCATACTAAATAGTTATATTTCCCATTATGATTGTAATACATATCTATTATGTTAATAGATATATAACATATGCTGCTAGATAAAGCGATGTCCAGGAATAGTAAAACCTGGGATACCTGTGTTTTTGCAGATTCATCCTCAATAGATGAGATTATATTCCTTAATGAACAAATGGATGTGTTATATTGCTTAAGATGGTAATTTTCATCTACGGGTTAAGTATGGAGAAGACTGCTAAGGAAACACAGATGGTACAAAGGCCCAGTCCTTATGAAAGTGTAGTGTCTTACCTACTGTATGTTGCAATGTAATGAATATATTATGCCTTACATTCAATATGATGTAACAAAAGCAATGTGCCTGGACACTGACATATTTATGTGTCTTCCTAGGGGGAGTATGTATGTTTGTATATTTATAAATGTCAATAACAAATGGCCCAAAAAGACTAACAGAGAATCTGGTCATTCTCCCATGTAAATATTTTGAGATTCTAATACTTAAGAACACTTAAGTGGAGTGTTGATGCCATCTAGATTTTACTGTCGGTCACAAGTTGGATACCCAGCCAGGCTGAGGGTGCTAAAAGAGACCCTAAACAAATACAGATTGGCTAACAAATAGCAAAGAATTCTCTATCCCTCAGTCTAAAGGAATGGAGTGGGGAACCACGGCTATTTCAGTAGTGTCAGTCTCAACAGTAGGAGCTGAATCTCATTCACTGTTCTGTAACATCACAGTAAAGGTAATGGGTTGAGGGGTTTCTAGTATACATTGGGAAGTTGCCGGTCCTTTATCCAGTCAAACTCCCTCATTCTGATATGGAGACATACTTCTTGAAATATCTTCAGTAGATGTGCCTGCATAATTGAAGGAATGTTGCTTATTACTAATTTAGGTTACCATGTGCTACAAAGGCCAGGATTCCCTATGCCAGGCACAAAGAAATATTAAGTTCTACCAAGGTAGTTCAGTCTGAATGCAAGGCAAAATTTCATCCCTGTACAATGGCTAATCTAACTCTGGAGAAAATTCTTTTCCACTTTCAAATACAGCTGTCAGATGGATCTGCTGCTGAGTTTTGGGGAGAAATTATTTTGGAACAGTCTTCTCTGTCTCTTCTTCAATCTTGCCCATCTTTGATGCCTCAGAGAAAGAAATCCTGCTCGAAATTTTAGAAGGGAGATTTTTTTTTCCCTTGACAGATTTTCTGTATTTTATTAGGCACTTTTGAACAACTTCTCTGATTGCTTTTTTTTAAAGTCTCTGCACTGTTGAGATGAGCTGATAATCTTGAATTATCTAAGCATGCAATATATACCACAAAAATTTTAAATGGTACAGTCTATTCAACAGTATACTAAAGCCCCTGAAAGAAGGGCACCGTTCACTTAGCATGTATCTAAAACAAGTTATATTTTCATATTACATATAATGCACCATCTTACTTTCTTTGTGTGTGGACTGGATTTACTTTTATAGTCTGGGGAATGTGCCCTTACTAAACAGGAGGATGAATATTATATGCTTCCAGTGCTGGCCCCTAATGTTATTTATGCTGCTACCTCATGCTCTGTTCTGGCATCAAGGTAACAAGATGGACAAGAGGATGGTGCATCTTCTACCCCAGGCTAGTGATTTATAGTATTCAGATCTTTTTAAGTAACAAAAAGGAGCTGTTGGAGTTACTTTTGAGAAATGGAAAATGAAAAACTTTTGAAAAATCCCAACTAAGAAAATAACTTACAGTATTGTGGGATTTTGAAATGCTGACCCTGATGACAGCCAGTGTGGTGTAGCAGTTTGAACACTGGACTACAACTCTGGAGACCAGAGTTCAAAGCTCCACTCAGCCATGGAAACCCATGGGGTGATGTTAAACAAATCATGGTCTCTCATTGACTCACCTTTCAACATTG
Organism: Iguana delicatissima; assembly: GCA_948472985.1. Lineage (NCBI taxonomy): Eukaryota > Metazoa > Chordata > Lepidosauria > Squamata > Iguanidae > Iguana > Iguana delicatissima. Next base: position 55,210 of record CAOKZL010000920.1, on the reverse strand, counting down.
ATTCAATGGGTCTACTCATTGGGACTAACTAATAGGACTCGAGTCATAATGTGTCAGCAGTGCACAGTCAAGTGAGTTCTTTCTCTACTGCAGTAACAGTAATGAGTTGTTGGGTGATCAGCGTGGCAAGTAACATAACTTTGCTTGTTACTTGTTACCTCTCTGCTAAGAAAACCCCATGATAGGTTAACCTTAGGGTCACCGTAAATCTGAAATAAAGGCAAAGAGCAATAACACCCCATCTGGCAGGGACAAATCCCAGTTAATCCTCTGTCATCCCCCTTTCCAGCTGTTTTTAACATGCCCCAGGTTCTCCTTCCTCCTCTCACTTTCTGCCTTTGCTCTCAGCTTAATCCAGTTGTTGCAAATTGAGTTCATAGGGCAAAAGTAGTTTGCACTCAACTAACTAAGCAGTGAGATGAAAGGCTAGAAGGCAGTGAAGTCTTGCCCTTCCCAGAATTTTCTGGAAAAAGCAATTTTTTCAGCCTCTCCTGGATTGTCTGCTATTCTACATCAACAACTTTTGCCGTTGTGACCACATTTTGATGTTGCTTGGCCACATGTGTCCCAGTTTTCATCCGTGAAATGTTGGAGGATACAGAAAAGTCAAGTTGGATGAAATAGTTGACATGTGTACAGTCCCTGAATATGTAAAACTTCTCTTATAAAAAATTTACAAGCTAATTGGATAGTTGCAACTCATTATTAGCTTGTAAAAGTTTTGTGGGAGATACTTTGCATATTCAGGGACTGTATGCATGTCAACTATTTCACCCAACTTGACTTCCCTGTGGGATTTAACAAACAACAAACACAGAGTAGGGATGATGTAAGTAGGCCAGACAGGGCCACACTGGCTTCCTGTCTAGGACCTTCGTCCTGGCATTCCACCCTATGTGTCTACCATGACTTGGATGGGAAGGAAACACTGTTCTTGTCGGAATTTCACAGCAGAAAATAAACTAGCAATTAGCCTTTGTGTCATTTGAAATACATCATCTTCACAAAATTGAGGATTCTGCCAGACAGTGCTAAGAGGATGAAATAAAGAATGTTCATTTGCCGGATTCTTTGCTAGTAAAGGCAGAGGTCCAGGCACAAGAATGATTTGCCTTTTGCTATTGCCCAGACAGCATCTCTGACAGGCAGTATAGAGCTTTTGAGGAATGTTGACTTCCAGCTGTCTACTCCCCTCTTTAGATAAAAACACAGTTTTGAAACACTCTGAACTGTGGTTCTATAAAATGAGAGTATCAAAGGAAGGACTGAGAGGTGGCAATCATAACTTAGATAGATGTTGATCTGAACTGTGTCTATTTTTTAACTGTTATTAATTTTTAATTTTTTAAATTTTAAGTTCTATTTTTTTTAACATAGTGAGGAACATCTCACTCCCATTTGAGAAATGGCAAATGGAAAGAAGCAAAAAATAATGAAATGGAAGAAGCAAAAGAAAGAAATATGGCAGCACCTTTAAGACTAATTGGTTTTTATTTTAACATGAGTTTTCATGGCTTATTTGGATGGACTAGCAAGTGGTATTAAGGCTTCATATATAAAACATATTTATGCAGTTGTGGGAGTAGGATAGAAAGTAACAGGATCCATAATCTAATGTTATCTAACATTGGTAGAGTTTATACACTTTGCATTGAATTTGTTTGAGTGTAACTTATCTCACCAATCTGTGAATGTGTTCTAAAACCCTGTGAGATAGATGGCGAGAAGCCTGGTGGGATTGTATGTGAAGAGACATAATTCAGTGGTAGAGCATTGCACATCAATGATCTTCAGATCATCCCTTGAGCCATTGCTGGTTAGTCTACAGCTGGGATGGAGAATGTGTAGCTCTCCAGATGGCTTTGGATGTCAATTCCCAATAAGCCACCCGTTGTTGATTTGGGATGAAGGGAGTTGCAGTTGAGAGCTACATATGTTTAGAAGGTGTGAAGTTAGACTGACCAGGGGTTTGGTTAGATATAAACAGTTTACTAAGGTGAAACAAGGACAGATGTAGATGTGAAGACACTACCATACAAAGAGTTGGGGTACTTCATTCCTTCTGTTGGTTCTGTTTTTCTTCTGCTATTGTTTCAAAGCCAGGATACAAGTATCCTGACTTTCCTCCAGAGTGAGTTCAAAGTGGCAAAATGGTTCTCCTCTTTATCCTCACAACCACCCTGTGAGCTAGATCAGGCTGCAATAAACCAACTGGTCCAAGGGCACTCTCCGAGCTTTATGGCTCCATGGGTCTTGAACCTGGACCTCCAAGTCCCAGACTGACACTCTATAACCCAGCACATTGACCTCTGTACTCCCTATCAACTGAGAGAACTTCCAAGTGAATATGTGTATTGAATAATTACCCTGTTTGAACATGGGATTTTACAGAGCAAGATGGAGTGTACAGAGAATGTCAGTTCTCATTTGAGGCCTTTACATCCTCTACCTCTTCTTGGATCTTTTTTCTTACTTACATGAAATATGGAACAGCTACATAGAATGCCTTTGGACTGGCTATATATGAGTCCACTTGAAGCACCCTGGTTCTCTTAAGTGACTGCTGACTGCCACTGGGACATTTGACTTATGAAGCAACCAGTAGTGGAGAATTCTGACATCAGACATAAGTCTTGATGGGCCCCAGGCAGGAAATATCTTGCCTGTTGGTGAGAAGAGACATACTTTCACACTTCTCTGAAGTTAGTTTTGTCTTCTTTTCTGACCTTTGGCTGCTGTCTTTTGCTTATTCATTTAGAAATCCCCTCAAAATCAGTACAATGTAAGCACTTTTCATGCAGGGCAGGGGTGGGAATCATGATGCCATCCAGACTTTGTTGGATTGCAATACCCATCAATTCTAGCCAGCATAAGAAGTGGTAAGGACTCCTGGGAGTTGCAATTCAAAAACTGTAACTGGAAGGCTGCTTGATTCCTGCCCTGATTTTGGGTGAAATTTATGTAACTTGGAAGGAAAGAATTTTCCCAGCCAAGATTCTACCCCAAGTGACATATGAAATCATGACTGTTTGTCTGTCTATCTGTCTATCTTCATCTATCTATCTACCTATGCACATGTACATACACTTGTACAAACATGCATACACATAGAGGATTTTAATCTGAACTTTAGAGTAGCTGTCCATGGTTCTGAATCCTATACTCAAAATAGATCCAGCCACACTGATGTGGAAATAACGCTCCCCCTCCAAGCTAGCACTTTATTCATCATAAAAAAATCATTATATTTTGAACCTAATCAGTGGTTCAAAGTATAATTCAAAGCATCAGAGGGTGTTATGCCCAAATATATACATGTTGGTTCACAGCTGTAGCTCTTTTGTTCTGGTAACCCCAAACAGAGGCAGAATATAAATTTTAAAAAAACAACAACAACAGCAACAACAACAATTAATTGATTATCCTGGAGCTGCTTATTGTCAAATTTAAAGAAAGCTCAGCACTTTTAATTGCCTCTAGAAGGGAACTTTGCTGATAGTTCATTTATATGTGGCTGCTGAACTTAGTGCTTGGAGGTCCCCAGTGAGTTCATTGTAGGTAGATTGAACAGCCTCAGGTCAAACATCTGCAAGGAACATGTGCCTGATTTTCCCAGCAGCTCTTATGCTGCAGTGGATGGTATATTAGGACCACAATATATTGTAGCTGCTACTGATAGTCCTGAATGCAAATACCAGGCTGCCTCTGGGAAACTTTAGTTAACAGGAAAATGTTCCAAAACAAATTTATTTGGTTAATCTAGGCAATATAAAAAGGAAAGTGGCTGTATAAGGGCCCAATCATTTTGCAAACATACATGAAAGCCTTTCAAATTACTTTGTAACTTTCTTTCCAGCTCCCCTTACCTTACTTTAATGAGAAACTTAAGTTGGATATAGAATCACATTGACCTCTGAAAAGCTGGAATGCATTGAACAGGAGAGAGAATGTATGTGCTTTATGTCCTTGGGATTATACCCCAACTAGTCATCATGATCTACAATTCATATGGCTGCAAAAATTCCAAGTGTGCACTGTTTTCTATCCACAAGTCACCAGAACAATCCAGTGACTTGTCAATTCTAGGCATCTGAGCAATATTTATATACCTCTTTGACTAAAAAAAATTCAAGAGATGCCCTCTAAAACAGAATAGGCATGATGCTGTCCATTTTTTCCAGTGCAAATCGGATGTCATGTGAAATATCTTGATCTTGGTAAAGCACAGCTATTCTAGGGACAGATCTGAACTTCAGAGATCAGCAAATTCTGTAATTAGAGTGGGGCTGGGCAATATGAGGCTTGTCAGATGTTGCTGCACTGCAACTATATTCAGCCCTTGCCATTGGCTCTGCTGGCTTGGAGGAGATGAGAGTTGCTGTCGAACAAGATCAATAGAGGCTAAATTGCCTGCTGAAACCTACAGATTGCTCACATTGTACTTGCTTCACTGTCTATGCCCGTTTTTCCTTCTAAGCAAGATGCCTTGGCCCTGGTCCCAGTAACTTCCCCCAGTCCAATGAATTTACCTGAGTTAAGAAAATGTCTCTGTCCACAGATTTGTTGTCTTTGTGTGTAATGCAGCCAGTGTGAAGTCAAGGTAAGTTGTACATGTCAATCCACAGCAAATAAGTAAATAAATGTATCTATCATAATTGCTGTGCAAATTGTGGGAATGCTTAACTATATTTGTATACAACACTTAATTTGATGTGCTATGGTTTCAGTAGTACTCTTATTTGGGAGTATTTTCCTTAAAGAACAAATACAGTGTAAGGTAATCACTCATCTCATAGAAAGCTGCCTCTCATTCACATCAGACTAGTGGTCTGTCTAGTTCAGTATTGTTTATTCTAACCACCAGCAGCTCTCTGTTAGGAATGCAAATCTTTGCTTATTTCATTCTTGCATGTTAGAATGAATAACGGGGAAAGGTTTCTCCCCACTGGATGAAATTGCAAGCATTTATGTGCTTTCCACAAGGTGTTTTTTTCCCATTTTGGGACTTTTTTGCCAAAAAAAAAAATGCACAAAAACACATTTTGTCTGAAAAACAGTGTGTTTTGCACAAACCACACTGTGTCTCCAATCCTGTATGGGTCAGTGTAAAGCACCAGGCTGAATCATATATACCAAACCCTCTACTGAACTGCCTCTGAAGCTCTGCTACATGGCCATTTCATGCTTTGTGAGGAGTGGGCCAGATTGCAGAAGCATCTGTTTATGTCTCCATATCCAGACACAAAATGATTACACCACCACTGAAACCACCAGATGACCCTAGCAAGTCTCAATATTGATCTCATTATTTCATGTCTTGCTACAGAGGTTTAGTCAGATGCTTTACAATCCTGCCTGCTCTATACAAAATGTCCTCATGGTGGGCTTCTGAAGCTGGCAGCTATAGTGTAGCGGAGGGAGGAAGAGAAAGCCAGCTCCCACAGTACTCAAAAAAAGAATGTATGTGTATGTAAGGGAAACTTACATGTGCTGAGGTTTGTGTAAAAATGCTTTTTTTTTTAACAGAAAGTGCAGAAAACGTAAATTTTTTTGTCATTTGACTATTTTCTTGACGTAGTGTCTCAGTGTGTTGAGACAGCTTTTCTCACTGAGAATGTGAAAAATGTATAGCCCTATTCTAGAGTTTCAAATAGAGAATAACATTTCAGCAAATGAGCACTGGCTCTGGGATCTTCTGCATGCAAAGACTATTGTTCAGTCATTGAACAATAGCTAACCCTCAGTTTCTCCACAGAATATAAGCTTTGTTCTGGGAGCTCACCAGTTCTCTTACCTGCTACAGACTTACTTGGTTCCCTTTGGCATGTAGTTTATATTCATATATCCCTCTCTCACTCTTTGTAACAGGAAGATGCTGATATTGACAAGCCATATAAAGTTACTATAGTAAGGACTGATATTGTTACCACCGTGTACTGGCCTGTACATTGGTGAAGCAAAGATATCATTTTGATATCACAATTTGGCCCCACTCTGCCACCAGCCAAGTGTTTGTGAGGCCACCGAACAAGTGCGAAGCTAGGCATGGCTACTATTTGTTGCTCCCACCAAATCAAGCCAGAAATAGCCAGAACTGCTTTAGGGGACCTCCCGAAACAAACACCCTCATTACCAATACGCAATAAACAAAGAGACCCTCTGCCCTGAGAGGGCACTCTGGTGAGCTAGGTGCTTAACTGCCGAGCTAGCCACATCTGCATACCAGCCATACTATTGTCAGTTCAGAAAGTAACTCAATCATGTAAATTCTGACCTTTCAGAGGCATTGTCTCCAACCCAAAACTTATTGTTTTCGCCCAAGACCAGACTAGCCTATGGTCGTTCTTTCCCTGATAAAAACCCCCAGTTCTGAGAGCTCTTTGGAACTCTTGCCGGATCGCTCTGGACTTCTACTCTGCCTTGCAGCAGATCCCCCTCGGCCTCCACACCAGGTTTCCTCTTCTACAATTGGCTTCCCCAGGACCACAGGAAAGGTGTCGTATCACCCATTCCCCTTGAACTCAGTTTTCCTTTTCTAGTTAGGAGTGTGTTCGTGTTTTCTTTAACAATTGCCTAATAAATCTTAATTGTTGTTTGAACTGTTTGCCTACTCACTGACCTGATGCTGTATACATTGGGTAAAAGATCCCCGCTAAGTTACCCTGCCTCTCGTTAGTCAAGAGAGTGCTCCAGCTAATTTCCCCATCTTGGTTGTGTTTGTTTGTTGTTTGGGCGCCCCTCCCGGGACCCTCAATTCACAAGGTAACAATATGTTCTGGAAGTGCTTAGAAGACTCAAGTAGTGCTATGAATTTATTTATTTATATTTACACACTGTTTGGATCCAAAAAATTCAGAGTGGTATACATCAATAAAACATAAATTACACACAAGACAGAAATTAATTAAATGCCATCTTTATATGGCCCAAGATAAAGATGATAGGTTGGACCAGTCAATGAAGACACACAGAATTCTGTATGCTTTTAGCATGTGCCAAAAATGAAAAAAAGCATGTAGAACCTCAAGAGGATGAGCATTCCATGTACTAGCCATCACCACACTAAATGTCTTGCACCAAAACATTGTGGGACAGACTTCATGAGTCTGGAGGGTCTTTCCAGATCATCTCAAATGTCAAATGGGTCTATAAAAGAAAATATTACTTCTGTTCAGTTAAGATGGTCTACACAGAGTTCTCCCATGTCTTACTGCCCTTTGTCCCTGGGCCTCCCATTTCCAAGTAAGGGAATGGCCTCTTTCTTCACTGATATCTCTCCAGACCATCTTAACTGACAACAGAAGTAATATCTAAGACAAAATGCAGGACTGTGACTCTTAAAATTGCAACTTTCTTCTCCTGTATGATTTGTAACATCTTAGCCTGGCAAAAAAGCCCCTGAATCTTTGAAAGCTTGCATGATATATTTCGTATTTTTCAGCTGGTCCAATAAAGGTGTCACTGTTTTGTGGATTTTGTTCCTTTCATCACTGGGATGGTGAACCTACCCTGGGTTTGAATCTGAATTTTAAAGGAGCTATCCAAAATGCTGAATGTGTTTTCGAGATAGAGCTCAGCAGCTTATATCCTTTAAATTTTGAATTAAAACTGGAGTGGATTCAGTGTTCCTCTAACATGGAAATTACCACCCTCTATTGCATGGAATATGACACAGAATATGAGATGTATAAAAAGTGCACATGCTTGGGCTTGGGGTTTAAGGCATGATGTGAAAAGGAAAATAAATGCAGAGAGTACTGATTGTGATGCCTGAAGGTCCTTTCACACTAGACCAGTGGTTCTCAACCTGTGGGTCCCCAGATGTTCATGGACTTCAGCTCCCAGAAGCCCTGAGCACTGACCATAGTGGCTGGGGCTTCTGGGAGCTGAAGTCCACGAACATCTGGGGACCCACAGGTTGAGAACCACTGCACTAGACAATTATAGTGCTATGATTCCATTCTAACTGCAATGATTCAATTATCTGGAATTCTGCAAATTGCAGTTTGTTGAGGCACAGAGGCTGAGAATTCTAAACACCCTTTCCTAAACTGAGGCCATTTCTGCACTACACTGTTATAATGCTATTACTGCACTTTCAACATATGATGGAATCCTGGGGTTTGTAGTTTCCTGATGCCAAAGAGATCTCTGGCTAGAAATTCTAAATGGCCCTCCCTAAACTGCAAATCCCAGGATTCTAGAGGATATTGGAAGTGGAATAATAGCACTATAACAGTATAGTATGGAAATGGCCTGACATATTTAGAATCCTCAGCCAGAGAACTCCTCTATACCTCACCAGATTACAGATGTCAGGATTCTGTAAGATGCAGCCATGGCAATTAAAGTAGAATCACAATGCATTAATTGTGCAGTTTGAAAGAACCTTAGATTAACACTGAGCAATAAAGACGAATTGTTGTTGAGAACATCCTAGCACTAGATAAGTCAATTAACACATGCAGGTCCAGATCCTACAACAAGCAGGAAAATCATAATGCTCTATCCATGCAAGTCTATGTCCTCCCCTTTGCCATGTTAGCTGTCAGGTCCCAGGAGGGGTTGCTGTGGCTGCTCTTTACTGATGGGAAGGGATGGAGAAGGGAGGCAATTCAGAGGAAGATGGTGTAGTTTGTTTGGGCTCATAGGGGAGAAGGAATGATTGTGTGCTTGCAGATACAGTGTACCAACTGTTCCTGCTTCTTCTGAATTATCTCCCCAGCCCCAGCAATAAGGAGCAGCAATAGCATCTCTTCCCTTGGCTTGACAGCTCTGGAAAGGGAGGAGTTGGGCAGGGCTCAAAGGGCAAGAAAATACCTCTTTGTGCCCTGTTCAACAAGTGACATATATGAACACAATACACATGTAAGCCACTGAAAGAATTCTGCCTCTACTGTGATAAGAATTGAAAGCTCTGGTGACATATTGGAAACCTTAATGAATTGCAGTGATGTAGACTCGAGTTGATTGACTTGGACTCAAGCTGGACTTAAGTCATTTCAGTGACTAGACTCAGACTTGACTTGACAAAAATTACACACTGACTAGACTTGAGGCTTGCATATTTTAAGTGACTGACTTGCTGTCCTTAGTTCAGTAACATAACACATTCATCCAGAAACCTTACAACTTACTGGTCACATGACAATCTGTCTCAAGCCCAAAGTGTAGACACATTTCTTAGAGGGAATAGCAAATGGGCAGATAGGTAATGGACCTGAAGTGGGGTTGAGGTCTGCTCAACAGCCCTTTCCCACTACATATAGGAGGGGATTTCTAAAACTTTTCCAAAGAGCAGAAGGCAAGATTCGTGTCCAGAGTGCAGCACTCATATCTCAGAGAAAAATAGAAAATGTGTTAGGCAATGGGCTTGAGGAGGAAGAATCCTTCCTTCTAAACCTCTTGAAGCTTTAGTAATGGAGAATAAGAAAGATCTTATTCCCCACTACTGAAAAAGCCTCCAGCTTTGCAAACGGGAAGTAAGAAGGATCCTATTCCCCTCTTCTGAAACTGCAGATGGCAAAATCAGAAAAGTAGAGGGCCAACTCTACTTAAATAATTAAAACTGACTTTATTTGACTCTGTCCAGAAATTCTGGAATACAAGTTGGGGTATAAAGTTGGCTTCCGTACTTGAGACTTGACTTGAAAGTATCTTGCAAGGACTTGAGACTTGACTTGAGACATAATGATAGAGACTTGAGACTTGACTTGAGACTTGGAGTAAAAGACTTAAAAACATCACTGATGAATTGTAAATCAACAGTTTTTCTCTCTTGCAATATCTTCTTTTTTTTTTTTAAACTGTGAGTTCATAAGTTTGAGAAGTTATGTTTGTTTCATTGCCACTTAGAATTTACAGCAGTTTGGAAATTCTTATTTGGACTCCACCTTCACTTTGAATAGTGTGTCTTTTTGAGCTTGGTTCTGGAAAAGCATAGTGGTATACACTCAGCTTTACCAATTGTAGTAGAATGAACAAAAAATGCTATGGTTAAAGCATCTGCCTAAGTTCTACATTAGGAGGCAGAGGCTAGATGATGGATTCTAAGTCAATACTTCAGAAGCATGGAAGTTCATTTTCCAAGAAGGACTAATAGAATGGGATGAAGGTTAAAAAGTCAGTGCTGTGATTGAAAATGTTATTGAGTGCGTTCAACTGTCATCTTCTGTACATTGTATTTTGACTACCCCGTTCCTAATGACACACCACACACGGAGAAATAAGCTATGTCTTGGAGCATTTCATTTTCTTGGTCGCCAATGAGAATACACATGTTTCAAAGGACACACCCTTTAAATAGGATGCAATTTGGCAGGTATATCATTATGGCAGTGATTAACGTATTTTACAAGGAACAAATTATACAGCACAAGAGACATCCCATTACTATCAGAGATTCATGTTGCTAACTACCAATTACAGAGCTTTATTGAAACAGGGAAAAAGCCACAAGGGCCTGTCAACTTTGTTTTATGGGCCTGTCCTTTGGCAAAATGCTGGGTTACAGCAGTGCATCATTTGAAACACTACACCCACAAGGAAGACAGAAACAGCAACCACCAACTGTTAAACACATCAATACCAATACAATTGTTCTCTTGGGCAAATCATGACTCAACCAACTCCAGGTCCCAAGTGGGAACACAGATGAAATGTGGATCTAGCCATTTCAGTGGGACCAAGACCTTAATGATACTGCCAGGTAAATCAAAAAGTTTTTCTGATGGTCATATTTCTAAAAAGAGGTGAGAATCATGGAGCTCTCCAGAGGTTGTTGGACTGCAAGACCCAGAACCCTGGCCAGTATAACCAATGGTGAGGAGTGCTGGGAGTTGTGGTCCAAAAACATGTAGAGGACTCATGTGTGTTCCCACCTGGGGCCAGGAGCTGGTTGGATTGAAAACAATGTGCCACTTTTAAAATCTCATATTCTTTCTGAAAAACTTGATGGATTTTGGTAAATTCTTCAAAAGAAAGAAAGAAAGAAAGAAAGAAAGAAAGAAAGAAAGAAAGAAAGAAAGAAAAAAAGAAAGAAAGAAAGAAAGACCAAAACAAGATTCTCCCACACCTACGCTGGCCAAATTTAATAGGCAGAGTATTCACAATATACAGGAGATCAGGTTCTACTTGCCTGCCATAAAGCTGTTAAAAGTGAGAAGCCTTTCAGAAAAAAAGAGCTGATAACTCCAGTTCAGCACCAGGGACTTGGCTGGATACACAGGGATACAAAGCCAGGCTGTTTAGAATTAAACACTGAATAACCTCTGCCTGGATGACAAACCACATTTCCAAAAACACAATAAAACAACAACAGCTACAAACCCTCAAGTTCTTTTGACAAATGTATGTAGAAATCTATCAATTTGGAAAACTTCTTATAAAAAAAAAGTTTGAAATTTTCACCCAACTGTACAGCATATGCTGTGCACTGTTAACTCTGTCGGTTCTTTGATCATGTTGTCCTCCACATTGCCCCACTAAATAGGAAGGAAAACTGAGTCAGAAGGAAATCTTATTCCAAAGTATGGTGTTACTGCAGAAGGGAAAATGAAGGAATTTCACGGCTTCTTTCTGAGTTTTGCACACTGTTCAATATTAATGACACAAGAGGAACCAAACAAATTAGGCTTAGAGAAGAAATCATTATGTCATTTTTATCCCTGACTGTTTTCCTGTCACCTTCTTGTCATATGTTTATTATTCCTAAGTATTTGAGGTCAGGGAGTAATTTTTGACACTGCTTTGGGGGTAGGCAGGAGGTGGTGCTGGTTCTTTTACTATCACTCCCCCCTCTCCAGTTTTAATATTTTCTGTTAAGAGTGATAAAAGCAACTGTGGATGAGACTTTGAGCTGGAAGTTGCACCAAAAGAGAAACTACTAACCACCTCTTCCCTGATGATCTTCCATGCAAGGTAGCAATCTCCTGCTGATGCTTTTTGGGAACAAATATGCCAAGGAAAAACTTACATCCAATTGATGGCTACATCTACTTTGGCCCTGAGTGTCAATTATCAAACAAAGAAGATATAAACCAAGAAATACACATTTTAAAATTGTGATGTGTATGTTAAAGATAGTAATTAAAATAGTAAAGGGTAGTTAAAGATAGTAGAGTTAGCATGGTGTAGTGGTTTGAATGTTGGACCAGGGTTTGAATCCTCAAATCTTCAGCCATGGACACCCACTGGGTGACCTTGGGTAAGTCACACTCTCTCAGTCTCAGAGGAAGTCAAAGGCAACCCGCTGAACAAATCTTGCCAAGAAAACCCCACAATAAGTTTGATTTAGGGTTGCTATAATTTGGAAACAACTTGAAGGCATACAAAAACAACAGTGTTAAAGATAGTTCTAATTATAAATTAAAGACTAACATAGATTTGGAATGTTAATTTTTAAAAAGAAGTGGTTGCGTTATTTGTTACACTGAACACACATCAGTTCGTTACTGTTACTGCAGTTGAGAAAGTAACTCACTTAATTATGCATTGCTGACAAATTATGACCTGAATCCCATTGATTAGTCCTAACTAGAGTAAACCCATTGAATCAATGTTGAATGCTGAGTCAATGCTTATGTTCATTTCCTTGATTTAACTGTTCTAATCTAGTTGGATCTAATAATAGCATACAGGCATATCAGTGCTGTTGTGATATGGAAAAAAACAGGAAAATACTTTCTGTTTTTCCTCATCCCTTGACATCATAAATCTGAGTGGACTACCTACCCAGGACTTCTCTCTTTACTCACCCACCACAGCTTAGCAGACAACATGCTGCCACGTGTGTTGCCCACAGATATTCTGAGAAGAAGCTCAGAAGCAATCAGTATGTCAATCCCTCTTCTATCTCCATCTTCCAAAAATTGCCGGAATTCTGTTGCTAGTCCTACCTACAGAAGACCCATTGAATCAATGAGGTTTACCTATGTGTTGACTTACCCAATGAATGTCTACTGTAGTTGGGATTGACCAACAAGATTCTAGTCAATTGCTCTAAATTTCATGCCTGGGCCTGCTTCAGGTGTGCAGAAAAACATCCCAACCTGTTTATATGCCTGCTCCATATCACTGTTCGGAGCAGTCAGCCTTCTAAAGGAGTCTTCTGCTCCTATTCTCTCATGAGCGCAAACTGAACTTTTCTCTATCTGTCAATAGCAGCATTTTCTCTCTCTCTGTCTTGTGCAGAAAGGAGGAAGGCCATTTTTTAAAAAATCCAAATTACCTAAGCTTTTGCTGCAGTTCATGTTTTCAGTGTGTTGTGTTTACACACACTCTCTATCTCCCCCACTCCCTCCCTCCTTGTTGTTTGGTTACTCACTAGTTATCCAACACTGGTGCAGTTATCCATGTCACTCTCCTGTTGCTTAGACTGAGTCAGAATATGCCCAGCAATTAGTAACTGATGGAAAACTTGTTATGTTACATTGAAAAGCAGTGAACAGCCTTGGTTGCTACAGTTGAAACTGTGACTGTTTGTTACTGGCAAGAGTAACTAGTTATCAAAATAACTTGTAACAAGTGATATGTTATTTCTAAGCCTTTGACAAATGTATATATCTACATGCCTTCAAGTTGCTTGTTGACTTACCATTGAATTTCATAGGGTTTTCTTGGACAAGGAACACTCAGAGTTGATTTGCTGCCCACCCCTTGAAATGAAGAGATCACATGACAGGATTTGGGATGAACTATGGACAATTTTATTATTTATTGCCCATTTAGACATAACCTTGAACTTGACATTGTCCTCATGGGGGTTTCATGATAGCAAAATATCTGGTCCTGAGAGCAAACCCCTGATCCTCTGGAGGGTATGCCCCATGAAAGGCTAGCACCTGCTACAGAGCCCAGAAGTGAGGGCATAAAACGTGGGCCCAGCTCAAGGATGCCCTCCTTCTTCACCCTTCACCCCCTGCCTGACAACTGGGAGAGTGAGCTCCAGAGGCATATCCTACACCACCTTATTCAAAAGGTATACACCGATGCCTTAATGCCAAGCATCCACTCAGGTCGTTGGACCCTCCCACCGACCGCCAGGATGTTTGTCAGGCTGGTCTGCCCACTTCCAAGGAAAAGTTCAAGCCCATCTGGTGAAAGGGGAACTCCATCTGCCCTATATAGCTTGTGTTGGTGCCATTTTATGTTAAAAGGGTGGATGCATTTGCCCAAGCCCCATCATAGGGATTGCAAATCTTGAGGCTGGCTCATCACCAAGCACCTTCGATTCATTGTGGGTCCCTCCCCCAGCCCATACCTTCCTGGGGATCATTGCAGACTACATGGTATTAAACCTAGGGCACCTAGCATGGATGATCCACATGTTGTGAATTGCCAGTATGATCAAGGCCTTTCCCCTTAAAAGTCTAAGGTCATTATCTTCCAGGTGGCAGACCAACCCTAAGGTTGAGGGTTAAAAAACAGGGGGAGGCCACATAGCACTCTGAAGCCTTGCCTAGCAGTAAGCCAAGGTCATTATCACCAAGGTAAATGACTGCAACATTGGGTAGGGGCTCATGGTTCTCCAATGCCCTGCCAGTCAGCCAGCCTAGGTCATTACCACCAAGGTAGATGACTAAATATCAGGTGGAGGCCCCGCCACTCCATGGCCTTGCTTATCAGAAAGCTGAGGTCAGTACCACAAAGGTAGATGGTCAAACATCAGATGGAGGCCCATGTCACTCTCAGGCTTTGCCTATTAGCAAGCCAAGGTCATTATTATCAAGGTGCATGGCCCGAAAACACCAGGTGGAGGCCAATAGTGTTCCAAGGCCAATGACCAGCAAGCCCAGGTCATTACCACCAACTTAGATGACCAAAACAAGTAGATGACCTAGGTCATTACCACCAAGCTAAAAGATCAAAACAAAGAAGAGGCCAGCCGGGGAGGTGAAGCTGTGGTTTAAAGGTCCCGCTTGGCCTGCCTCCCTCCCTGGCAGACATAGTGACAATGGTTGCACTAGAGACATAAGCTCTCCACGAAGGGGGGACAGCAAAGTTGCCTTATCCCTGCAAGCCACTCAGAGTGCCAGAGGGGGAGGAAAACAGATTGCCATTGCCTTCCTTTGAAATATAGCCTACAGCCCCTGGTACTGTTTAGCTGTCTCCTATCCAAGTACTACCTAGGCCTAAACCTGTGCAACTTCCCAGATCAAATGGGATCTGGTAACTTCACATTAAATTTTAAACTGCTGTTTAATATCAAATCTCTGCTTGTGCCAACTTTTTTGCACTGGCTTTGGTGTTTGGTGCTTCTTGAAGGGCCATCTAACATAAAGAAATTTAGCTCTGTGCAGGAAGAAACAGTTAAAAAAAATAAGTAGGCTAACATTTTGGCATGATGAAATGTGAGTAAGAGCTTTTGATTTACATGCCAGTAACATGAAAATATTTTCCTGATTGAAAAATACGTGTCTACTTAGACTTTTTAAAAAAGCAAAAAAATAGTAGCCCAATTTTACTTTTTGGTCTTTGCAATTAGTTAAAACGATTATTATTATTGCAACCTAGTATACCCAGAATGGGAATCAATTTCTGTCAAAAGTGACTTTTTCCCCCTGAAGCATTTCAGACACCTGAGAAAAGAACCACAACAGATCTTTATCTTGTGTCCAAAGTTCCAGCAGATCAGCAGCAGGATGATGGCTTGGGCCAGCTATCACATATGTTTTAGACATGAAAGCTAGGGTCATTTTAAAGCCAGTTGCCAAACCCCTTGCGGCTGCCAGCAAATGTAGAATAATGTTCCATGGTCTTCGTTATATGCTTAATATGAATGTGCTTCCTTTTCCATATAAATCACCCTACACGGAGCAACCAATCATTCACTGGAAACTTGCTAAATGTAAGTAGAGATGACAAGTTGGAAGCTTTCAAGAAATCATCCTGTGCAGCTGATTTAGATCTTCCAGAACCCGTGGTCCTTATTCCCCAACCCCAGCTCCCAAAAAAACCAGAGAAAATCTTCCTATGTGTAATAGGTATAGTGCAGCAAACCACAAGCCCATTTATCTGACAGGCCTGGGGGACATTTAGAATTTCAGAAACTTGGAAGCTAATGACAAAGTAAAACAACTCTCAGAAAACTTTACTATGAACATCTGGATGACAACAGTGTTTAAAGGACAAGCACACTTCTCTAACTGTGGGACTCATAGATGCTTGCTACACCGCCCAGAATGACCAATGCACATTTGTGGACTGAGTAGGAATAAGGTACTATAGCAGTGAGAATCCTGTGGCTATCCTGATGTTTTGGACTTCAAATTCCAAAATCTCTTATGACTGGCCACACTGACTAGGGATGATGGGAGGAGAATTCCAAAACAATTTGACTATAAATTCCCTGCCCCTACTTGTACCCATAATTCAAAGAAAACAGTAAGGGAGTTAGAAAAAGTCTACAGGATTGAGGGTTGGATGTGCTAGCTGGCAGAAAGGCCATTCAAAGCTTTGAAATATTATTTTTGGGAACTACAAATCTCAGAATCAC
The DNA here is from genome assembly GCA_948472985.1 of Iguana delicatissima. NCBI lineage: Eukaryota > Metazoa > Chordata > Lepidosauria > Squamata > Iguanidae > Iguana > Iguana delicatissima. The sequence goes on along the minus strand of CAOKZL010000920.1, from coordinate 38,715 downwards.
AGCAATGGAGTGGTCATACTAGATAGGAGGTTATGGGAGCTGTACTCCAAAATAGTAACTTTAACAGCTCTGAAACTACTGGTGGATTCTTCAAATAGCTGACTATGGAGCAGCAATGTATCATTTATCTCAGTGCAATTTACTGAGACTTTTTCTTTTTCAGTGGGCCCACTCATTTCCACTCTTCTGGAACAGATTGTCATCTGGGGTCCATCATTGCAAGCTTTCACGAAAGCCCTGTTTCCTTTGGCCTTTTTCTTTTTGAACTTTATTGTATTTCATCTCACAATGGTTTTCTGCGGACTGGTGTCAGTCTGTGAACCATTGCTTGCTGGTCCCTGGTGAGTTTCTTTGAAAGATAGAACCACTCATACTCAGAGAGAACAAATAAGGTACCAAACCTGTCACATTAAGAAAACAAGTCTGCTGGTTCTTCACATTAGAAAGCCTGAGAGATGTTGCTTTATTGGACTGTTCTTGGTTTTTAGCTGCAATTTGCTTTAGATCTGGTAGCATATTAGTAGTTATAATTGCTTGGAATTAATATTAATACTTCAGTAAGCATTAGGATTTTTCCAGGGGATAGATGATGGAAGTGTCAAATCTCCTGTAGAGATCTTTTTTTTTTTTTTTGTTAAATTCATTATTTTGGTTAAGAACATAAATTTTAGCACAAGTTTTGGGAATTATGAGATAGGGTGCAATGTGGAAAAGAATTATCTCTAAATATGTACTTTTAAGTTATATTAACTATGTTCACCAGGAAGATTTAAAAAGTAACATATTTGTTAATCGTTGTAAGACAGGCTGTTATTTGTAGGTGGAAATCTTCTCATTTTCCTATTGCCTCTAGTTAGCACAAGCAACTATGGGTCAATGCATATTTAACCAAAATAACAGACTATAAATGGCAGAGGAGAATGTGTACCTAATAGATTTACAGAAAAAATGAGATTAGTCATTTATTGTTGGAGTATGCATTTTCAGGCTTACATATCATTTGCTTTTCTAAAATTTTACAGTTTCTGAGACTCTTGTACATCTGTTTTGTGTTCTTGTTACTAGTGTTAAACACTATGTACAGAGTTCCTCCTGTTTAAGGCAGGAATGGGAATTGTGTGACCTTCCAGATGTTTTTGGATTGCATCTCCCAGCTTTCCTGATCACTGACTATCCTGGGTAAAGGTGCTAGGAGTTTTGTAGTCCAACAACATCTGAAGGGCTGCACCATTTCCATCCCTATTTCAAGAGCACTATTGAGCATCTTATTACTGTATAGGCTGAAAGCAGATACTGGTTCTGGAAGTGACAGGGCTGGGTGGTTACTATTTTCCAATCCACTGTAAGATTCTTCTTGGACACAGGAAAATCCAGACATGTTCAAGACAAGCAAAGTCTGGTGGTTTTATTAAAATAACTGTGGCTGAGTTGGATTTGAGTTGTAATTCCATTGTCTGGAGAAGGAACTTACTGGTTCCTTTAGAGGCTTGTCTCTCTCCATCTCTTTCTTTCTGCAGCCAGGTAGGACTGAATTTGAAAGAGAAAAAAATGGAGAAGTTTAGGACTTTAGCATTGCTGTGATGGGTCTACATCATATCTTTTTCTTTCTCTGCTTTTGTGTCAAAGGCAGAAGCAGAAGCAGCTTTCAAATTTTATTTTATAGGAAAATGAGACATGTGCAAACTGATTTTGACTTCAGCGCTGTAAAATTTAAATATTTAAAAGTCATACTGGAAACTCGGTAGTGTGCAGTGGGGCTGTGCAAACAATTTGCCGAAATCTTGACCTAGGTGGTTTGGATTGATGTGAATGGAGTTCAAGTTCATCCCAAAGTGATTCAGACTAATTTGGAGCCACGGGCCTCAAATTTCAGTAAAAGAAAGCCAGGCAGTATTTTTCTGAACTTTTAGCACAACATAAAGAAAATGTTTGGATGCAGAACAGAAGCTAGACTTTTCTCATTGACTGCTGCACTGTCCTGGGATGGAAATCTCACCAGCACTTTCCAACCACAGTTTTGGGGAGTTGCCTCATCTGTCTTGTACTCTTTATGGGTTCATTGTCAGCAGCAGCAAGATTTTTTTGAAAGAGGTTTGCTGGACTTTGGTGGCAAAAATTATCTTTAGTGGTCCTCTTTTCTTCATGCTGCCAGTACCCAGACTTCAAGTCTCCTTTTCGAACAGTTTCTCCCTTCTTTCTCCTTTTTGCTTCATTGTTTGCATGAGTTGCTGCCCATACTGTTTATTATTCTTTTTCTTATCCCCTTTCCAGTGATGTATTTAAGTCTTTTACTCCATATCTCAAGTCAAGTCTCAAACCTCTACCTTCAAATCTCAAGTCAAGTGTCAAGTCCTTGCAAGATACTTTTAAGTCAAATCTCAGGCTTGGAAGCCAGTTTCTGAAGTGGGGCAAAGCATCCTTCTTACTTCCCATTTCTGAAGCTGAAGGTTTTTTCAGAAGCGACGAACAGGATCCTTCTTACTCTCTATTACTGAAGCTGCAAAAGCTTTAGAAGGAAGGATCATTTCCTATGTTCTGGGGCTGAGTCTTGTCTTCTGCCGTTAGGAAAAGTTTTTGGAATGTTCTGCCAATATGCAGTGGGGACAGGCTGTCAAACAGACCTTAACTCTGACTCAAGCCTGTTGCCTAACACCTTTGCTGTTCACCTCTGAGAACTGGGCCAAGTTTTTGGCTTGAGACAGATCATTACATGACCAGTAGGTAAAAAGAGATGGAAGCATTGTTCAAAGTTGTGAGGTTTTTGGATGAATGTGTTATGTTACTAAACGAAGGGCAGTGAGTCAGGCACTAAAAATATACAAATCAAGAACTGAGTCAAGTCACTGTGTCATTTATAGCCAAGTGGAGTCCAAGTCAAGTTCCTGAAGCAACTTGAGTCCGACTTGAGTCTGAGTCAATTGACTTCATTCTACATCACTGTCCCTTCCCCTCCCCTTCTCCAATTTGGTCTTTTTAAGCTGTTAGGCTTAGTTTTGTTTCCAATGTGTGTGATTTCTTGTTTGTTCTGTACTGTATTTGTGTTATGTGCATGCTATAAGCCTTAATACAGAAGTGGTCTACAAACATTATGAGACACTACCATGGTGCAGAAGAATAGCACACATACTTTGAACAGATTCAACAAACATTTAAATGGCCAGCACAAAGCTTCCTGGACCTATCTGTTTGTATTGTGACCAGTGTTACTTCTCTTTGAGAGGGCTGCCACATCTTTAAATTTATGCTCTTGTGTGAAAAATAAAGCAGAAACAGTTCTAGCTATTTTTGTTCCCTTGTGCAAATAGATGGGAGATACAACAAATCAGAAGACTGAATTTTGACTAGGTTAAACCAACTTTGAATCAGCTTGAACCAGGGGCCCAATCCAAATAATTGATTCAGTTTCAAATGAAATTGGAGGTGAAGCTTCACAAACGTGTTGTGTGTAATATTAGGTGTGTCACCTGAATCTAACTGTATGAGAATAAACAGAAATACAGACTGAAACCACTACCTGCCTTGACAAAGGCCCATCCCATACAGAAGCTGGGAAACAATAACAACAACACCTGGGTTGATACTTATTTAGATTCTGATTTACTAACAGTTTGATCATATGCTTATCCTACTCAGAAGTAAATCCCACTGTGTGAAATTGAGTTGGCTCCAAGACAGCTTAAAAACTTTTAGACTGCAATCCTATGTATAGCTATGAAACAAAGAGTCTAGATAACTGGAGTGGGTTCCGAATTACTTTCAAACTTTAGGCATATTGAAGTAGATTTGACTCAAATTATTTCATGAAATAGACAAAATCTTTTTTTAATTACTGCTTGAATCTGCATAAAAAGTAGGAGGACTATTACCAGAGACTCTGAGGGATGATAGTTGGTCTGCTGGTGTTTGGTTTAGCTCCAAAGTCAGTGGCTTTAGTCTGGATTTAACAGGTACTATCTAAGATGCTGAACACTATTTTGAAAATTGGTACAGCACCCTGGACAACTCCTTCAGACTAAAATCCAGAGTAGATTCATGGGTCCACTGATACTGGAGTCACCAACTGCCACTGAGTGGGCACTCTGCAGAGATGTGGGCCTGAACAGGTTCCAGACAATGCCTATGTTTGAAGCCAACCCTTTACACAAGGCAGTGCCATTTAAAAAGAGAGAGAGAGAGAGAAAACAGAACAGAGTATGGGTGTCTTTACTTCTCAGTCCTGAGTGAGGCAGTTTTGAGAAATAAAAATAGCTATAAGGACCTTCATTACAAGCAGACTTAAGTAATCAGAAGAAAAGCATGCTGTTGAAAGGGGAAAGTAAGAAAAGGAAACAGAAGCTCATAGGGTCTCACTGTTGTGCATGGGGAACAGTTTATGACCAGCTATCCAGTAAATCTGACCTAAATCACAAAAGACCTTCATGTGGCTCATAATTTGATGCCATTCCACTTGGGCTGAATAGTGTTTAACGAACAGAAGGAGTAAAGGTATCACTACAGAAATGAAATATGACAGTAACACTAAGGTGGATACATTTCAGCAATCTAAACACGACACTGGGGAATCTTTTCTTTTGATCAGTGCCCTTAAAGAAGAACCACTGACTCAGCTGAAAGGGTGACACACAGGATGGCAGAACAAAATTATTTTCAAAAAACTTTCTTTGTGCCTGATGTAAGAGGAGTACATGGGGAGATTGTGTTCTCTCTCTTTCATAACATTGGGATCTAGCATCATCTAATTAGTCTGAATAAGGAGATTCACTGAGAGATACAGAGAAGTACTTCTTGACACATGACTGCAACATGTGCAATTGTTGAAGGTCACTGGTTTAGGTTGCTTGGAAAGGAGTTTATGCAAATTCATACATGGTAATGCTGTCCATGTCTGGTGATTATGATGGTGCTCAGCTTCTAGTGTTAAAGGTAGTAAGCCTCTGAAAGCACATTACTGCAGAACACAAGGAGAGGGTACTGCCATTTTAGAATTATCTTTCTTGCTGACATCCTGAAGGCATCTGGTTGACCGTAGTTTTACTAAAATGCTGCAACAGAAAGATCTTTGGTCTGGTCCACCACTTCTCTTATGTTCTTAAGAAGATCTAATTATCTGTAATTTATTGGCTGGCCAGACATGAAGCATTGCGTTGGTATTCTTTCATCCTATGTTTATGGGTTGCACAGGGTATAATTAATACTGGGATAATTCATTCATTTGCTTCCCACACTTTGAGATTTGGAGAATAGGAGTTTGTTTGTTTGTTTTTCCCAAGTAGCTATGGGTAAGAAATAATGTTCAGATTTTGTGCCTGGCAACACCCAGCAAGCCCATAAAATTCCAGGAAGGTCACTGTAACCTTTGCCTTGCAATGTGATCAGGAGCTTGAGGATTTGAATAATGCTTCAATTCAAAGAGACCTTGACATTGTGTAAACTACTAGGATCTCCAAAACTGCTTCCCTCACTTTTAAAAGGAGATGAGTGTTTAATTCTACCCCTTTTAGTTTTCTGCCTAAAGGCAGAAAATGAATGTCAGTTGCATCAGTTGTACATCACTGAAGTGTCTAGAGCCAAGCATGCAGAGCTGGTGTGAGATATGAATAAGAGGTTTTTGGGTTTTTGGTTTGTTTTTGTTTTTTTAAGTCAGACTCATTCATTTCTTCCTGTTTCTGGTAATCTGTAAAGAGACTGTATACACTGCCCTCTGGCTACCAACCAAACTGAAGAACACTGAAGAGATCAAAGGACTACTAGCACATTTTTGTATTTCACAGAATAATGTACATTTGGCTCACAAATTTCCCTGATAAGAATTAAAGATATCTTTTTAATGGATATTTTATTCTCTTGACAAAGGCTGCTTGAGATTTGAAAGTGACATAAACCTAATTTGCCCCCAGTACATTAAAAATATACACAGTAGATAGGGAACCAGCATTAATTTGATTCATTTTTGTTACATTCTCCAGATGAATCTTTGCGTCCTGACCTCTTGGAGGTTGTTCAAAAATCAGAAATGAACTGACTTCAGATGAAGTAGGAAAGGAACTGAGAGTTAAATGTTTAGTGCTAGGCCTGCCTTTTTTCAAATTTACCCATTTATTTCATTTCCAGGGAACAGGGGATCTTTCTTTCTTTCTTTCTTTCTTTCTTTCTTTCTTTCTTTCTTTCTTTCTTTCTTTCTTTCTTTCTTTCTTTCTTTCTTCTTTATTTAAATTACTGCCTTGAAGTAATGTTACAGAAAGTGTATCATAGCAGTAGTTGCATATAGTGGTGTTCTCAACAGAAAAGTTAGTTCTTTTGAAGTGAGTTATTACTGTTTAAGATGGTTGCATGTAGCTTGGATAAGAACCAGAACTGCTAGAATCTGGACCTTCAGTTTTGGAATATGAATTCTCCTACTTTCTTTGGAACCACATTTTGCAGCTCTTTCTCTTTCTGCCATATTTTTGGAAATTTTGCCACTGTACTGGAGACGGACAGTGCAATACCCCTGAAAGCAGAAATGCTTTGGAGTTTTCAGAAGCCATATGCTCCAAGTGCTGTGGTTTGGTTTAAGAGGCCACACTTAATTCTCTGCATTCCTAGTTTCTCAGATAGAGTTTAAAGTCCTGCTTGCACTTGTTGTTATTATTTGCTAACAGTCAACACGAATTGACACTAAGGATTTCAGCTACCTTCCATCTTCCTCCTTGATGGTAGTCATGCGTGCACACCATCCCAACTGTGGAACGAAGAGAGGAAGATAAGGAATGTGGCAGTGGCAGTTCTAGCAATCACTGCTGGCACTACCACTACGTCATTTTCACAGCCTTCTTTTTCCCTACAAACTTTGCCTTCCCCACAGAAGCAAGGGATGCGCACTCACAAATTACCTAGAAAAAAGTAACAGGAAAAAAAGGTCCGGGGCGGGGGGAGTAGGATGGGAAAGCAAAGCAACAGTGATAGCAAGGAGACGTGAGAGATCATCCATGAACCTGCAGTGTGGTGGAGTAAGCATTCACTTACTTACTTACATTTGTCCGTCCTTCCTTCCTTCCTTCCTTCCTTCCTTCCTTCCTTCCTTCCTTCCTCCTCCCTCCCCTCCTCCTTTATATTCTACTTTTTACCCAAAACTGGGATTCAAAGCAGCTCACATTTTTTGAAAACAAAAATGCAATTAAAAACATACAAAGAGTGAATATTAAAATAGAATTAAACTATTTAAAGTATTAAAACAGTAACAGGAAAGAATAAAAAGAAAAGAAGCTCTTAAAAAATTTAAACAACACAGCACTCCCTAGCCTGTTCTTTAAAAATGTTCTGCTTTAAAAGCCTGTCTGAATAAAAAGGTTTTTGCTGCTGGAAAGACAAAAGGGAAGGAGTTCCAGAATTTAGGGGCAGCCCTCTCTCACATCTCCACCAAATGTACTTCCTTCTCCTGATATTGTTGCTGCTTCCAAACCAAATGAAGAAATAAGCCTTCTTGCTTCTTGAACTTCTGGGTTCTCAGTAGCACCAGGATGTTTGGAAGAGGAATCAGATATCTGGGGAAATGACCTGTGCCACAACACAGCCAATTTATACAATTAATCCTATCTCCTTTCAGAGAGCTCTCTCTGATAACTCATTTAGGGAACTGCCACCTCTGTAGAGGAGAACTAAATACTGCAAATATTATTCCCTTTCTTTGGGTTTGGAGGTGACAGTGGCAGGTGTGAAGGGGTGGAAGACATTCATTCTGTCCTTGTATTCATTGCCGCCCACCCACGAAATGAGGAGACCACACACAGGGCTTGGGTTGAACTAAGGGCAATTTATTAATATGCCTAATTAACATACATGGTAATGAACATGAACTTGAACTTGAGTGTGCAAATGATGTTTATTCTAAAAGAGGGAGGGGGCCACCAACCTGGGTGGACCAGGGCAAGAGTCAGCCTCAGACCATCTCCCCTGGCCGCAGGATGAGATACCAGGCCCCAAAGTCACGCCCAGAACGTGGACCATGACCTTGGCCGGCCCCTGTCTGGAAGGTGAGCCCGAAATCGAGTCCCCCGGGCTCAAGCCAGTAAGGGCTAGTCCCGGGCCCTCCTCAAGGATAGTCCTTATCCTACACCAAAGGGTGTCATAGGTACACACCGAAACCCATGGACCCCCCCCTTACCGGCCATGGATAAGGACAAGCGTCCGCTTAGTCCTTATCCCCCCAACTCCCCTCTAATTCCTTTTTGCAAATCGCACAGAAAAATTTCAATGCCCTTGGATGATAGGTGTACCCCATCTGGCCTGTACAGCTCCAATTTGTCAAAAACAATGTCATTGTGTGGAATAAAGTAACCCAAGCCCTGCCGCATAGCTTTGCGAATTTCTCGGTTCACCCGCCGGCGGGCAAACTCTAATGGCCGAGGATCACCTCCCCCACCCCACACTCTTCTCTGAACCAGTGCTGACCAAGCGATGGAAGTGTGAGGCCATGTGTCTTGGATGTGCTGCATGTCTTGAATGGCCTGAAGAATCAAGGCCTTGCCTTTCAACAGTCCAAGGTCATTACGCCCCAGGTGAATGACCAGCACGTCAGGCGGAGGCCCATAGCTCTCCCCATACAACGTAGGTAACAAACCGTGCCACCGAAGGCCCCTCCTGCCCAGCCATTGTATGGAAGCACAATCTCCCAATGCCAGGTTCGAACCCAGGTGACCGCCACAAGCATGTCGCTCCGCCCAGAATATGAAACTGTGGCCACAGATCAGCACTCGCTTCCTCCCCGAAGCAGATCGCTCTGAAAAGACAAAAAACCTTAGCGCTGTTGGATCGGCCTAACATAGCGCCGATATGCCGAGACTTCCATCTCCCAATCCTCTGAATATCTCCGGCCGTTAAGCCCATACAGGCCGCAGTGGAAACCGCCCCTATTCGAAATGAATGTGTGCCAAAGTTAATGCCCTGCAGACCGAGGTGAGCTAAAGCTTTCTTCGTTATGGTCCAGAATTGGTACCTGGTAAGTGGTGACTTATCAGCATGACAAAAAAGAGGCCCCTCGTGTGTTCCCCGGTCAGCAGTGTAAGCTCTGATAGCTCTGACCGGGCATAGTGCCGGGTCAGAGCACCTCTGTAATGTGACCACAATGCCCCGCTTGGTCTGGTCCGTCTTGGAACACCTTATGCGCAGACTTACCCAATGCCCGCCCCAGGTCAAATCCCGAAACTCCAATGCCCTGCCCGACTGGTCCCTTTTGCTCTGGACTACCAGCTCACTCACCCGTAGAGCCCCAAAAAAGGCCGTAAGAGCCGCTGCATGAAACAATGTAGCCTCGTACGATGAAGAGCATAATACCTTCCATGCGTCACCCAAACCCTTCAGAACGTTCAGGGAAAGCGGCTGCCTGCCGTCCCGACCGTCCCCTTGTGCCGAGCCCATCCTTCTAAAAACTTGCGGACCCGAAAATCACCGGTAAGGTCAGGGACTCCCTTTAACTTGGACCAAAAAACCAGGGCCGATAATCGCGATCTAATAGATTGTGGAGATAAATTAGCTTGCTCAAGGGCGACACAGAATCGCAAAATGTGATCCACCGGGATAGGCCACAAGTCCTGCAACCCTTCAGCCCCCTGGAAACTAGTAAACTCCTCTGCTGCCCTTAAATAGCTCTTTTTGGTACTGGGTGCAATTGACATACCAATCATCTGTGCTACCTCACCCCGCCAAGAGTCCACAGCTCGGAGGGCATTGGTTCTGGAAGAGGTGCTGCATTCGGTGCCAGCTCTCTGAAACGATCCATCTGCATGCGAGAGAGAGAGTCAGCCAAACAATTATCTACGCCTGCCACGTGTACAGCTGTAAAGACTATGTTATAATGGAGACATTGCAGCATGAAAGCCCGGACCAAGCGCATGACACGCTGTGACCTAGAGGAAAGAGAGTTAATAACCCTGACTGTAGCTTGGTTATCGCACCAGAAATGCACCGATGCATTCGCCAACTCACGGGTCCAGATGTGAACTGCTACCAGGATTGGAAAGAATTCCAGAAACGTGAGATCTGACGTGAGGCCCGCCTCCACCCAACTTTCAGGCCATCTCTGCGCACACCACCTACCCCTGAAGAAGACTCCAAAACCGATGGAACCTACTGCATCCGATGCAATCTGTAAAGCATCCCTAACTTTAATTTCGTCTAGCCAAAATGAGACCCCGTTAAACCTCTCCAGGAACTCCTCCCACACTTTCAAGTCTAGTTTCATCTCCCTGGTAACTCTAATCCTACGATGTGGTTTGGTGACCCCTTTTGTGGCATCGCACAGCCTCCTAAGAAACGCCCTGCCGGGCGCTACTACCCTGCAGGCAAAGTTCAAATGCCCCAGTATCTCCTGGAATTCCCTAAGAGTTGCTTTACGTCTGCCAAGGAAATCTGCTACCCGTGTCCTCAAATCCCGCACCTTGGCCTCAGGCAGCTTGCAGGACTGATTGACTGTATCCAATTCTATGCCTAGAAAAGTAAGCTGCTGCGCAGGGCCCTCTGTCTTCTCGTGAGCCAAAGGTACACCCAACTCACCCATAAGAGATGTGAATTCGGCCAACAGGAAACCACACTGCCCTGAACTCGCTCGACCAACAAACAAGAAATCGTCCAGGTAATGTACTATGCCCCGAAGGCCTGACTTCTTTTTGATGGCCCATTCTAAAAAGGTGCTAAACGTCTCAAAGGCAGAACACGACACTGAACATCCCATAGGGAGGGCACGATCGACATAAAAACTTCCTTCAAATGCAAAACCTAAGAGTTCAAAATCAGCTGGGTGAACTGGGAGAAGGCGGAAGGCCGATTTGATGTCTGATTTAGCTAACTCTGCTCCTACTCCTTGCCTACGCACCACTCGAACTGCTGCATCAAAGGAAGTGTACCTGACCGAACACAACTCAGCAGGGATAGCATCGTTAACAGAGTCTCCTCTGGGGTAAGACAAATGGTGGATCAACCTAAACTCACCTGGTGCTTTCTTGGGAACTACACCTAATGGGGAAATCCTAACACTGGGGGTGGGAGGCTGATCGAAAGGGCCCAAAACCCTGCCCTCTGCTACCTCCTTCCTAATTTTTTTCCTAACTACGTGCTCTCTACCTATCACTGACCTAAGGTTACTAGCCATAAAGAACCTACGAGGCCCCACACTAGGAATCCTAAAACCTTTGGTAAAACCCGCCAACAGATATTGTGCCGCAGCCCGGTCCGGGTAATCCCGGAGCCAGGCAAGCAGCCTATCCACCTTAATTGGGCTGGGACCCTTTGTGAACCGACGTCTGAGGTCCAAGTCCCCGTTTTCCACCTCCTTCCTTGGAACCTGTCCCTCCTCCTCTCCCCTTGTTGCAGTTGCGGGCGGAATGCGGTCCCCAGCAGATCCCGCAAAGGTGCTTGCATCTACAGGGGCGCCTGGCACAAAACCCTTGGGTCCCAAACTCCCAGCATAATTGTGTCTGCTCCGGTGAACCCTGGGTGCGGATGGCACCCCCAGGCTTGTTAATCCGCACCAGGTGTCCTGATTGTGACCACTCCCCGAAAACAGGGCGAGCCGGTGTTAATGTCTGCATCCATAATTCTGTTATGATCTTGTCCCAACGCAGGTTGGGCTGCTTTGCCGCCCGCATCCTAAACTTCTCATCATAATGGAGCCATCCATTCCCTGAAAAGTCAGCCTGCGCCCTGAAAATCGTATTCAAATACACCAACATGGAATGTGCCCTGGAAGGCTGGACCTTAACAATAACATCCATGTAAATAAGATAGCCCGTAAACCAATTATTCCAGTTCTTCTCAATCCTACGGTTCTTTAATTTCTCCTTTTCAGTCGCATCCAACTCGTCCTTCTCCTTTTTGTCTAACTCCCTATACAAAAGAGAGAACAAATCAACATATTCTCCCTTCCGTATCTTCTCAACCGTAGCAGTAGCGAGGTGTTCATCCAAAACCCCTAGCTGTCCCTCAGCTTCTGGATCGGGGCCCACAGCCCTGTCCTTGTCTGAGTCATGTGATCCAGCAACCACTGCTTGGAAAGAACCCGTGACCTCCTGGGACTGGCCCACCTGCCCTTCCTGCTGCTGTGAGGGTGAACTATTATACCCTGAGGCCAAAGGAGAGGAGGATGCCAATGGCGCCGGAAAACCTCCAGGAGGGGCCCACACCATGTTCCTCGGGGGGGGGTAGGAAAGGTCCATGGCCATGCCCAACCAACATTGTAATCCCCATAGCCACCATACTCACCCGATACATCGTCCTCTGTCGCCTCTCCCGATGGCCCAGGTTCCCAAATGTTGCGTGGCGCAGCCCAAACTTGTTCCCTGCTTTCTGGACGCGATGGACTCAGCCTCTCGCCCCCCTCTGTCCTTCTCAATGGCATCTAACCGCACCAAAATCTGGTTAATTGCATGCACGGGCATGGGTACTGTCTGTTCATCACTTTCCCCACCCCGTCCAACTGCCTGCCTATTCCTCTCAATAGCCTGGAGCTTCTCGAAGATGGCAGCCACCATGCTCGAACCTGCATCCTCATCTGCAGATGAGGGCACTGGCACCAAAGCTGAGGATGCCCTAGCCCGCTTGGGCCTCTTGGCTGGCGTGACTCCCTTGGCTGCAGCAGCCCCCTTGGCCGGGGTGGCTTTCTTGGCGGGCTGTTTGCTTCCCGAAGCCCCTGGAGCCTGCTTAGAGGCCATTGGACCTTCTAAGTCCCAACTACAGTAATCCCCCGTCACACAAACGTTTAAAGCCCCAGACCCCTTACTAGATGTCCCAGGGCCTTCCCTCCGCCCTTCGCTATTCCCGAAGGTGTCACCTGTATGGGCTTGAAGTTGGAGGGGGGAGAACAGGAGGGAGGCAGGGAAGAGCGGCAATTCAATCTCCACCCGATTCCCCCTCTCGCACTCCGCAGGACCCTAAGCAGGGCAGAGGTAACCCGATCCGCAGCCTGAGCCACCTACTCCCTTTCTTCTTACCCGGGCGGCCGCCTCAGCGGCCGCCTCTTCTGTCCTTTTCAGCCCTGCTGGGCCACAAGGAGGGGGAGGAACGCCGGCCGTGTGCTGCTCGTCTGGCTCCCGCGAGGGCTGCTCCGCACCGCAGCCACGCCGACGAAAGTCCCTAAGCGGCCAACGATGCCCCCGGAGCTGGAGGTGGCGCTGGGGGGAGGATAACCACCCGTCCCGCGCCGCCACCGAGCCGCAAAGCTGCCCAAAATGGCGCTCGCCGACCACGCGGTCGGCTGCGCTCCCAGCAGCAATGTCCATCCTCCTCGCAGGGATTCAGAGAAAGAGGCTGGAGGGGAGGCGGGACCGCCCTAAATAGAGCCTCAGCGCCCCGCCCCCTTCAGCCTGTGCTCTCCTCTCGCGAGAGGACGGCAAATGGCGTCCCCCCCCACCACCCGCTTCACGTGGGTGGGGGTGGCCGGATTGCTGAAGTATTGGAAGGCATGGCAGAAGTGGTAGAAAGATGTGAGGGTAAAATAAGAAACAAGGTAACAGCCAAGGCATCCTTGCTCATCAATTATGTCTTCAAATTGTGAAAGCCAAGAAAAGCAATTACATAATAAAACTTTTCCTATTCTGTATTGGATGAGGGAAACTGCATGACTGATGAGTCTTTCAGAAACAACAACAACAACAACTGGCATTCTGTATTGCAGTTATGGATCTATAAGTGCTCCACTTTCAATAAGACTATGTAATCTTACTGGAAAACTACATAAATGCTGCACAAGTCCATCTTAACAACCAACATTAGGCAAAGGATGTTTGTTCAGCTGCCAGTTCAGGTTCACAGAGGCTGCAGCAATCAGAAATAGGTTTGCTGCTGTGTGACCTCAATATGTTTCTGACTTATGGCAACTCTAAGGTGAGACTATCATGGGGTCTTCTGGGGCTGAGTGTGTGTGACATGCCCAGGCTAGTCTGTTAGAATTCCCTGTTGCAGCCTCACTCACTGGTGGGAAGGAATTGGAAATGTCTTCCTCCTTAAACTCTGATTAGAAGCTGAGTGGGCCTGATACAACTGCTGAATGTTAATGTGGACTGGGCAATCAGGCCAGGAGATGTTACTTAGTTATGCATATTTAACTAAGCAGCTGAGGTAGAATAGCAGTGAATAATAATAATGGAATCATAGAATCATAGAGGTGGAAGAGACCACAAGGGCTGTTGAGTCCAACCCCCTGTCATGCAGAAATACATCAACAAAGTATTCCTGGCAGATGGCTATCCAATAGGGATAGAACGAATCCAGAATTTTCCAAATCTGAATCCAGATCTGAATCCCTGGAAGGTTCTGGGAATCCACGAATATCATGAATCTCAAATCTTTTGAATCCTTTTTTTTTTTTTTTTTTAAAAAAGGGGTTTAAAAAGCAAGGGAAAGAAGGATAATCTTGGGCAAGACATGCTATTTCAGCCTTAGCAAAAGCCTAGGCAAAGGCAAACTTCCCTCTGAAGAAATGTGGCCAGGATAATTGTCCTAGTTTTGCCTCGGAATCTCCCCAGATTGAAAATGACATGAAGTCCCTTTCTACACAAGCAGGAAAATGTGGATTAATCCCACATTTTCCTGCCTGTGTAAACAGGACCACTACAGTACAGAGCTAATCCAGGTCAAAACTCGCTTTTCTTTGCATAGCTCCTTATGGTATCCTGGGATTTGTAGTTTGATGATGCACCAGCACACTTTGGCAGAGAAGGCTGTGACACCTTGTAAAACTACAAAATTGTCAGAATTGTGTCTGAAAGAGGTTTGCAAGGGAGCTATGCAAAGGAATCTCTCAGGTGTCCTTGAAATCTCAAGCCTCTACCTTCCAGTCAAGTGCTGAACTTAAATATGAAATGTTCAATTTAAATATCTTAGAATATAACCCCAGATGTAATTTGTGAAATTGTTAGCAAAGACCATTATTACTCCAAGGGAAACTTCACCTACTTACTATCTTCCCTTGTATGTATGATCTCGCAGGTTTTCAGGTGTCACGGTCTCTCTGGTTTTCAGGCGTCCTGGTCTCCAACAATCTATTTGGTTCGTGGATTTGAAAGATTCAGGCCCTTTCCACATGGGGCAATTAAAACGTCACAGTGCGACCTCCGATGGAGGTCATCTGCACCATGGAGTGGGTGAGACTACTTTTTGTAGTTCCGCACCTCAGTCCGCTCTGGAGTGATCGGGAGGGGTCGTGCAGTGTGATTTTTAAAAACCTCTTTTAAGAGGTTTTTCAAAAGCATGGACTGCGCAACTCCGTGTCACTCCGTTGCCATGCTTTGGTGCAGATTTGCAGGCACGAACTAGTGCGTGCCTGCAGATCTGCCAGGTGCTGGCTTTAAGCTAGTGAGCTTCTCCAGTTGGTGTAGAGCCTCCACCAACCGGAAGCCACCATTTGGGATGCCGGAGCAGTGTGGAGCGATGAGCTCGCACTGCTCCTTGTCACGACGGACCCAGTTGGACCCACCAAAAAGCCGGTGAGTAGCATTTTTAACCGGTTCCCTCTCCGCATGTGGAAAGGGCCTCAGTTTGCCTATTTTGGCACAGGGATTTGGATTCGGATTGCGCAGGATTTGAGGATTTGAGGATTCAGTTGGCTAATCCCTACTATCTAACTTCTGTTTAAAAACTTCCAAAGAAGGACACTCCACCACACTCTGAGTGCAATTCCACTGTCAAACTACTCTTACCATCAGGAAGTTTTTCCTAAATAATGCTCACACTACTAATACCAATACTAATGCTAATACTAATAATATAGGAATATATTTTTTGCCTTTTCATTGACCAAACCTATTATCTTTCAGTGAAGATTGTGCATGGGTATATGAATAAGTAATATCTAGAGTATGAAGATGTGCTAGATCTGCTCTGTGTGATATCCAGACATGGAAAAGAGGAGGTATGAATCAGGCAATAATCCTGTGTTGACAATTTCATGTTGCAACACTATGCAAACAACAAAGAAAAGCCTGTTAGATAATGCCACCATATGAGGACCCCCTGCTGGGTGGGCATCTCTTCATTAGAGATGTGGGCATCTCTTCATTAGAGTGCCATTCTAAACCCTCCTGCTTCACCATTTTCTTTCCCCAGACATGTTTGATGTGTATGTGTGTGTGTATGTATGTGTGGTGATCCCATGAATTTCATTGGTTTTTCTTAGTCAAGGAACAGGTGATTTTGCCATTGCCTTCCTCTGAGATATAGCCTACAGCTCCTGGTATTTCTTGGTGGTCCCACATTCATGTACGAACTGGTCCTGAGCCTTCTTCATTTTTAAGATCAAATGGGATTTGGTGCCTGCAGGAAAAAAGCTGATTTTATAGTTTTGATCAAACCCTAGAACATAGGAAACACATTGCCTTCAGTGCTAGGTCTTTCAGGAACTACATTTTCTTGAGGCTTCTGAGACCTTGAGAAACAAGAAATAAGCTCCAGAGGCATATCTAGGGTAGGGCAAGTAAGGTACGTGCCCCAGGTGACAATGTTAGGGGGAATGCAAAAAAAACTGTGCAAGTAAGAGTGTGGGGTGTGGGTAGGGGTAAGAAGGTAGTGACACAACTTCTATGCTTGCCCTAAGGAGCTGTTTATGTTAGATATGCCACTGATAAGCTTTCAGGAACCAAGGGCTTCAGCAGACTTTCTTATGACTGCATTTCCTGCCACATAAGTTGAAAAAGCAGAGAAGGCAGCAGAGAGGCCTGAAAGCAGTATCAGAGCTGAATCAACTGAGTGCTGAAATTGGAGAGTGTTTGGGTTCAATTTGTAATTAGACTGAATTGGAGAAAAGTATGCTACAAAATCACTCTGTCTGCATTACTACTGGACCTTGCCTGCATTATCAGTCACAAGCCTATTTCTTTCTCTTCAGTCTGGAATAACAGACCAGAGTTTGTTTACTATGCATTTTACTACAGCTGAAAAGCATAAAGTATTCGCCCACAAGACTTACCCCATTTTCTCTCTAGCTACACAGAGCTGTTATTCAAATAGCACATACACACATCTTTGCACAAGACTGTGTTGCTTAAAAGATATCCTAGGCTTTTGAAGGACAAGGTTTTCTGAGGGAGTCTTTGTTTGTCTGCCATTCTCAAAAGGCTGCCTTTCCTGCATTTGTTTTAAAATCTTCAGGAGAAAAGCAGAATTGCAATATTTGCCTGGATACAGAAGTGATGAAATAACCCCATGCTACAGCTTTAGACAGCTGCACAAACAATAGCCAAAAATAAAAGAGAAGAGAAGCTTATAAAGCAGGTGTATAAACAAGCTCACCTGGATACATGGTCACCTATTGTGCAGGATGGAACTGATCATGGCAGCAGGGAAGAAAAGCAAGGGGAAACCAGACAAGTCAACAAGATCCAAATACTATCTTAATTATTTAATGGGAGCCCTCTTGCTTTTTAGAGCAGTGCAAACTCAGCCAGATAACTATGCCTTCCAATTATGCCTATGTTGACTCCCAGAATTTTCAATATGGATTCTGAAAGCCACTTTGGCAGAAATGACACAAATATAGATAGGAATAAGAACACAGGCCATAATAGACTATTTGTCAATCTTGCTTAGTATTATCAAGAACTTGAAAATGTTGCTTTTTGGGACCATAACTTTCAAGATTCTCCCCCCACAACATCCACATCATAAAACATTCTACAAGACTTGTTTGACAAATGACAATAGTAGCATAATGCTCCCACTATGGCAGAGCAGTGGCTATGGCTCTAATATACCACCTTTGGCTATCTAAAGAAGCAGTTGTCTTGAGTGTGGATCAACAAGTGTCTTTGCAGGACTGGGTAACTTCAGCTCAAGCTCCTGAAAAATTTCAGAAATGTTGCCTAAATATTATAGGAGGCCAAAGGTATTTTGATAGACTCATAAATTTAGTTCATATGGTACCCATGTTGAAAATTATTAGTTTATTACACTAACAGGAGTTGCATATTGTACTGTAAATGAAAGGCCAAAACAGTTAAGATAACCTTTGCTAGGATTAAGTTCTACTTATTTTACAAGATCCTAGAGAATTAAATTTTGCAAAACCTAGTCACTAATTTGTTAAGTATATGCTTATGTCATCAAACTGAGATCCTCACCCCTTGCTGAGGCAGGTTTTATATGCATCCTAAAAGGCCAGCTCCATGATATACATAGAGGAAGGATTAACAGGGAATTGTCCCAGGGCACCAATGTGCTCATTCAGAGAGATGTTTTCTGGCCCAAAGTTCCACTTTCTGTGGAGATGTACGTGGATGTGAGAGCTGTCCCTAGGACCACTATTTTGAGCCCATTCACATGGGTGTATTATCTACCTGTCTGTCTACTGTTCTTTCTCCATGATTTTCAAGACAGCTTAGATGGTGGTTTTCCTATTTTATCTCTACAGTAACCCTGAGAGGTGGGTTAGGCAGAGACAGAGTGACTGGACCAAGGCCAGCCAGTGAGCTCTGAACCCAGATCACCCAGTGCTTTCTAACCATGTCATCTTGATATGAATATGAAAGCTAATGCTTGTAGGCTTCAGTTCTGAAGTGCATTCTGTAGGGAGAAAAACAAATGTAGAAATCTATGACAGGACTGAGGTCTGCAGTCAATGTTTTCTTGAACAGTGATTAAGATGGAACTGTGCCTTTTATTGGTATGGCATGCCAGAATATAGGAAAGGGAAACCTAGGCCCTTTCTGCACCTTACCTTAATAGCATGACAACCCGCTACCATCACGGTATTACCAATATCGCAATAGGCCCAGTACGGAGCCTATTGCATTCTGCACGCACCAGGGCATTTGCAAGATAGCACCGGTTCATGCCCGGTGCCTTTTCCACACCTTGGCATCCTGGGCCATGCCCAGGTTCCGCCTTATCCCCGCCCGACTGCCACTGATTAGTCGGTGGTGGTGGTGGTATTATTATTATTATTATTATTATTATTATTATTATTATTATTATGCCAGCTATCGTGCTAACGTTAGCACGATAGATCCTGCCAACAGGCGCTTGTGTCAGCCTCAAGGGCAGGCCAGTAGCACGAGCCCCCCATAAAGGCTGCACTGGAAAAGGTGGGGACTGACAGGACAGATCACAGCTGTGACCCAGCTCGAGGTGTAGCTGTCTCCACCACTCCCATGACCCATGATGGAGCCTGAGCAGACGAAGCTCCTTGGGACACAGGCCACGCAGCTCTATATGAACAACATCACTGCTGTCCAGGCCAGGAGGTCACAGCAGCAGTGGCAAGCGAGGGGAACCACCCTGGTGGCAGCTGCCACCAACTCTACCCAAGCAGCCAGCTTCATCGCTGCCGCCCGTCTCAACCAACGGGGAAGATTCCACCAATCTGCTGCTGTCTGGTGGGCTGGGGAGGGTGGGCTGAAATTATAGAATCATGGGATTTAGCATCCTAGAGCTGGGAGGGTCCACAATGGCCATGGAGTCCAACCCCTGCCATGCAGGAAGATTCCTGATGGAGGGCCATCCAGCCTTTGTTTGCACACCTCTCAGGAAGGGAGGTGAGCCCATCACATTGGGAGGCAGCACATTGCACCATCAGAAGGGTGTGCCCTCCAGGGATTCTCCCTGATCGTTGGGTGCAATCTGTTTGCCTGACATTTGGCTCTATTGTGCCATGTCCAGGTCTCTGCAGCAGCATGAAAAGCGTTAGCTCCATGTTCACTGTAATGTCCCCTCAAATCTGACAGCATGGCTCTCCTGTCTGTTGTCAACCTGATTTCCATCGGGCTAGACATCCTCAGCTTCCTGAGGCTTTACTTGCAGGGCTCCATGGTTTTCTGGGCCTTTCATCCTTTTGGTCTCCCAGCTCTAGACACATTCCAGTGTGTTCACTATCATTATTGCTTTGTAGTGCCCGGAACTGCACATGATATTCCAGGTGAGGTCTCCTCATGGCAGAATGAAGTGGTGGCCCTACATTCCTTGGTCTCTACAGTACAGTCATGTGGGTCCTGTTCAGATTCTCAGTGGCCTTTTCAGCTGCCGCATTGCACACAGTATGGCATTCCTTCCAGCCTGTGGACTACTAAGTCCCCAGGGTGCCTTTCACACATTGTGCTTCCCAGCCAGGTGTCACCCACCCTGTGTGTGTGCAGTCCATTCTTCCTGCTGATGTGTGGATCACTGCATTTCTCATTGGGGTCATATGTGTTGGGCATGTTGGCTGGGCTCTCCAAAGTGTCCAGCATATTTAGCAAGGTTGGAGATGTTTGGCTGTTTGGGTGATGGCCATAGGGATTGGTGGGGCTTCTCTCTGGGAACTCCTTGCCGATTCCACTGTGAGAACTAGGCTGGCTGTCAGCCTCGAGGGCATGCTGCTCGGTGCTACAGTGCTAACATGCTAACGATAGTGCAAATTTTTTGTTAAAAAAATTGTAAGTCAGCCAGACCCTAGGGCCTGCTGTTGTCACGAGCGTGGACGGCAATGTCAGCCCCGGGGTGGCCTCCCTTGGCAATGTGTCCTGAAGTGTTTGCTGCTGAGATGGGGACAGTAGCTGGCCTGCTGCTGGGAGGAGCTTCCCCTGGGAGTTGCTGAGTGAGGGACAGGCAGCAAGGACTGCCCTCACCCCACCCACTCCCGGGTCATTCCCGGAAGCACACTGGATGGCGGCTCCGCATGCCCTCCACTTGCATGATTGATGCGGGAAAGGGAGGTTATTTTTGCTTTACAGCTGAAAATGAAAAAAAGAGGGATCAGCACTGCCTGCAGCCGGCATAGCACCTGTTTGGCCAGAACGTCATGCAGTACAGCCGCTCCTCAAGAGGGGAGAGAGCGAGCCTCATGCGCTCTAAAAACGCCATGCAAAAAGGGCCTGAGTCAAAGGACCGGTTATGACCTATAAAGCCCTATACCACTCCAGTCCAGGCTATCTGAAGATTTGTTTATTCCCATATAAACCTGCCCAGGCTCTAAGATCTTCAAGGGAGGTTCTTCTCCCTATCCCACCATCTTCATAGGTACATTTGGGGAAATATGGGAGAAGGCCTTCTCTATGGCAGCTTCAAGATTTTGAACACCTTACCTAGATCCTTACCTAGATCCTTTTTGCTATTATTTCAGTAGCAGGAGAAGACCTTATATGCCAGCAGATCTCTGGGAATTCATTGTTTGCTCATTTTGCAAAACACAGGCTTTTTGTGGTGTTGTACTGCTTTTATTCCTTTTTTTAAAGTAATGTCTTAAATGGTTTTAATTCTTTTGTTATTTGGTTTTAATCTCAACTTTTGTATGGTTTTAAACATGTATGTTTTGATTAATCTCTTTTGTAACAATTTCAGTCTCAGAAAAAAGGCAGTCAGCTCTCCATATCTGCAGATTTTATATCCATGGATCCAACCAACCACAGCTTGAAAATATTCCAAAATAAAAAAAAAACTTCTGAAAAGCAAACTTTGATTTTGTCATTTTATAAAAGCGATTTGACTACACCACTATACGTGGGACTTGAGCACCCATGAATTTTGGTATCCATGGGGGTTCCTGGAACCAAACCCTAGCAGATGTCAAGGACCCACAGTATAAATAAAGCAATGGATGGACGTTCCCCCTCAGCCACTCTCTTCCATATACAAAGGCTGTCTTGGCTGGCTGCTGAACCCAATTTCATTTGTTTCAGGAGTCTGTCTCCCACCACATGTGAGGTACAGTTACTGAGCTTGCAAATGACATAGCACCCAAAGCTCAACCCTTCTCAAATACTTTGCTATAGCACCACCACTGCTTGCTGACTCTGTTGCCGGGGTGGATGTTTCACTGTCTAATTCTGCAGAGAACGAACATAGAAACACTGTGGTTTCTGAAAGCCATTAAGAGATTTCCTTTCATACACACTGTTAGTCTCCTGGGTTCACTTTTCAACATTTCTTCTTCTTCTTCTTCTTCTTCTTCTTCTTCTTCTTCTTCTTCTTCTTCTTCTTCTTCTTCTTCTTCTTCTTCTTCTTCTTCTTTTAAGTGGACTGGGTAGTTAGCCCTGAAAAGAGCCTACTAAAACCTTATAATCCCTTCATGATTAGTACCAAGTACCATGATTCGTTATAAAACCTGTTTTATTTTCCTAATACACAAATGGTGCTCCTTTGTGAGTTTCTTGACTACAGATTAATAGGCTACTGGGACCATTGCCCAGCCCCTTCTGCCACAGCCAGCACAGGAGCCATTCCAAGAGACAAGCTTGTCTCCAACCTCTTGGTAAGCTTTCAATAGTTTTCAATTTTCCATTTGTAGGTTATACTTTTCCCAGCCTGTGGCTTTTTGGTAATACTGTACAGTGGGCCTACTGGAAAATGGAGTCTACAGCAGTTTCCCATGCAGATTCATCCCCTGAGGTGACAATACTTAAATCTCCCCTCAGAAATAAATAAATCATCCTACTTACACAAGCGTGTGCAGTATTTGAACAGCCTATTCTTTGCATCATTCCAGTTGAGAAGACTGGAATTTTGACTGGTTAAAGGAAATCCTTACTGCTACCATTATTCTATACTGAAAGGTTTTTGAAACAGAAGTGCACATTGGAAACAGAAAGCATATTTATACATTTCCAGACCTTTTCCAAGAAATAGTATCCTGGCTCATGAAGACATGTCATCAGAAATTTGTCAGCCACGTTTTGTTTTGTTTGTTTATGGCTCTTGAGTTAAAGTGAAAAGATCAGTACTTCTCCTCTTACTTTTTCATTTTTGGTGGTTTGGCACACACAGAGATACAAAATGTTACAGAAAAAAAAAAAAATTGTCTGTTATCTTACATCATGGGCGACAATATGTTACTTTATGGTGACAGAGCCACATCCCTGTCGCACAACAAAGCCATGTTAGAGAACTGTAATGATGTACAACAGGGTACTGTCCAACGAATCCCATTGCATATTGTATATTGGTACATCACATTAGGTGGAAAAGTTCCAATTCTGGGAGTGCCCTGTTGCCATGATCCAGACTAAAGCCAAGGTCTAGCCAGCAACAGACGATGGTAGAAGCAGTAGAATGCCTGGAAATGGGGGGTGGCACAGATGCCAAGCACAAAACTGCTTTCTGTATCATTGTGCAACAGCAGCCTGCCATGCAAACTGCCATGCAATTGTGCACTGCCTACATTTTGCAACAGCCATGATTTCTCCACTGCTTGTGCAATAGTTCTTTACACAAACAATCTAATTTGTAATCAAAGAGAGATATTTTCAGAAAAAGCAAAGGGGAAAGCAGAAAAAAGAAAAAAAAAACAGCGATGGGACGAATCCAGAATTTTCTGAATCCGAATCCCTGGAAGGTTCTGGGAATCCATGAATCTCATGAATCTCAAATCTTTCGAATCCTTTCTTTAAAAAGAGTTTAAAAAGCAAGGGAAAGAAGGATAATCTTGGGCAAGACACACTCTCTCAGCCTTAGCAGAAGCCTAGGCAAAGGCAAACCTCCCCCTGAAGAAATCTGGTCATAGTTTTACCTCAGGATCTCCCCACATTGAAAATGACATGAAGTCCCTTTCTACACAGGCAGGAAAATGTGGATTAATCCTGTGTAAACAGAGCCACATACTACAGTAGAGAGATAATCCAGGTCAAAACTGGCTTTTCTTTGCATAGCTCCTTCTGGCATCTTGGGGTTTGTAGTTTGATGATGCACCAGTACACTTTGGCAGAGAAGGCTGTGACACCTTGTAAAACTCCAAATTCCAGAATTGTGTCTGAAAGAGGTTTGCAAGGGAGCTATGCAAAGGAATGTTTCAGTTGTCCTTGAAATCTGAAGTCCATAGCTTCCAGTCAAGTGCTGAACTTAAATATGAAATGTTCAATTTAAATATCTTAGAATACAACCCAGGTGTAATTTGTGAAACTGTTAGCAAAGGCCATTATTACTGCAAGGGAAAAACTAACCTACTTACTATCTTCCCTTGCATGTCTGGCCTCCCAGATTTCAGGAGTCCTGGTCTCCCAGGTTTTCAGGTGTCCTGGTCTCCAACAAACTATTTAGTTGGCAGATTCAAAAGATTTGGGTTGGCCTATTTTGGCACAGGGATTCGGATTCAGGAATCCTTACCCAGGATTCAGGATTCGAGAATTTGGTTGGCCCATTCCTAAAAAAACCCCTAAAATTAAAATGCAATACTAAAACACCAAACTAAAACACTGAATACTAATTAACTAAAACTTTAAATACTAACCTACTGAAACATTGAAAGGCTCTGGTCCTCCAAGCAAAATTGTAATGAAAGAAAAAAAATGATAAAAACCTAAAAAATATTATTCTATCATTACAAGTCCAATCAAGTAACCCTACTAGAATTACTAGCAACCATAGCCACAGATTACTGTACCATTAGATTTTTTTTATTACTAAAAATGATTTTATTTCTGCCATTGAACAAGGCCAATTTTGCACTAGACTGATATAGTGCTATTATTGGAGGCCCCTCCCTAAACTGCAAATCCCGGGATTCCATAGGATGTTGAAAATGGAATAATAGCACTATAACAGTCTAATGCAGAAATGACCAAAGGGTGTTCCATTTCTTATGATGGTGATAATTTGGAAATGGAGTAGAACCCTTGACAAAACATTTCCTTTTGTTACTGCAATTATTCCTGAAAGGGATAAATTTAACTCTTTCGATTCTTCTAAGTCTCTTTTAATTTCTTTCCAGACTTTTTCATGATTGTTTTGAAAAAATAAATGATCTTTCTTCATAATTGCAATTCCCAAATATTTAATCACGCTTTTCCCCTTTAAAATTGGAAAGATTAGTTAATACATTTTCCTCTTCTGAAGTCATATTTTTAGTCAACAATTTTGTTTTCCCACAGCTCACTTAAAACTTGGAGCATGTCTGGAACATCTTAATTTATTACGAAAGAACTTTAACTGAATCCAATGGATTTTGTGTCATTATCACAACATCATTCAGATAATCCCACAGTTTATACTATTCTCTTTTTTATTCTCACTTCAAAAATTCTGTCATCTTGTCTGCTATCTCTCAGTAAAGTCTCCAACATCATAATAAACAACAAAGGTGAGAGGAGATAACCTTGTCTGGTTTCCTTTAGTATCTCAATTGGTCTTGTTGCCATTTACCAAAATCTGGGCTTTTTGAACTGAATATATTTTATTTATTGCCTGAATAAAATTTTCATCAAAGTCTATTCTCTCCAGTACTTGAAATAAGTAATTTCATGAAATATTATCAAATGCTTTCTCTACATCTAAAAAAGGACAAAATTACTATTTTGTCATTATGATATTCCAACAATAATGTTAAGAATAGTTCCTACATTATTTCTTAGGCCATTTCCACCACGCTAGAGCGACCTCTCCTGGAGGTCTTCTTCACCGGGGTCTGCGCTAGAGCAGTTAAAAAAAGTGGGGTTCTAGACCTCAAACTGCTCTAGCGCAGCCCCGGGGGTGGCGCTGTGACTGTTATAAAAACCACCTTCAAAAGTGGTTTTTATAAAACTTACCCGCGCTGCCCCGTAGCAGCCCCCGGTGAAGAACTGCAGAGACGCGGTAGCGCATCCCTGCACATCTGCCCAGGGGCAGGCTTCCGGCTGGTGCGCTGTCCTAATTGGCGGAGCGCTGCCGGAAGCTGCTGGCCGCCATTTTGGGTGCTGCCGAGTGCCGGCGAACGCCGCCAAACGCCGCCGAAATTCGGCGGCGTTTGGAACGGTGGATCCGCGCTCTCCGCAGGGATGGAGCAACCCGCTCGCGGGTAAGCTCCTCCCCTGAGTGCACAGCCCTGTTCCGCCCCCCCCCCCCGTGAGGAAAGGGCCTTAATTATCTGTTTGACAAACATCCATTCCAATACTCATGGATAGTCTGGGAAATGTTTCTACAATCTGCTTGCCAAAATAGTGGTAAATCTCTTATAGTCATTGCTTTGTAATGAGATAGGTCTATAATTCTTTGTTAATGTCTCATGTATTTTTTCATTATGAATCACTGTAATATAAGCATTTCTGTAAAAATCTGGCATCTCTTCTTTTTGTAACACTACAAACCATCTTCAGTGGTTGAAGTAACTCATCTTCAATTTTTTTACAATATACTTTAGATAGTCCAACTGAGCATGAAGCTTTCCCATCTTTAATCTTTTAATTGCTTTGATCAGCTCTGTAGTTGTAACAAGATCATTAAAATGTTGCTTTTGTTCCAGACGTGGTTTATCCAATGGAAGTCTATCTTCCATATCTTGCATTTTTTTAATTACCCCTCACATATAAGCCTCTGTAGTATTTGTCAAAGGTTTTTAATATTTTCTACTTACCTGTTACATATTCATCTCCTTCTCTGATCTTTGTGAGGGATTTCTTTATCCTTTCCTCTCCCAACTTGTAAGAGAGACATTTCCTGGGTTTATTTGTGAATTCAACTTTTGTTTAAGATATAGTAGTTTGGTGTAATTTCTTGGACTGTCAAGACTGAGAACTGTTATTGAAATAACAATCTTTTATTGAGTCTCTTTATAAAAAAAATTCTTAAATTTTCTTAAATTTTGTATTTCATCCATCAATTTACTCTTTTTTGCTTCTCTTTCTTTTTCCATTTGGAGCCATATTTTACACATTGGCCTCTCATATAAGTTTTACTTGCATTCTAAACTATCATGGGATCTGTACCCATATTTAAATTCATTTCACAGAAATGCCCTCAATTCTTGTTTACATTTCTGTAATATTTCTGTCTTCAGAAGAAGATGAAGTATTTACACTCTATTTGCTCCATTTTCAGGAGCAAATAGAGTGTGGCAGGAAAAAAATATGGCCTGAAAAAGGATTTTGGCAAAATATCCATGTTATTAACTTAATTGGCCACGTTCTTAGAAATTCAAAACAGATCTATTATAGAGAAAGATTCATGATGGTTTGTGGGGGGGGGGAAGGTATAATCTCTGGAATTTGGCTGCAAATATCTCCAACCATCTATTCACCCAAAATATTCTGTATATTTAAAAAAAGGTTCTGGGTGGTTTCCCTTGGTCTTTCTTAATTCCTTTACCGGAACACTTATCTTTATTAGAATCAACAGCTCTCTTCCAGTTGGCCATGAAAATCAGATTTTGTAAATCCAAGTGCTTGTGCAATGGTTGTGATGGCACAGTTATGATTGTGCTTCTCTCCTGAGAATATGACTGTTGCTCAACAGTGCCATTTTTCACAATGGTTCAATTGGAAATTTCTCATAAGTGAGTCGTCTCAGTTTACAACACTGTAAATTTCCAACGGGATATCAACCATTATCTTTTATGCAAAATAAAATGCAAAGGGTGTGTGGTTTTTTTTAACAATATAAAGCTTTTTTAAGGAAGCAACTTTTCTAAAGGAAAACAAAGTACAACACTTGAAAAGTTCCATAATTCTTTTTTAAAAGGATACAGATATAGTGGGTGAAAAATGTGTATTATTCTGAAATCTTTCTTCCTCACATGTAAGAATGATGATTTACAATACATTCCTAACATACGCACCCCTACTCCAGTCCTGCAAAATACTGCACAGGGGCAACACTAAGGATATATTGAGGTAAGGCATCTGCAGGCATAGAAGCATGACAGACACTCCTAGATGGTCTTTCATTGGAAGTAACGAGACACAAATAACCCTTCCCATTTGTAATTAATTCATTTTCCCAACAGCAAAGATGGCTAAGTTTGTTTCTTTGTTTTTACTACACTTTTCTCCAGACTGAGTGGCTCACAACATGATTAAAAACAGGTATAAATAAAAGAACAATAAGTTAGAATATTAAAATACTCATAGTATTGGAATGTTATGATGTCAATGTAAGTTAAAAACAGTTTTCCAATACTGCAAATAAATTTTTTAAAAATAATTAAGTTAGTTTATGATTATAACTTGATCGGAGAGATCTTCACTTCTTCAGCAATGTAACTGTAACTTACAACTATTTTTATGGCTACAGAATTGTGTGCTCACTACACGGAAGAGGAGGAGTGCCACACGGTTCAAGTGGTGACTTGTGCAGTTGCCTTTACTCTGTTGGAGGTATTGAAGCAATTATAAAGTAGATGGGAGGAGAGTGCTGCAAACCACTGGCTCACTGTTGCTATTTTTTTTAAAGTAACTGAAACATAATTATTTTAGCTATTTTTGAGAAACAAGATAGTAAAGTGTAACTTTTTGAAAATAGCAACTAAATCTGGGGTGTGTATGGCTTGAAATGGCAACTGTAACTACTTCTCAAAAGTAACTTTCTAAGCTCTGTAGACACGTGTTTGTAAGGCTTGGGTCATTAAGAGCTAAATCACTAAACAGTGGCCATTTTCACATGGGGGTAAAAGCCCGCGGTCCGACGACCAGAGACGGAGGTCGTTCACATCGCAAGATGAGCTAGCGCGGTTGCAAATGGTGAGGCGCCACACCTCCAACCGCTCTAGCCCAGCCAGGTGGTTTTTATCAAACTCGCCCGCACTAATCCGTGGCAGCTCCTGGTGAGAATCTGCAGAGATGCAGTAGTGTGTCTCTGCAGATCTGCCTGGGGGTGGGCTTCCGGCTGGCGCGCTGCCCTAATTGGCGGAGCGCCGCCGGAAGCCGCCGGCTGCCATTTTGGGCGCCGCAGAGCGCCGCCGAACGCCGCCGAGTGCCGCCTAAATTCGGCGGCATGTGAAGAGGTGGAACTGCGTTCCCCGCAGGGGCGGAGCAGAGACGGAGCAAATCGCTAGCAGGTAAGCTCTGCCGCTGCATGCGCTGCCCCGTTTAGGCCCCCCCACGTGAGAAAAGGGCCAGTGTTGTCATTATTCTGCCTCCTTCTTTCTGTCTCAAATTGCAGGTGGATGGGAGCTAAGCGTCACTGCCCAGTTGCTCCCCAATGAAAAATCCATGGTTATTTGATGGCCAGAGCAATGGTTCTGTGGTGGTTAACTGGCGCTGGGACTGTTGGCTTGCCAAGAGCTAGGTGTGTGGAGTACTTG
Organism: Iguana delicatissima; assembly: GCA_948472985.1. Lineage (NCBI taxonomy): Eukaryota > Metazoa > Chordata > Lepidosauria > Squamata > Iguanidae > Iguana > Iguana delicatissima. The sequence continues at coordinate 9,797 of CAOKZL010000920.1, read as the reverse complement.
AGGCCAAGGATTCAAAACGACTTAACAATAATTTAAAAGAACATAGTCAAAAATCATAGAATACAAAAGTTAAAACACAAATTAAACAACCAGATGCAAATTAAAAACAAAGTTAAAATATATAATTTACATAAAATACATAAATATATAAAATGCATAAAGCCAGCACCTTTCATCAGCCAGGTCATAATCACATATTAAATGCCTATTGAAAGTAAAATATCTTTGCTTGCCTTCAGAAAGAAGGGAGTCTGACTTCGCTGGAAGGGAGTTCCAGAAGGCCCTCTCCTGTGTGCCCATCAGGTGCACCTTGAAAGGTGGTGGTGGGACAGAAAGAAGGAACTCTTCATTAGATCTTAAAGTCTGAGCTGGTTCATAAGGGGAATCAGTCCTTCAAACACCCATGTAGGGCTTTAAAAGTAGGGCTTTAAAGGTGTAAGGCTTTTGTTGGTTGGTTGGTTGGTTGGTGGTGGTGGTTGTTTTAACTTACTTTGACATTGTAACATTCCAGTACTGTATTATAATATTCTAACTTATTGTACTTTTATTTATAACCATCTTTATTCATGTAGGACTTTAAAAGTCAACACAAGCATTGTGCCTTCCATCTAGAATCTTAACTAATATTATTTTTTTCGGAAGTGGTGTTCAAATTATTGTTACTAGATCCCACTGCCAGTGAGCGCTCTCTGCTTACTCTCTCCTTATGTGTGGTGAGAAGACAGATCTGCAGTTATCACTGCTTGCTTATTCACCTTCGTTCTCCCTCTGGGTAGTGGTGGAAACAAGACTGAAAAAGAAGAGGAAAAGTGAATGGGAGGAAGGGTATTCTTGAAAGCATTGTTCCTGTGGATGCTCCCAAACTTCAGATCAGTGCTGATAAGTGTAACTGATTTAAGTGATTTCTGTTCTTTTCATGCTAACAGTAAGAGGTAGTTATTGCAGTTGCCTGACTGGGTTGCATATCATACAATAATTTTTTCTTCTGTCCTTGTCTCTCACTTAAGCCCCACCACAATAAGTTCTATCATCATGACAAATTTTTCAGTAAGGTTATTTCTGCACTACACTGTTAATAGTTCTATTATTTCACTTTCAACATCCTGTAGAATTCTGGGGTTTGTAGTTCACTGAGGTCAAAGAGCTTTCTGACTGAGAATTCTAAATGGCCCTCCCTAAACTGCAAATCCCAGGATTCCATAGGATGTTGAAAGTGGAATAATAGCACTATAACAGTGTAGTGCGGAAATGGCCTAAGACAGGACAAAAATAAACATGATGTACTAGTGGAACATATAGGTCTAACTTATCCAGGGCTGGCATCAGGAACTGGTGTTGTTGGATAGCTGCCAAGTCCTCAGCACCCTGGTTTGGACACGATTTTACAAAGTTGCCTTTTTTGTATGACACCTCCCAGAAATTTCCAGCGAGCATGGGCAGTCATGATGGTGGCTGGATATACTGGACATGGTACTCTACACAACAAGAACAAGAACAAACAACTTTTCAAAGATCAGGGTAGGGTTCACAGCTGCCTCCCCATCTCTCATTCTCTGTATTGATCCCAGGCAAAATTAAGCCCTCTTCCTGTCCCACAAGGATTGTATCTGTCTTCTGCTTCTGCCAAGGAAGCAGAAGAGAAGGCCTAAGGTGCAAAGTGGGAGGAGGTGTGAGCCCACTAACTAGAATTTAAAAGCAGTAACTGCTATGGCAATGAATTAACAGAACGTGTGCAAAAAGCTGTGCAAATATTCTGGAAAGCTCTAAATGATTTGCAGAAGGAGTGTTTGCTGTAGGGAGGGAAGAATCATGGTGCATTGAGTCAAGACCCATACAGATTTCTTAAGAAAAGGAAAAAAGCAGCAACACTGGCCTTCAACAGATTATTGCTTGTTCATATATATATATGTGTGTGTGCATGTGTATTGTAAGAATCATCAGTTAAAAGCAAGAGAGAGAGAAAGAGAGAGAGAGACAAGGAGGAGGAAGAAAGGAAAATGGAGGACCTTGTCAAAAGAGAGAAAGTAATGGGAGTGGGGGGAACAGAGACTCAATAGTGATTCTGAAACATATTCTCAGCTCCTAGTAGTCCAGGCCAGGCAGGACCTTGGCTATTGTTAATGAACATTTGGCCTTGCCCTGTCTCACAGCATCTCCTTCTTTTGTACTCACACCCTACTGCTGTTTCTCAGCCAGAGACTCTTGGATTCTCAGAAGCGACAACACTTTTCGTGATCAAAAGGATAGGAAAGGGGGGAGGTAGGGTGTGTGGATTAGAAGCTCATGCTGGTTATAATGGACACATCTGGCCTTTGCTGTGTTTGTCCATCATATCCAGTGTTTGCTTTGAGCAGCACGGTGGAAAGTTTGGAACAGCATGTGTGAGCTGTGAGGACGTGGGAGAAGAGTCCAAGTGGCAGTCAGCTTGCAGGGACTTACCGAAAATCCTGCTAAGCTGGTTCTCTCAACTCTTCCCTGCACACACCCCCATACTATGTTTATCACAATTTTCTTTGTAGTCAGATGAATGAAATTTGGAGAGGAACATTACTCCCAGTGATCATTGTTTTTACAACTTCATAAATCTGCTGACGGTTTGCAGAGGGTTTTTCGGTCAGTAACTACACAAAGAACTCTTGGTGTGTCTTGGTCTACTAGGGAAGTATGAATAGTTGTGCTTTGACAGTGAGCTACTTGGATGGAGGAACCAAGCACTAGAAAGCTAAGAATCTTCGGATCCAGACATGACTCCCTGCCCCATATCTACTTATCATTAGGGAGTTCGTTAATGAGTTCAGCATTAGTGAGTTCGCTACATTAGTGAGTTCAGTAAGTAAGGGAGTTCAACTTTCAAACTGTGCACCTACAGGGAATAATTTCCATATCAACTTTGTCTGTTTTTCCACTCTGTCACAAATGATAGTTAAGGGATGGAGGAAACATTTTCTAGTAAGGAGCTAAAATTATGCCTTCTGCTGAGCATATAAATCCTTGGCTATTCATTATGATAGGTTTATCCCTGCTGCAGGAGAAAATGAGCATTCTTCCACAGTATTTTTCCGGTATTTGAACATTCCAAGGTGTTGCAGAAGAATTATTCCATGGAGAAAACGTGTGTGTGTGTGTGTGTGTGTGTGTGTGTGTAAACTGTGGATTTTTTGTGCAGAAAACAGGTTTCCTATACAGGAAAAAATGGCTAGAATTCAGGATCAGACCTATGGATTGATGACCTGGAGTTATGCATCCATAAGAGATCCCGTGGCACTATAGCCAGTATTGTAACTGTTTCCCAGACCTATTTTGCTAGATACCAGCTGTGCTGAGAGAAATGAGTCCATTCTGTGGTGATTGGGGCATGGGCAGATGGCATTTCTACCCCTCTCCTGCCAGCCAGTGAGGCTGCAACATTAGACTTAGAGCCTCAGGTACACTTTTCACAGCCTCACTTGTTGGTGGAAGGGAAATGGAAAAATGATTCATTAATTACCAATTTCCCTTGCACCATTCAGCTGACGCCCTGTAAACTTGGTTTGGGAGGCTTGAGGCAGAAGATGCCACCTAGCCATGCAGCTAAGGTAGTTACATAAGTAAGTAGCACAAGTAGAATACTTCCCAGTGTTTTCTGTACAGGAAATTAATTTTCTACAAACAAACAGGCTGTTTTGTGTTTTGTGTATACCTTTCTACACAGGAACAATTCCTCTGAATCACTTAGGGCAGCTGCATATCTTGAGGAAATTGTCCAGAAATTCTGGCTGAACCATTATTTTCCTAATGTTGGGAAACTCATTTTTCAACCTGGGAATGAATAATTCCAAATAGTCTTTGCATACCTAGAGTACTTGTCAGATGGGGAATGACAGCAGGCTCATGTCAGTACATACATAGCTGACATTAAAGTCTGGTAAATTTTCTTTGGACCACATTACTCTTTATTTGTGAACAGTCTACTTATTTCATCTCAGATAAGTTTGAACTGGAGATATGTGTGTCCCTTTTATCAAATGATTGCTTTACTGTCGATGCCTTTGGACATGAATGAACCTTCAGCTTATGCACTTCTCCTCCTGTTCTACCTGTCCTTCTTTGGTACAGCTAAGGAGAAGATCAGACACATTCATTTCCATTTTCAAATAGCTATTAAAATTTCTTTCATTTTTTTTTTTTCTCAATAGGACAAGCTGTGGTTAGTTTTAGTCATGGCTTGTCTGAACAACCAACTTCATTTCACACTTAAGGTCCTAGCTTGTTTGGAAAACTCATCTAAAACTAACTGCAGTTCCTGATTTGGATAATATGGTACACTGCAGTCAACTGAAAGGAGAAGAGGCTGATTCTTCATGATTGCGCCAGAGGATGGGGGGAATCTATTCCATTTGGGGCAAGATCACTATGGTTAAGAAATTGTCTCAAATCTTCTGTGCATTTATTTTCTTTTTCTTTATTTAAAACTATATTTTTATTGAGGAAAAAAATCAAAGGAAAAGAGAAAAATATATCACAAAAAACACATAAAGTTTGACATAACCCATAAGTTACATCATATAAGAACATACAACCACATAAACATATAGTACACATGAAACACAAGTAACATATACATAGGGCTTACAATAAACTATGAATTTACTTTTTAAAAGTTGATTCCAGTCACATGGAGTCCTCTTTGCCATATCCAGCCCTCCCAGTTTCTTATATTGCTACTGTAGCTGCAGTCTTCAGAAAGTACCAATGTGCAAAACATAAAGTACTGTGCACATGGATATATATTCAGTGCCTTGTGTATGGAAACCAACTGAATGATGGCATGCTTGTTCTCATACGGTAATAGTTGCATGTACTAGAAAAGTGGCACCAGTAACAGCAGAGAAAATTTATTCAAGGAGATTGCAAGAACAGCAGTAGCTCTGCTTGAAGATTGGGACTTCAAATTAGGATGGGTTTGGAGTGATTGGATCTATCGCGAGCTTTCAGTTATTCTCTGAATCTACTCCTTAATTCTCAAATTTGACTGCTCATTCTGCCTGACCAATACATCAGAGCTTGGTAATTTCTCTCCCTCTAGATATGGTGGAGTGAAACTCTTCCATCAGCCCTAGCCAATATAGAAATTGCATTGTTTTCAAAGACTTTCTCACAGCAGTAACAAGACTACTGAAATTACTCATTGCTATTGTCAAGAAGAGGAACTACATCCCTAAACCAATATAAAGAATGGCAATGGATGGAGTAAACTGTAGCCCATACTTGGAAACTTACAGATTTCCAAAAGCAACTTGGGGAAGGTGAAATGGATGCAGAAAGTGCAGATTGTGGGCCACAAGGTGTTTCCCCCAACTCTCAGGATACTTCTAATCATAAAAAAGGTGAACTTTTTGTCCCCAGATGCCCTCTAAGATGGGATGTGGTAGCCATTTTTAACATATTTTGCCTCATATTGGGCCATTTTAACTCCAAGAGAGGCCTTTAAAAAGCAGAAAGTAGATCAGAAGCTTGCTAGAGGGATTGTGGGGCATGTGGCAATATTTTAAAACATTCTTTACAGGGCGCCTGGTAGGGACTGTAAGCCTGCTGGAGGTCACACTGTATCCCTCCAACCACTGACAGTTAACTCTTTTGGTTTTGCTGTGACAGACTAACATGGTTACCCTGCTAGAAAATGAGTATTATTCATTCTCCACAGTATCAGATTTGAGTCTTTCCCAGCCCTACTTGTAGATACCAGGGATAGAACCAGAAACTTTGCCTCTGAAGTTCCCTACTGCAGAACTACAGCCCTTGCACAGAAGGCCATCTCAGTGAAAGACAGCAGAGCAAAATGTCCTACAAAAGTGACATTTCCAACACTCTTGAATAGAGTAGATCAGCTGTAAGACCCTTTGGAAGGAACTTGCTTTTAGTACTTATTTTTAACCCTACTTTGAAAGGCTACTTTTTATTTATTTATTATGAGCATACTTCAGTTAACATATCCTCTTGAGAGTAAAATTCTTTTTTATAAAATGTTTATACACATATTGGGCCCCTCTTTCTTCGTTATCCCTAACTAGTGAGAAATGCTCCACGCTCCACATCTTTGGGAACTTCAGCCTTGAGACAATGGTCATTTCCATGCTATACTGTTATGGTGCTATTATTCCACTTTCATCATCTTGTGGAATGCTAGAAGAAGTAGTTTACTGAGGCCAATGGCTGAGAATTCTAAATGCTCCTCCCTAAACTGCAAAACCCAGGACTCCACAGGATGTTGAAAATGGAATAATAGCACTATAACAGTGTAGAGTGGAAATGGCCAATGTTGAAGGAGGACTGGAGAAACACAAATTTCCATTTGCATTAAAATATATGGAGTAAACAATACAATAAACAGAACTGAGAAGGACTGGGATTCTAGTCTAATTGGTCCTACAGTAGCTGTATATGCCTCCTTCTAACAGGCAAGGTAAACAACAGCTGCTTATACTGAGGAAATGTGAACAGCAAAACAAACAGGAAAAAAGGAAAGCAGATCAGCCTCATCAGATATGCCCAGATGTTTTATTAGCCTCCCCAATAATTCTATAAGTTTGGTTGCCAAAATGGAAAACATAAGAGACATGGTGGCTGGTGAAAGAAAGTCATCTCTGTATGCCTTTGGTATCTAGAAGATCCAAAATGTTTTTGTTTACTCAGGCAAGGCTTACATAACCTGATTGTTTCATTTCACAGGTGCACATTGTCAGTTTTGAATAAAAAGAATACTGAAACATATGAAACTGCTCTTTTGTTTGTTTGTTTGTTTTGTGGTACAAGTGCCTATTCTTATTCTTTCCATGTCATTTCTGCCTATGGTGCCACATTTTCTATTAAAAAAAAGTTATGCCTAGGAGCCCATCTTCTATGTTAACCAAGGCATATCTGTAATTGCAAAACGAGCGTTCTTGTTTTTGGCCAACGATCAAACTAATGTAAGTAGGGCCAAGTGTAAAAATTCAGTGACATGAAATTAAATGGAGTCACACCTAATTGCACCTGGATGTTTTGTCCTTTGACTTTTATGGGTTTTGTATGTTCAGAAATATATTGCAATAGTTTGCATTTTATTTTATTTATGCTTACCTGTTAATGTGGACACATTATAGACAGGCTGAGAATCATTTATGGACAATGTTGAGCATCAATTAAAACCAAGTGCTGGCACTTGAGCTAACTAAGGCTCTGAAGTGGTTGGCATTAACTGCTTTTCTGTGAGACCACCCTGCGGCCAGCAACAAAATTAGAAATGTGGAGGGCTGCTGAGCACTAAATTTTCACAGCAGATCAGCACACAAAGTTATTTAAGCACAGATGTTTCTGTAATTGTGATACACTGGGAAAGTTTGAAGCTCAGCATTCAGACTTCAATGGCTCCCAGACTCACACTTCCACCTGCATCTTGTGGTGGTCTAAAAAGCCTCATACACAGGGCTGTAATGTAAACCATGTGGTAAGATGTGTTTGGCTCAAAAACTTGTTAAACCTCCCTGCCTCCATCCCCCCTGTTCTTTCTACACATCTTTAAGGTATGTTTCTTTGTTTCCATTTTTATGTTTCAAAGATTTACAAAGAAGCTGTAAAGGACTGTATGGCTCTTGGGAAAGGAGGGGTGAGAAACAGAGCCAGTGAGGTCCCCTCAGTGATGGATGTTCTGAGCGCTGAGAGAAATGAGTACAGTAATTCCAATTAGGCTTCGAGGAACTCTCTGTGGAGAACAAATTATCTAATGCACTTAGCATCTTGCTTCTCTTAGCAAATTATCTGGATAAGGTATTTGTGCTCTTACAAGTGTGTTTGTTATTAAATGAACGGCCGGTGCCTAAGGACGAAAGCCGGTGGGACACTTCAACTGAGCCCTGTGACTATTATTTGGAATATGGGCTCTTTGCAATCAATCTTTTGGTGCTCCATGACTGACTGTCTAGATTGGATGTTTCTGATGAATTAGCCCTGGAACACACATTGCATGTTTCTGGAGGAGTTTCTGTCAAGGGAAGTTTCATCCCCCCTGCTTAGCATTTTTTTCCTCCCCGTTTTGCTATTTTGTCCTCTGACATTTTGTTTTTCACCCTTCCAATTGTCTAGCTTGGGAGTCAGAGATATCCAAAATACTTGGAGCATCAGGGCCATGCTCTTAGTTAAGATGACCTCATTAAAATAAAAAGAAAAGGCAAGAGAGGACATATGCATAATGGTTCCAGAGACAAATTTATAGGCATTGATGCAAAATCAAAAATAATTACTATATTTTATGGAGGAATACAGTGCATCTTAGCCTCAAGGGAAGACTGTTGCCAAGTGACCTGTGTTCCTGCTCAGCCTGATGTCCAGAAGTGAACTATTGGTGGACAGCTTCAAGGCTCTTTTTACCTACAGTGGCTTATTCTCAAACTGGACTTGCATGGCATACACACACAAGAGTTTTGTACTACCTTTGAGACTAACTTGGAGAAAAATGTTGCAGCATGAGATTTGGTAGACTCAGTCTGTTTCATCAGATGATCCATCTCATGAAGTAGTCTGAATCCACACAAGCTTATGTTACATACTTCTTTCTTCTAGTTAGTCTAAAAAGAGTTACAACAATACTCTGAAACAGAATAAAATACCTATGTCGTTGAATACTGGACTTGAACTGGACAACTTTAAGAAATAAGATGCCTTCAAAGAAAGGGCTGCTTGCTGTTGTGTAGAATGTACGAGTACCTGGCTTTTAGCATGACCAGGAAATAGAATGGAACCTGGAGTTACATGGACAAAGGAGCTGGACTGCACAAAGCAGCATAGATTTCACTCCTAAGGGCCATCAGGAAACATTTTAGTACATTACAGATGAGTTAGAACTTGGGACTCTGTTGACAAGGATCAAAAGTATTATTTACAAAAGTCATTGGCACTGGGAGGAGATTTTTTTTCATAACTCTAAAGGGTATCCCTGAACACTTTTTTTTCCTGTATTGTCTCTAAATCAGGATGAGAATAATGAGGCTCTTCAGATATTGTTGTTTTGCAAATCTCAACTTTTTCTCACCACTGATTATCTTGGCTAGGGCTTCTGGGACTTGCAGTCCAACATGGTATAGCGGCACTTCTGCTCTAAACTAGTAGCAGTTTTATTCTAAGGTGAGATAATTAAACACTATGCTGCTATTTTAGTGCATGTATATGTGTGTGGGGGAATTAAACACTAAACTGTAGTGGGGGACCTATCTTAATAGCTGATATCATGTTTTCGCTATTAAGGACCCGGTCGGGAGGCTGCCTAGAGAACAAAGAGATTTACTGTACCTTCAAAGATTCCTTGCAATGGACAGGCCTTCCTATGTTTCTTATCCTTTGGAAATTTGAGGTCACTAATACTAATACTAGTGGGGCTGTGAATATTCTTATTGTGATGTTAAGGCTAGGCTGAAGTTGTTAAAACTGTTCCTGTTAAGAAGCCATGAAAAGTCTAAGATAATGTTAACACAATCTGCTAGCACTTTAGCATTCAAACTATTGCAATTAATTCAGGCTTAATGTTAACACAAACCAGAATGTTAATATAAAAGTCATCCATTTATATCTCTTTTTACAAGGGTTGCCCATGTTTTACAAGGTTGCACAATGCCTTTCTTTTCTGACTGGACTCTGTGGAAACATCATGCTTACAAGAAGACACGTGCCTGAATCCATGTGGCTTGATTCTGTTTCTTAGGGCATTTTTGCAAATATCTTGATCATGTCTCTGATTGCCACCACCATGTCTCTAATCTTACCACCTGTATGTTATCACCTCAGTT